>OY744475.1:48822508-49466283 GCA_963556175.1 Tipula confusa | reverse complement strand
TATTGACAGCAAAAACAAAGGTTTCGCCGATCAAGCAAAAATCTGAAACAAGTCAATTGAGTAAATCTATTAATGGATAACCTCTTTCATACCGCCAAAGAAGAACGTGATGTCTTTAAAGAATTGATCTCCAAATGTTCATCGTTTCATAAACAAACACGAATTGTAGCATATATCAATAGATTAATCTATATGTGGAAAGCATATAAGGCAATCAGAATTAATGAACGGTCACTAACAGAAAAGAGATCCACGCAACAATTTTTAAAATTTGTGCATATGATCAAAACAAATTCTTTTAAGAAATTTGTAAGCTACAAAATAAAAAATCATTCAGTCCGTTCCTAGATGAATTTGGAGTACTTAGATTCGGTGGTCGCTAAGAGTCATGCTTAGATATGCCGACAATACATCGAATAATGTCACTCAAGTTACCCATAACCACAGTTCTTTTGTTAACTTCTTATGTTTTCCTAATTAATGGGAAATCTACCAAACTAGCGTCTTCAATCAATTCATTCATTCCTAAAAGTTAACTTTGCTGGTCCACTACTCGTATACTTGAAAAAGGGAACAGGACAAAAGAAACACAATCTGTACATTTCTTTATTTATTTGCTTAAGTACCAAAGCAGTGCACATCGAATTAGTTTGCGATTTACGCAGCTATGCATTTTTGGCTGCCCTAAAATGATTCACCGCTCGACGAGGATGTTGTGAAGAGATGTTCAATGACAATGGAGTCTAACTTTATTTATGCAATCAACTACAAAATTTATTTGGGACCTCTATTAGACCTGAACCCGATATAACACATCTAAAAATATCTCATCCCGATGGCAAATGATCCAAAACATGAGTCAACATTTTTCGTAGCATTGGCGTTTTGAATAGCTCACTTCCCTTCAACAAAAAACAAAGTAACCAAAACCGAGAATCCCATTACACATAAATGATTTAGGGCTGCTTTATATCATAATGATTTACATGGCTGCTATGAAAAGTAATTGAAACGCACCATAGATATGACGGTCTTAGAAGAGTTGTTAAAATCAAGACAGAAACAAACAACTAAAGAGATCAACTTAAAAGTTGATCAAACTGCCAATTGAACCCGACGGTTCAACGGCAGCGGAGTGTTCAGAAACCAATTAGCCAACACCAGCATAGGTCATGCTGCGAACTATAAATTATTACATTAATTATAAACTGTTATAAAAAAATTATTTTCATAGAGCATAATATAAATACATATAGTACTATCATCATAAGAAAAAAGTTTACCCATTGTGGATGTTCCAGATGTCGGGTCGATAGAATATCGTCAACATTTAGAATAAATATATGACATTTAGGCGACTATACAAATAAAAATATTTTGATTATTTTAAAACGATACTAGTAGCGACATCTAGCACGTCAATGGGCTAACATACCATGTATGGTAGTACTATGTGTATTTATATTATGCATAGAGGCACGGCAAAAGAATTGAGATGACATCATTCGTTATTTTTTAACGCTCATTATTAAGCCAATAGATCAATATACAATTAATGGTCTGTTCCGGGTATCATTTGTATGGTTTTATTTTTTATTTTTGAAGAAGATACAGCCCATTCAAAATAATTCTCGTGGAATCAAAGCATATTACAATTTTGGCCCACCAAAATATTAACGTACATGACCACCTCGGTATTAAAACCGTTACAATTAAAAAATTTTATATATTGCTCAAAACTAGAAACTTACCCAACGAATATACACCAAAATATGGTGACTTACAGAACAAGTTTTGACAGCATTAAAAAAACAGTAAATTTGAGGTTACGTTTAGTTTTCTTTTTAATGACTCATGTGCTCAGTGTCACTAAAACCGGTGTGTGGCCTGAAGTTTCGTCTTTAATAGCAACTGTTTCAATGTAATTTAAGGCTATTCTTTTTGAGATGTAAAACTTCATCAAATCAGGAACTTTGTTGTTGTACGTAGGCCAATAGGTTGTTTACGCGATAAGCATTATTCAGGGGTTCTTTTCCTTTTCGTGGAATTATAAGTTGTGATCCCAAAGCCGATGTTTCACGTTGTAGTCACCTCCTTTAATAAACCATGGTCTAAGTTTCTTAAAAGTGTTGACAAATTGATTTCTTGCAATATTATAAATTGCCGTATATCCCTTAATTTTGATTTTGATATTAAAGCTGCCCTAGTTCCTGGACTCTTGCATAAAACCCGTTAAAGTTCCAGGCTAATATACGTAGGATATACGTATGTCACTCAAGTTTAGTCTCCGTTCTATCAGTGATATTCCAACCGAATCGAAATCATTCAAAAGTAATTTATTTTGTTGCACTGCGTTTTTTTTTACCGTCAGAGCGAACCATAATATGATATAATGATTTAAGAATTTGATTACCAAATAATTACAAATCCATGTATACATCAACCCAAAAGTTAATTAATTATACAAATTTTAATTAAATATTCTTCAGTTTTTGGCACAACACAACAACAAAAAGGAAACTCACAATAACTTAATACAAATGAATTATATTCGGTTATTGTCCTGCAAACATTTTTTTTTGTCAAATCCAATTCTATACAGCGCACACACAAGAATTAAACAAAATAATCGAAATTATTCATTCCCGTATGCATTTGGGTAGACAGACAAAATCAACATTTGCAGTAAAAAAAATGTATATATCCGAGTATATATATCTTAACAATAAGACAGTCGTCATCATCTTACAGATTATATATTATACTCGTACATTGTATATTAAAAAAAATTTGTTGTCCAAAATAATGTCGTTACCCTTTTATAAATTTCGACTTCATCTTATTCTTATATATACATATACTAAATTGCAACATTGAAATAAATATTTCAATCTCAGCAAATGCATACAATAATATCTTAACTTGCATCATCATAACAAATCTGTACACATATCTGTATAAAATCAAAGAGATCGTAAAACCAATAGTACCAACATTTTTTTGTCCACAAAAACAAATCTGGTGGCTAAACTTTTTTCGAAAATAAAAACATTTTTTTTGTTATTCCTGATAATTCTACAACTGAAACAACAGGATAAAACTGATAATACTCCAGAACAAAAAAAAAACTTTTCTTTAGTTTTTAATGAAAATGGTAAAAAATCACCTCTATACAATTACAACTAGATCCCAATGTAATTTTGTTGAACCAAAAAAACAAAAACTTTATATACGATGAGCAAAACAATGGCAGGAAAAAGTTTTCACAAATTGTTATCCCGATTCTAGACATGTACTATGTGCATAGTATAAACACATATAGTACTACCATCATAAGAAAAAAACAGTTTACCCATTGACGTTCCAGATGTCGGGTCGATAGGGTATCGTCAACATTTAGCACAAATATGACATTTAGGCGATTATACATATACAAATATTTTGATTATTTTAAAACGATACCAGTAGCGACATCAATGTACTAACATACCATGGTAGTACTATGTGTATTTATTTTATGCTATGTGTATCTAATTCTACACCGTGTGTGTTTATGTGAAAATTTACATCTAGAATAACTCGTAAAGTAGACATTTAACTGTTAAATTTTTTATGTTGTTAATTGTATTTTAAAGCCATTTCAACTTTTCAAGGAATGGTTATTTCATTTAATTTGCGTGATAAATAATTTTTTTGGCTAATTATCATTTTAATCCGATCTATATTATATATTGTATATATAATTTATAACCGGTTCAGATTTGACATATCGGCTCTCGCAACACTAATGTCATTCTTTCTTTGACAGAAACTCAGTATATTATTTCTAATGGATGAAATGACTCGCTTAACGCTTCAAGAAAATTGAGAAATGTTGGAAATTTACTTTCACAACAAAGACAATTAGTTCGAAATCGCAAGAAAATGTTGTACAAAATTTGGTCAAAACACGGGACTCACACCCAACGATATCGAAGTTTGTGCAACAAGCGCGTGATACGGGCTACCTAGTCGACAATCCAACGCGTACCCGTACTCGTCGTGTTCGTTCAGCCGAAAATATCGCCGCGGTTGCCGACAAAATGCACCAACGGCCCGAGAACATCAATTCATCTTCGTTCATTGGAAATGAACATCAGCCGGTCTTCCATGCAACGAATTTTGTGTAAGGATCTTGGTTTGTGGCCCTATAAAGTTCAATTGGTAAAGCAATTGAAGCCCCGTGACCATCCGATTCGATATCGATTCGCTGTGTGGGCCTGCGAAAAACTCGAAATTGATGAGGATTTTGCTCAAAAAATCATCCTTTCGGACGAGGCAAATTTTTTTCTCGGTAGGTTCGTAAACAAACAAAATTGTCGCATTTGGGGATTGGAAAATCCAGAAGGATATGTGGAGAAGCCAATGCATCCATTGCGTGATACTGTTTGGTGCGGGTTGTGGCGTGGTGGCATTATTGGGCCATATTTCTTCGAACAGGAGGCCGGCGCGACCGTTACGGTCAACGGAATTAACTACCGCCACAAGTTAACATTTTTTTTGTTGCCATATTTTAAAAATATTGGTTTGGACGACCTTTGGTTTCAGCAAGATCGTGCGCCATGCCACACATGGAGCGTTACGTTAGTGAAACTGCGTAAAAATTAGATGACCGCGCTATCAGTTGAAATGGTGACATTAATTGGCCGGCAAGGAGCTGTGATTTGACGCATTAAGATTTTTATTTGTGGAGTGCCATGAAGGACAAGTGTTATACGGACAATACACAAATAATTGAGCACTTGAAAGTCAACATTGAAGCAACCATTGCCAAAATAGATCCGCACACAATCGAAAATGTTCTCAGAAATTTGACTGACCGAATAGAGTACGCCTAGGCCAGCAGCGGCTTCCATTTGAATAAAACCCTTTTCCATAAATAACTAGGAGGGGTGTACTTTCAAATTTGGAAATATATTAAGCCGTTTTTGTTTTATTAAATTTTTAAATCAGAACTTCTTACTGGGAAACCATTATATTTATTTTTATATTTTTTTTTAATTTTTATATTTTTTATATTATTTATATTTTTATATTTTTTATATTTTTTATATTTTTATATTTTTTATATTTTTTATATTTTTTATATTTTTATATTTTTTATATTTTTTATATTTTTTATATTTTTTATATTTTTTATATTTTTTATATGTTTTATGTTTTTTATATTTTTTATATTTTTTATATTTTTTATATTTTTTATATTTTTTATATTTTTTATATTTTTTATATTTTTTATATTTTTTATATTTTTTATATTTATATTTTTCAGATAGTTATAATAACCGTTGATTTAGAGATTTAATAAATGCTTCCAAATTAGATTAGAATTTTAATTTTTTTCAGTACAGTATCACAGTATTATAACGACGAAGTTGATTGAATACGTGAACCTGGGTATTTATGCATATATGAATGCTCCTAAAATAAATAATTGTTAAGCATGATCCGGATCAATTGGAGGTAGTCTTAAGAAGTGGTAGTCTTAAGTAGCATAAAATTAGTGCCACTAAAATTTGAAACAATTGGGCCTCCGTACCTTATATCCCTTGTCATGTTAAATATTCCTTGTCATCACCCACAACCGATGACCAACCGGCAGCATTAATTTAAGTTGTAGATTATTCCGAGAACACAACTTCATGCTGTGCGTGTTTGAATTCTGGCTTACAAGCCCGCTTTATTACAAAAACATGTGTTCAGCGGCTTGGCTTAAAAAAAAATTCCAGATTATCAGTTGTTGGTTTGGGAGGTTTTAGTGGCGGTTCAACAAAAAGTTCGGTTACGATCTTTATTTGCCCAAACGATCACCCAGAATTTGCAATAGATGATCTAGTGTTAACTAAAATAATAACAGGCCTGCCTCAACAATCCATCAAAAATATCAATTTGTTGGTCCAAACTGCTTTTAGATGATCCATATTTTTACAAATCTGCAAGCATACATATTTTAATTTCATTTTACAAAGAACAAAATTAAGTTGCGTGTTCTTTGGCAATATTAACCCGTCGTACATATAACATCCATGATTGCAATTAATACGTAAATTTTGAGAATTAGAATTGCTCCCAACTCTAGCAACAAAAATATTCCTTGAAGAATTATTTTGTAAGAAAAAATTATCCGATAACCTCAATGTATCCCAGGAAGGCAGATTTTTCGTAAATCTACCGTTCAATAAATCACCCTAAATTCAAGACAGCTCCATACTCTGCTGTGCAGTGAATAAAAGGCATCGAACGACGGTTTGTGAGAGATCCCGAGTTCAAAAGCTTATATCAAGAGTTTATTTCGAAATTACAGGAACTCGGTCATATAGAAGAAGTACCAAAATCAAAATACTACATAGGATACAAATTGCCGCACCACGGGGTTTTAAAAAATTTCAGCACAAAATGATGGGTGGTTTTCGACGTCGGACAAAATATCATTTGGAATCTTTTTGAACGACTGATACCTTCACTTCGAGTTCAAACGGAAAGGCATCATTTACCAAAGGAAACGCCCGGAGCAAGTTGACCCGTTAGGGTGACTAGCTCCAGTCATCAAAATCAAAAACTAACACCAGCAGCATATAGCATCAGCAGATAATCCGCCCGATTGATTAAATCGGTCAATTATTTCTTAGCCATTAAGACTAAATTTTATCCGTAGTTTGCTAAAATTCGAGCGGTCTCAAAATCAAAATAACCAAAATCTGCAATAGTGGTCTAAATGAGTAAGCAAAACCAGCATACTAAAGTCTTTCGAGTCCTTTCATCGATGAATTTAATTTCATGCATGTTAACGGGTGCATACAAAATGTTGAGGCAACATTTTCCGCAAAGCATCCAGTAATTCTGCGTCCAAAGTCGCATCCCACCAAATTGATATTGAAAGATATCCATAAAAGGGACAAACGTTAGCAATACCCAGACAAAACTATTAGATTCCAAGTGGTCTAATCTGTGTAAAGTTTTGTAAAAAATTCATACGACAACGGCTCGAATTTTTTAGGCACCAAAATCAATTAAATCAAACCTTTTATAAATTAATCACAGATTCTCAAGTGATTTATGGTTTTTCTTCTATGGCCACTATGGCAATTTAACCATTCATGGCAATTTAATCATCTCAGCGCAACTACATTATGGCGGCCCTTGAGAAACAAGGTTTAAATCGACATAGTTCCATCTTAAGTGGGTTATCGGCAACACTATACTCACCTTTGAGGAAATGGGAAACTTATTAGCAGAGATTGAGGGCGACACTCTGAATTCTCAAATTTTTCGGGTAGTTTATCTTCCACAATTTTAACATTCAAATCATCCAATATCAGAAGAACTTTTCAGCGTATTTTGGATTTAATAGATTGTTACAGTTTCTTAGTTATTGAGTTAGGGTTACCAATATGGCCGGAAATTGTTGATAATGACATTGAAATGTCAACAGTGAATGAAGAATTTTAACGAAACGTTAACATGAAGTATAGGAGAAGTATTTGAGGACTTAATACTTGCGATGATATACATGAGCTGGTAACACAAAAAATGATTTGGCTCAACTGGATATTTTAGGTATATTTAATGAAAAAAACACTTGATGGATGAACTGATTCCGAAAGTGATTCAAGCGAACAGCAAACTTTAAATTTTACATTGACAGCAATTAAAATAACATTCAAGCTTGAAAAAAAATTATTTAAGTGTAAGTGTAAAGTTGATCCAAAGAAGAAACCCGTAATTTTAAAAGAAAACATTCAGGATAAAACCAAAGGCTTAAACCTTAAAATCCATTAGAATCCATTAAGAGTTCCTTAAGCAATCACAATCATTCATTAAGTATGTAGAGAGTAAAGATATGTTTAAAAAACGTGTTTAACCTTGAAATAACCTTGGAAACATTTCCTAAAGAAACTTAAATGATTCACCTCGCTTGACATACCCCTTCCAAATCATATAACTTATTTATATTACTATACTATATTATTTATAAATCTGTTACAAATTTTCATGAGTTGTCTACGTTATGAGTTACACTTGATGTAACTTTTAAATAATATGCATGCAAACGAAAAACAAAAAAAAACAAAGCCGTTTGCTGTTTCTAGAGATGAAAAATGTATGGATTTAAGATCCGGCTTGATATTAAATATTTTACAAGTATGTACTTACGTCTAAAATTGTGATTGCATTCTTGTGGATAATCAATGTTAATAACGTGTTGGCTTTACATACCTGAAATTATATAAAATTTAAAAAAATTAAATTTGAAAATAATAATTAAAAAGATGTTTCAGCGATATCCTAATTAAAATTATTAAAGCTCAAACTAATAACAGAAACCAAATAAAACAAAGAGACGTCGCAACCCATTTATAAAAAAACATCCAAAAATTGACAGGTTCCAATCGTCGCTGCGGGTGCTAAACAATTATATAAAATTGGTTGCGACGTCTTTATATTATTTGTTTTTTGCTAATATATTAACCAGTGAGTCCGTAAGAAATCCGTACGAAACATTGCGAAATTTGACGAATGTTACGTCTTATGGCAAATTTAACAAAGTTGCCTTGGTTAGACGTTGCGGATAAAATGACGTAAAATTTCCTGCAGTCTGTTCCGTTTTATTGGGACAACCATTAACTGAGTCGCTCAGTAACAACTTTAAGTAAGAATACGATAGATTGAGTCCGCATGTTACTGACCAGTGAACTCTATAAGAACTGAACGAGAAAGTTTAGTTTAAATGAATGAGCTAATAGAAGTTTGAATATTGGCTACCGGCAAACCAGACCAATTCTGTCATTTCTGCTTTTTATTTTCCTTCCTCGACAAAAAAATTCTAATTATCGATCGCATATAGGTGTCAGTAACCGGGTCGTATCATTGTAACTAAAATTCCTATCCCATCGCTAGGTTTTGATATATGTAAGTTCCTGATTAATTCTTGCCCATACTCTCAATCAATCAATAAATAAATAAATCGAATACATGTAGGCCAATTTGAATTAAATTTGAGATTACGAATATCCTTTGGATGATTCATGATAAAATATTTACCGCAAACCCCACGGAAGAAATTAGCTAAAACTTCTTATATGGATTTTTAAGCATGTCGTATCATTATTAGAGGCAACCACTCATACCACGAGCTAAAGTGTAGTAAGTTTTCCAAAAATTCTCTGTTGATTTGTAATCCAACATCTAAAGTGAACGACTGCTGCACACTAGTTTGAATCGAAAGATTTGATTCGCTCGGAAGATTGATTTATTATCGCGATTTTACATGATGAAGACGTTACTGGAAAAATGTGTTTATACCCAGCATAGTATAAATACACATAGTACTACCAACACAAGAAAAAAACAGTTTTCCCATTGATGTTCCAGATGTCGGATCGATAGAATATCGTCAACATTTAGTTTAAATATATGACATTTAGGCGATTATACATATTAAAATATTTTGATTATTTTAAAACGAAACAAGTAGCGACATCTAACACGTCAATGGACTAACATACCATGGTAGTACTATGTGTATTTATATTATGTACCCAGCTACGTACACTGGCACAAGTCTAAGGCACATGCATAAATCTTTAATCCAACATGGACTGAAATTATATGGATATACCTATTTCTAATTGGGCAATTATCATTGACTTGAGTTATGACATGATTAACATGAGTTTTGAAACAAAAACTCAAGTTTCATTGACCTCATAACGAAATATCAGATTTACGGAGAAACGGAGAATTAGAAGGCATCCATAGAATGTCACATTCCACAGATTTTCTAAAATAATTTCACATTGAGAAATGTCAGAGAATATTTCAAGTTTTTTTCCATTGCATTGCCAACATTTGTGTGGTCTTATATCAACATTGAATTATACTATATCAACATTGAATTATTTGTGGGCGTTAATGAAGAAAAGGGAAAATTTTTATCGAACAAAAAGCTTGTTTGGTGTTTACACCAAAGCCGCGTAACACTTTCAACTCATAACTACTTAAGTTTTCATGAGCTTTGGTCGTTCACCTACTAAAATAATAGACTGGCTGCAATAAACCGTTATCGTTGTTTAATTGTAAAAAGATGGCGCCAAAACCAAACTTTCATGTATCTAGTATATAATTCGGGTTTTCTATTAGGGCTAAATATATATATGTTTAAGTGCAATGGTTTTGGACATATGGCCTAAAGTTAGTAAGGCGACTAAAATATATACGATCTGCCACAGCGTTGTCAAAAATTATTAACGAAAGGAATATCAAAACTGTGAAGATAAACAACTATACAACATTAATGTCTTGATTGATACAGAGAGTGATATCTCCTGGTAGAAAAATTGAGATGCCCAAAGCTTAGTGGAAGTATACGGTACCACTATTAGCGATGATTACTACCGAACCGTTTGATTCATTTTTAGAACTCGATGGCGAGCTGTCGGAATTCATGTTTTACCAGAAGAAAATATTCCAGGCGCTAATCTAATTATCAAGAATGATGTGCTTCACGGAACAAACTTCGAATTAAAATATCAGTGAATAAAAGTCAGTAAATTATTCGACAATTATGCAGCTTGATTTTGCGCTTTAAGGGAGGATATTTTGAATATTGAAAACATGCCTCGAAGTTTATATGGATGGTATAATTATTCCAACAAACGATTAGAAATCAAACATAAGTGCACTAAAGGAAGTGTTTAAGACGGTTAATAAATATAGGATCATGTTTAAGTGGAAGAAATGTTCAATCTTGAAAACACTTGTGAACTTAGTACTTAGATTATCATATCACAAATAGAACAATAAAACCTTCGTTGGCCAAAACTAATGCAATAATGAAGTTTTCTGAACTTCAAAACATGAAAGGACTACAAATTTTTTTTGGCCTAATCAGTTATTTTCACAAATTTATTGACATCATTTATTGCGCATCTACTGTTCAGCTCGATAGAAGAACTTAAATCTTGCATTCGTAACAATGCATCAAATTCTAGAAAGTACAAAGTGCAAACGAAACGAAAGTACTAAGAGGATTTCTTCTTCAGAAAAATGCAGAATGCTTCAACTTCGATAGCATCACAAACGCCCCAACAATTAGAAAGACTTAATGTCAAACGCTTACTATTGGCTCGGTCAAGAAAGAAACAATTTGAATTTGGAAGCATTTAATTCCGACAAAGAGTACAATTAACGAAATCACAAGGACGTAGTTATTAAGCCGATGAATAAAGTTTCCTTGCACTGTCGTATTTCGAAGTTTCCTAAGGAATCTTAGGGAATCGAACGGCAAAGTTGTTTTGTCAACAATGATGAGCCACCTGAACCACTTCGAAGTTTCTTATCCGGCACCGCACACCAATTTTAAAATACTTCCTGTAAAACATTCGCTAGTATAACACATGCTTTCTAATGACTTCATTCAGCGCAAGAAACATTGTCAACAAGGCCGGTTACATGACTACATACAAAGTTCAAGATCAAATGTATCACAAAATCGGTTCATTGCTTCCTGTAAAATCGACTTTATTTGGTCAAATCAACAGAAGCTGCGTGTTGAATGATATGTTCACTTATGTGATTCAATTGCCAACAATGGAAACGCTGCTAACATTGGACAAATGGTAGTCTAGTCAGTAATATGTGAAATCACAGATTTACTATGTACTGGCTAAAACTCATCGCACAGACACGTTCTTCTCGCACACATTTTCAAGCAAAAGCTAATTAGACTCATGGAAGTCGATTGTATTTCCACGACAACTCGTGGAAATACAATCAAAACTTTTAGTTGCTGATCAAAAGAATGCCTACGACAAAATCATGCAATGTTTAGACAAAAGAAATGTCGGAATTTTTTCTTGATACTCATTTCAACACATTTCTGATCAATTTAACACTGGCGTCGGCTCGAATGCTAAATAGAATAGCCTTCGCAGACCGAACATGGCATTCAGCGCTCAAACTACCGTTGAATGTGATCTAGATCGAAACACCAACCTATAACATCAGCAAAAACTCCGAAATGGCAACAATGTAAATATAAAATAAAACCAATTAGAACTTTTAACGATGGATCTGTGCTGTTAAAAGTTAATGAAAGAAAATGGAATACGGAGAAAACCGGCCCCGTAATCCCAATTTTCTCTGTGGAACATAAATGCTTAACTTCCCATCAAGCAACTCCAGGCAATCAATCCTTGAATACAGAATATCCCGATCAAACGCGGCACAGGTGGTTTAGGTACGATTCACGAACATATAAATATCGATTGCGGGATGGTAAACGTCGTAATGTATAAATCAGGAATTGTTTTTGGATGCATTTAATTCTTACAGCATGAATCAGATAAAAAGGATGCCATATAACCGAGGCATACTCAAAAACTGGCCTGACATATAGGTTACATAAAAAGATCTCAACGTGTAGGAATCGTGAAACTCTCCGCTGTGTCTCTTAATTAATCCTAACAATGAAAACGCCCTACTAATTATGTAATCAATGATCTAAAATTGCTCGACTTATTTGTTCATCTATCAAGATATATGCAGCCTCAAGTTCTTGAGAAAGATAAAACTTTACATTTATTAGTATTCAAAGACAACTTATCATCTGCATCTAAAAGGGATCTACAATAATTAAATCACTAAGCCCCGTCATCAATGAAAATTATGAAAAGCATTGGACCTAGGTGCCTACCTTGTGGAATACCCGAAGGTACGTTATATTCAAATGAAACATCGCACAATTTGTGTTTCCATTAAATTGTGTTTATTTGTGTGTGTGAGTGCGTGTGAAACAGTGAAATGGATCGAGGACTCTGTCGTTTTCCCCAGATAGCCAGGTTCCAATGCATAATTATTAATTGTTCCTTTTTTATTTTTGTTCTATACATTTATGTAAATTTTATTTTGAGTAATTTTCTTATTTTTGGTGTACTTTGATGCACAAAAAAATTTTTTTTTTTAACATTTTGTTTTGTCTACTTAATATAAATGTGTAATATGTATATCTGTTTTAAGGCCGTTATTGGTGGTTTCACGTTAAAGCGTGTTTAAATTATTTTCGCTATTGCGGTATAGTTTTAGTGAAATAGTTATTGATGATCAAGTTTATCATATTAATCAGTATCTCTGTCTAAAAATTTTAGACCAAAAAATTTCTTTGTTTTCTTTTTCTTAGCGATATAGTGGCACTAGTCGTTATATTTTCGAACAGTTTGATCTTATTGTAAATTAGTGGGATTCTCGTATATCAAAATAGAAACTTCAATTAACATGGTAAATAGGGAAAATATAAGTTGCGTGGAGATCAAAACCATTACTCACCACTTTGTTCTTAAAACATTTCATGGTTTCATTTTCGGACTGGTCCAAATGTTGAATTGGGTATATACAATATTTACATGGATCGTGATTGATTATTTAATTATTTGCGTTTTCTGGGTACTCATAAGGTGTGGGGCTTTGTTAATTTTTAATTCATTAGCATGCAGAATAATGATTTTTACATATTATTTTCCTGTTTGGAAATACCACTTTCTGTCGTACTGGTCGTACGGTTGATTTGGATTATTCAGTTTCGCGATCGGGAGGGGGTTCGCCAAAAGGGTATATTTTTGATCGGCTTTTTGATATTGGTTGTAAATGTTTGTATATATTCGTAATCGGTTGAAGGGTGGTTCGATTTTGAATGGTGTGTTTTGTTTGTGTTGTTTGTCTGGAATTAGGATGGGTTTTTGAATTTGAGTCGTTTGGATGTCGTGGATATTGGAAACGTTTTGGAGTTTTGTCATATTTTTGTACATTACGAAAATGCTGATTATTTCTTTTGTTAAAAGTGGTCCATTCGAGATTTTTTCTGGTCGTGGAAGCAGGCTGATTTATCTATGACTAGACGCAGTAGAGATGGTTTGTTGGGTTTGTGGATGGGAATAGCCTTGGTATGTTCCCGCGGGAGAGGGGGATTTAAATGTTAAAATGTATAACTATTTTTATAATTTTTGTATTTTTATGTTTTTTAAAATTTTTTATATTTTTAATTTTTTTATATTTTTATTTTTTTTTATATTTTTATATATTTTATGTTTTTATGTTTTATATTTTTTATATTTTTTAAATTTTTTATATTTTTAAATTTTTTATATTTTTTGTATCTGTATGTTTTTTATATTTTTTTGTATTTTTTGTATTTTTTGTATTTTTTGTATTTTTTGTATTTTTTGTATTTTTTGTATTTTTATATATTTTATATTTTTAGGTTTTTTATATTTTTTATATTTTTTATATATTTTTTCTTATATTTTTTATATTTTTTGTATTTTAATATTTTTTGTATATTTTTATATTTTTTATGTTTTGTATTTTTTTATATTTTTTATATTTTTAATTTTTTATATTTGTTATATTTTCTATATTTTTTATATATTTCATATTTTTTTATATTTTTATATTTTTATATTTTTATATTTTTATATTTTTATATTTTTATATTTTTATATTTTTATATTTTTATATTTTTATATTTTTATATTTTTATATTTTTATATTTTTATATTTTTATATTTTTATATTTTTATATTTTTATATTTTTATATTTTAATATTTTTATATTTTTATATTTTTATATTTTTATATTTTTATATTTTTATATTTTTATATTTTTATATTTTTATATTTTTATATTTTTATATTTTTATATTTTTATATTTTTATATTTTTATATTTTTATATTTTTATATTTTTATATTTTTATATTTTTATATTTTTATATTTTTATATTTTTATATTTTTATATTTTTATATTTTTATATTTTTATATTTTTATATTTTTATATTTTTATATTTTTATATTTTTATATTTTTATATTTTTATATTTTTATATTTTTATATTTTTATATTTTTATATTTTTATATTTTTATATTTTTATATTTTTATATTTTTATATTTTTATATTTTTATATTTTTATATTTTTATATTTTTATATTTTTATATTTTTATATTTTTATATTTTTATATTTTTATATTTTTATATTTTTATATTTTTATATTTTTATATTTTTATATTTTTATATTTTTATATTTTTATATTTTTATATTTTTATATTTTTATATTTTTATATTTTTATATTTTTATATTTTTATATTTTTATATTTTTATATTTTTATATTTTTATATTTTTATATTTTTATATTTTTATATTTTTATATTTTTATATTTTTATATTTTTATATTTTTATATTTTTATATTTTTATATTTTTATATTTTTATATTTTTATATTTTTATATTTTTATATTTTTATATTTTTATATTTTTATATTTTTATATTTTTATATTTTTATATTTTTATATTTTTATATTTTTATATTTTTATATTTTTATATTTTTATATTTTTATATTTTTATATTTTTATATTTTTATATTTTTATATTTTTATATTTTTATATTTTTATATTTTTATATTTTTATATTTTTATATTTTTATATTTTTATATTTTTATATTTTTATATTTTTATATTTTTATATTTTTATATTTTTATATTTTTATATTTTTATATTTTTATATTTTTATATTTTTATATTTTTATATTTTTATATTTTTATATTTTTATATTTTTATATTTTTATATTTTTATATTTTTATATTTTTATATTTTTATATTTTTATATTTTTATATTTTTATATTTTTATATTTTTATATTTTTATATTTTTATATTTTTATATTTTTATATTTTTATATTTTTATATTTTTATATTTTTATATTTTTATATTTTTATATTTTTATATTTTTATATTTTTATATTTTTTATATTTTTAAATTAAATATATTTTGTTATATTTTTATTTTAATATTTTTTATTTGTTATATTTGTAATATTTTTATAATTTAATTGTAAATTTCAATAGAATGCTAATTCAATTTATTACAGCCTACGGTTTGCAGAAATTAGCCCATTAATAGATTTTTTTCAGAGAAACACTGCAAGATTACGGAAAAATAGTTGCAGATTCGAGTTCCTGATAAGATATAACAAAATGCAGAGCAGTTCATTATAATTGTGATTGTCTTGTGCTAACTAACAGTAGTTTGAATATTGGCTACCGGGAAACCGGACCAATTCTGTCATTGCTGATTTACCCTTCCTTTTCCTTCGCCACAAAAAATACTAACTATCGATCGCTTAAGTGTCTGCAACCGGGTCGAGTCAGGGTCATTCCGAGAGTTCCTGGTTCGTCCTTGGCCGTACACTCTAATCAATCAATCAATCAATTCTAAGCCATCAAGTACTTATCAGAAAACGTGAATTGAATCAAGGCGAAAGACTACAAATCTTTCGTGCCCTCATCATCGAAAGAGCTATGAAAAAAATTAGCAAAGGATTTACAAATTACTTGAGAACCACTGATAGGCGAATTAAAATATTTCATTACACGCGGATAGCCTTGTGATTTCCTCTTCGTGTTAATGAATGAAAAAACCCGTTTTCGATGGGAACAAATTTCATTCTCAACCTGTAAGATATACATTCTATATAACAAATTATTTAAAAATTTAAACTCTTTACATAAATCGCAGTACTTTCGTTGGGCATTAATGTCATCTGTTCGATTTTAAAAACTTAATTGCTTTAGACTTGCGATCAGCAATATTTTTTAAACGGAAATTAAACCATGGTTCTTTATTTAATTAATTTAAAGTTATCTAATGATTTTTTTCTAAAGCTTAATTGGATTAAGAAATAGTTTAACTGTTTAAAATTAGGTCTATACCAATTTTTTAGGATACTGAGTAGTTTCGCTTATGTTAAAGGTATTTAGCGTTATGAATTATTTTCTATTTATAAGATTTATAATTTTTTTCCTGAAGTTTTCTCTTGAGGTATTTTTAAAAGAATGTAACCCTGATATATATATATATATATATATATATATATATATATATATATATATATATATATATATATATTTAAAACTACTAAGAATTTCATAGAAGGAAGCAAAAATCAACACAACACACCCAGAACAAACTATAAAGCTCGATTTATATATATATATATATATATATATATATATATATATATATATATATATATATATATAATAAATATATATATATATATATATATATATATATATATATATATACATAAATATAATATATATATATATATATATATATATATATATATATATATATATATATATATATATATATATATATATATATATGTGGTATGAACACAAACAGAGCAGAGCTTTCACTAAAAGAGGCAAACATATTGAAAAAAAAGTTCTATGTAGTTAGTGATCTGTAGAGAGGTGCAGATTGCAACTGTAAAATATATACATAAAATAGTTTATTTGTTGTTTTTAACTATATACACAGCATCGCTAGTCTACAAATTTTATTCCTGTTTCCCAAAAACTAATACTATTATGTACTACGATTTTTATTGTTGCAAAATACTACATATAGACTTCGAGCATATATATATATATATATATATATATATATATATATATATATATATATATATATATATATATATATATATATATATATATATATATATATATATTATATGTACATAATCTAGAGGTATAGTATAGAAAATTGAATATATAGCACCGCTGCTAGACTTTTAGTCAGACACAGTTTTTTTTTGTACAGAATTAAGTTCATTGACCGATTTTATATACTCGTATATATATAACAACCGACTAATGTACAGCATTGTCTAAACTTTATATATGTATATATACATATATCTAAATATATTATCTATTATCTATCATAGCATCGTTATTATCACTCGATTTTTTATCTTGTTACAGATAATTTATTTGGTTCAAAAACTATAGCTACACACATAACGAGTAATTAACTTTGAGCTTTTACCTATACTCCTGCCAACATCGTTAACCTTTACATACCGAAAAATTATGTTGTTCCTTATTTCAAATAAATTGATTTTGTAACTTCATTACCATAAATAATACAAAACACTTATCTCGTTCACTGTATTACGATAGTATCGGCGTTGTGTTTATATATGTAGTATGTAGTATAAATTGCAGCAAACAATTATTCGTATAGTAACAGCAACGTTACATATAGTGAGATGAGAAATACTGGACCAAGGAAAATAAAATTTCCTTCTAAACTTTGTATTGTAAAATTCATTATAAAGTATATTTTTATATATGTACATATATACATATAAATTATGGCTGAAAACAGAAGTACGCGGCGGAGCAAAGAGAAATTTTTCGGCTAGACAAGAGATTTTCGATTCGACGCATTTGGGATATACAATATAGTAAAAATCCTCGTTATACATTTTTCTGAATGGTTTTGGTTATTTTATACTTGATGCTGCTGCTGCTGCTGCTGTGTGTGTGTTATTACTGTTGTTGCAGTTGATGCTGTGCCACGGTCATTGAACTTAACAAAATAAAAAAATGTTATGTCGGGAAATTTTACTTTATTTATTTTATATATTTTTCGGGAAAAATAAATTCTGGAACTCCTTTTTTCCTGTTTCTTTTTTTTTTTTTTTTTTTTGCAAATGTAATGTAGCTGCTACACACATACGTGTATAAAAATAAAATGATATAGAAAAGCTGGAAAATATTTCCCTATCGTATATATACAACCCAATTCGATTTTCATCTCTTCGCTTTGGATGTATATACCGAATGAAATTAAAAGAAAAATTCTGACTATACGTTAGCTACGAGTATATAGTTGTAGTATATAGTCTAGTCGCGGTTTTTTACAGCTTTACTCGTATTATATAATAGAAAATTTACGAGAATGAGATTTTAAAATTTATTTTCTATATATACAACTGACTATAGTAATACATTTGCAATAAGGAAATGTACTAAAAAATATATTTTTGTAGCTTTTTCGAGACGTTAAAGTCGAAAAGAGCCAAGTCTCATTGTGATTTTTTAAACGGAGTCACCGATCTTAGAATACTTTCAGACCTACTTACTTCTTTTGCTATTCGCAATCTGGATGGAAAACTTGGAAGGGACCTTTTTCTGATTTACTTAATGTTCAACATGTGTCAAATAGTGTAACTGTTAAATACAGTCCGCAGAAGTGTACATAGTTCTTTAAAAAATATTTTTCCATTGTAGTTTACAAATTTCACATTTTGACAACGATAAAGGGCTTGCTAGAAGTATCAAATGTATAGATCCAATGTCCCTAGTTCGTAGCGTAGGACTAATGAGCGATACAATGGAGCAAAGTCGTAAAAAAATCTTATCATCAATGGAAGTTAAATGAGAGAATTATAAAATTTCAAGTTGGTGCTGCCATATCGTTAGGAGCGATATTCTATAATTTTAGTTAACAAACTGGTAAACGTCATAATAAACTTTGGAGACTTCAAGGTCACAGTGAACCCTAAACTTAGAATAGAACAGTATCCAATACCAAGAGTATATCTAAGTTATTTCAGCGGCTTCAATGTGGTCAGATTTACAAAAAAAGAACTTCAGACGCTTATCTTTAATTGGAACTTGACGAAGAATAAAAGCAGCTCACAGTGATAATATCACGTTTTGGATTGTTTCGATTTAATTAATTAACGTTTCGCTGAGCAGTTGATCGCGGAATTAGATCTTGCCACAAATTGCTGACCTTTTGAATGAACTTAGAAGAACAGTTTTTAAGTGGACAGGCAGACGAGGAAAATTATTTTAGGCGATAAAAAACTGTTTGTTAGATGCTTTAATGTTGCCACATTGGCACCCGGATTATCCGTTGGTTCTGGCAACCAACGCACCTAGTCACGAAATAGGAGCTGTCTTGTCGCACATTTATTAAGATGTGATCCAGCCAGATTGACAAATAGGCTCTCTCAATCACCTTTGTAGATGTCGGGTTTCTTCAGAATCTGTATGGTCGTGAATTTGTGTTAGTTACAGTGAGTAAGCCATTGCCAATATTTTTAATGGGTTATACGTATGCCATTCAATACAAGCCGACACATAAGCACGAAACTGTTGACGCAATCTTTCGGTATATATGAAGAGAACATGTCCCAATTGACAGCTACGGAATCAGTGAAGCAATCAACTATTATTTGATGGACAAACAACAAATTCTCAAATTTACAAAAAATGGTTGATTAGAGATGGCGACAGAGAATTTCAATCGTTTGTTAAAAAACCCGTATCCAAAGATCGATGCAGAGATAGAAATCTAGCAATACAAATCTATACAAATCTGCCAATAAAATCCTAGGATAAAAATCCGCGGATGAAATCCTAAGATAAAAATCCGCGGATAAAATCCTAGGATAGAAATCCGCGGATAAAATTCTAAGATAAAAATCCACGGATAAAATCCTAGGATAAAAATCCACCGATAAAATCCTAGGATTAAAATCTGCTAATAAAATCCTAGGATAAAAATCCGCGGATAAAATCCTAAGATAAAAATCTGCGGATAAAATCCTAGGATAAAAATCCGATGATAAAATCTATGGATAAATGCCTAGGATAAAAATCCGCGGATAAAATTCTAGGATAAAAATTTGCGGATAAAATCCCAGAATAAAATCCTAGGATAAAAATCCGCGGATAAAATCCTAGAACAAAAATCCGCAGATAAAATCATAAATAAATGTAAAGTCTTGCAAATGTTGTCAGGAGGAAGCTTCCAATAAAACTAAACAGTTTAGTAGCTAGCCAACTGCAATAAAACTATGACAACGTATTCACATAAAGTTTACCGGTTTATTTTTAAATCACATGTGGTTAATTTGTGTAGATAGTTATTCGCGATATCCCAATGTAGTCAGTGAAGGTTACTGACATTAGTGCAGTCAACTATTTATTCCTTGTTAGTTTTTTACGCAATGGAGAGTCTGCCAGACTCAGTATGTTACTGATACTGGTCACTAATAATGAGAAACTAGTTGGTGTAAGACAGGAACCATTAAGAAAGTGATTGGTCGAATGTTGTACATTATCAACCCTGAGAAGGGGAAATTAAGAGACATCAGAAATAAAGTGCGATCTAAACAAGCAGGGAACAACCATTTTGAGACATCTACAATTTTAAAACGTAATTTGTAGTTAGGATGAAAACCAGAATTGAATGGCAGATACCAATATCCGTCCTACAACGATCGAAGTCAGTGTCTGATTTTTTCGACATGCCCTATACATTACACCCACACATGACAAACGGTCTTATCAACACCTTGTACATTTTCAGCTTGCCGGCATTTGCAAGGTATTTAGACTTTAGCAGAGGACGTAAGGCATACAAAGCATGGTCGCCGGTGCTAGGGCTCGCGTTTATAAGCGAGATTTAGGATTCCAGGGACTCTATTCTCGAATTCCACCGATATTTTTTCATGTGGACTATTGTTCCTATCAAATTCCCTTGGTATTTCCACATATAAATTCTACATGCAACTAAAAACCTATTCTCGAAACATTTGAAATTATTTATTCACCACTCAACATAATTTGTCTAACTTCATTGCACTCCATAGAGTGGTGAACTGAGTTTAGTCCATTTTTGTTTATGTTTAACATGTCAACAAGAAATACAATAACAAAAACTCAATACATATGTGAATAATGTTTTAGTATGAAATAAATTTTTGTAATTAAATAATTTAATTTATATAGATAATTTTCACATATTTACTTCCTTTTTGTAATTAAAAAAATATAATTAATTACATCTAATAAGACAATACTATAAATAGAAAACAAAAATTAAATTATGGAAATTATCATACACAGGGAAAAATGTCACTTGCATATAACCAATCGAAAGTAAATTTTAGTAAATTTTTTTATAAATGGTTATATGATGTTCAAAACGTCAAAGGAAAATATGATTAATATTTTTAACTGCACCGCAACCAGGTTAAAAATTTTGTGGTGAATAAAAATTTAAAATTTTAATCTTTTAATTTTTTACGCGTTTTTTATTTCGTTTCGCACACAGACTAAGTAGGGAAAATTTTTCTTTGGGATGGAATTTAAGAATACATAATTATAGATTTCGGTACACTGTTATGAATTTTGACATATATCCACACGGGGAAAATGGATTTGGAATTCGATTTGGGCCCCAGATCCGATAAAATCCATCCCATATTTTTATGGGAATAAAAAACAAGTAAGGTCATGGCTGAAAAAGAATGAGAACCTCCCCCCGGTATGCCAGTATACCTTATCCAGCAGCCCTGGAAACTGGCTAGGATTCAATGGCCCAATCATTCATTAATCTGAAACCAAAATAATTACAGAAACGAATACTATTACAAATAACAACACAAACCGAACACCAACACAAATATCGACCCTTGGCTATCGTACACGGACACGAATCGGAAACTGGAACATCAGAACTTTTACAGAAACATCAAGGCTAGCACAAGTAGAGAAGGAAATGAAACGTTATAACATCGAGATTCTCGGTCTCAGTGAAGCCAGATGGAAAAGCAGTGGAGAAATAAACACGAGCAATGGAAATTATATGATATTCTCTGGTAGAGACGACACACATGAACAAGGCGTGGGCATATTAACATCAAATAAAGCAAAGAAAGCATTGATAGAATGGCAACCAGTTAACAGCAGAATTATAGTGGCAAGGTTCCATTCAAAAATAAGAAACACAACTATCATTCAGTGCTATGCCCCAACAAAAATGCAGAAGATACAACAAAAGATGAGTTCTATCAGCAGTTACAAGGCAAAAACGCCCAGAAATGACGTCAAAATTATACAAGGAGGTTTCAATGGAAAAATTGGTACAGACAACATCAACCTAACCACTATCATGGGAAAAATGCATTGGACTCTGTGCGAAATAACAATGGAGAAAGACTTGTCGACTTCTGTAGCATAAATCAACTGTTCATAGGCGGCATTACGTTTCCACACAAAAATATACATAAATACACATGGACATCACCGGATGGCAGAACTAAAAATCAGATAGATCATGTAATGATCAATAAGAAATTCCTCACATCACTACAAGATGTAAGAACATTGAGGGGCGCAGATGTACACAGCGATCATCAACTAGTAATAGCACAATTCAAGATCAAGCCAGCAGCTGTGAAACATTCAAAGACAAATAGGAGGAAATTTAACACAAATAGATTGAGAGACACTGAAACAAGAAACACTTTCAATGAAACGCTCCAACTCAATCTCCAGTATGAAGCCACCCGTATAGAAGAAGATGGAACCAAACAGAAGAAGCCTACATCAATACTGCCACGGACGTACTCGGCTACAGAGAATACAATCGGAAACCTTGGATCAGTGATGATACATGCGGCAGAAAGTTGAGGAACGCCGTCAATTTAAGTTGCAAATGTGCCAACATAACTCGGAAGAAGTGAAACGTAGATACGAGGAAACAGCGCGTCAAGTAAAAAAGATGGCAAGGAATGATCGAAGAAAATATACAGAAAACATTCTCAAAGCTGCTGAAGAGGCAGCAGCAAACCAAAATATGCGAGCACTACACCAGTGTGTAAGAAAGGTCACTGGTAAAATTACAAACATACCACATATAAGGAATGCTAATGGTCAAGTACTAACAACAGATGAAGCGCAGTTAAAGAGATGGAAGGAATATTTCGAAGATGTCGTCGCCGACCCCAAAAATATCCAGTCATCAATTGACATCAATAACGAAACTAGCCATCCACCAACGGGACGGGAAGTTAAAGATGTCATTAATAGACTGAAGAACAATAAGGCCGCTGAAACAGACAATATAACCGCCGAAATATTCAAAGCAGATTCATCTACAACTGCAAGCATAATAACACCAATAATCCAAGAAATCTGGAATTCTGGGAGAAATCCACTGAAATGGAAAGAAAGCTTAATAATTACGATACCCAAGAAAGGTGACCTAAGAGAATGTAGGAACTGGCGAGGTATCTCCCTCTTCAACACAACAATAAAGGTACTCGCAATGATCATCTTTGACAGAATCTCACCTACGATCAATGCAAAATTAAGAAACGATCAAGGATTAAGACCAGGAAGAAGTTGCACTGATCACATCAACACAATCCGTATCATCACTGAGCAATCCAATGAACGGAATTCACCATTGTATATGCTCTTCGTCGATTTCAAACGCGCATTCGATACGATAAACAGGAAAGCAATAAGGCAGAACCTTGTGGAATGGGCATCCCAATGAAATTAATTGAACTCATACAAGAAATGTATCGGGATGCTGGGAACCGAATGCAATACAAAGGCAAACAAAGTGAAACATACTACAACACTCGAGGAGTAAGGCAAGGTTGCGTACTCTCACCAATGCTGTTCCTAATCGTATAAGACAGTGTAATGCGGAAACTAGATAACAAGTCCCCTAATGGCATTCAATGTGGGTTAACTGGTAAACTCAATGATTTGGACTATGAAGACGATATAAGCTTGCTAGCACACAAACACTCCGACATGCAGCAGAAAGTGCAACAGCTATCAGATCTAGCTAACGAAGTTGGTCTCAAAATTAATATCAAGAAAACCAAGACGATGAGACTCAACACAAATATAACCACACCGATACACATCAACAATATACAAATTGAAGATATAAATGAATTCGTATACCTTGGTTGCACAATAACGAAAACAGATGGAACAGAAGAAGACATACACAAACGCATAAATAAAGCCAGACATACATTCAACATGCTACACAAAGTCTGGAATACTTCTGTCCTGTCGCACAAGACCAAGATACGAATGTTCAACTCATGTGTGAAATCGGTACTACTGTATGGGTGTGAGACATGGAAGCATACAAGAAAAATCATACAGAAACTACAGGTGTTCGTAAACAAATGCCTTCGACGAATACTTAAGTGCTTCTGGCCTAACACGATTAGTAACATCAATCTGCACAGAAAAACATGTCAGTCAGACATTGAAACCGAAATAATGCGACGAAAATGGAAATGAATTGCCACACACTGTGAAAGGCATCAAGTGATATAACGAGGATGTCATTAGACTGGAACCCGCAAGGAAAAAAAAAGGTTGGAAGGCCAGCAATGACATGGAAAAGAACGATGCTCGCAGAGGCAAAACACCTGGGAAAATTATGGGCGAAAATTGAAGCAATAGCCCCAAATAGAGTAAGATGGTTCAGAATAGTAGACGCCCTATGCTCCTAAAATTGGAGATACAGGACAAAAAAAAAAGAATTCACAAGAAAAAACTCACCGACAAATGGCACTTTGAGTTCACCCAAATGCTATTTAGATT
Source organism: Tipula confusa (assembly GCA_963556175.1). NCBI lineage: Eukaryota > Metazoa > Arthropoda > Insecta > Diptera > Tipulidae > Tipula > Tipula confusa. Next base: position 49,440,940 of record OY744475.1, on the reverse strand, counting down.
AAAAAACGGGTCGGCAACCTTTCAAAATACCATGAATAATGTCCTATACATGGACTATAAAAGGAAAACTTTGTTGTGTACTTGGATGATATTATTATTGTGAGCTTCAATTCAAATAATCACATTGAAAAGCTCCAAGATGTCGTTAAAAGCCGTTCACAATTCAAGTTGATAAGTAGGAGTTCCTCAAAAAGGATACAGAATTTTTTAAGCCCATAATAACGCTTGTTAAAGCGAAACCTGCCAAAAAAAAGAAAAAACTCTAAATGCCCAATACCGCACCCACACAAAAATAGATCAAACAATTCCTTGGGATATCGGGATATTATTGTCGATTTATTCATAATTATTCTAAAATCTCGAAAAATTTGACCAAATTTTTGTCAGACCCCAAATACGTGAAATCCTTAGAAACATTAAAAAACATAATAGCAACAGGTCAAATATATTAGTAAACTAGGATTTTAGTAAACTCTTCATCCTGACAAGGGATAGATCTGAATACGTCTTAGGTGCTGTTCTTTTACAGATGCATGATAAATTGGAAAGACCAAGAAAAAGGCGCGCGCGCAATCATTTGGACAATAAAGAAATATCAGCGTTACCTTTGCGGTAACAAGTTTACCTTGGTGACAGGTCATAAACCCTTACTTTCTGGAAACTTCAGAAACTTTTGAAAAAGAATCAAAAAATCTTAGATCGAGTCTATAATTAAAAAATTTTGATTAAGATGTGATTTACAAGAAAGGTTAAAGCTAACATTGTAGCCAACGCTTTCAGTAGACTTCCAAAAGACAAAATTAAAGCAAGTCAAGAAAAGAAAAGAAATTTACACAGTCTAGACATACAAGCTCTAATTCAGATAGTCTCAATGCAGAATGTCGCATCAAATAGTGACTCAGTGAATGGAGAATTAAGCCCAAAGAAACAAAATTAAACTACTAACCGTAATCAATTCTTAACAAGTCCCTTATGCAAATACAGCAAAATATCTAGGGATGACGCTAGATGTGAAAGAACACATCGAAAAGAAAAACAACGAATTGAACATCAAATACAGGAAAATATACTGGCTATCTTATAGGTAGAGACTCTGAACTTAGTCTACACAATAAATTGCTTCTACATCGGCAAACGCTGAAATCTGTGTGGACTTACGGAATACAGCTTTGGGTCTGTACTAACAAGACCATCGTTAGATAATTCAGACGTTCTAAAATAAAATATTTCGAAACATTGTAAATGCCCCGTGGTAAACATAATTCACACCTTCAACAACGTGAGAATATTGAGATACGTCAATAATATCATTGACTGTATTGGGCAATATCTCAACAAATGTGAATTAATTAGGATAGAAAAATTGCTATTGATGACTTATATATAATAAGTCCGTTGAAATAATAATTATAAATTTATTTTATATGCACACCGGTTAACATTCTAATATTTGATGTATCTATAAAAAAAAATTAAGGTAAAGATGTTACCAGTGTTGCAGTAACCACATATGTTAGCATATATATAAATGAGTAATTTCAGTACAACAATACGTTGTGTAATTAAAATTGGAAATTGAGTTACGAGGAAAAAAAAAATTTAAAATTAGCGGAAAATTAATAATCCTAAGCCAAGTTTAATTATTTTTTTTAATTTATCGAATTACAGTTTTTATGCATAGATATTATGTAATATAGCAAATATGTTCTTACGAGAACGAATTAATAGTAGAAAAAATATTTCTGATTTATTGTTATTTACTTAAGCTAAGTTGAAGGCTTCCTAAATGGAATTTATGACCGTAGTTCGCTTATGTTTAGACTTTGGAGTCAAGAAAAGTCGTAAAATATATATTTTCTTAAATTGGAAAATTAATTATTATATTTTTTTTTATGTTTGATATGCTGTTTCATTTGAACTGAACTAACAGATCAGAGCTACCATTTATATATATATAATTATAGTTTTTTATTTTATTTTTTATTATAAGCATATATTATCTCATTATGTGAATTTAATGGCATAAACCTTAAGCGCAGGAGTTATTCGATGTAACCACCTTTTTTTTTTATATATATATATATGTTCGTACAATAAAATGTACGTACAACATGAATAGGAATTGAAACAGACAAACCGTTCCTTTTGTTTAATGAAAAATGTTGGAAAAATGAAACAGGAAATGAAAAATCAAAAAAATTGTTGCTTCAAGCGATTTGTGTGATGATTAAAACTTCATGTGCACATATAAAACGACAGCCGTAAAGATGATTGATTTTAGTTTAAAAAAAAAAATAAAAAAATTTCAAAAATGTCAAAATTTCGTTAACAGATCTGGCAAACAAAAACGGTTATCGTAAAACAAAACACATATACAGATTACAAGGGGTATTACATGCGAGGCTAAATTAAAACGTCTTTTGTATTACACGGCTTTTATATACGTTTTACTCGTAATTTTCTTAGTTCTAAGGTCGACGTCAATTTACAGCATGGATAATGAACTTGAAAGAAAAATTTTATTATACAACTTTATGTACAATGAATGTATGCTTATTTGTGAGGAAACACAATATCATTATAATAAAACGGTTTTTACAGGCCATTGCTGTTCCGTACCAAATTAACATTCTGGCTCCATCGGATTCGATCATGAGGTTGTTCTTCGTATTGTTCTATAGACAACCTGAAGAAGACAAGTTGTTCTCCAACCTGAGGAGCTGTCGTTGCCGACAGCGACCTCTGCGGCTCTCGTGGGGAGCCATATATCAAGCGCAAGGCTCTTCTCTCCTACGTTATTAACCATCTCTCGTAATCATCCGTCAGGGTTCAACGCTCACACCCATATATGACAAAGGGTCTAATCAACATAAACTATTTACAACTTATCGGCCTGTCGACATTCGCAAGGTATTTGACTTTAGCAGTGAATGTAAGGCATACAACGCACGCGTACCAGCGACAAGACGCGCTTTAATATCCCCTCCCATATGTCAATACTACTAAAATCCATTGCATCTTGATCTCTTAAACCAGTGATCATATATTTTGTTTTAGACTCATTGATTTTGAGACCAACGGAAGCTGCTCTGACATTGTAGCACATGCAGTTCAATTACATAGATATCATCTGCATATGCCAGAACCTGGTTGGACTGACGGTACGAGATGATGTCCTGAGGCTTTCACTTTTGCGAAAGATAAATTCTAACAAGATATTAAAGAGAATCGGGAAGAATCGGCATGTCTTTGCCGTACATCAGACCTAACGCAAAAATTCTTAATAGATTGTTCTCAACTTGACACAGCATTATGACTGAAATACGTCATTTTACATAAACGCAGGTATTCTCAGAAATGACAAGGCAAACAATAAGCTATCCCAATGGATTGAGTCATAGGCTTGTTGAAAATTTACGATTAACACCTGATGTACGTCACAAGCTGTTTCGTAATATTTAGAAAGAATCATCCTGAGTGAAAAAAACTTGGTCAGTAACAGACCGCGATTCGGATGAAATCCTCCTTGGTTCGCTTTACCATACTAATGGAAAAGATAGTTCCAAAGTATCCGCTCCGAATGTCAATAGTTTGAAATTAATGCAATCAACCCCAAGGGAACGGAATGTTATTAGTCTCTGCATGGCCAGTATGAATTCTTCGTAGAAGACGGAGGTTTTCATTATGGTCCCGAATGGCGATAGACCTAGGTCATGACCTATTTAGGCTAACTCGGAAGCACTAGAGGCAAAATATTTTAACGCCTTATCGTCTGCAAAATAATTATTGTACCTTTAAAATTTAGCTTGAGTATTGAGTTAATGTAAATTAAGAAGAGGATTGAACCTAAAACCGAACACTGAGCGACACCAAATAAAATCTTAAAAGACAAACTATAGATGATGTCGGACTGTCAAAATTATACTACAAACGAAAATATTGTCATTTTATGGAAAGTCGTATGTTTTACACGGATGCTCTAGTGCACTGATTATATCGCTAGATGTCAAAGTGTCAAAAATATAAACAAAATATTTTGTGATTATCGTCGAAATAATGTTGCATGATTATAAATACACTAAAGGTGCATGCATTCGAATAATTATCCGCTGGCCCAACCAATCATATTAACAAGTCCTAATCACGTGACCCTCTCAGCCAATTAAATTACTACTAAAAGAACAAATGTGGATAATTATGTTAATATTTTTATCTTTTTTTGTTTTTGCTTTGTTTTGATTTTGAAATACGCAATTTTGTTATCGGCACACGTGTTTTAGTAGAAATTTGATTGAGCGCGTTGCTGATTAAAATGTGTAGAATTTATCCTAAAAAGTGCGGGGTCTCTAAACAACGAATATCATTCCTGTTGATAATTATCTCGAACAACAAATTAAAAACAAGAAAAAAATCATTGCCGACTATCATTTTCATTTAAACAATCTTGTGGTAATGATTCGTACTACATTATTTGATAGTGCTGCCTCTCGCGAATAACACAATATACTAGATACTTTGTATGTGGCGCCTCTTTCAAAAACATGATCTATCGGTGTTAATCAATTTTTACGTTATAAAATCTATTGCTAAAATATAAAACAAACCTCTTATACAGCAACGCCCTGACACCCAGTAAAGAAAGTTTATGTAACAGTAACCCGTGATCAACCCTATCAAAAACAGTACCAACGAATTTCTTCATATTAAGATTGGAATGAACTCTATTTAAGAATTTAATTAGGGCTGATTCGAGATTTTTACCAAGCCGGAAACTATATTGACTGTTACTAATTACATTAAATTTATTAAGAAAACTTTTGATTCGAGATTTTAGTGCTTTTTCCATAACTTTAAATATTTTATTATAACATTAAGGCATACATCAAGGGCTTGACGCAAGAAGTCCACTCTGAATGTTGCCCCACTCGCCCTGTAAGAGAACACGAAAGATGCATCTGTTCTGAGCCACCGCATGCCCGATTTTTTTATTTATTTATATTTGTAACAAATATGTCCCCACAGGGCCCATGGATCATGTGGTTTGTTACTAATGCATAAAGTAGCGTTCGTGTGTCTTAATCTAGATTCTGTTGCACAATTGCCTCCATGCTATTCAATATTGAGTTTTGATGAAGGATTAGTAAAATATGGGCATGTGGTAGCCACTGTTTTTGGAACTCAATGACATAAATAATTGCTGCAACAGAACCAACCATCTTTTTGGCCACAATTTCATTAATAAGTTCATCAAGATTGATAGACTCGACATATCAAGTCTGGGTGGACAGGTTTTCTGTGTAAAAAACTTGATCAGTGATTCCTAGGACATCCTCCTTCGTTCTTCCTACAATTTTCTCCGCCAGAGGGCTGGTTCTTTCGAATAAGGAAATCTAATCGAATAAGGTAAAAAAGACAGTTGTACAAAGTAACTCCGCCGAATATCAAGAGGTCTGAACTAATGAAATCAGCCCCAGAAGAACGAATTCATTTTAATTTCTACATGAGCAGTGGGAATTTATCGTAGAATCGGTCCTCTATGCGCAGCTGCACAGTCTGTATTTTGTGATCCCTGACTTATACGAAAACCTAGCTTTATAGTGTTCAATTTATGATCACTGCCAATGAATTTGGGAGGCGACCGACATATTCTCACATCTTGGATGACGCGAGGTATCCATTTTTTTATTTTATTTAATAATATTACAATAATACAGGAATTACAAATAAGTAAACGATGTTTAAGTAAATTCAAAATTTAGCTTACCTTGCTGAAGTAACCCACGGTATGACATCCCTCCGAATCGGCCAGTGTCATCACATAGAATAAAAACGGTTCAACATCATAGTAAAGCGTTTTATGGTCGAGAAAAAATTTCGCCAACAAACACAAATGCTGGCAATATTGTTTATGTCGTTTTCCATCGACTTGCCACACGCCCAATTTACCCTTTCGATAAATTTCATCGCCAGGCGGATGACGCCAAACACATTTGGCGGCATGCCGATTCATACCAACCTCTGATTTTTGGTAACGTAAACAAAACTCGCATATATATAGCTTTGGTAGGCGGGCTGCATCGGCCGGATATGGCGATTGGTACCAAACTTCCATACAATATTTGCCCATCGATATATATTTTGTGCCCTTCGATGGGGATAATTTTTTTAGTTCATCCTCGATATTTTCACTAGAAATCGCTTGTGCCTCACGAAACAATTGCAAATCATACTCGCTAACGAGGCCATTCAGCACCGGTTCGTGAGTTTTTTCCACATCGATCGACACATTATTATTGCTCGTGTTATTATTATTGTTATTATTATTATTCGGATTAGACGACGATTGATTATTATTTGGGCCACTTTGTTTTTCCACCGGGTTCGGTTTAAATTTTATTCGAATTTCTTTAATTTTTTGTAGGTATATTTTTTGTTCAAGTAGTTGTGTTGGCTTTTTTAGCGGATCGTTAAGCAGTAACATCATAGTTTTACGATCGTCTTCACGTTTTTTACGTTCGAGCAGCAGATCTTTGGTTTGTGCTAATGTCATATTATGATACATGGGGCAGGCGTCTATTGTGAAATGTTTATCGAATTGGCCGCCAAGATGACCCGCCGAATCACAACCTTCGAACGGACATTTACGCTCCTCGGGAATTGGCGGCGATTGTTTAACATTATTCTCGATGTTTTTCACATCGACACGTTTATTTTTTGTTTTTCCTTTTGTGACGACTGGCGCTTTTTTTACCGGACTTTTCGATAACGAACGTTTTATACTGTCCGCATCTGAATCCGAATCGGTTGGCGCTTTTCCTGTGAGATGACGTGATTTTCGAGTACTTGCCGACCGCGTTAGTTTTCGTACGATCGATGGTTTAGTGCCGTTTTCGTTATCGGAGTCAGAATTATTTTTAGAGGTGTCTGTTGTTTTGACGTTCGGTTTTTGTAATGATTTTTTGTTTGCTGATTTTTTTGGTGGGGGCGATAACGAGTCGGCTGACGATTCTGATTCAGAATCACTACTAGTCGATGTAGCCGAACTTGAAGTAGATTCCGATGATTCAGAACTTTTAATAATAATTTTTTCTTTTTCGGTTGGTTTTTGTTGTCTCGAACGATTGCCATGTTGGTTGTTGCTGTTACTAATGCTGGTTTTATCCTTAGCTCGCGGAAGATTTTTATTACCACCACTTATAGCTTTTGTAACACTTATCGTTTTTTGAATTTTAACAACCTTTTGTACGGGTTTACGTTCGTCTTCGTCATCATCGTCGTCGTCATCATCATCATCATCGTCATCGTCGTCGTCGGACTCTGACGAGTTTTCCGGTGAAAATATGCTTTTCTTTTTATTGTTGTTGGCGTTGTTCGTATTATTTTTTGATGAATTTGATGAGGTACTAGAAGATTTTTCAACTGGCTTTTTAACGGCTCCTGTACCTTGTGGTAACGTCGGTATTTTTGTGTTTGAAAGTTTTGCTTGTTTAACAACGGCTGGCGGTGCTTTACCACCTGTACTAACCGGAGGTGCATTATTTGTTGAGACATGTACAGGTTTTGATTTGTATGGTGGATGTTGTGGTTTCTTTTTATCGTGTACCGGTTTGTGTGGTATTGATTTAGCAGGAACTATATCTTCATCACTGGAATAATGTGGTACTGATTTTGACGATGTTTTAATAGGTATCTCTTTACGGCTATCTTTTTTTGTCGGTACATTTTTTTCGTTACCATGCAATCCAATTTGCTGATTTTTAGCCGCAGCAGCAACCACTTCAGATGAACTTTTTCGTCTAATACTTTTCTCCACTGGTTTTGTCTGATTCGTATTGTTTCCATGTGCTATGGAATTATTACTTGTACCGCTTGTAGATCCACGATTTGTATTGCCAACTTGTGAACTACCAGTGGCCTGCCCGCTAGCTGTATTATTATTCGAATTAGATGGTTGCGCAGGACCATCTTGTGAACTCGACGAATCTGAATCCGAACTAGACGATCCAGAATCCGATCCACTCGATGATGAACTTGAATTTGATGATGAATCACTGCTTGTACCTGAACTTGAATCAGTTGAACTTGTTGACTGTAGACATGGTAATAATTTCCCGCCATAAAATTAAAAGAAAATTGCTTAGTTAATACACAAACCGTTTAAATGTGAGACATCTTTCGTATTGTACGCGAACACAAACTTAATAATAATTAATTCAAAATATATTTTATCAATTAAATTAAATTAAAGGTCACATTTAAACATCAAAAACTAATAAATAAATATATAATTAGAACAAACACTTTATTGTGCATGCAATTAATAATGTATAAACAATACAATCTACCTTTTTCCTTGATGCCATTTTTTCACTCATTCGCACTTATATATTTTACAATAAATAACACAAACACACAAAATTTACAACACTTTTTACATTTAAAATATAGTCTAGCACTAGATGCACAATAAATATGAATTAAAATTATTTGTTTTGTATACTATAGATGATAAAAATAAATTTAAATAAAAAAAAAAACGCGAATACTTCAGAAAAAATATTTTATTTTAGTTTTGACACAACAAATGTCAAAATTGTTAAAAAGCCATATTTGTTTTGATTTTATGTTTAATGGTGGAAACACAATTACGCTCGATGCGAACGCAAACAAATGTGAGCGAAAACATAATATAGTTCCGATTTAACATATGGCCACTGTGGTTGGGGGCACTCACATGCCTCATAATTTGTAAAAGACTTCTAAACGAGCATGTTATCTTTAGGATTCTACCACAGCATCCTTGGCCTGTCGTAGGACACGACTAAACAAAGTTTCGATTCGATGCACAGGGAACGTGAAGTCGCTAAAAAACCCAGGCGCGTTTGATGGCACAATTTCAGTAATGAAAAAGTATCGCTTGGAACTCGTTGCTTTCCAAGAAACACAATAGCCAAAAAGTAAAGGCTATACGTTGCTTTACATTGGAGATGACCTCGGCAATCTTGGTGCTGGTTTTCTTCTTGGGCTCCTGGTGAAAAACGCTGTTTTGAATTTTAAAGCAGTTGATAATCGTGTGTGTAAGCTACATTTACGCATGGAACTAGTTAACTTATCAATCATTTGTGTTTATTCACCCACTGGTATAAGCCAACGCAAAGATAAAGACTCATTTTACAACAATTAGGATGATCTTATGGGATCCAGGATACAACGTTCAAATTCACTTCGCCAGTTTGGAGTTTAGTTTTTACCAGCAGAAAATAACTAAAACTACACTGTCAGAGTCAGCCAAAATCAGTTTACTTGAGAAACCAAGCAACCAAATTGCAGAACTCGAGCAAACAATCAACACAGCAGAAATAAACCATTTAAAGCCAACAAAACTCGAGAACGCTCAAAATCACTAAGGGATCCAAATTGAACTCAGCTGTTTGCGCTGGATTTAGGTAGCGAACAGCCAAAGTCTAAATATATTAACCGAATGAAAATTCACGACAATAATTCTACAAATATCAGATTTTTGATTGATACGGGTGCCAACGTATTAGTTCACAGCAATTAGTAGGTCCACAGGTAACTGCAATCCATCGAAAATTAAATTGTTGGCAGCGAACGTCATTCAAATCGAAACCTACGGCACAACGACACTGACATTAAAGCTCGGATTACGACGTGACTTCTTGAGGACGTTTTTAATCGCCAACGTGCCAACCCCAATCATCGGCACAGATTTTATTACATATTTCGGATTGTTAATCGATTTGACGGGATAGCCTTACTGGCTTAAATTCAAGTTGTATGGGCATCGTGGTAAACGAAACTTCTAAATTGAAATTCTGAAATTGATCGAGAAATTAACATTGCCAGGAAGCATAATTTCTACCACTGTTGCGCTAGACATTAGATCCCGAAAAACTTGAGGCAGCGAAAAAAATTCGAATGTTTAATATAGGCCGGAATATGTCGACCATCAAGCAGTAATTGGGCAAGCCCGCTCCACGTAGTAAAGAAGCCCGATGGATCATGGTGCCCGTGCGGCGATTATTGTGCTTTAAACGCCTTCACAGTTTCGATGACGCTCGGACGCTCGAACGACTGATTAATATAGATTGAGCGGTATTTGAAGAATAATTGTATCGTATTGTTCATGGCAAAAGTATGTCAGTTGTACCCAAATATTAAAGTGGCATATAGCTGAAATGAATCACGACGATATGGGACGAAAAAGAGAGGTTATGTAAAGAAATATATTTCGTCGCATCTGGAATGTGGATTTGCCAAATCGAAAGATGGAACGTGGGAAGGTAAAATGTATCCTATCGACAAGACGCCAATGCCTTTCTCACAAGCATCCAAAAGCATCCAAACATTATCAAAACAGCAAAATCAATGAAGACAACTCCAGTTATACCATGCATGGTTGAGTAGACTTCTCATTTCGGAGTCCCAAAAAATATTATTTAGAGAATAACATCAAACAACGCCAAGAGCTTATGCTATCGCAATGGCAAGAGCTTATGCTATCGCAACGCCAAGAGCTAACTGCCAATATGAAACGTACAACAGAACAATCTTGGAAATATTACGATCAATGGTTGGAGAATACGATAGGAAATCGGACATAAACAACGATTTAATAAAAAAAATTTAAGTTATTTTTATTTTTTTTTAAATTTAAATTTAAGCACACTGTGCCCCTCATCAATACAACGAAGGCAATGTATCCGTAAAGTATAAAAGAGATCCAAATGGAAGATCAAGAAAACTAATTCAAAAATACCGGGAACCATATTTAATTGATAAAGCTCTTGGTATTTCGTTTAAAAAAATTAAAAACTAAATAAAAATATCGTTAAATGACTAGTGCTGCACTCTTAAGATTTGCCTCTTGATGCTGCGATTTTTTGATCGACGTTTCCGTTAAGCTTAGTTCATAAACTAAGCCAATCACAATACAGCATTAAAAAAGCCTCCGCCTATTATTTCGAGTTAAAAAATAATTAACTTTGAGTAAAAAGAATGTAAGAGGAATTATTTTCGATGTTTAAGAACTAGCAAAAAGGTATTGAAGCGTTTGTGTTTACACCATTTGTACATTTTTGGTAGCTACTTTTAAAGTACTGGTGTAAACGTGGTATAAGTTATTTATAAGTTGGTATAAGTACTGGTGTAAACGTGGTATAACGTTACGTTAGCATATTGTCGCCGTTTATATCAGTCAATCGTGGACGATGGACGCATTACTACACTTTTCTTTAACGCATTGACATTTTTTTATGGCCGCATAACATTTTCCATCTGGTAATATTCAACAGGTGTCAAACACAATTTTCACAAACAAAAATTTATTTTTTGTGTATAAACGAAACGTCACAACATTACATAAAAAAATATCGATATATAATATTTTTGACTCACAATTTAACGTTTTGGTATCTATGAATTATCAGTAAATAAACATTCACAAATAATCTATCGAACTGAAATATACGATGAATGTTATAAATCGCGCACATTTAGTAAAGTTTTAGCTGCAGCCTGTATACCAAGTATGTGCCGTACTCTCGTAATTTTCCTTATAGGAATTATTTTCAATATTGGCACAACTCTCGAACGTGATGATAATTTAATTATAAAGAAACGGGTAAGTTAAAATAAAAGGTGAAAGTTTCATGTGATAGTCAAGACGATTGTGTAAAAAAGTCGCGATTTAATGGATTTCCCAAGAATATCGATTAATTTTTTAAAAAAAGTCGTAATTTGTTGTTTCAAAACGTAGATTTAATTGAATAAATCTAATTATATTATTTAGATATGCTTGAGTGCTTTTATTTTAGTTTGTGACTTTTCATGGGATTTCAAATTAATTCTGCGCTACAGTTACTTTGTATGTCCTTGAATGTTTATTATTATTAGTGTAATAATTGCATTTTTTTACTATAATTACAGAATAATCATGCTTCTCTTACGATGGACGACCACCGCCTTTCGCTCGTCACTCAATTGACCAGTATTAAAAATTTTAATCAAGTCCTTGATAACATTTTAATACCACGTGTGGTTGGAAGTGCAGGCCATGATCAAGTACGTGACTATATTGTTCGATTTCTAAGTGAATTACGATGGACGACCGAACTCGATACGTTTACGGCGAATACACCACTTTTCGGTAAACTACAGTTCGACAATATAATTGCATCATTGAATCCAGCCGCTGAACGTTTTCTAGTGCTTGCATGCCATTATGACAGCAAGTATTTTGAAAATCTTGAATTTTTAGGTACGTGTACATATTTTTAAATAAGAAAATTTTTTATTAAGTTTACTTTTTGTCTTTTAGGTGCTACAGATTCCGCGGTGCCTTGTGCTATGCTATTAAATATGGCATACGTTCTAAATGACTATCTCGCCAATAATCGACAAAATAACGATTTTAGCATTAAATTCATATTTTTTGACGGTGAAGAAGCTTTTGTTGAGTGGTCGAACACAGATTCGATATATGGTGCTAAAAATTTAGCCGCGAGATGGGAACGTGAAGGTTTTTTACCCAAAATCGATATGCTAGTGCTGCTCGATTTACTGGGTACGCCTGATCCACAGATATTTAGTTATTATCAAAGTACCGAAAAATGGTATAGAGAATTACTTTTAGCGGAGGAACGACTTGCTAGCTTAGGATACTTGGAACGATATCAATATTCAAGCGTAATTCCACAACAATCATCCAATCGTTATTTTCAACCACGATCAACGCAAGGTTTCATCGAAGACGATCACATTCCATTTTTACAACGTAACGTTCCAATTCTACACATCATTCCAATACCATTCCCCGATGTATGGCACAAACCGACTGATAATCGTGATGCCGTTGATCTCGTCACAGTCGAAAACTTAATGAAGATTTTCCGAGTTTTTATACTCGAGTACCTGCACATTCCAGTTTAAAACTGTAAACCGTCCATTTGTATTTTATTTAAAGAAATTATAGTTTTTATTGTTGGTTTATGATAATATAGAATAGTAATTGGAAAACAAAAACTAAAAACTACTGACACATTTGCTCGTCCATTGCTTTGGCGATCCATTCGGGTTCGGCGGCTGAAATTTTTTCAATAATTCCATTCACTTGATAGCACAACGATTGAATTTGCTTGTCCCATTGGGGTAATATTTCACGCGTTTCAAAATGTACAATTCCATCGATTTGATCGATGTAACCATTCATTCGGGCTTCACTTATCATTTGACTGGCAATGCGTTCTGCCTTGCCCGGTGCAATTTCCAGTAATGCACCTAGTTCTTCAAACGTTATATTATTATAGAGTTTACTGGCCGATAGCAAATTATGTTCAAATACCGCTCGATCTAAAATTGTTGAGCCATCGAGTGTAGTGGCTTTTTGATGTTCTTGTAGTAGCGCTTCAAATTCTTGAAGTTCTGATCGACGTATAATACGATCTAAGTACATTTTCTCGAGTATCGAATAAGCCGGTAATTGTTGACATCGTTCGTCTTTAAATAAAGTTGCAAGCATACGAGATCGTTGTTGCCCGGCCGAAGCAAGTACTGTACATATAAGAGCTTTTTTCAATGCTGTCATTCGTTCAAATTCATCGACAATTGTACGATACGATAGCTCGTTATAACGTTGTGCCGCTTCAATAAATTTTCGTCGATAGTCCAAAACTCGGGCATAGCACACCTTATACATGACCAATAATTCTTCATTTTTGGTTTCCGCCTGCAATAGTGAGGCACGATTTATATAAGCTTCAGCCTGAACAGGATCATCATTTTCTAAAAATAATCGTGCAATTTTCAAATATGTTTCCAATTTATAATCGACCGAATATTGTTTTTGTCCTGTTTCGAGCGGTATACCAACTAAAACATGGGCAGCTTCACGCCACTCTTGATTTCGTTCGTATATTTGTGCTAAATGTTGTCGAATTGAAGCGACTTGTTCTTCGAATGAAATAACACGGGGATGTACTTTGTCCAATGTAAAATGTGATACAACTTTGGACACTGCATCGGGAAGATTTGTAAAGTGATTACCTACTTCGGTTAGTATTTGTCGTGAAATTACCAAGCTAACATGTTCATTAACAATTGCTTCAATAAATAATTTTAGCATTTCGATCATTTCGTTAGTTGTGGCTTCCAAAATTAATTCCAAGAGTCCCCGATATCTAGAAAACGGTAAATTCATTAATGACATAACCTCAAATTCAACAAACAAAACAAATGACAAATTTTGAATTTATCGTACTTATCGGCTTGTTCTTTGTGTGTTCCATTGAAATTTGTTAATGCGTGTAATTGGTTTTTTAAGCTAGATATATTTATCAACATTATAATTTTCTACAATTAAATAATTGGAATATTTCACAATGCAGTTTATTGCTATTTTGGTTGAGAATTCGCACTTTGTAGTGTTTATGACAAATGACACATTATTAGTATGAAGTTAGCAACATTTTATAAAAAAAGCCTTTTCAGATACTTCTAAAATGCATGATGCTGCCCTCCGCATTTTCCGAGCTACAGATTTGAAACGCAAATGTAAGGTGTGCGCAACCCACATCAATGCGAACTAAATTAAATAGGTCATTTTAAAGTTTCCACCTTAATTCTATTAAATAAAATCGATAAATTATTTGTAATACGTTTATTTTCTCCGTATAATTATTGACTACATACACTATATTTACGATAATAGGAATAATTCTGACGCCGACGTCAGGTAGACATTTAAAATTGGAACATGGGAGGAAAAACGAATAAAAATTCAAGACGTCTTTATATTTTCATTTTTCTATATATTTTTTTAAATCAATTGTTATTATGCAGCAGATTTTTACTTTTATTGTTATATTTGCTTTATTCTTTTACTGGTTGAATGTGAAACGATCTTTTACGTGATTTTATAGAATTTCTTTTTATTTTTCGTCTAAATAATTTAACTGATTTTTATTTGTAACAGTGTATGGGTTAATACTTAAGCTTCGAGCTCAAGAGCAACACCAATTTTGTGTCCGCCATTGCTGAAGTTCTTACCATCAATTTGTGTTGATAAGTTTAAGACAATACCTTCGCGTAATCTTTGTTGATAACCCAAACCAATTTCACTTGAATTGTTTACTTTAACGCGTACGCTAGCATCTGAATCCAAATTGTATTTGGCTGCAATACCAAAGTTAGTTGTGTTTTGTCCCGAAGTCCATTTAAGATCAACGGCCGATTCAAGGTTTGAGTTTACTTTTTGGTAGATGGAACCACCGAAAATGTTACCATTGACACTGTAAATTTAACAAAAATATGAGGATATAATTAGGACATTCTAAATTTCGAACATGTTATATTTATTACTTACACGGTAGTGTTAATAACGAAATCGTTGGCAGCTGTATAGCCTAAAGCGAAATCATTAGCGGTAACCTTTGATTTTGAGGCATCATATTGCACACGATAACCAGCCAACCATCCTTGATAGCCAACAACAGCCGAAGCATTGACGAGTGGACCAGCCAAATCAATTGACGAGTCAGCGTCAAATTGAACTTTCTCATGAGCGTATGCTGTCTTAACACGTCCGGTTTTGCTGCCGGTTTGTGGTGCGAACGATGCATCAAACGAAAGTTTTAAACCTTCGACAAGTTGATCTTGGATCGTTACTTCCGACACTAATGTATTATCAGTGTTCCATTTTTCTGAGAATGTTAGACCATAATCCTTAACTTTGTATTTTGATTCGAGGGAACCAGATACTTTGCCGGACTCTTGGTTTGAGGTACCGCTGGTTGAGAATTCAACACCAGAATTTGTTTTGGTTTTAACGTCTAACTTCCACAAACCAAAATGATAGCCTTTACCAAAAACGTCACGTGCTTGTTTTCCAAGATCAGCAAATGAAGGAGGTGCCATCTTAAAATAAAATTAAAAAAATTACAAAAATTTAGATTGAATAAAAACAGCAGAATAGAAAAATTATTAATTTTTCATACAGAAATTATGTAATAACCCTTTCGAAATTAAGTTGATTACATCACAGAACCAAAAATAAATTTCATTATCAAAAATTTTGAACTGATTATGGTCAAGGTTAATGATTTAAAATCATGTATCGATTTTAAAACTGTCGCCGATCGTAAAACAATTTTTCGACCCAATTCGAAAAAATTGTTTTATTATGACGTCATTACCACTAATTGTATTTTCACAAGAACGTAACTATTTTTGTCGCGTGACATTTCGCCCCCAGACTATATGTAGTCGCCAATATTATTATTATGGTGATCACGCTCCCCCAAACCACAACAATAATCGATATAAATTCGAGAAAATGTAGGTGATCGAATTAATTCGAACATCGTATTTTTACATATTTTACACAACAATGAAGTTGGCAGCGTTCATTAATATTTGCGAAACGCGCTACTAAAAATATGACCCGACCCCACCTCCTATGGTGCTGTTATTTTAAATTCGTCTTGTCATTTAATTTAATTTAAATCGCATTTCGATTAAATAAATAAATCGAATTAAGTTCTATACAATACATTTTGGAGTACATAAATTACACAATTTCCTAGCAAAACTTAGCTCGATATTGCAATAAAAAAAAAATCGATATCATGCTTTAGGCCGCAAACCGTGTGTTACGTAACATGCTATTATGCCGGACACAATTTTTCTTTCACTATATCATAATTTTAACGTGGTTAATTAAAACTGTTTTCACTTCGATAAAATTAAATCAAAATTAATCATAATTTGTTAAAACTTAAAATTTTTTTGCTGTGATGTAATTTTTATCTTTCTTGGGCTAACCAGGAAAAATAATACTCCATATTAAAAAAAAATTTTTTGAACTTCAAAACGAGAGCAATTTTTTTTTTTTGTCTTTTATCAATCAAATGCAACACTTGAACTATATTTTTAATTAGTTAAAATTATACTTACTTTTATGTAATTTAATTAAAAAAAATTAATTTTATTTATTGAAAATAAAATGTTTTAAATTGAAAAGAGGAACACAGTTATTTACGGCAAATACGCGAGTAAAAATCCACAATACACTAACTTTATACGGCCGGCAAAATTATGTACAGTAAAAATAATTTTCTGCTTATTTTTTGATGATGATGAGGAAAAACGAAATTGTACGAAGTAAATACATCGCATTTTTTTTTGTACGTGCCTTGTGTGTCGGTATTGTAGATTTCGATGTTTTTGTTTTATATTTTAATTAATGGGGGCATTTAAATTTTAAAATACTGTTATATTTACTGTAAACTTGTTTTAAAAGATGTATTTTTATTTTAATAAATTACGAAAATATCAATTTTATTTATCTTTAACATGAATGGGATTGGAGCCACTCTCCTAGTTAAGCGAGAATAAATGCGTAGTTATACCCAAGTTTAATATTGCGATGCGTAATATATGATGGTCGGTAATGTAGTTGCAATATATGTATTTTTAATTGAAATAGAGCGTGCTTTAAGTCGTTGATCTTGATTAACGTTAAAAATAAGTGCTTGGTCGAGGGGTATTCCCATGACTCGTACCATTTATCCAAAATTCGCGTAGTGGCTAAAGTTGCGGTGTTTGGGTCGGTATGTACCGGATTCAAATCCTAATAGAGGAGGGTGTTAATGGGATTTTACATCACTTGATTTCGATTGAGATCGGTGATGACTATGAACCCCACGTGTTGGAGTGCAGTATCTAGGGGCTAAACCTTTATCCGTCCTCGCAGTAGAAGATGCAATGTGGAGTTATGTATTTAAAGCGAACCAAAAATCGCCTTATCCGAAATTTTGGAAATTTTTCAGCATAATTCTCGTTCTCGCAGAAATTCAAATTCCCGATGTCGTCACAATTCTCATTTACTGCGTGGTGCTAGTAAGTCTAGAAAAAATTCTCCATATTATCAATATTATCTGGTGATCCTTCGGCAGCAAATACTTTTACTTGTTATTATCATCAACTTTTCGGTCTCAAAGCTTTTAAATATAAAGGCTGTCAGTTTATTCTTAAAAATTCTTCTAATAGAAGTGTTTCAACCAGTTAGTAAATCATTCGCAGTTAGCGGCATGCAGTGTCTTATCCAAATCAATTCAGGTAGTTTGCAGCGAACGGCGTTCCAGTAAACGCTTTCGGTATTAAAACTTTAAGACGACCTTAAACTACGTCAAGAGTTCTCCTGGGAACTCCTCTATCATCAGGGCGGATTTTCTGAGGAACACAGTAAATAACGGCAACACGAAACATAATGTGACTCAAAAACTTAAGTTTAACGGACCTCTGATTGCATGCAAAACACAACGACTGGCAGACAAACTATTTATTGCTAGGAGAGAATTCGAACACATGTTGAATCTAGGGATTTACCAACCTACCAGCAGTCCTTGATACAGCCCTCTACATCTTGTGGAAAAAACCTTCAATAAAGCCTCCTTGTACTGGATCTATATCAATCTTTTGTTGTGACAAGGAAATTCATCCAGTTTCCGAAATCGCAACTTCCAAAATTCTCGGAAAATTACGGCGAATGGCTGAAATCTCAACTCTTATGGTGAAATCTGATAATTCAGATTTAACAGATTTGGGGCGGTTCTCCTATCTCAAATCGTGTCTTGTGGAAGGAGCTAGACGTACCATTACTCAAAGAGGAAATGTGAGAATTTCAAAAGCGCTTGGTCGGCGTTGGTGGACCATTACGAGAACAAAGCGCATATCTTCCAGGCTCACATCAATGATATCGTATTGATGTCTATTGATGATGGTATTCGGGAAATAGACGATAGAGTCACCACTCTCTACAGGGCTTTTTATTCACTTGGAAGCAAAGATGAGCTAGCCGTAAATTTGTTGCTGATTTGCTTGATGCTTTCGAGATTCAACTACCACCTTTAAGTGGGAGGAGTCTACAACCAAGGATATACCGACATAAGAAGGATTTTGTACTTTTTTGGAGAAACGTGCCTCTACTTTAAAAAAAATTGACTATAATACAAAACAAACTGGCCGAGTTTCAGTGCAGTCATCAGCCGCCCGGTCATCTAACTAAAATCGCCGTAGGATCATGAATTGCTTGCGATATCTATTTGCAAATAGAAAACGGATTTCCATGCTGTGTCTTGGAGCAAAGCATTCTGCGAGAAACTGTCAGGTTGTTTTGTGTCAACGGTGCCGCAAAAGTCACCATACAATGCTCCATTTCAAAGCAGAAATCCCGGTAGGTATTCTAGTTGCTTATTTTCAGTACCCAAAAGCGATCGGGATCCGAATGTAGCAACAAATTATCGTGGAAGATGTATGTGATGAATATTTCTATAAAAATTGTGAATGGGATGATGAAAGAGAGAGTTGAACATTTTTTGAATGAACATGATTTGTTGCCACACACGACTTTCGGATTGCGACAAAACCACCTGCTGGTATTTCTGGACTTTGAGAGAGCGTATGATTATGTGGTTCAGTATGAAAACTCCAACAAATCCTATCGAATCTTGGGTTTTCACGGAAAGTATGTGAGTGGATAAAAGATTGTATGTATGATAAGAGAATTGTTTTGAATGGCATGGGGTATAGGTTAGAGGTTGCGGTGAATATTGGACTTGCCGGCAATCTACCAGTGAGGTTAACCGAAGCAATGCGGCCAAAAAGATTATGTTGCAAAAGACGAAGTATTGAGACGGCGGTTCAAGTATTGCAATAGGGAGTGAATGAAGTTATTAAAAAATGGAAATATATTGGATTTAAGGGTAAAGCCGGATAAATGTGCTTGTATGACTTTTAGGAGGAATGCGGGAAATATAGGTATTAATATTGCGAACTGATTGGAATGCTAGAAGGATTGATCTTGCGGCTATAAAGGACAGAAATAAAAAAATAGTGATATTTTCTGATTCCAAGAGTGGTTGTTAGGTTCAGTAAAATGAAGTGGTGGAAGCGAAGGTAATGTGTATGTAGATTTGAGTATGTTCGAGTATGTGACCGGTGCAGCGCCATGTAACCGTGCAGTGAGTCCCAACGCACAGACAGAACGGACGAGATTATAGGGCCGATATGCGATAGCTAAAAAGGGAGCGATGAGTGAATCGGTTCAGAAGTATGAAATAAAAGATGCAATAGATGTACTTCGAATGTTTCAGAGGAATCTATGGAATAAATGGGAGAACGAATTTAATAAGTATGGAGTTTAATGAAACGAAAGAAGTACAAAGAGATGTGTGGTGCTCCTTTGAGAACTCCGCTTTACAAAATGCCAGAAGCATTTGACGGACTTGTAAAAGTATTGGCTAAAGCTCGTTGCACTCCTCGAAACTCGATGGCTAAAGACTTCATTACTAACAATTTGGCCTATGGGGTCCATATCGAAGCATGATATCAGATTAGTGTTTTTAATAATGCTATAGCTGGCAAAAAATCAAACGGACTTATGTAAAAATATAAGTCCACACTTCCGACCCTAGCTAACGAAAGATTATGGGAAAACGATGATTAAGTTTGCGATCGCAAACGATTTCAACTTGGCTTTAGTACATTATTTTCACATAAAAACATCCAGCAAAACATGGACAGGCCCGGTTAAGACTTCCCGAAGTCGTATAAGACTCTTCCGTTTGTGTAAAAATTGAGATCATATCGATCGGCTAGCAGAGCTACAATATTAATTTTAGTGCACTTTAAGGATCATAGGAAACGTATCCTAAAGATGCAAACGCTATATAGGAGGTATTTAGAAACATCCGTTGGCAGTGCCACCCAGGTGATTCTATAATATGTATGGTGACATTAAGCTCACCTGTTTGTATTGCAACTCGCGGCATCACTCTAGAAGTATCCGTGTTTACATTGAAGCTGTAATCGACACTTGACAAAAAATGTTTTTGATTTACTCAACAGAGGATTTCATCGGCCAGCTTCTTATCAAGTGTTTTCGATGAAAATGTTTGTTTTCAAATATGCGTATGACACAATCCATCGCGAAAGATTTTATTTTGTTTTTAGGTGTCTGGAAGCCTAAAAACAAAAGAGTCCAAAAGGGTCCAGAGTTGGACCCTGACAGAACTTGTCCCTTGTTTGCATACGACCATACGAACAGTAAACTCAGGATCGATCCGATAAAGTCGTATCGTTCATACCGTACGACCAGCAATGGCCTGTAAAACCAATTATTATTTAAGGCGTTTTAATTTCATTCAAAATACAAAAACTCGTGTGATGCAAACCTCGCTAATATTTCCAAAGATTCTAAATGTCGTCATCACTATATAAATTGGGTAGCTTTAAATAGACGTAAAAAATATAAATAAACGACGAAAGAAATTAAAATTTCTAGAAAATCATCTTGTTTATGTAGATTGGTAATGAAAAATTAAAAAATGTGCAAGTCATTACGCAAGTCGCTAAATTATCGGTAACGCACCGCAAACAAAATGTGAGGCCAAATGTTTTATTTACAAAATAAATTTATTTATGACGTGTAATTTGTTGTTCACACTTAAGCTTATAAAAAACATCAATGCGGACTGATTTATATAACGTGAATTAGGTAATAAAATTAATAAACACCGACCAATTAGTGAAGTGGTTATAGGTGTGATTTACGAGAGTTTATTTTATTTCATTCAATCGATAACAAACTCATCTGTAGTTGTGATATCGCTGTCCTTGACATCTCCGCAAGCATTCCTTCCTGTGTACTCTTATCTTCCCAGTCTAAAATCTCGGCTGCCTCTTCTAAAATATCAATAATTTCTTGAACACGTTTTTTCATTTCGTTTCCGCTTAAATTGCCACTACTAAATCCTGACTTCATCAGCATAACGAGAGGCATATGCAGTTCATATAACATCATTGCACGCGATCTGGTTTTACCCGGCTCAACAATTTCCAATACTTTAAGAACGTCACGACATAATTCAGCTTTACGTTCTAATATGATATCGGGTAATTCATCGTAACCGTAACCCTCGGCGCGACCGTACAACTCAATCAGAATTTGACGCAAAGTGGTTTGAATGAAATGTCGGGGATGTAACACGCTACGATATTTTTTAACAGTTTCTTCACATTGTTGTAACTTTTCGGCCATATCGTCGATGTAGCTCAAACAATTTACATCCGATTGCATTACGGTTATAGCTTTTTGTACAGCCATTCCTGTTGCCTTAAATTCACAATGGGAGCATTTCCATTCGGCCGTACCATCCAACGGGTTGGTCGACATGATTAGTCCTGGATCACATTTTAAGCATTTTAATGAACTAAAATGAGATCCTAGCTCGGTCGGATCCATACATCGTTTACATTTGCAGGTAAAGAATTTGCCTTCTTTTAAATGAGTTTGTCGTGCACTGGTGCCCTCTAAGGTGTGTGTATAACATGTGTTTAGCATTTCACCTTCGTTTATATCAATAGTTGCGCGGACTATTAATTTGAATCCTTCACTAGGAAAACTGCTATGTGTCGTGTTTGGACAACATGAATGGGCGAGTATAGCAAGTTTTGGATACAAACATCGAATACCATATCCCTCACAAGTTTTCGCCTCGAATGCGTTTACCTCAAGAATTCCAAGTACTTTTTGAATTAAATCGGCTGAGAAACGAGACTTTAATTTGCACGGTTCATGTAAATATTTAACTATGTTATTGTCATCGTTGATCCAGGTTTGAGAGTTCTTTCGTTTTTGTAAATGATCCTCCATCATTTCCACTTCATTTTCCCATCGATTCGGATCGGTCTCTTTACGCAACAAGATTCTATGGAATTAAACGGATGTAAGAACACGATTTAAATTTTTAAATATCCTACAGGTTACTTACCTCAATGGCGTTATACAATCCAACTGTGTACAACGTTCGGTAATTTCTGGTGAATTTTGAAATTTTACCTTCGATTTACTGAATATCTCGCATTCATATTTAAAATGAAAATTTTCCTCAATTTGATTACAAGTATCGCACAATGGCCATGTACATTTTGTACACCTTTGCCCATTTTCGACGGTACCATCCAATGGACAATAACAATTTAAGCACACAACCGGACTATCTTGTTTTGGCCCAAAACCAAATGGTTCCTCTTCAAAAAGTATGTCGCCGGCTTGTAATGCATGGGCCGCGATTACGTATCGTCCAAGATCATCGTTTTGTTTGATTACACAAGTTTTTTCCATTAGATTGCGTTAATTTTAGCTGCGAGTGGTTTTATGGTTTATTTTTATTTGACGAACATTTTTTCACTCAAGCCGATTTTATATAGCGTTCGACGTAATTTTACCGAATTTACTCGAATACAAAAATAGTAAACATAGTAAATCATATGGTAAAGAAAAAACAATGTCGATGTGCTCGAAAGATCTATGAATTTATTTGTGGTATTAGTACATTGAAACGCCATTTCGAATATTCAATTGGCGCAGTGGTTAGATTGTACTAGAAAGTACTGGATTCAAATAATACTTAATCCAACCGCTGCAAAATATTGTATCACGGAGAGTAGTAGGCAAAAAAGATTTTAAAACATGCGACACAGCAAAGTCGTTATGTACCTCGAAGAGCATACACTTTTAGGCCATCAGCCTTTCAGTGTTTTCCTATAACAACGACTTTTATTGTTCTGTCTGATGATTGTGGTGCAATTTTGCGTTTCTCTATAGAGCTATAACCACATATTATTTGGCCCTTACCAATCATTTTTGGGATTAATTTTACCATACCTAAGTTCATCTGGTCGACCTTGGCTAATAAGATTTTAGAAATGCTTTTTCTTCTTTAATTTTATCAGACGTTCAAGGTATGGTACGTGCTTCTGTAGCTTACCCGTACGATTATCGACTGATTTAAATTTAAAAACTATTTTTCCCCTAGAAGCTTAAGAAGAAATCCAACACCTTGCGTGCAATAAGGCAGTATGGTTTTCTAAGTGATTGCGTGTAAAATTAGCAGAGGTCTGTTAGTGTTTTTACGGAATACGGATGCAACTAATAATTTTCTAGGCCATTGACTCTGTTTCGCATTTTCACGAATTTATGCATTTTCATACGATATAGCATCTTCATTCGATATCGCATGATTGTATTATGACTGACATTTTTGCAAAAAATCAAATGACGCCCTATATTAAAAAAAGGTATGACGAATTTTGGTGAAATTAAAATTGTACAATACCAGTGCCCAATATAATAGCAGTCAAATGGCACATCATTCATTGTTTAAAATATTATTGGTCTATGGCGACGCACTCACGAACGTTGACAGGATCGGGCATAGGGAGCAGCAGCAGTCGCATTAGCGGTGCGTAGCCCATAAAGAAAAACAAGAAATGTCTCGTCGGCATATGAACCGAGAGAAAACGAGTATTGCACAAAACGTGGTAGATAAAAGACAAAAAAAAAAAGTGAAAAGAGTAACAAGCGGCACGCTTCCGTAAAATGAAAAAACGTCATGATATAAAAAAATAATTGAACTAGTTTGAGTTAATATATTTTCTTTTGTGTAATGCCCTAAAAAATAACGATTCAGGACAGTAGTGGATCACTTATTGTAGTTCTTACTTATTTATTTTAAACAAAATAAACGTGAATACCATAATACACAATTTCGTCAGCCATATTGTTTTATTCAATTCGGTGTTGAGCATTTCCGTGTTTTACAAGTCTGGGTGACGTGAAACTTAAATAACAACAATGGGTGGGTGGAGAAGACTGTGTTAACTCTAACCTGAGTATATTTGCACTAACCACTACTACAAAAGATCAATTATACTGCCTTACTACAGATGTTCACCTTATCTACATGTTTGCCCAAATCAAACTATAGATGCTAATCGATAGATATTAATACGCTTTACCATTGCAATTTATATTTTTTTTTTAACATATTCAGAAAATGTGAAACCAAAATATATTCCAGTCTAACAGAAAAAAGAAGTTTGGTCTAACCAAGAATAACTTAACTAAAGCATTTCAATCAAAAACATCTTAAAAAATTTGCAGATAAGGTGTATGTATTATTGTGTTAATTTGCCTTAGTTCAAATTGCTCTTAAGGCAAATTGACTATTTGGTAAGCCTGACTTAAGTGATATCCCCGATTAGTTGATTGAAACAAAAATAACATATCAACAGAAAATAAATCTAGCTAACTAAAATTACATTGTTTAAATAAAAATTATTTATATTAAAGAACCATAAACGACTTATGTGGTATGTAAGATTTAAATGCTTTGTAAGTAAAAACTGATTTTCAATTTATTTCGTGATATCATTGACTTATTGATAAATAATTCTTTATTGATTAAGTATTATAAGAAATGGTTTTTATCACTTGTGTTAGACAAAACACTATTTTGTTTATTTTTCATAAAAAACATTATTTTTAGTTGTGTGCCAAACTATGATGTTATGCAAAACTATTTTGTAAATTTACTTCAATTTTCTCAAATCATTTTTTCAAATAAGGTGAACATCTGTAATACGGTAGTATACTAATTTTAAAAATATGTGCTATTAGGTCCTTGCTACATGGCAACTACGTTACTTGAGAAAATATATCAAAGCCAAGAAACTCTTCGAATTATATTGATTTTTTTTTTATATTTCCTGTTCATTTTAATTATTGAAAATACAATGAAAATTAAATTCTTTTCGAAAATGTTTTTTCCCAAATTTCCTATATTGGTGTTGATTTTGTAGGTGGTTTAAAATACGTATTAAAATTGCTAGTTGTGCTTAGATCAAATTTTTTACGGAACGGAACTTTGTTGCCTGAAGCCGTCGAGCCACGATTTTGGAAAAACTGTTTGGCTGACTCAGTTTTTATTAATGATGGTGACATTGACTTATTGATTAACGAAGTAATCGAAAATGGTGAATTGGATTGTTGACTCATTCTAGATTTTAAAACATTAGAACTACTACATTCTGAAAGTCGATCGTGGTCTGCTGGTGTTTTAAAACTCTTTTGCATATTTATGGTGTACACTTTTTTTAACATTTCTTGTTTTTGTTTTCGGGCAGCTCGTAGTTTTTTATATTGTTCATTATATTGAATTAATTTTTTCATTTCAAGTTTGTTTTCCTCTAAAATCTTTTCAGTTTTTGCAATTTTCTTAGCCAAATTCATAGTTTGTTTATATTGGAATTCTTCTACATTAGGAAGATAATTCATTTCTTTCTTAAATAAATTTAAATATTTTGGTTCCATCTGAAGTAAATAAATTAAATTAAAGTAAGTTTAAGTAAATGTTAATACAAAAGATTAAATTTTACCTCTTCATTTATAGCTTTAAATGCTACTAACTTTTTACATATCGAACAAAATGGCGCTCGTCCTGCTTTTTTAGCACAACTTCGACACATCACATTTGCACATGATAAGAGGTAAAAAATATTACCATTTTGATAAAGTTTATAACATGAATTGCAGTGAATCCACTGAATATCTTTAGGATCCACGATAGTAGGCACCTGATTTCTTATATTTGACGTTGCTGCCATATTTCTTTCCCGTTGAAAACAGCACGTGCTATTTGTACAAATAGTCGTTCCAGCCAATATGAAATGTTTTTTTTTACGGAAATTGTTCCCTCCAAACATTGCGATTCAAAAATGATACGAAAATGGTAAAACTTGTTCATAGTATAAAACATCGTTTACATATCGTTTTTGCGATACCCTTCCGGCGCTATACATCAGCGCTATCATAGGAACATTCTGCAGGAATTTTTAGTAATATTTCTGAAGTAAAACATGATGAAATTAACATTCAGTAATTTTTTTAGTAATAAATAATATAATTTTATTTTAAGGCTAAAATTGCGCTTTCATAAGCAAATTCTGCAACGATCACCAATTGTAAAAATATGGGTGCGATTATGACATATCGAAATTGTGGCAAGTTGTTCTTTCGAATACTTTTTAGGTTGATACAGACATGTATAAATGAGTAAAGAAATTACACTGGCCACGTTCAGATAATCGGATTTCATAATACGAATGGAAGAGACAATTCGCAACCGCAAAAAATGGATCGTATTATCGCTTTTGCTTTGACTTTCAACTTAAAAAAAATTAATTTAATTATTTAAAATTTTTCTTTATTCTATTATCTTTTTGTATTCTTCCTGATCCACCACTGTGGCCACCACGACCACCCTGCACTTTACGTAATTTATCATTTGGCTTAGCATTGCGATTCTTTGAAAATTTCCTTTTCTTATTGCGGCCAGGCCTCTTGGGGCAATTAAAACCCAAATGTTCAATCGAACTGCAATACCTACAATTTCCGCCATCGGGATACACACCGTTTTTCTTCTCTTTACATTGGCTCGATATATGGCCGGTTTGTTTGCATATGAAACACGATGCAAACTTAAACACGCGTCCCTTATGCACTGTACAATTTTGATACGCATGTTCGGTGCTACCGCATTTAATACAAATACGTGTCGATGCATTATCAAAGTCCCGGCATTGTTTTAAACTATGCCCGTATTGACGACATGCAAAACATTTCGGACCCGATTTTGAATATTCGGTATTTTGAAATAAGAGCGGTTCCTTTAGTTTTTGTGTGGCTAAACTTTCGAGAAATGTTTCTTCAGGCTCCTCAATGTTAGCAACTTCCTTTTCCTTTTCGAGTGTTGTTGTATTATCTGGAACTGGTTGCTCAATTGCTTCTTCAGAGATTGCTCCTTCGATTGATTGGCGCTTAGATTTCTTCTTTGATTTCTTTTCGGCTATTGAAGGTACTTCAATGTCTCTTTCTTGAAGTGGTTCAACATGAATAACTGTTTTCTTAGATTTCTTCTTTGATTTCTTTTCGGCTATTGAAGGTACTTCAATATCTCTTTCTTGAAGTGGTTCAACGTGAGTAACCGTTTTCTTAGATTTCTTCTTTGATACCACTGCTTGCTCACTGATAGATTCAATAACAGTTTCTAGAAGCTGTTCGACTACTTTTTTGGTTTTCTTCGATTTTGTATTTATGATCATCGACTCATCGTTCTCATTTTCAGTAAATGTTTCATTGGGTAGTGTTACTTTGCTTTTTTTAACCTTCTTTAATGGTGGATCATCTTCATTTTCGTCAAGCGCAACTTTCTTAGTTTTCTTCTTGATATTCTTAATTTTACTTTCAGCAGAATCATTTTCACCCTTCGTTAGTTGCTTATCTTCTCCTTGCATTCTTACGTTTTTAGTTTGCTTATTCTCATCATCACTAAAACTATCCCACTTCGATACAGTTTTGCGTTCGTTTTCAATTACAAATTTGCGATGTCGTTCATCTTTTTGTCGCATAAACTCTTGTCGTGCTAATTTCGATTTCTGTTTCTCTTCCGTATTCCAATCATCTTCAATCTCAGGATTTGTAATTGCTATTAACGGTTTAAGGTTTTGTTTCATAACATGCCACGGTGTTGCATCCTCTTTCTCATGAAATTGTTCACTTTTCATAACGCCTTTATTACGTCCCCCATTTTTTCGACTAAATTTATTATTACGATAACTACTGTTACGATCATGTCCACGGTTATTATTGTTACCAAAACTTTTACGATTTTTATTGAACATTTTCATTATCTTAGACCTAACGATACAATTTATTGCTGAACGTCAGAAGCACATGCTGTCTGTCAAATTGTTATACAGTGACGATGGTAATGCAGTTTTGACTTATTACCATAATATTCAATAGCGTTTTTTATTTAATAATGTAAGCTATACTTTACAAATAATTAAAATTAAAATTTAGCTTTTTATGGTTTTATTTAAATTATAAAAAAAAATATAAATTCTCAATTCGTTAACTCATTATTCATTGGATGTGACTCCATATTCGTTTTAATCCATTTGTGTTGCATTACTTGGATAAGATTGATACGACCACCACTTGTTTTACGCAATAGTCTGGCAATCAAATCTTTAGCCCCAGCTGACAAATGCAATGGATAGTGAACATTTAGTCGTCTAATTTTTTCATAAGTCATTTCTGTTTCTTCCGATTCGAAAGGAGGAACACCAACAAGAAATTCGTAACATAAAATTCCAAGGCACCATTGGTCGACGGAATCATCGTACGATTTGCCATCGACCATCTCTGGTGGCAAATAGTCTAGGGTACCACACATAGTTTTCCGTCTGGAATGAGAAAAAAATGTTAATATTAAACACTTAGGAAATGTGTATAGAACTTACTTATTGGATAATGTATGAGCAGACCATCCGAAATCAGCCAATTTACAATTATCGTCGGCGGTAAGCAAAATATTCTCTGGTTTTAAATCTCGATGGATCACACTATTTAAGTGACAATAATTTAAGGCATCGGCAACCTGGAAGATATATTTCGCTGCTCGCGGTTCAGGAAATCTTCCATTGGGTGAATTTTTTAAATGTTTATACAGCTCACCCTCGGAGCATATCTCCAATGCCAAGTAAATTCTTTTATCATCATGAAACCATGTAAGAAGCCGTAAAATATTTGGATGTTTTAACCGTGACTGGATCTCAATTTCACGCAATAGTTGACGCTCGACACGACCCTTTTTTAATTCCGATTTGAATAACACTTTCATTGCGACCATAAATTTAGTTTGTTTCTCACGCGCAACATAAACCCTACCAAATTTCCCCCGTCCCAATGGTGCACCTAATTCAAAATCTTCTGGCGACCATTCATACGGTTGGCCATACGCTCGATGACTCATCATGCGTGATTCTTTAATCGCAACATCTTCACGATATTCTGATGGCACATTATTAAAATTATTTTCCATTTGTATAAAGTTAAATTTATTTTGTTAGAACAAACAATATAAGCGTCAGTTGTAATTTTTACTTATTTTGACATGACGTGCTAGACTACAGTTGAGTTTTGAAATTGGTGCTGCCATACCGACAAATATTTCACCGTCGAAAATAATAAATAAAAAGGCCATCTATATTTTAATAGGCGAGTTTTTAAATACATAGAAATTATTTGTTTTATTGACTAGAGCCTAGAACTACAAAAACTATTTTCGAAACATTAATCCAAACATAACTAACTAAAGAAGTAGATCGACTTCAATATTTGATTTAAATCAAAATCTCCTGTTTCTGGCATTCGCGTTAGGATTTTATTCAACTTTCGTCTTGCTAAATCATTTACTGATCCATCCGTGAGTAGTTCCCTTGATTCGGATAAATAAATAGATTAGAGAGTGATTCAATTGATATATAAGTTACTCGAACATACTTATCACTGTAACTATATTTGCGCACTAAAAACGATGATAGATCATCCAGAATAGGTTGTGCGTGTAGTGCAACAAACTGTTCCCGACATATTTTGTTCATATCCGCTACAGTGCATGCATGCGTCCAAAAACAATCGTGCACGGAAATAAACGTAATGCCCTTCTTCTCGCAATAAAGCGAAGTCAACATCATGTGACTGGAGTCGAGCGAATGGATGAAATTAGGCGGAAATGCATTCTTTTGCTTCATAATATTAGGCTTTTCGTACAAATCCGTTGAGATATATTCGTTACCGTTATGTGTTTTTGGTAAACTTTTTTTTTCATGCCGATTATAGGGCTGCACGACCGGAAGACCTAGTGGAGTTATCCATTCTACATTTTGTCCACCGACAGATGAAATGAGGCGCGCACAATCAGTAAACCAATCTTGAATTTCTTTAGTTGACGTAAACATTTCACGTAGGCTTTCAAAAGTTTTGTTTGTCAGATATGTGGATGCGGCCCATACCCAATCTTTGGGAAAATCGTCAATGTCTTTAAGTTGTCGAGCAATTTGTAAACGAGCACCATATCGCGTTACACCATATACCGTAGTCATAACGGTTTGTTTGATAACTTTCCGTTTAACGAAGCCTTCGAGAATTTTTGCAATTTCTATACCATTTGCGGCATCTTTTTGCCGAGAATCTTCAACTAACGTTGCAACGGAACTGTAAACATCTTGTGGCACATTAGATGGTGCTAAGTTTACACTTATAGCACCAGCAGTATCACGCCCCAACGCCGCATAATGTTGAAGACCATTACATGAACCGTCTTGATGAATTGGAAACGAACTCATGAAATCTGTAAAAAATATTGACAGTTAAAAATATTTTCAGATATAAACTTAGCCGGGTAACATACTTTCTGGATCGCCTGATCGAATCACTTGTGCAATTTCCATACAACATCCTAGCGTTTGCCACGGTTCATCTGATTTTGTCCACCACATTCGACCATTCAATGGATTATCGGCTGAATCCAAAATATCATCCAATATTTGTTCGGCATATAGTAATCGGTTTGCAATTGAATCACGTTTCTTAAGACCTGTTAAATTGATACAGTGCAATTTGAGCCATTTCAATCCATTCGGTCCTAATTTTTGAGGTTGATGGAAAATCAATAACGAGCGAGCTAAATCCGAACCCAAGTGATTTAAATGTGGTGGAATGGGATAGACACGACCACGGAAGTCCATATTATGCGGTAACCAAAAAACTTTATCACGAAACTGAAACGGAACGAAATTATTGTTTAGAACCTAGAAATATGTAAGTACCTACAAGTACTTATGTATGTGTCTTTGCTAAATCTTAACTACTCTTATTATTTTGTATGAGCAGTTACGAGTAGATAAAATTTAGCAAAGATACACACCTAAGTACTTATATGTACTTGCGGTGGTCGATTGTAAAGCAACTAATATAATATCTTACATGATTGGCCAATGATAACCGGTAGAGTGCATCACACCATAAACTATACATTTCGGCTTGTTTCCGACGATGATTCAATTTCTGACGGTATAGTTGAAATTTATCTTTGGACGATAAATCTTTGGTCGGCAATTCAACTGAAGGTAACGAACTAGGCGGTTGGGGAACATCTAACTTTGAATTTCCACCCTTCTTAAATACATCTAATATCACATCTAATAACAGGGTATTCACTTTCCATGGTATGCTGGCCAATTGGTTAAGCGAATCTAAGGCTGGGAATAAATCTTGAGCAGGCGCATCACGTATCCTACGTGCTTGCTGAATAGCCTGGTATGGTAATCGAATTAAATCCGATTTGGTCACCAAGTAACCACCATTGTTTGGTGAAGTCCAGGGCTGGGGTGGACATAGCATTGGAACTAAATTAGCATCAAATATTAACATTTCTTGTTGCGAACCACGATATAGTCGCGAAAGTACAGGATGCGGTTTAACTTCTTCTTTTACCAATCGCCCTTGGTTTCGGAACAACGTGTAAAATGCCGACATAAAATTCTGATTCTTGCAATTTGTCCGAATTATATTCACGTCAATTTTCATATCACGCATTAAAATATTATAAAGAAATCGGCCAACTCCAATCATAACCGAAGGTGGCCAACTAGTGTCAACCATATCCAAATTAGGACCGTAATGCTGATTATCGTACATCAAACGTTGCCAGGATTGCCTTGGATTATCATTTTCCTTGCATTCTGATAACTTTTCACAGTACGAGGTGTAAATCTCACTCGTTTTTTCGAGTACTCCGTTCTTCCTTTTCCGTTCGATTTGATATTTGAGTTGAGCTTTAAAGCCTAGATCTCGGTATAATTGACCCACAGTTGGACTATACGTGTCAGAACCGTCAGCCAATGAGCGTATCTCCCGTAAAAGAATATCCGCATATTGTGTCGCATCTAACGATTTTAAATATGGATAGATACTTATTGATCGACTCGATTTTGAATTAGTCTGATGCCGTAACGTGTTTAAATCTCGTGTAATGGCGTCACATATTTGCGTTCTCCATAGTTCTTGGGTTTCGTTTAATTTTTTACGATAACTGAGCATAGTTTCGGTGGGTTCCGAAAAATTTGCTATACTCTTCACTGTAACAAAACCGTCGAGTTCAATTTTTAATTGTTGTCGCGCCATTTCGCCAAGCACATCCGACGTAAATCCTTGTTTTGAGTTCATAATTTTACTAGTTGCATTCGATTGAATTTCCGTGCTGCGAAGTGGTTGAATGTCTGCATTCAAATTATTTAACAAAACATTATTGTATGTGATTATTGAGGGAGTGTAATATGGTTGAAATTTAGGATCTATTTTCTCGATGGCATCAAGGATTATTTCACGTTGATCACTAACGAATTCACATTTATCGATTAGGTCATTTAGTTTGATTCCCTTACCCAACATTTCTGAATAGTATTTTTGTAGAAGTTTTGAATTTTCCGGACTGTCCGGCAGCCGTTCGATACATTCAAAAACTGCAGCATATGTTTGTGGGATATGATCGACTTTGTCTTCTTTCAATATGTTCATAATCTCCCGTACTTTACTTAAATTCCCTTTTTCTGCGTAACCATGTAACAGTATATTGTATAGACTTATGTCGCTAATTTTATGATAAGTTGAGTTCAATTTTTTTGATTTGTGTCGATAGTTAAGTATTGCCCCATAGCCACGATTTACCATTCCACAACTGACACAAATTTCTAAATAAGCACGTAAATTGGAATTAAATGTATGTTGTTTACTCAATTTTTCTTGTTCCAGCGTTTTATGGTACTTTGATTTGTAGACGTTTAATTTATTATCTTTTGGGTTTCCTTGGGCTAAAGTTTTTGAGGTCTTCAATTTCTTATTTATTTCACACGTAATATCATCGTCGGCCAGGGGATCAATTAAATCTTCTTCGATATATTGCATCGGATCTTCGGCAGCCAAAGGTGAAATCAATGAACTACTTAACGGAATATCTATTTCACTTTCTCCGATCGACATTTCTTTAAATGTTTGACAACTATTGAAAATCTTTTTAATTGTATTAATGTTGCTCGTATATTTGGATAAGTCAGCATTTGGACTAATCATCAAAATTGGTATTTCATCATAAATCTTTCCATTTATGTCGACCGTATCAAATCGATCAATATTATATTTGGTATATTCGACCTGAGACCCGGGTACACTTTTCGAATTTATAAAATCCGACAATTGGCTCGCTTTTAATTTCTGCACAGACGTTTTAGTCTCCATCGTTGATCCATCGGCAACTTGTAATAATTCAGTAAATTTTTTTACTTTACGTTTCCTTTTCTTTTTAACCATTTGTGATATTTCGGCGATTGTGGATCGAAAACGAATTTGGCCCGTGGAAGTAATAGGTTCTAAAAATAAAAAAAATTGTGCGTACATTTTAACCTAACTTTTTATCATCACATGCTTTTCATAACAAAAATGAATTTAATAACAAAACATGAATTAAATTATAATCAATAACTAATTTAAATAACATTATTCTATACCATAGTGTTGTTCATTTAGTAAATCATAGCGATTATTAGAAAATGTAAAGGTTTTTCGTAAATATTTTCCATCATTCGAAATGTTTATGTAATTTTTAGGCCATAGCACTTTAAAATTATTATGTGATACACTTTTAGCACATAGTAAACGATACATTATGTATTAAGATATATATAAAACTATTCTATCAATAATTCATTATTAAATGTTTTCAATTAATATAATTAAGAGCACATTAAAAAAATTGAAAAGTTTTAAAAACTACTGAGCTCCATGTTTGTTTTCCCGTCAATTCAACGATTATGTCATATTTAGTTTTTGGTATTTAGCATAGGTGGAAACCAAATTGGTATATTGAGTATGTATTTTATGAATAATTCGTAGTAACGAATAAATGATTTAAGGGAAGTTCGTAGTGGTTTTTATTCGATTGCATTATGTGAATTCGTGGAGCTCAAGGAATTTTATCAGTGCCGCTCAGTTTTAGGATTGATTTCCACCATACTTAAGTATGGTGGAAACCCATCCTAAAACTGTTTGGTTTCGTGAGGAGTGCTGTGATGTTTAATAGCAGTATTTTATACAAAATAAAAATATTTTGTTCAAAATAAAAAAGAGACAAGAAATTAAAAAATGTCTATTTGAGAGAATGGTACTTCCGATTACTTTGTTTTTATTGTGTTATAATTTTTAACGAAAAATCCTATAAAAAAAAAAATCGGAAATACCATTCTCACTGTAGGGATTTTTTTATCCTTGTCTCTTTTTAATTTTGAACAAAAATTTTTCATTTTGTTTGGAATACTAGCATTACACTCAAAACTAAAAAAAAAACAAATAGTGCGTATTGCAGTTACGTCAAAAATTAAAACGATTTTAATTAAAAATTAATGCGAATTGGTATACAAAAAATATTCAAATGCCACTTTCAGATTTTATCACAACACGTTTTTTCGTAAATAGTGAAGTGAAATGTGTGTTCTTAAATTGTAAAAATACGAGTCAAGGCCTAGATTCACTAAAAAAAACCGGGTCATCCTTTAGTAAGTAGAATTTCTCAATAATGTGAAAATATGAAAGATGTATTGGGTTTTTTCTTCCAATTTTTTCAATTACCTTCATTACTCAATAAAGCTTAATTTAACATGTATACTTTTAAATAAGCATAAAATATAATATAAAATCTATAATTATAAAAAAATAGTCCATTTTGACGTTATATTTATCGATACCAAAACAAAACCGTATGTTTGGTCTCATGATACCCGAACTTATTCTTCATTTCTTTCCCCTTTACCAACAAAACCGTTTTCGTAAAAACCGATTTTATAGGTCTTTACCTATATAGCATACCAATCAAATCAACTCATCTAAACCATGTGACAACATTTACCAATCAAATGACTCGTTTGCTGAACTAGAAAAATAAAAAAAAAAGAAAAAAATTATAATTGGTATTCGGCTGATATGACCAACACACGAGCTGCATACGTGCAACCGCGTTTAGAACACAAACCGACTGAATTGACAAGCCGATATTTTTCCCTAGGACGGTCTAATGACGCTCTCAATTTATCGAAAATAAAATATTGTCTTCAGTCGTATATAAGACCACCAAAAACAATGTAAAGACTCAATTTGGTAATGAAAATGGGATCTAATGTCAATAAAAATGGACCGAAAATAAAATTTTACTTCAAGTCGTATTATGGGCAAATTAGTGTCAAATATAGACTTAATTCTATTAAGTCTATATTTGAAAGGGGCAAATTGAAACAAATTACGTATATAGACTGTATTTGGGACTAAAAATGGGATTTAGATGTCGGGTGAATGACTTGGCTTTAAGTCACATAATTTTTTACCCTATCCAATTATAATATTCATGATGCTGACATCACGTGATAAACCGAATAGTTTTTATCCAATCACTTTCATTACGTATAGAAAGAACAGTTCCGTAGGAGGCGACTAAACAAAGGTTTGATCATTGTTAAAAAGTTCAACAAAAGAAAATATGGATACCGCCAAAATTTAACCAGGACACTGTTATGTTAACGGGCACGCAGTTAAGGATTGGTACGTGGGACGTGCTATCTCTAAGAAAGCCAGACGTGGTTGGTGGCACTATATCAGTCATGAAAGAGTATCGGTTGGAACTTGTTGTTGCTCTTCCAGGTAACTCGATGGCCAAAAAGTGGATACCATGTGCCTCAAGGCTATACATTTCTTCACAGTAGAGATGATTTTGGCAATCTTGGTGATGGTTTTCTCATTGGGCCCAGGTGAAAACGAATGTTTTGGATTTCAAAGCAGTTGATAATCGTATGTGTAGGCTACATTTACTTATGTGACTAGCCAACCTATCAATCATTTGTGTTCATGCGTCCACTGATGTAAGCCAACCTAAAGATAAAGACTCTTTTTACAACAATTCGGATGATTTGATTGGATTCATAACGGAACATGACGTCAGATTAGTGGTTGATGACTTTAAAGCTACACAGCTGGCAAAAATCAGGCAGACTTATGTGAAAACATACACCAACAGTTGAACTTTCTACTGTCTAGGAAATAATCAAAATAAGATTATACAAACCGCTGTGGATATGCATGGACTGTAGTAGTTAACGCTACATTAGGAATTTTATCAGGACAAGGCTTCCACTTGTTGTTTTAAACTTTGCCAAATTATTTAGAATGTCCTCCATTGAGCACCATTAATGGAATCACTTCTTCTTCGCTCCTTGGTTCGATAATTCTCTCTTAAACAGGCTTTTGTGGAAATAACGTAGATATAATATTTTCCAACAATTGTGGTTATGTACCCTTGAACCTTCTTATAACTGTTCTTTATGACTTGCTCCAAGGATCATGGTCTATTTCTTTACACAGTCCTTGTGAACATCGCCGTTTTCTTGGAATAAACGTTTTGATGGAATATTTAAGTACCGAGCGAGACGTGCAATATTTTTTCCGTAACTCGTATTCTGTTTCGGGTCTTGCACGTTGATATAAGGGTCTAGTAACAAGGAATCTGGAATCTTCCAAAATGAAAATAAAAACCTTTTCGTCAAACAGTTTTGGTTTCAAGCCATTAAATTTTTGTTTTTTTTTTCTCGAAAAACCCTTAGTTGTTTTTATTCAAGCAAGACGCACAAAATGCCTTGGTGATCGCTGTGGCTTCTCGGATTTGACATCTTACAAAACTAGATTTAGCACCGCAAGAATATTCTTGGAAGGGTAATTTCCCATAGACCCAGGCAGCCGCGCGATTTAAGAAATCTTCTGCACAGTAAGACTTGTCAAACTTTCTATATTGTTCTTAATACAATAACAACGTCTGCTTCCAATTTACGTATTGTTTACTGTAGCAGCTTCAAATTGATTAAGATTTAGTAGGATCAACCTCATCTTCGTTTCATTTGCAGTGCCTTCTGATATATCGCATACTCCTAACTGAGGAATGTCTATTCTCTCCAGTGGGTTTATCACTCTATTGGGCCAACCAGCGACTCAGTAACAATTTTAAATAAGAATACGATAGATTGAGTCCGCATATTACTAATGAGTTCCTTAAACACTCAATGAAAATGTTTCGTTTAAATGAATTGTCATTTAACAAAGTTAAGGGCTAGCGAGTCTTTAACAAAACATGTCAAAACCTTACGGGGACAGCGAGTCTTTAACAAAACATGTCAAAACCTTACGGTTTTGAACGAAAATAAATTTTTATGGAACATTTAAGATTCGGCTACTTAAACCGTACCACAACTTGTCGATGGTTCTAACTTTATAATGCAGTTATTGATATAATTAGTTTATAAAATCCAATTAATTTAAAACAAAACTAAAAAATCTTATACAATTAATACTTGTATCTGTTTCCACCACGCTAACAAGGGCCAAATAAAGGGTGGTTAAATTTTAAGGGCCGATGTTGAATGTGAACCACACCTAAACGTCAAGTTTTTTTCTGCATTTCATTTGACATTTCTCAATTTCAGACTAACTCAATTTGAACCATGGAAAGATACACAATCGAGCAACGCGTTAAAGTTATTCAGGCTTATTATGAAAATGGGCGTTCAAATCAAAATGCATATCGTGCATTTCGTGATTTTTTCGGTCAATTTAATCGTCCAAATGTGCGTACAATCGGAAAAATCGTGCAAAAATTTGAGCAAACCGGATCTGTAGGAGATTTTAAAACACCAGTGCATGCTCGTACAGCTCGTACTGCAGAAAATATTACTGCTGTTCGCGATAGTGTGGCTGAATAGCCGGTCAGGCAGTTACTGTGAATGGTGTGTGTTCGCTATCGTGAGATGATAACGAACTTTTTATGGCCCGAATTGGAAGATATGGATGTGGGCAATATGTGGTTTCAACAGGATGGTGCCACACAGCTAACGAAACAATGGCTCTTTTGCGCGACAAATTCAATGGTCGTGCTATTTCACGTGGTGGCGATGTCAATTGGCCGCCAAGATCATGTGACTTGACACCGTTGGACTTTTCTTTGAGGTTATTTGAAAGAAAAGGTGTTCGTTGATAAGCCAGCAACAATTCAAGAGCTAAACGATGAGATAATTCGGCACATTAACGACATAGAACCTCAATTATGCCTAAGCGTCATCGAAAATTTGGACCATCGGATGGAGGTGTGCCGCCGAGGTTGCGGCGGCCATTTGGCCGATATTTTGTTCCATACATAATTGAACCATATTATATTATCATAATAAAAAGAATTGACAATAATTTCCTAAATAATTTATTGTTTTATTTAAAATCAACATCGGCCCTTGAAATTTAACCACCCTTAGTTCATTTTTATGTAAATACATATAAACAATATGAATCCATTGACAACAGTTTTTTTCTTTTTGTGGTTGTAATTCATACGTGTTTTATTATATAAATATATATGTATGTACATATTAATATTTATTAATTAAAACTATGTGTTACATATACACATTTTTAAATTAATATATTTTATATTTAAATAAAACTTAAATTGGAACCACAAAAGAATAAACTCACATTATTGGTTTTGACGTTTCTACAAGTTGGCACGAAAAATTTCGCTCTGTTAAGTTGATGTTTAATTTTGACGAAAGTTTCGTTCAGTTCAGTAACATGAAAAGTTTATACATCGCATTATTACGTTAAGTTGTTAAAGACTCGCTGGTTGTTCCTTTAAC
The DNA here is from genome assembly GCA_963556175.1 of Tipula confusa. Classification (NCBI taxonomy): domain Eukaryota; kingdom Metazoa; phylum Arthropoda; class Insecta; order Diptera; family Tipulidae; genus Tipula; species Tipula confusa. Next base: position 49,401,400 of record OY744475.1, on the reverse strand, counting down.
AGAGCGAAACGGCACAACATGTAGGAAATGTCAAATCATTTTATTCGCAATCTCAAACCAAGCCAACTCGTTATATTTGCAATAAGAAGTAACATTCGTCAAATTCCGTAATGTTTTTTACAGATTTCTTACGGACTCGCTGGTTCGCCTATAAGGCATGCATTTTGGAACATTGCTGCAACCCTTTGCAACATGATCATCGTTTCTGCACTTCCTACACAGCTTAAACCTATCATTCAAACTCTTACATTTTTAAGCTTGGTAAATATATATTCTAGGCATTTAAAACATTTTAAATGCTCGTTTATTTCTCGAATTCGACAAATCCTTAAAGAGGGAATAACTTTTGTTCTCACTCTAACGATTCAAGAACCGAAGTACTTTGTCCTGTGTAGCCACTACGTCAATATACCTTATTTCTACAAGGGCTTCTTGTGTTAAGGCTTTAACATTACAATACGTTTTTTCCCCAGTCCACTAACTTCTGAATTCGCCTTCACTTTAGTTAATTGTTGAGCATAAAGCTCCATTTTTTAATCAAAAGCGAATCCGGTCTAGAAGATCCTTTTCGATTTCTTTACCGCCTTTTTGGTTCTACTTGTTGTCAATCTGGTTTATCTCCTACTGCTTCTTTCTCTAGTTTCCTTTCTAAACAAGTCGTTTAAATCTGCTTTTTAACTGCGGATAATTTCGAAACAACATAATTTGCATCAACGCTGCTGCTGTTAAATTCGTTTCCCCAGTTGATTCTTTCAAAATAAAGTTGCATGTTCTTTATGTCTGCTTTTCTATAATTGTGGTAGGCCCTTCGGTTATGATGTCTTTTAGTTTTTATGGTAATCTCACTTTTAATGATTTATTTATGTTTAATATATCAGGTAGAAGAGTAAAAACCAGGCCTAAAATTCGATCTCGTCTATTTAATATATCATACATTTGTCTCTGATTTGAATCGACAATGGTATCGTCGAACAGACTCTGAGTTTCCTAAGATATATTTAGAGAAAATCACCCTTTAATAAAATGATATCAGATGTATTGGCTAAGTTGTTAATTTCTACGATCCTATCACCACATGCAACATAAGACGATAATGGTGATTCTGGTGGGATATATGCATCGTATAGATGAACAATGGAATTTTGTTGATTGTTCCTTTATCACTTCCTTGTTTAATACTTTGAGGGATATAAATTATGCGAATTGATCTCGTAATTACCCAGAGAGGCATGCTACATACAGTTTGCATATAGTGAAAAGTACTAAATTTTTTATAATAACAAAAATGTAACATTTTGCTCTTCAATCTCCACAATCATATACAAATTTTTGTTTTTATTTTTTCTGAAAATTTTTTTTTTTTAAGAATTAAAAAGAATTGAAGCAACGAGTGAAAGATCTGTGTTATTTGATCTTCGACGCGTTGCGTTACTTGTTTCTTTTTGAATTTTTTTTTTAAACAAAACATTTTCATTCATACGCTGTCGTACACTCGATTCGGATCAACATTGAATTTTATTTATTAGTTTGCATTGGTCCGCTGAACCAGGACCACATGCCTCTTAAGTCTTAAATACAAAGTGTTTAAAATATTTATAAAAAGAAAAGTTTTTTGTGTTATTAAAACAAAATTGATTTTGTGTGAATATCATTCAACTAAATAGAATTTTTTTTAATCTGGATTAAAGTATTTAAAAAAAAAAATTCTGGTAAGTGAAAAAATTGAATTCATTAAACTTGAATGATTGTTGTTCGCAAAATAAAATACAAAATTTTAAAATTAAAATGAAGCTCGTTTGATAACTCAACGATTTTGTATACAAATCTTTATATTGGTGAAATAACCTAAACTTTGATAAGGAATTTTTTAAGACGTTAAATATCTTTAAGTGAGTTTTATGATCTTTCGTTTGTCTGGTTTGATCTTTAAACTTTTTGAGCCGTTTTTTTTTCAATTGTTTGAGTAAATATCATTAAAAAATATGAACGTGATTTCTTTGATGAGAGTGTTTTGTGTGAAGTTTATTGAGTGCATAATAAGTGAGAAAACATAATTAACCGGTGCAGTTCAAGTTTTATAATCTTGTAGTTTTCAACTGGCGAGTAGGGTGGCATAGAGGCAAGCAAGTAGTGAACTATTTTGGTTCTTTATCTGTATCCTACGATATACGCTTATTATTACATCCATGCATAATTTAAGTTATAAATAAAAGAAAGAAGGCAAAAAAATTACGAAGAGTTACGAATTTGGCATTAATATTGGAAAACAATAAAAAAAATTAAAGTTGAAATATCACAGATGTGATCGCGTATTTGTAAATGCAAACGAATTAAAATACAAAAGATCCAGAAATGAGGATATTAGAATTGAATATTGTGGGCTCTTCTTTCAGATTGTGATGGAAACGAAATAGGTATGTTTCGCCATTTTCGACTTGAATGTGAAAATTGTTGATTTTGCTATGACTGGCTCAAACAGTAGCTAACCGATATATATGTATATATAACTGTGGCAGCTAGGCATGCCAAACCTACAGTGAATAAGCAATCGTTTACATATTTTTGGTTTTATTGTAGTCGGTTATTACAATAAATCGGTTATCGGAGTTTCTAATTCTTGAAAGACCCACACTTAATTGATCATGAGAAAAGCATTCCAATCGCAAGTCCATAACTCTATGATATTTAAAGGGTGGACTGTGTGATTTATGAGAATGATGGCTTCAAGTATATGTTATTGCACATTGCTTTGATTTGTAATCTTGTGTCATTACACATGCTGGGCGAGGATTCAGTTTGTGCGGCAATATAATTGGAAGTTCAACTTTCAATTAAAGATTATATAGTGGAAAGCGTGCGGGATTAAGATTGTTCAATAATTCTTGCGGATAATTCACTGCATGTTAATGAAAATATCGATCGGTAGTAACTACGACTTCTATTTGGTGACCAACTTTAATGATAAATTTATATTTCGAAATTTTCCATCTCCGATTAGAAGTACTTACCGGGAGAGTTTCGCACTATCTCCTCTAAGATGTGCACTCATATTTGTTCTCAAACTAAATTTATTTACGAAATTCCTGATCATTCATCGTACACTCATCCCACACTATATAAACGTAGTTTCTTGCAATATTTTCCGAGAGGACTATTTTTTCTGATCATGTTGAAGAGAGACGTTTAAAGATACTTTAAACGTGTAATGTGCTATTCTACCACCATTAATGAGTTTGCCCGCAATACCTGACAATGCAACAGCTAGGATAATACTATAAGAAATGTCTTTCCCGTTCAACCGCAGCAGCATTCACGAAAAATATTTTACCACGGTTGTTGTAAACGATATCGAAGATATCGATGATTTTATCGATGATTTTAAAAAGAAAATATTCTTGTTCGTAGTTTCACAACTTAGTGGTTTTATCCGAACGCCTTAAATTACCTTCGTAGGGATAACCGACATTTTGTTGGATACGGATCGGTGTATGTTAGTCTAAGTCAATTAAATGTTTCTCACTCATATACTGTAATCCTTCCCTCCTATTTCAATTAAGCATTGGTGAAAGATATCTCCGAAAAGGGAAGAACGTGATTTTGGCAAAAATTTCCAAACTACACAGGTTTAAAAAGCCAATAAGCTTAGTTTTTGGTGGATTTTGCATGATTTGGTGTATGTTATCACCGTTTTCTACGTACTCTAAGTGTGATGATTTGCTCTTGAGGAGCCCTTCGCTTTTATGTAGGATAGCCATCGTCACCAGTTTATGTTCCGGGAATAAATCGACGAAGATATATATGTTCAAACACTTGCCGTTCAACATGCATAGTGAGGCTTGGTTCTGCTCGCCGCAAGGTCCATGTTACATGTTTTTGCACACTATCACATATTACAGAGGATCACGTTCCCCGTCAGGAAGCTCAGCACAAATTATATTATTAATTTCGTTCGGCTGAATTTTTGGCTGCAACCATAAAAATATGGGAGTGTGGCAAACCCCACTTTTGACATTATACACTTAACGTGTAACATTTTACCGTATCAAATATTTCATTTTTGATGAAAGATTTATAAGCTTTCTCAATTTGAGGTTGAAAACTCTTAAAAATTACATCGTGTCTACATAGCAAGATTTTTGACTTAGAAATATATAATTTTTTATTTCTGGCCAATCAAGGATACAGGTGAATGTCACGTGAATGCACACGTGTATCTTGTTAGGTTTTGGTTAGGAATAGTAGCCGTCATCTCCTCTAACAAACATATGAGAGCACTGGAGTGTATCATGGGAGTAATGCAGCTCAGAGAAACGTTTTAACAGTCCGTCCGGTTAATTTGGCTTCGATACAGTTCGTATCGAAATTGTCGCTAATAACAAACTTATAGTTCCGTGCTCGTGCGCCAATGACACTTGATTGCTTATCAAGTAATGACCTTTAATGCAGTTTATTATAACAGCAGTACACATTACAATAATAAAAATTCATTTTAATTAACACTTAACATAAAAACGACGTCATGCCATTTGATACGTCGCGCCTATACAGAATTACATATAAAATTAAGACGAAAGTAGTTTGTAATAAAACTGCCCGGATATATTTTCATTTCATCTCGCTTTAATGAAATGTACAGCATTTTTAAATTATTTAATAATTATATTTTTATGTATCAGTTGTTTATGATCTATAATACTATAAATTGTGTTGATTTATATAATTTCGAATCAGTCATATATGGTTCTATTTTATGTACAACATAATATATATAGGGGGGTTACATGGTTATGTTTATGACTGTCTACACACATAATATTGTAGTAAAATCGAAATGATTGATTTATGTAATACAAATCAAATAGTCGACCCTAAACGTCTTGTCTTCGTAGAATCAGATCATATATATAATCAATAGTTCTTACATAGCGACAGCATTCTCGTGACTATATATAAAGGGAGATAATGTAGACGATCTAAGCTGTTTCCAGTTTAATTTCGATTAATCTAAATAATAATCTAAAATTTTAATTCTAAACTCAACTGAGAAATTGTGAAGAAGAAATATATAACTTTTTGTTGTTAGCGATTAAAACCTTAGAACTAAGTACACTAAATGCTTTAAGTATGGACTAGAGAGTCTTTAAAAAACTTAAGAATGTGACCATTATGCATATTACTGACCAGTGAAACCAAGAGCGAACTGGAATGTGAATTCACCGCGGTCATTTTAAAAGCAACCGATCCATTTAACATGAAACTGAAATAGTAAGCCAAGCGATAATAAATAATTTTTGTTTCTTGTGTTATTTGAACAAAAAAAAAAAAAAAAAAACTAAGATTGTTATTTGTTCATTTGTTTGTCATATTGTTACGTGCTTAAGGGTTAAATTTTGTTTGTCTGTTAAACAACTGCCAAAAAATGGTCGCAAATTTGTGTATTTGTTGTGACCCTGATGTCACTGGGCTTCTGCATTTTTCTCATTAGCGGCCATTGCAATAGGCAGCACACTAAAAATGTGCAATTGTAAAAAATAATTTGACAATAATTTTTCAATATTGCAAAAATTGAACCGGTGCTAATAGATTTTACCAATATTGATCAACCACTGCTAAAAGTTATTGGTCCTTCTAGTTCTTTGGTGTTGTAGGTTCAATATTTAAAAAAAAAGATATTTATTCCATGTCAAATAGAACGCCGAAATTAATAATTACTGGTTCTGATAGTGAATCAACCTTAAGCACCAAATAACTTATATTGCTATAAGGGAAATCACGTCGATATCATGTGCCAACATGTTATCATTCCGGAGAGAAACATTAGATGGCACTAGTAGTAGTTGAACGAAATGTTTACATTTTTTAACTACAGTTTTTGATATTCAACGAATTATTAACGAAATAAAAATTTAAATTTTATAATCGGAATTGGAAATTATATTGAAGATGGGCTTATATTTATAAGAATAAAGGTACAATCAGCTGTTTTATTCAGTATGCGCTTGAGGCAATATAAAATGTAAAAATATAATATTAAACCTATAACCAAAAATATCTGTATAATTTAGCTAAAATTGGTTATCAATTCAAATAGTCCAATTCCTGGGTGGTATCAAAACACTTCAGTTATAACTGAAATATAAGTTATATTTTTTTGTGAATTAAAATATGTTTAATAAATTATAAAGTTATAAAATAACATAAATATAAATTATAAGTGTTTGTGTTTTATCAAACTGCCGCAGTTTAGCGAAGATTAATTGATGTAAGTAAATTGATGCGAAATATAGCTATACCATACTTTTTGGCTCTTTAGGTTAAATCTTTACGTTTTAATAAATTTAAAACAAACAACATATTTATGTTGTGATATCTTGCATTTAAAGTGATGAATAATTATGTCTTAGCTATATTTCGCATCAATTTACTTACGAATGCAAACTAATCTTCGCTGAACAATTGAAGCACTTCTGTGGTATTTTGATAAAACACAAACACTTATAGTTTAAATTTATGTTATTTTATAACTTTATAATTTATTAAACACGTTTTTATAAAACACTTAACATATAAAACACTTTTAATTGAAAAAAAAAATAGATATTAACTTCACAGACCATTAATGAATAAAATTACCATTAATGACAGCTATAATGTTATAAAATTTTGTGAAAAAAAATAAGAAAAATTGTTTGGCGCGCCATCTATTGTTCTCGTTAAAAACGTTTGGTATGCCATCTCGAAGTTTTCTTCGAAACAAAATTTAACGAAATCATGCTGTCGTTGGCATTTACTATGGAAATGTACACGATTTCCCTTATAATATTATATTAGTTATTTGTTAAGGAGAGTGGAACCAAGGTAAAACAAATATATTTATTTTAAGATTACCTGTGATGTCATCATCTTTATGTCGATAAATATTTAAATGAAAAGTAAAAATTTTATGAAACTATAGGATTCACCGTTTTAATCGAAAATTCAGATGTGATGCTCAACATGACTTTTCATACTTTAAAATATCACTGCATTGTTCTACTTTCCCTAAATTAGAGATTCATCTTTTAGCCTGCTGACACTTTAGTTAAGGAATTTGAACCAAAATCGAGCAATTGAACTCGAAAGAGTCAACTAAATACAGCTTAATTATTGACGTTATTCCAAATGTTGGTCAGGTAACAGTAAATTTTAGTAAATGGTTTGGCCGGATTTGTTTAATTAAACATTTTGATAAAATTGCTGTTTTACTAGATACATTCAGATTTAATTTTCTTGGTTTGACAGAAACGCTCCTTAATTAAAACAAAATTACAAACAAGCCGCTCAAGACGATAGGGTAGATTTGGTTTCTATTACCGAAACTGCTTAAGACCCCTTGTACTTTTCAGCTAAGCTAAGTTATGAAAATATTTCAGCATAGCTTAGCTTAGATCGCTTAGTTCATTACATTGCATATTTCATGCTATATAACATCGCTCACACGCACATGGATGCAATTGACGCACAATCAATATTAAAATTAAAATAAGATTGTATTTTAATATAGGAGGCTTTGATTTAATATTAAAAATTTCAATGAATATGTGAGCGATATAGCTGACATTAGTTAGGGAAATACAACTCGAGCTACTTTAGGTTTCATCGCTCGAAACAAAAAATATAACTCGCAGAGCTTAGATCAAGTGTGCAACGATCCATTTAAATACGTGATATACAAACTATTAGAAATAACATATTTCACATCGCTTAGCTGAAATGTACAACGGGCCTAAATGTCTGCAAACTATTCTCGGCTAACTTTGGTAAAACTGAATTATTAGGTTATCTGAACATAGGGGTTGTAATGCGGTAAGATTCTCATGTCAATAATTTATAATCCTTCTTCTGCTTATACTGATGACATTAATAATTTACATAACATTTTTTCACGATTCTTGTCACAGTGTATGAAAAAGAATTTGTGTTGAGGATTTTAATTTTAATATGTTGACCAACAATAAGCTAAGCATCTGCTTAATTTTGTATAATTGTGAGGATTTTATTAATAATTGTTTCTTGTCTACTGGGTTAATCTTTATTTTCTAGCTGATGTAAATGATATTATTGACGTATTCAATTCAAACATGTTGTTTTTGGCTGCAACTTGTGTTCCGTGTAAAACAGGTATTCACAACAATGAGTTCATGACTCATGTTTGATTTAATGAGAAATTGTTGGTTTACATCAGTGGCGCGTGAGTACAAAGATGATTGGCAGATTGGTTATTCATGCCATGCGTAAACATAGCGTACGATTATCGACTGTTTTTTAGCCAAATGGGTATTCACTTTAAAGTAACGTATACCGTTGGGGCTCATAGTCTTCAATTGATTTTTCCTCAATGCAATTCCTGCAATTCAACAATTTACACTAATGGTGAAATACTAAGGATACTTTGCTTGTTTATAAGTTTTAAGTTCGAAACATTTGAAAGCTTCCGATCACGAGAGTCTTCGATTGTAAACTGTGCATTTTTAGTTGCATTTTTACTTATGCATTTAAACATATAAATATATATTGCACTATGAAACATTTTACTGTCCCCTGACCCCAGTTTGGATACAATAATTAATTTATAGTTGAAACACCCATAAATCTATATAACCATCTGATCATATGATAATCACATTCAAAATTATCATATTACTCAAAAAAACAAAAATTAATATTAAGATGTAAAAACCTTTTGTAGGGGGCCGCCCCGCAATAGCATTCATCATATGAGATCATATGATTTTATTTAAATATTTTTGGTGGGAATCCGTTTTAGATTTTTTTGTTGGAGATATCTTCATTTTCATTTATAATACAATAATAATATGACCCATGTGTCAAATCATTTATCACATCCAGCAACTTAATTCTACCAAATTTGTAATTTAATCATCTGCGTAAAAACTCTGCCATATGTTTTTTTTTTCAACCGAGTCGAAATAGTAGTAAATATGTTTTATGTGGAGATATAACATATAAAAAAAATTCCCATGAACCTGAAGATTTTGAAAGATGTTCTTTTTCGTTGTAATTTTATTATTGTTTATTTATGAAGTTTAGGAAAAAAACTTTAATTTCTAATATGTGTTTTTCGTTTATTTTTTTTTTTACAGATTAAGAATTTTAGCTTTGTGCAAGGTTAAAAAAAAATCAAAGATCATAGCATTGTTACAAAATTATAAAGTGTTACACAATGATTCGAAACGGTTTTGTTGTGTTTACGATACTATTATTAGTTGGATGTAATTTTAAAACGGTTGATGCAGCACCTAAAACGTGAGTACTAAATTTTTTTATTTAAAGCATATAAGGATGAGTAATATCGCGGTCTACTTCGACATTTTGATTAACTTGAGCCTGAAGACATTCTTTAAAGTGGTCGTTCGACTACTAAATTACTAATTTATTTTTCTCCTATCAGCACATTGCTGTACAAATATTGGATGGGCATATTGCAAAAATTAGATGTTTCGTAAGATTTAAAAAACCCAAAAAAAAAATCCAATACCTTACAAAATTTTAAGGAGGATTATGCTGCGTTAATTTTTACAGAACATGCACAACCGCCAATATATTGAATGTCTGGGTGGCGGTTTAATCCTCATTTATGGGCCCAAATTTTGGCATAATTTAATTCATGAATATGAAATATCACATGCTACAATTGAAGGCGGAACAAATGGTTTGAAATTGTCGGTTTTAAAGAAAAACTAAATGCTTTTTTTTTCATGTATATTCTTATTTTCAATGATTTCCAAGCAACTTGACGAGTAAAAGGCGCCATTTAAAAGCCATTGCTAAGCTCGTAGCGTCTGTTTTCCAAGCTAGGGGCGTCTACAAATCTTCAGCGTCTGTTCTCAGTTTTAGGAGCGGGTTAAGCCGGTGGCAGTCTTGGATCAAGTGCAGCTCGCTATGGCCTTGCGTTTCTACCTCGGTTTTATCACAACAAACACCTCGGAAACTGTCCATTAGCCACGTTACATAAATGGGAACATGGAAAGTACTAAGCCTGCTAAAACCAGGCGACCTCTTAAAACTATCCAGTCAAACGGATATTTTTACCTGTATCTATATATCATTGACTTCCGCCAAATCAATATGCGAATTTGTATAGTTCGACTACGTACCAAACAAACAAGCATTCATGCACACACCGCAGACAAATCAGATGCTGTCAAAGATTTGCTCTTTGTCGAGCTAGAGGATGCCATCAATATTATACCTTGCGCCACAACATTAACATCATCGTAGGCAACTTTTATGTTCAAACCGGTAGAAGTGCATAACTTTGAACCAAAATGGACTTAAACAGTTTGTGTTTAGTGAGTAACAATATCGGATTTCGGGCTTTGCACTTTTTTATGTCAACCAAGATCAGAGCAATCGCGCCATCAGTTGTGAAGAATTTCGTGTCACACCACACTGTAGAATAGGTAGATATGTAGAAGAGGTAGAAGAGGTATATATAACAAAGCCCCCGGTCTCTTAGAGAAACGTTGGAAGTACAAAATAAGCTTTCCATTGATTTCCAACACAAATATGATGTCATCAACTACAAAAAGTTTTGGTTCACGCTCGTATGTCTTGACATTCCGGAGAAACTCGACTCTATAAGCAAATTAACTCCACATGGATCGATTTGTAGAATTGTAATGAAAGGAACAGTTAACAGTATCTGATCGCTTTAATATAATATCGGGTGGGAGCCAAGTGGAAGTCATTGTCCTTACCTTATTCCATTGCTGGACTGAAATGCAAGACGGCTCGGACTAAAAATCAACAAACACAAGGCTAAGCTCTTGACGACATCTAGGAGTATTTTAAGTGCGCAAATTGTGGAATTGATAACCATGATTATAGCTGCGTGGAAGACTAAGTAGCTTGGGTAAATCCTTTGCTGCCGGTTAATAAGCACAGCTGGGACTTTAACAATCAAAACATCTATCGCTGTAAATAATTCATAGAAATGCACCTTCCAAGTGTTTGGAGTTATCTGTCACCTCATTATTGAGGAGTTTTCCATCCTGGGTCCAAAAAACAATAGATTTTAACACGCCAAATATTTTTTATGACTGCACTGCTATTTTACGGTTATCATGTTGATTTATACGAACTTTACGAGATGTGTTAGTCCCTCCACCAACGGCATGCATACAGCAAATTAAGTAAAGTTTTTATCGTAGGCTTAACAAACCGTACATAGACTTAATTGTATTAGTTGATTTCTAAAGTCCAAGGTACCCCATGGTATTACAGACGGCATTCTTTTGCAGCACGACTTCTTAAGAATAAAACTGCTTTTGTTTTAGTACAATCTGGATCTTCCAGGTATTGAAATATTCTTTAAAGCTTTAATAGCCTTTTTCTAAGTTGATCAACATTTCATTGATTATTGAAAATCCTTATTGTTTTTTAATGATACGACATATTTTGTGCGGAAAAGAGTGGCCACTCCTGAAACCGGTGGTTGTTAGAATTGTTCCTAAATACATCTTGGTGAAAGAAAACATTTTCTTCTTAATTTGTGGCCTTTTTACAGTAATTTCATCCATTCACCACACCAATACTGTCAAATAATACTGTCATCTTCGAACGCTTTGGATGACTTTCACTAGCTGCTCACCATTCAGCTGGGTGTCGATTTGATTCCGGAGTGAAATGATGGACCCATGTTTCATATACGGCAACTTACCGTATAATGTAAAAACTTCTTTTTATTTCGAGTACACAATCATCGATTCATTTTTGTTTTTATTCCATTGTGAGCCAACTTCACGGCTTTTTTACGGCCAAATTTTTATGCAAAAATATTGAACACACTACCAATTGATATCTTTATTATGATATTAGTTATCTCACGCACTTTCACTTTTCGAATTTTCATCACGATTTTTAGGACTTGCTTATTGTTTTCTTGAGTCAATGTTTGTTCAATTATAATTAACTCAGTATGTTATGGATTGGTTATCATGAAATTTTGACACTTACTATTTTAAGGTTGCTACGTTTTAAAAAATCATAAAGATTTTTCATTAAAGTTGCCATCTCTGGGTTGGTATCGAAAGAGTTAACTTCGTAATTGATTCAAATTATTCTTAACGTTGCGTAGTTCCAACTTTCTTCAAAGTAACTTTTGTAATTATAAGTTGTACAAATTTTTAGAATGTGAAAGTCCCTTTATGACTGCACATGTTATGGCATAGATTATAAACTAACATTTTCATGTAATCGTCCAAAACGATAGTATTTTAAAATCTGAATACTTCATTTGGCAGCCTACTCAAGACTGGCACCTACTCAAAACAGTATATGCTACGGATTATCGTTTTAAATGTGTTAATTATTTATATGTCATCAAACCCGTGCTATATATAAATAATAACATATCCAGCTGACACTACGAGTAATATCCAATATATGATGATAGTTTGCAACAAAATATACACTACAGCTTCATTAGAATATTTACAAAAAAAAAAAATCTATTAATAGCGCAAGAAACTGTATACAGTTTGGTTTTTGCTGTGCTGAAATGACTAATCGTGCATATGCACGAGACGTTAGTCTAGATCATATATGAGTTATATAATTGGATTTGCTTAACGTAAACAATAATGCATATACAATGGGCCCTTGTGGTCGGTCGACACTCGTATGTCTCATAAGCAAGTCATAAGCAATTGATGATGCGAATGCTTTTATTGATAGTATTGAAAACTTGGGTGGTTAGTGCTGAATGAGTACGGCGACAGTTAGATCTAGAAATAATTGGTTGTATCCAGAGTACCATCTTGCTTACGAGCAATGGAATGTAGCTTGTTGAAAAGCTCAAATTTGTTTCACAATCGCTTAGAATCAACATGCCGACCTTTTCAAGAAGCACAAACGAATTTTTTCAAAAAGTAATATTGTCAAAATTACAGAAAGTATCGCTGCATAGCTCTTATTTGCAGGGCATACTGTTTTAGAATTGAACAGACTTAATGATCTAGCGAAGAAAATGGCAAGTCAGTTCAAAGTTAGTTACTGATCAAGTGTCTTCGTTGTAAATGACACTTTTTAAATATTGCAATACACTCATTACGTACATCAGGTGTTCCAGAATTGCCATGATATGAGATGATCGCGATGAGGTTAATATCGACAACGATTTTCCGTCGTAGTAGAGAACATCTTGGCTTCTTTTAGTTGTCTAGAATAATACGAATAGCAAGCTCAGGTTCAAGCCTGATAAAGCCGGATTATAAAAACGTACGGGCCAGCAATGGCCTGTAAATCCGAAGATTATTATTAGTACTATGCATAAACGGTACATTGTTCCGTCGATATGTTCTTGGAAGAAACGATTGAAGTATCGGATAAATTGTTAAAATACAATACGATCGACATTTATGATCTATTATTAAAATCGACTGCATGCAACATTTAGATATGTCTAGGAAATATGATAAATTCGAAACATATGCCCCATAAACTAAAAACTATATTTATGATTTACATATTTACATTGGGTTTAAGCATATTTCCAAAACACAATTTTAGTTTATTTTATAAATATACCACTACCGGCTTGGTTATGGAAATTTGAACCCACTGTGTTAACACGGGTCTGTAGGTGTGTGTGTGCAACGATTGAATGAGTTATTTTAAAAATGCATTTTCAAGTGGATCGAAAGTGCATCCACAATTAAATCGATTGATGTTCAATGAAAACGTACAGTATTTTCTTAAAACAGATGAATCGTTATAATTGCTATTAAACATCTACCCGCGGTCATCAGAAGTTTATGTAATTAGCTTTAGAAGATATTCTGTCCCCAACACTGTTTGTTATAATTCATTTCCATTTTATTACCATCTCTGATAACTGCATTTTATACCGTCAGACAAACTAAGTGCTATTGAGCTAGCCCAACGGATGAATTCTGCAAAAACATATTTCACCCTGATGAGGCACATTTCCATTTTTCTCATATATGTAGTGTCACAAATTTGATTGTTTACTTTTTGAAAACGTACTTCTGACAAGAATTATCTCTGGCAAAGTAATGTTCGTAATTTGTGTGTATTCGCGTGGTCACTAGGGTTTCCAAAACTGTTGAAGCATTAATTTCAATTTTGAGTTTCAAAATTACATGTCATTTCATGAACGACATCAGGATTTTTCATTAAATTCGTGATCTCATTACGCTTCTCTCAAATATCTTAAACCATCTCTCATACTCATCCCTTAGGGTCCAACTCTCACACTCATGAATGACAACGAGTTCGATCAACACCTTGTATAACATCAGCTCGTCGGCGTTTGCAAGGTATTTCGACTTTAGCAGTAAAGCATACAAAGCACGGTTGCCGGTGAAAGGACACAGGGGTGTTTTGGACTGAGCCTGGTTGGACTGACGGTACAATAATGCACATATTTGTCAGGTATTCTCAGACATCGCAAAACAATTCTTGAAGGATTGAATCATAGGCTCACTGAAAATTCAGGAACACCTTATGCACGTCAGATGTTTCATAATATATAGAAATAATCCTCCTCAGCGAAAATACTTGGTCAGTGACAGACCGATTCGAACAAATCCCTCCTAGGTAGTCAACCTACGGTTTCCTCTGCCAGGGGAAACCAACATTATGTAAGACAGTAATTTGTATGCTGTGCAAAGGAGAGCAATACTGCGTTAGTTTTCAAATTTTGAGCGATCATCCACTTTCCACTCATTAGGTATAAATTCGCTTTGCCAAACTAATCGAATAAGGTGGAAAAGATAGATTCACAAATTGTCTCCTCCGATTATCTAGAGCTCGGAGTTAATGCAATCAACCTCAGGGAAATTATTTTTTTAGTCTCTGCATGGCCATTGTGAATTCTTCGTAGGATAAGTCCTCTAAGCACATCTTTGTATTTTTAACAAATACAGCATTTTACGCTTGTTGAACATTAAGTAAATCAAAAAATTCTCCTTCCAAGTTTCGAGTACAGTATCGATGTTAACACGGAGTTTTTCATCCTGGTTCCAAATGGCGTAAGACCTAGGTCTGATGTCCAAAAAGAAAAAAGTGAAGGTTCAGTTCGGTGGTTCCTTTAAAAGTTAAAGGTCAAAGGGTTAAATTTCGCCAGAACCACTCTGTTGTTCCGTGCGATTGTAAAATGTATTCATGCTTCTTTATAGGCTATAAAGAACTCTGTTGCCCGGCATTAAAATGACACTACTCATCGAACGAGGGTTGGTTTCCATAATGCTACTGCTAATAAGATTTTGATATCGTTGAAACCTAAGGTTCGTTTTCCTGTGATCCTTGACTTGTATCAAAACAGCCTACAAAATTTGGTATAGCCGAACAAATAAGATGTTTTATCTTGGATGACCAGAGACCTTCACTTAGAAATGTTCCAAGTGGATATTTTATGAGGAAGAATGTGCTAGCCACAATGAGGTCATGTGCGATCGATAAGTACATCATTCTTTCCCCATTATCGGTCACTAGATCGTGTCTGGAATACGGACCTATGTTTTCACATAAGTCAGTCTGATATTTTCAAGTTAAAGCGACCAATCAGCCTTCCAACCACCGGGGCCTTGAAGTTATAGTTTCAAGGTTATATTTGTTACAATTTGACATGATACCTTTCATAGTCTCCCAGCAGCCGATTGTCCTAATTCTTTATATTTGATGAAACATTACAATTTTTTAAGTTCAATGAAATTGTAGAATCAAAAGATTATCTGGGTGGACAATTTGTTAACCCTCATCATACCATTGTGCTTGATTAGGGTTAACAACTTGTTCTAGAGTGTTTATCGGAGTATTATTTCCGTTAAATCCTTTTATATTTGATGGTCGTTTGATGATATTCTGGACAAACAACTAGATTTTGAGCTGGTAAATTTAAATTTACTCTTGATTATTATCAAGCTTTGCCTATATAGTGGAACCGACCAAATTTGTGTACCACCGTAGTTGGAAGCCAGTTTACATGACCTATACAGTTGCGAGAGATCTCGTTGGCTTTATTGTTTGTGTGACCGACTAGTCGAATTAAATCAAGATTGATACGCATTTTCCGTTAAAACAAATTTTCTACTTGACTTCTGCCATTTTGTAAAGGCTTGGCACTATATCTTAACAGATTTTTACGAACCTTATCGTAATTGGAGGCACTTACACTTTCCATAGCTTTTAACTTATACTTTATGTAATTTTGAACATATCATTCCACCTGTTCATTGTAGCTGGGTTGTAACGTGCAATGAATTTTGAAAAATTCCTCGTTCCATACAAACATTTATGAATTCTTTACTTTTGGCGTAATATAAATAAGGGTGGGCCATCTATCGGTTAAAATTTGAACCACCGTTTATTTCGAATCTGGCAAGACTTATGTCATTCTATTCTGTCACAAAATTCAAAATATTATCTCCACTGAACGAAATGAATCAATTTACGCATGAGCATCGTTGGGATTTATTGGAAATTTATGTATTGTGCCCGTACAGTACGTACACATGAAAATATCGAAGCTGTGGCTGAGAGTGCGCGTGAGAATCCATCAACATCAACTCGTCATCGTTCTCAAGAATTGAACATTTCACGCACCAGTTTACGTCGAATTTTGCGAAAAGATCTCGGTATGACGCCTTACAAAGTTCAATTGGTTCAAGAGTTGAAGCCGCATGACCGTCCGCTTTGTTTTCACTTCGCTAGATGGGCCAACGAGAAACTGCACGATGATGTCGATTTTGCCAAAAAAATCATCTTTTCGAATGAAGCTCATTTTCATCTTGGTGGGTACAATAAGCATAATTGTCGTATTTCGGGCTCAGACAACCCACACGTGGTCTTACACGTGTGGGTTTTCTGAGCGGCTTGTGGAGCGGAGGCATCATTGGCCCATATTTCTTTGAAAATGAGGACGGCACAATCATTATGGTCAATGGACACACCTATCGCACCATGATCACCGAATTTTTTGGACCCGCTCTTCATGGTATTGATGTGAACGATGTTTGGTTTCAACAGGATGGTGCAACTTGCCACACATCTCATGCAACAAACGATTTATTGCTTCAAACGTTTGATGGCCGTTTAATTAGCCGAAATGGTGATGTCAATTGACCGGCAACAAGCTGCGATTTAACACCATTGCACTATTTTTTGCGAGGCGCCGTTAAAGACAAGTGTTATGCCGACAATCGACAAACCAGAGACAATTGAGCATTTAAAGGCCAACATTCGTGATGCCATCGCCGAGATATGACCCCATACACTCGAAAAGTGCTCGTTGGTCCGGTCGAATGGGGTACTGTGAGGCCAGCCGCGGCAGCCATATGAATAAAATAATATTCCATCTCTAACCGGAACAATTGTACTTCACAACCAAAAATAAATTTGGCAAAACTTCAAACCGTTTTTGTTTTATTTCGTTTTTAAATTTAAACTTTTAAATGGCCCACCCATTACATATAGTACTACTATCATAAGAAAAAAACAGTTTATTCATTGATGTCCCAGATGTTGGGTCAATAGAATATCGTTAAAATTTAAGATAAATATATGACATTTAGGCGATTATACATATAAACATAATTTGATTATTTTATAACGATACCAGTAGCGACATCAAGCACGTCACCATGGGCTAACATATACCATGGTAGTACTATGTGTATTTATATTATGCTTTTGATGATTGAAGCATTGTCCGAAACAATCACTTTGGAGTATCCATGGTTTGCAAAAATAGATTTTCTTTTTTCCGTTGTTTCTTCTTTTGTCAATTATAAAATAATGTTCATAATCGACATAATGCTGTTGATCTGCTTTGAGATGTTTCAGCGATTGGATGTCATCGAAGGTAATTTCATACCTGGTTTGAATATTTGTGTCAAAAGTTTGTTATCCGTTACTAGCTTGAATTTTTGTCGATATAGCAACAGACAGTGAACGAAAAATGAACGCTTTACTATTATGGAACTTGGATAACTCGTATATACCCCAAGCACGTTCAGGGCAGTAGTTGTGTCAGGAATACAATTTTTTTTAGTAATATGGCAATCCTACGCACCTTTTAAACGAAGAGAACTGTTCAGATAATCAAAATTCTATGCACCGTACGGTACACAACCATATGTAACCGCTCATGAAACACTCTTCTTTTGACATGTGATACACACATCTTTAACAGTTTATAACAAGTAATTCGCACAAAACAAATTGTTTAGATAAATTCACAAGCAGTAAACAGATCGCAATACGATAAATTAATCTAAATAATTAAACTTGGTGAAAACGTCTTAAATAAATTGAGATATAAATTCAATACTCGTAAAATTTATTTCGGTTACAATGTGTCGAACTGTGAAGTGATTGCCCTGGTTGTTCCCAACCAATAGAAATTCTTCTTGACCTTAGCTCTCTGATGGTATTAAGGCCTGTTTTATAAAAAATACATATAACCATTTATTTACAATACATAGCTACGTAAATACAGTTAGTTAATTTAGAAAGTTAATTTATTTTTAATTCATTGCATTTAACATAAAAATTAATTGCGCTGTTCTGATTTTCGCCAATTTTGATTTTCCTTTGTTACATTTTCGAAAATATTAGTTTTAAATGCATCACTCACAGATGCCAGCAGACATTTCAATACGAATTTTGTTTTAATTAAAAATTAAAATTTAAATTATCCAAAAATCAGGTTTACGAGTATAAATATTTATTGAATTTAGAATAACTCGCAAATCGATCTCAAACTGTGCGATGCATTGAAAATATACGTTAGGTAATATTATTGGTAAATTCATTTTCGTACAATGTGGGTGTTTAGAGGATCGGATAAAATACTTGATTGCATAAGATCTTTTCATCTTTGGATAGTTGCCAATGAGGTAGCATTCTTGTATTTTAGTTTGTGTCTTAAGACCAACAATCAAATTTATTGTAGCCTAAATTACTAATGCCTCGTAATTTATCAACAATCTGGCGTTAAACAATCTCTCAGTGATCGAAAACGTGCTGAGATACCGTATACATGATGTACTTTTACTTCTTGAACGATATCAGGTATTTTCATCACATTTCTGATCTCGTTGTTGAATAAAACTCGGTAAGTGTCGGCATCTGATATCATCTATATATCCCAGGATCTGGTTAGGCTGACGGTATAAGATATTATCTTGATGTGTTTCACTTTGTATAACAGGGTCCTTAAGCCTGTTACGCTTTTACCAGACGTTACTGTAATTTTAGACTTGGCGCGCTTATAGAGCATCTGGTACTCTATTACACATTCAAATACTTGTAGCTTAAGACTCCACATTGTGAGTGGTCCGGAAAGATTCCATTGCAACGAAGACTTCCATGATCAGTATATATTGTGAATAAATATCTTGAAATCTCAATAGTATAAATACACATAGTACTACCAGCCATTGACGTGTTAGATGTCGCTACTGGTATCGTGTTAAAATAATCAAAATATTTTTATATGTATAATCGCCTAAATGTCATATATTTATCCTATAATTTTGACGATAGTCTATCGACCCGACATCTGGAACTTCAATGAGTAAAGTTTTTTTTTCTTATGATGGTACTACTATATATGTATTCTCCTATGAACTCGCTTAACACTATGAACGGCGGCGACAAATTCTAGCTGCATAATTGCGTTGGAATTTATTTAGTTTTTTCATCCTCATCCAATTAAAATCAAAATTCGCCAATTCCAGAACTGCTTGCATCACACTCAATGATAAAAGACTTAAAAAAATAGAATTGTCTGCTACTGGAGCAGAAGCCAATACTGAATTTAACTTTTGAAAAGATTCTTTAACTTCCTGGCTCCATTGCATCTCCATTTCTTAAGGAGATCCGTAACGGCGGAGTGGCGATTGTAGCACAAATTTTCGTATTTGCTTAGGTGATTTTTGACACCGGATAGTCTAATATGACTTTCACCTTTTCCGTGTTTACTAGTAAGGTTTCTTCTCCAACAATATATCCCAAAATTGCACTTATCTTTAACAAAAAATTGATTTTCCCTAAATTAACTGTTAGGCCTGCTTCGGTGGCAACTTGGTCTAGTAAATTGAAATGATGTTCCAGAGTGGCTAATGTGATGAGCAGATTTTCTAAATAAACAAAAATGTTTTCGTGTGATTGATGAGGGATTACCTGGTGCATAAAATGACAAATCGTTTGTGGCGCATTGCACAAACCAATTGGCATGACTTTTTTTCCATCGTTTAACGGTAAAGAGTAAGCATCTTTCTTGGTGATTTTGTTTAGTTCACGAATATCTAAACATATAGAAGTGTTTTATCAATGCTTTACGCACCAGGATTACCGGAGTAGACCAAGGAGTTCGTCTCTTCAATAACACCCATATCATTTCAAGATATGAATTTTATGACCAAATTTTATCAGAACGGTGATGTACCCAAAAGTACGTTGCGGCTGACCACCGAAAGTCTGAGCATATGAGATGCAATGTGAGATTGGAATCTTTTAGAAATAATTTTTAAAATACTAATCGTGGCAGTCCTATAATCCAGATAATTCGACATCTACATTTCCATCGTACCGTTCCCTGTCTTTTACTGTGATGACCGTATAAGGACCGAGACATTTTGATTAAATTTTGCTTACCACCAAGAATTACTAATAGCTACCAAAATATCTACTAAGTCTCCCATATTGTATTCGGTTGCTGTTTTTTCGTCGCTTGTTATGTTGTTGCTTCTTCTTAGCCTGTATTTTATTTATTCCCTTGTTTGGCCTCTGCTCTAAGGTGATGGCGGTCTTCTTCAAACTCGGTTGCTACTTGTTCTTTCACTATCCCTGCTGGTTTTATCACTTCTGACCCATCTTTGTTCCCAATAGTAATTTAAACGGTATCATACCAATGGATCGTTTATATGAGTTGTTTATGTGTCGTTGCAGCACATCCCCTTATTTGAACCATTATTCTGGATTTTATAATGACAATAGAGAAAGAGTAATATGATTTATTCCTCCACTTTGGCCAAACTCTTCTGATCGCTTCTTTTGCCTTTACTGATTTCGTTAGTCAGAGCCCAACAAACTTCGCGAATGATTCGATGACGCATAAAATATTCTTATAAAGTTTTTTTGTTGTAGCTAGATGTCTCAAGTGATAAACGTGATACGTCAAGATAGGAAGATCACTTTTTGGTAAAAATGCAGAAATTCTTTCTGTTTCCCTGTCTTTCCTTTTGCTAATATGCAAGGTATACAATTTTTTATATGCGTAACTGAATTGTCACCTAACTTTGAAAATAACAAACTAACGGTCCACTTGTTCTTGATGAACGCATAATATGAAAAAATATTTTACCCATTGATGTTCTAGATGTAGGATCGATAGAATATCGTCAACATTTAGAATAAATATATGACATTTAGGCGATTATACATATAAAAATATTTTGATTATTTTAAAACGATACCAGTAGCGACATCTAGCATGTCAGTGGGCTAATATTCCATGGTAGTACTACGTGTATTTATACTATGATGGACGTGAGGATGTTCTATGTTCTAAGTTATTATCAAATTCTTGGTACTGCAACGTCCAACCAATGAATCTTGAATTTAACTTGCGTTTTGTCATTGCTTTAAAGGCTGTGCAATTGATAATTATTACCAACTCGAGACCCAACAGATAAATTCGTAATTTTTCCACCGCATTGACTATAGCAAGAACCTCCACGTTTGTATCATGAGTAATTTTCATCGTGTTTTGTTGTTTTTGAACTCAAATCGAAAATTTCGAAAACTCCGCAAAATGTAATAGTTAGGCTTTCCAAATTGTGAAATTTACTCCACAAATCATAAATTTCTAAAGTTCCGAAAAATCATGATAGTGTAGATTTGTTTCTGTTTGTGGGACTTCAAACTTCCTTATGGCCTCAATCTTTCTGCCTCTAGGTTTAATAAACCTATTTTCAATTTCGTATCCCTAATATTTTATTTATCTCCTTAAAATTAGAACTTACTTCATTTGATATCTAAACCATTTTTCTCTGCTACCTCGAGTAAAATCGAGGATAAGGGTAATTTCTGGGCGAATATTCGAAGCGCCATCATCGTTTTTATAAAATTTGATTTGTTACTCATAGAGATTATCAGGTTTATCAGAATACACCACTAGGATAATATGACTATCCTTAAATCTACAGTCACTTTTAGCAAGTCCACCAATTTGTAATTTTGTCTAACTTCAAAACGCTGTAACATCACAAATGATGGATTAAGGCTGTGTTATTATAGTAGGTAGATTAGGGTGGGCATTTTAAACTCTAAAACAAACTGTTAATTCACCTCTGGCAGTAATTTATTACAAGAAATATATAGGAACATGTAACATATATAAATGAAGAACAAAATTAAATCATATAACAGATTGTAGAGCCATCTATTGAACAATCGAAAAACTAAATAATAATCGATTACGCTAAAATATACATGGTAAATTTTATCAAAGACACAAAATTAGAATAAGTTGATTCTATTTATGAATGATACTTTACTTATAATTTAAATCAAGAATTTTCATATTTTTTTTTTAATTTTCACTTCCAGAACTGATGAAATTTACAATACATTGCTATCGCTTGTCCATTCGTACAGTTTATTAGACAATAAACTAGAACGCCATGAAAATCGTGAACGTGCCGCCGCCGATTTAATTAAAAAGTCGTTACTGCATGTACAAAAAAATCAACGAATTTTTGAACCACTCAAGGGCACCATAATGCGTTTAGAGGAACGTTTAAGCGCCATCGAAACCATAATTATGAACAGTGATCTGCGTCAAAATGATCAATCGTCAAAATTGGCGGATGCATTACGTGCCGTACTTGATTTTATGCAAGCAAAAGATGCACCAAGTACCAATACTCGAACAACCGATGATTTTGATGAGATTGATAAAAAAATAACCGTTTTAAATCAAAATGTGGTTAATTTGCGCAAAGATATTGCCGAATTAAAATCACAAAAATTCACCGACGATGATAAGATCAAAAAAATCATCGATGAAACAGAGAAGATGATTAAAATTCAAGAAAGTCTTAACACACCGGATGAGTATGTGACGAAAATTGAAGAAAAATTAAATTCATTTTATGTAACGAATGCGGTTACTACGCCCGCACCACCAGCACCCATCGTATACGATAATAAGGCGTGGGAAGGTAAAATCGAAAATATGCTGACGACCTTAAATGTTGGTGTGAACAATGTGATTGTTCACGCAAACAATATATCAACAACAATTCGTGATATTTCCGAAAAAGAAATGGAACCGATCACGGTGCCATTCCCGACGGAGCTGACTGAATCGATCAATAAAAATACAATCGGTGCACTTGACAATTTCAAAAAGGAATTATACGCGCTTAATAATCAGAGTCAATCGAGCCAGCAAACTAGTTTGAATCAGATTAACGAGCTGTTGAATAGTTCCGTTAAACAATTGTTGAACAAATTGAATGAACCGCTAAACGTAACGACAATTGTTGTTAGTGCGCCACCAGTAGATGATGAAAATTTACCTAGCACCGTCAAATCGTTCGAAAAATTCGAGAAAATTCTTTTGCAACATGGTGAAAATATATTGGATACAAAGCGTCGTGTCGAGTTTGGGGTGCTTCAAGTGATTGCCGAAATTAAAACGACCCTTAAAGAGAATGCGGATGAGTTGAACTCGACTGTACATAATCGGTATGTATATATAGATGTAATTTATTACAAATAAGCATATAGAATAGTAAATTTAACAATTTTTCCAGGTTTGATAACATTTCGCATAGTCTGGTTCAGATGCACGATTCGATAGTGGCCAATGTATCGACCGAAATTGAATCGGAGATGGGACAAATGTGGCGACAAATAAGCATTATTGTGAATGAACTGTCGTCGACGCGTACCGCTCTAGATAAACTACAACAATATTCCGAATTATACGTGAATGGAACGGTGCACACGATTGGGGATGCAGAAAATAAAATTGCTTCGATGAAAGATCGTCTCGAAGAAATGTTTTCGAATTTAAATTATCTATTAGGACGTTTGTCGCTCGTTAATCAAGAGTTCAACGGAATTAAAACGGGATTGGGTAGTGCCATCGATAATTTGAAAACAACATTCCAATTGGTTAAAGAAACTATACCAGAAATTGGACCAGGCCCACATGATATTCCGTCGGTTGAAGCCGAAGTCCCAGCCGCTGACGATGACGATTTACCAATACCAAAAACAAATTTAGTTAAGCGATTAGCATTACCGTACAAGAAATAAGTTAGACACACCAAATCAGTATGTTGTTGTAATAAGATTGTTAGATGGGCTAGAAACGCCAAATATTTGTAATTCTCTGTCGTGCCATAACGATATTTTTTTTTGTAGTGATCTAGTTTTTAATATTTAGCTAAACATTGGGCCGCTCATACTGTGTGTCTATTTTTTAATTTTTAGAACTGATTTGATTCTTCGATAACATTGATTTAAATTTAATACATGTAATTTAAATTAAAAGTTTAATAATTATAAAAAAAATTTGTATTAAACGTAATTCTATCATAAATATATTGATTTAAAAAAATAATATTTAAGTCTCTGTATAAACTATAACCAGCCATCTAACCCTCTTGGGTTTAGCCAAATAGTTACTGAAACATTTAAGGTCAATAGGAGTGGGAATTACTAATTTTAATTTTAACCTGTTCTATAACTCCACTGAATAAATTTAATTTATCTCTTGTTAGTGGTTGGAACAATCATTTCAGATTTAATAGCCTCTGATCCTATACATAACCGGATTTCAAGTTTGCAGATGTTAAATTGATATTGAATCTCAGTTTAATTTCATCGTCATTTAGGGGTAGCATAGAAAATTTTATTAATAAATAATTCGAACGTCGTCATTTAGGCGAATTAATTAAGTTAAAATTGAGGTTTCAAGTTCAACTCTATTAGATTGTAGATGATGAATCAACGTCATTTCCATCATCATTTGTGATTAGTAATGCTACAAGTTCATTAAATTTTTTAGTATTGTACCTATTATATTTGTCCAGCGTAAGGTAATATGCAGTCTATTCAGAAGCTCATCCAATCTGTAAATGAATGCCACAAATCGAAAATTTCTATAATCTAGAAAACGTATGATGAGAAAACCATCAAATCTGTGAGATTCATGCCAAAAATCGAAAAAACTCTGAAAAAACCTAATATAAATTTCACATTTTGATAGGCTAACTATAATGTTTTTTCGGGATTTTAGAAATTTCCGATATTTCTAGGTTTTGGAAATTTTCGATGAGTGACGTCACGTTTTAAGGCCCATCACGTTTTATTGAGGTTTGGAAATTTCTGATTTGTGGCGTTAATTTCACAATTTTGATAGGCTAACCATTATGATTTTCCTCGTATTCGGAAATTTTTGATTTGGGCCTGAAATTTTACAATTTGGAAAGGCTAACCATCACGTTTTTCGAAATTTTGGAAATTTTCGATTTGTGGTGTAAATCGTGATGGTTAGCCTATCAAAATTGTAAAATTTACGGCTTAAATCGAAAATTTCCAAAATCCAGAAAAATCATGATGGTTAGCCTATCAAAATTGTGAAATTTATGCCTTAAATCGAAAATTTCCAAAACTCCGAAATACGTGATGAAAATCTGTTCCAAAATGTGAAAATTACGCCACAACTCGAAAATTTCCAAAACTCCGAAATACGTGATGAAAATCTGTTCCAAAATGTGAAATTTACGCCACAAATCGAAAATTTCCAAAATCCAGAAAAATCATGATCGTTAGCCTATCAAATTTGTGAAATTTACGGCTTAAATCGAAAATTTCCAAAATCCAGAAAAATCATGATCGCCTATCAAAATTCAGAAATCCAGAAAAATCATGATGATTTCCAAAATCAAGAAAAATCATGAAGGTTAGCCTATCAAAATTGTAAATTTACGCCACAAATCGAAAATTTCCAAAATCCAGAAAAATCATGATCGTTAGCCTATCAAAATTGTGACATTTACGGCTTAAATCGAAAATTTCCAAAATCCAGAAAAATCATGATGATTTCCAAAATCAAGAAAAATCATGAAGGTCAGCCTATCAAAATTGTGAAATTTACGCCACAAATCGAAAATTTCTGAAATCCAGAATAATCATGATGATTTCTAAAATCAAGAAAAATCATGAAGGTTAGCCTATCAAAATTGTAAAATTTACGGCTTAAATCGAAAATTTCCAAAATCCAGAAAAATCATGATGATTTCCAAAATCAAGAAAAATCATGATGTTTAACCTATCAAAATTGTGAAATTTACGGCTTAAATCGAAAATTTCCAAAATCAAGAAAAATCATGATGGTTAGTCTATCAAAATTGTGAAATTTACGTCACAAATCGAAAATTTCCAAAATCAAGAAAAATCATGAAGGTTAGCCTATCAAAATTGTGAAATTTACGCCACAAATCGAAAATTTTCAAAATCCAGAAAAATCATGATGCTTAGCCTATCAAAATTGTGAAATTTACGCCACAAATCGAAAATTTCCAAAATCCAGAAAAATCATGATGATTTCCAAAATCAAGAAAAATCATGAAGGTTAGCCTATCAAAATTGTGAAATTTACGCCACAAATCGAAAATTTCCAAAATCCAGAAAAATCATGATGATTTCCAAAATCAAGAAAAATCATGAAGATTAGCCTATCAAAATTGTGAAATTTACGTCACAAATCGAAAATTTCCAAAATCAAGAAAAATCATGATAGTTAGCCTATCAAAATTGTGAAATTTACGGCTTAAATCGAAAATTTCCAAAATTCAGAAAAATCATGATAATTTCCAAAATCAAGAAAAATCATGATGGTTAGCCTATCAAAATTGTGAAATTTACGTCACAAATCGAAAATTTCCAAAATCAAGAAAAATCATGATAGTTTGCCTATCAAAATTGTGAAATTTACGTCACAAATCGAAAATTTCCAAAATCAAGAAAAATCATGATAGTTAGCCTATCAAAATTGTGAAATTTACGCCACAAATCGAAAATTTCCGAAATCCAAAAAAATCATGATAATTTCCAAAATCAAGAAAAATCATGATGGTTAGCCTATCAAAATTGTGAAATTTACGGCTTAAATCGAAAATTTCCAAAATCAAGAAAAATCATGATGGTTAGCCTATCAAAATTGTGAAATTTTCGCCAAATTGTAAAAGAACAAGTAGGAGATTCTGCAAATAGACGCTTGAGTAAAACCCTTTGTAGTTGCTTGGTTTACAGTATTTAGTCATCCATCTTCCTGACTATGTCATAATTATTCATAATTTTTCACCCAAGTTGACCTAGTTTCTCGTACCGCACACAATCAAATCAATAATAAATGAAAATTGGCGCGCAACCGTATCTAAAATAAAATGTCCCCACAGCTTCCGCTTGTTGTCTCGCCACAAAAAAAAACAACACCGAACGGATAAATCTATCATACATTGTCCCGCCTTAAAATCTAAAGATAATCCGATTAAAAAAAAAATCAATTTTCTTACTAGACCACACACGATAGTTTTTCTTTTGATTTTTCACATAACATCAAATAATTTTTTAAATAATTTCGAGCTAATATCCATGTTGGAAAGAAACGAATCGTTTGAAATTGCGGCCAAATGCCAACAAATAAATTATAGCGTGCGCGCCGCCGCATCAAACGAAATATCATTGTCATAATTATTGACCCTGTGGTCGGGGGGCATGCGTTCCAAGTCTCGTAACTTGAAAGGTTAGCTACAAGCCATATTGTGGTTAGCTCCAAACTAGGCTGAATAAATGATAAGCAATATCAGGCCCGTTGTCATCATGTAAGGTTGGGTTGATGCTATATTGCATATAAAAACCGATTTATATTTTCTGATTTTAATTTATGATAATTAGTAATTGGATTTATGTTGATAAATAAAAATCGTTCTAAAATTATTTTATTTGTTTTTATTTTTAAATGTTTGTTGTTTTTGGTTTTGTTTTATAAGCATTAATTAAATTAAATTAATATGCATTTTATATCAGAAAAATTTACATTAATTTCATTTTTTTTTATATATAATATATAATTTATAAATATAATCATTTAATAATAATATTATAAATAATAAATAATTTGTATTATAATAATCATAAACTTTTATAAATGTGTCTTAGCTTAAATAAATTATTTTATATTTTCAATAATCGTTAATAGATGGCATACAAAACTATGTGATGAATTATAATGAATTATATTGTTAATTTACCGCGTATAATACATAACAAATGAAAATATATAACAATTACTAGTTTTATAATTAAATTTAAGTTATTTTGTTTATAATAAATTAAACGAAAACTTTTTAAATAACTAAACTTTAATTTTTAGCTGGGCAACAAACCATAATATAAATTTAGTTTATATTTTTTGTATACAGTCGACGAGGTAAGTCCATCAAATGAACAAAATTTCAAAATTAAATTTCAATTTTAACAACAAAAATACATAAATTAACACTAACAACATATATTAAAATTATTTAACAATTTGGTTTTAATTCCTAAAACGGAACATAAAATTAAAATAATTAAACAAAATAATTTTGGTCAACTACATAAAATATAGTTTATTTAATTAATTATGCTACGATTTTTTAAAACTATTATTGGCATTTTAAAATTTCGTAAGCGGTGGCCGTCTTATCAGTCTATATCATTTAATTAATTAAATAAACTTGATCGGTACCAAAAACAAATTAAAAATAAAAGATGCCTTTGCCAATAGGAGCGTGTAAATGACGAACCTGAATTGTATACATTTAGGCGTTTGAGGGTTCAAGAGATCTGATCAATAAGGTTTAATCGATATTTTGAACAGGTTCAAAGTTTGTATTTGTAAAAAATATGTAAATTACACTTGACATAGTCTGCGTTATCGACAACGCGCATAAATAATAAAATTGTAAGAAAATTTTTTATTAAAAGAAAATTGTGTGTGTGTTTTTTTTTGTTTTGTATTCTATTAATAAACCTTGAATGAAAAATTATGAAAATAAAAATAAAATTTTTTATTTATTTATTTTTAATTTTTATTTGCTTCTTTTCAAAAGAAAAAAAAACTGAAAAAACAAGAATTTTTTGAAAATAAGGAATTTTCAATTTTATCTGTGGTAAAAAAAAAAACGAAAAGAAAATTACAACTCAGTATCTAAATTTAATATATTTGGAATTTGAAATTTTTTGTGGAAACGTCTTATGATTCGATGCTATATGATGTGACTGAATCAGAAATTCTGAGAAAATTTAAATTATGTGCGTGGTTATGATGTTTCCGTACTCAACTCTTTTATTTTCAGTTTCATGAATGAAAATTAACAAAACGATATTTGCATAACATAATTTGCGTTTGATCCTCCTATTTGCGGCTTGTTCACTGTACATAGTACACAATTTTTAACAAAGATATTTTTTTGTAGATCATAAATCTCTTGTCTATGTAGACTTGAGAACCGGGAGTTTTTGATTAAAAACATCTAACATATTTAAGATTAAGAGGCTGCTGTTCAACAAACACCTACTTTGCAATAAATAAGAAATATTTCAAAATTATATATATGTTATACAAAAAATGGTGATAAAAAATTCGAATCTTTTAAATTCCGATGTTAAATCGAATGAGGTTAGTATAATAACATAAATATGTGTGGCTACAACAACACGTGACATGGTGGTGAACTATGGCTTTATGTGGCACAATAATTGGGAGTGTGGCGCAATATAAATGATACATATTAGTCAATATGTGATTTTACCAATGTTCATTTCGGAATACTTGGTTTTGAGGAATCAATTTCCAGATTGCGTGTTTGTTGTGATATAAACTGTCGAAACTGTATAAAATTTACTTCTGCTCACTACAGTTTGGCGAGTGGAAGAGAAATACTCTCGAACTGAACTTCAACTACTCGCAATACTTTCTATCTAAAAGCATTTTAGAAGTTCAGTCCAGTTCTATTGAGTCAATTACCAATGAGATAAAGAAGAGTGGTATAAGAAGTATGCCAGTATAGGACCCCAATTAAACACGAGAGGGAATATAAAACAATACCACGTTGGAAAGCCTTACAAGGGACTAGCAATAGATATTGCTGGTTCATTTCCAGCTACCCTTGACGAAACTTTAAAGACGCCGAGTATATCTTGGGACCCTGACACATAAATCGCCATCAAAAGAAAATTATTATCCGAGGTGTCACAATTATTTGATCCAATGGGTTGGTTGTCACAAATTATTATAGTATCAAAAATATTACTGCAAATACTTTGGTTAACATGATTATCTTGGAATGAGCCATTACCTCAAGACATAGCGGTGAAATAGAACAGTTACAAAAGCTATTTGCATATGCTAGAACAAATAAGTGAATTTTCACCACAAATCTACAATTTCCAAAAACCAGAAAAATCATGATGGTTGGTTAGTTTATCAAAATTGTGAAATTGACAAATCGAAATTTCCCAAAATCTGGAAACATTTTCAAAATCTAGAAAAATCATGACGTAACCTATCAAAATTATGAAATTTAAGCCACAAATCGAAAATTTCCAAAATCCAGAAAAACTTGATGGTCTATCAAAATTGTGAAAAAAACGCAACAAATCGATCGAAAATTTCCAAAACTGCGAAAAATTTAATGGCTAGCCCGTCCAAATTGAAAAATTTACGCAACAAATCGAAATTTTCAAAAATCTGGAAAAATCATGATGAAAATTGTGAAATTTACGTCACAAATCGAAAATTTTCAAAACTCCGAAAAACGTGATGGTTATTCTTCAAAACATGATGGTTAGTTAGCCTATCAAAATTGTGAAATTTTCACCATAAATCCAAAATTTCCAAAACCCCGAAAAACGTGATGATTAGCCTATCAAAATTGTGAAATTTAGGCCACTAATTGAAAATTTCCGAAACTCCGAAAAACATGATTAGCCTTCTCAAATTGTGAAATTTTTGTCACAAATCGAAATTTTTCCAAAACTCCGAAAAACGTGACGGTTAACCTTTCAAAATTGTGAAATTTTCACCACAAACCGAACATATACAAAATTCCGCAAAACGTGATGGTTAGCCTTTAAAACTCCGAAAAACATGATGGTTAGCCTATCAGAATTATGAAATTTAGGCCACTATTCGAAAATTTCCAGAACTCCTATAAACATGATGGTTGTTAGCCTTTCTATGAAATTTACGACACAAATCGAAAATTCCCAAAATCCAGAAAAACTTGATGGCCTATCAAAATTGTGAAAAGTAAACAAATCGATCGAAAATTTCCAAAACTCCGAAAAAATTTATGGTTAGCCCCCAAATTGAAAAATGTACGCAACAAATCGAAATTTTCGAAAATCTGGAAAATCATGATTAAAATTGTAAAATGTACGCCACAAATCTTCCAAAACTTCCAAAACTCCGAAAAACGTGATGGTTAGCCTTCAAAACTCCGAAAAACCTGATGGTTAGCCTATCAACATTGTGAAATTTTCACCACAAATCCAAAATTTTCAAAGTCCCGAAAAACGTGATGGTTAGCCTAACAAAATTGTAAAATTTTGGCCACTAATCAAAAATTTCCGAAACTCCGAAAAACATGATTAGCCTTTCCAAAGCTTTCATCACAAACCGAAAATTTTCAAAACTCCAAAAATTCATGAAGGTTAGTCTTTTCCAAATTGTGAAATTTACTCCACAAAAGAAACGCATTCGAAGTGTTAAGTCTACCAACGCACGGCAGACCAACAACCTCGTTTTTATCATCGACTCTTTAAATTCATGCGAATTTGATTTTGTTCGAGCAGTCCATGACACTAAAGGAAACTCACCAACCTAGGTTGTCTTTGGCAGAGAACTTCGATTGCCGTGCGATGCTAAATTGGGATCATCCGTAGCAGAACCAGTCACCAAACAGGATTTGTTTACGCTTTAGTAATGGACAATATATTTAAGGCCAGTGATCGAATAAATGCAAGTTATTACTTGTGGTTAAATTTTAATGGATTTGTGAAGGGAGATTTGGTTTGGCTTTACAATCCAAAAAAAAGGTAAGACAACAAGGTATGTTTTCAGCATACCAATACAGTTCTTACATGAATTCAATTATTTTCTTTGGGATGCTCATTTCGAAAAGTATCTGCCATATTGCGTTTGTTTTTATCGTGCCAGATTCGCATTCGAAATCAAGTATAATGGAGAGTTCGCAATTCATTAGATTTTTCAGTGACGATTCGGATTGAGTTAATGTGTTCATTGCAACTTCTTCTTAGCCTGAAAGCAGCTTGATCGTTGAGGTGAGATTCTGGGTCAACTTTCTTGGGGTCGTATAATATTCAAGCCTATTTGGATGTATTGCTTTTAAATACTGCGGCGGTTTATGTGTCTGCCCATGTGCATTTAGTTAAGAAAGCAATTTGAGAATTATGTTTGCTGGGTTAATTTCTCGAAACAAATGTCTCAGCTAATGTTCAAATTGAATGGAATTTCAATTTGAGTGGGAGTAAGACAACAAAAATTGTCCAAAAGGTTGTTCAAGATGGTTTCAAGATGAGGCAGCAAGAATTTTGATACATTCAAAGAACTTTTCATTGAAATTCTGAGCAGAGGCGGTCAATACACATGGGTACATCGTAAATCGCATCGGAACAAGCTCTATTACATGCAAAACGCCGCATGACTAATCCATTGACCATTTTTGGACTATTCCAAAAGAAAGAAGACGGAAGTTTAATCTCAAATTAGAAAGCGGGATTTTTAAACGAACATTGCTTCGATGAGAGTTAGTTTCGCTTTCATCGCAAATTGTATTGAACCAAAGTACTACGAAAAGGCCATAAGTTGCCATGATTGTGACAAATTGGTGTATGCCATGAAAGAGGAATTGAAATCCATGGACCAAAACGAAACGTGGGAATTGGTTAATTTGCCAAATGACAGTCTGATTCGGGAGTTTACACAAAAAATATGGCATGGGCTACCCTGAAACCTTTAGTCCGGTTGTTCGTTTTACACCCATATTAATTTTGTCAGCAAACGCAGCTGAGGAACAATTTATTCTGAAACAGTTTAACATTGAAACGGTCAATATAAAATCATACTTGTCATCGACATTGTGATGGGTGGATTGCAGCAAGTAGTGAAGAACTAATAGCACCTCTTATCAAGTATTTGCAAGATGATTTCGAGGTGAAAATTAGGGAAGCTGATTGGTATTTGGGAACGCAATCGGGCGATAAAGTGATGTTTCAATTTTTGATGCATCAGTAACTGTGTGCGGAAAGATTCTACAACGTTTCAACATGGAGAACTGCCATTCTGTGTCAACACTTAAACAGGATTGTTTTGAGGGTCCTGGTTATATAGTGATGCTGAATAAGAAGCACTTTCAACGAGCAACTTGAGGACATTCTTACTAAGCCACTAAACTTGAGTAAAATTAGAGAAATTTCGTCAATTAATTGAAATATTAAGTATTAATTTTAATTATAAGATCGTTAAAAATCATCTTCAATTTCTATGCAGCATGCCCTTCTGCGCACAAACGATGCACAAACCTTGTCATAATCAATTAAAAAAAAAAAAATTACATTTATTTGATAAACATAAATGATTTTACGATCAAACAACAAATAAAATTGTTTACATTTTATAAATTTTTAATTTTTAATTATTATAATTTCCTGTCTATCAATCGTGGAGTTAAATTGAGACAAAAATGTAAAATTAAATGCAATAAAAATCAAACATCAAGCGTCAAGTCGAATACGTACGTTATAACCTATAGCCGCGCGGATGTAAACTACTTTATGTAATTTCGAACACGCCAGGTCAATCTACGCTTTCTTAATTAATTTAATTATAATTTTAGAGCTCGTACACCCATTCACACGCCCAATCGAATAAAATAAATTCAAAATTATAATTAAACTATAAAAATTATAATTATTATATTTTTTATATAATTAATTATTGTGTTTGCGGTTTACCATTTTTTTTTTAAATTAATAATACTAATTTAATTGTTATATAATTATTATAAATATTTACAACATCTTAAATATATTGTATGTATTGGTAAGTTCAATTTTAAACTAACAAAATTTATGGAAATTTGAATTTCGTAATTTTGAAGTGACAAAAAAATTCAAAATGACAAAATTTTACCGAAATTTAAATTTTTTCGATCAAAATCTATAACAGTTAATTAAATTAAAGGATTTTAAAAATTTAATTTTTTAACACAATTCTCATAGAAAGAGAGGGCGAATGATGATAATCTTGGTAATAAAAAAGCACCAAACCGAGCAATTGGCGCAGTGGATAAAGCTGCAGTGTTTTGGACGGGAGGTACCGGGTTCGAATCGCAACAGGGGAGTATTGCAAAAGGGATTTTCCCTTTTGCAATACTCACAACTATGACCCCCTGTTAGAGTGCAGAATCGATGGGCCGAACCATTGTCAGTACAGGCTGACTGGAGCAATGCAATATGCAGATGGATTTAAAATCGAAACTGTATTCGTGCGTCCTCGATTTGGCTGGTGACGGCGTAAGGTAGGACGTTAAAAATTAACCGCGAAAGAGTTGGGAGAGCATCGGCCCCAGAAAAGATTGCAAGGTTTAAAAACAAAAAAAAACACCAAGCTTTAAAACCACTGGACAAACCATTGGAAAAGAGTTGAAGTAATGGTCTTAGCAAACCCATTCAAAAATTAACATCGAAGCGAATAGTGACGCATCGATATCATCAAAGCTTTCTTGTATGAACAATATGAGAAAAGTGGAACACGGTGAGCCTAATAAATGCAGGAAGATAACTTCCAAAATGAAATCTGCAACTAATAAGTAGAAAAATATTTTAAACTTGTGGCGACGCAGTCACGAATGTCGAATTTATATGGAAGTTCTTGATAGCAGACGTGGACAAAACTATTATCGGTGCAGATTTCCTAAAACACTACGGTTTGCTTGTAGACGTCAAAAATAAGAAATTAATTGATCCACTCTCAGAGTTCGGACTCTGAGTGGTTAAGTCCATTACAATCCGGACCGATACCCTATTCCATTTTTGATGGATTTTTCTTGTCAGTTGCGCAATTGCAAAGTATTCTCTACTATAGACTTGGTAAAAGCATATCAGCAGATCCCATTGGAAGAGCGGGATATTCCCAAGACGGCCATTTGCACGCCCTTTGTGTTATTTTAATTCGTCAGAATGACGTTTGGCCCCAGAAATACTGCACAAACATTCCAGAGGTGCATCCACGCAGTAATGCCCAATCTAAGTTTTTGTTTTCCGTACATTGATGATTTGCTGGTGGCATTGCAATCGATGGAGAAACATTTGCTGCATCTTAAAATCGTGTTTGAGCGATTAAAAGATGCAGGCCTAGCCATAAACGTGAGTAAATGCGTTTTCGGACAAGCAGTAGTCACATTCTTGGGTCACGAGATCTCAAGTAAGAGTGTAAAGCCCCTTGACGTCGAAAGTGGAAATGCAATGGACAAGTGAAAGTGAAAACGCGTTTGAGCTGAGCAAAACAAAGTTAAAAGAATCGGTAATGTTGGCGCATCCTTCTACGGAAGCGGAATTATCAGTTATGGTCGACGCGCCTGACATAGCAATCGGGGCTGTTGTCAACAGCAGTTAGTGGATGTTTGGACGCCACTGGGTTTTTTCGGTAAAATTAAAAGAGGCACAGCGTAAATATAGCGCTTATGATCGTGAGCTTTTGGCGGCCTACAGCGCGGTCAAACACTTTATACATGTGCTTGAAGGACGTGCATTCACACTATTCACGGATCACAAGCCATTGGTATATGCCTTGCAGAAAAATTTGGATAAAGTATTCCCTAGACAACGTCGTCACCTGGATTTTATTTCGCAATTCAGGTCGGATATACGACACATCGCTGGTAGAAGCAATACGGTAGCCGATGCCTTGTCAAGAATCGAGGAGATAACTTTGGACAGTGCAGTCGATTACAGGCCAATAGCAAAAGAACAAGCATCTGATCCTGTGTTGGCTGAAATGATTCAGTCAAATAAATCCTTGAAGTTAAAGAAATTACCAGTATTTGGGCGGGACACTAAGATTTTTTGCGACGTTTCTACTGGTACATCGAGGCCATACATTCCAGAGAAGTTTCGCCGAGGAATTTTCGACAGCGTGCATAGCTTGTCCCACCCGGGAAGCCGCACAACTAAACGAAAATGGTAGCAAGAAGATACGTATGGCCGGGATGAACAAGGACGTCAATTTAATGACACAAGCATGTGTCGCGTGTCAAAAGGTAAAAGTATCTAGACATGTTAAATCGCCAATAGGGGTCTAGCTATTGCTATTGCAAACAATCGATTTGATGAGATCCATTTGGACATCCACCGTCAGAAGACAGTAAATATTGCTTCACACTAATCGATAGGTTGGCCCGAGATTATACCGTTAGCGGATATAAAAGTTAAGACAGCAGCAAATGCGGTAGTCAAGTAATGGAGTTGTCGTTTCGATGTGCTGGTCAGCATTACAACGGATCAAGGCTCACAGTTTGAGTCGTTGCTGTTTAATGAGCTAGCTAAGGTACTTCAAACACAAGCAAATTACTGCGTACAATCCCGCTTGCAACGGGATGATCTAGAGACTACATTGAACGCTGAAGGCTGCAATCATGTGTCATGGTAACACACAATGGACAAAGACACTCCCGTTAATAATATTGGGGTTCCGAACAGCATATAAAGACGAGTTGGGAACCTCCACAGCAGAATTAGTATATGGCGAGAGTTTAAGGTTACCAAGTAATTTTTTCGCAACAAGCAAATCAAACATAAACCCGTTAGATTTTATAGTTCAGTTACGGAAACATTTCAGTAGTATCCAACCCACTCCAGCTTCTAGACATGTCAAACAAATTACGTTCATTTTCAAAGATTTGAAGGATTGCAGTCACATTTTCGTTAGAGCAAATGCAATAATAGCAACGTTGCAGCGATCGTCTGACGGACCATACCCAATTATTCAGTGTAGTGACAAGTATTTTGCAGTCAAGGTCAAGGACAAATGGCCTAAAGGAACTAGAAGAGGCGATAGATGTCATCACCTACTACAGAAAAACTGGAAGGCCCAGCAGAGCGGCAAACTAATAGGTCAACCGAACCGTTTGAGTAAAATATTCTTTCACCAGCAGGAAACATGAACATAAAACTGCAGGATCAAGTAACTGGCCCAATTACAGAAGGCGGAAACAACTCGCTCGCTTCTAGGTCTGATAAAGTGGACTTTGTTCCGGGAGCTTCAGACACAGGAAGCTTCAGGATGAGCGATGTCCTATTGAAATTTGACTACAAAACTGGAAATAAAAGACAATTTTGGGAGACCTTGTGAGGTGCTCTGGGAGAAATGGTTACACTGCGTAGCCTGGATTGCTGGTCCTCTGGAAGTGAAATAGAAGATGCTATCCAGATAAATCTTTAAGGTTTCACTGGAAAATTAAAAGTGTCACTCACAAAACCAAATTTAAAAAAACAGCGATTGGAGATCAAGGCTCGAAAAGCATTGAAGCTTCTTAAAAAGGCTAAACAAAAATCAGATGGCTATTCTAAAAAGTTCTATGTAAAACTATAGTGACACAGTGTTACTCCTGTTGCTGCTTTCAATGTTGGGAGAAGTATCATAAGCGGACGAAAAATCAGCGGCAAATCTTCATTAGCGAAATTAACGGTGACCCGAACTCCCCATCAACATATAGACCATTGTGTATGATAGATGCAGCGGGATAATGGTTGGAATGCCTACTTACGCGACACATCACCACTACAGTTCAAGCTACAGGACACCTTTCGATAAACTAGTATGGTTTCAGAAAGAGCCGATCTACTATACTCTATATGTGATTTAGAAGACATAGTAAGAGTCTTCTATATGGCACAGTAAGGAAATCCAATATTCGAGGAAAATTGTACTAGTTGCCACGTTGGACGTGAAGAATACATTTAATTCTGCAAGGTGCTTGGATATTTTGTTGGCGTTAATCCAACTTTAGAAGCGGTCTTAGATGGCTTACCAAAAATGACTTAAACTCAGACCATCTGCCTATCCTGTGCTTAATCAATAGTTAAATTTCTCACTAGAGCTCAAAATTTTCGGAAAGCTCATGAAGTCACATCTAATATTTCTGTGTCAGATGATATTTGCCAAAGTATACAATTTATTACGGATGTTCATTTTGGAGTTTTGCAGGCGTCACCACAACATAAAAGTATGTTCGTAGCTAACAATTATACTTTTGATTTTAAGCCCTCAATGTGGGTCTTCCAATTTAGATTTGCATCAATCAAAATTCCTAAGTCCTTAGTATTAAGTTTCGTTTAGGACACTTACATTATAGTAGCTAAACGAGGTACATACCCAAACTCTAACACAGCCAAAGCAACGGGAGAAAATTCTTTCTGGCAACCTCAAAAATAAGTTTTGAGATGTTTACGTGAACCAAAGTGGACAAACCCGAAGACATCTGTAAAAGCAGTCAGGGACCCGGCAAAGGAACTTTCAACATTCTATTTTTGTTAAGTTAAGAATGAAAGACGTCACAACAAATGACGAATCAGATTGGCCATATACATCTCGTCAATAAGAACAACCTTAAAATTTGTAATGATCGATCTGAAGTTAGTTGCTCAAAAAAATATTTTCGATTAAAAAATGGTCAGATATATGCGTCCAAGTTTGAAACTTTGCATAAATCATTAAGAAAGGACCTCTGAATTAGAAGTCTAAATAAAGTACATTATCAATCGATTTTGATTTAAAATCCATGTTGGAAGTTCTAAATTCATAAAAATTTCTAAATCCAGAAAATTCATGATGGTTAGTCTGCGAAAACTGAGTGAGTGAATTATTACTTTTGAAAAATTTTCAATCGTCTGAAAGCTCAGTGCAGAAACTTGACTATGGAAGTTCAACGATATTGTTTTAAGAAGTTACCGTTATGTAACAAGGCAAACGTGAGTAATCAGGAATCGATTGAGTTAATTGTTGAAGGTTAGAATATTTTCGATGCAACAATTTGTTGGGTCAATTAAGAAAATATCAAACTCCGGCACAGTTCTTAGTGGGTTAAAAAAAAGTTGAACACGTGGTTGCAGAGCATAAGCCAACAACAAAAAGTGCAATATCCCATGATTCTTACCCGTAATGGGTTAAAAGGGGAAAAGTTGTACATGTGAACATAAGGACTACGAAATAACGGCGAAGCAATACCGCGATGTGTTATTAAAAGTGATGGCAGAGGTCAATTTGTCATTCTTTATGTTGATATGACAGAAAATGACATGTGGAAAAATTAACAGGTAAATAAAGCTGAGAAGTTTAAAGAGGATGTGCGGACTGTACAGATGGCGATGATGCAGAGATCAACGAAGTGATGAACACGAAAATCAATGAAGCAACAAAGGGATTAGTTGGTGAAAACTTTTTAAAATTAAGAAAATTATTGTACAAGAATGGGTGTCGAATCACGACGAAGTTTAGTGATATCGGGTTGACGGACAAAGCCATCTTTTTCGATATGTTCCACATGTAGTAATGACACAAATATTCCGACATCAAACACCGATACAACGCTGAAAGCCTACAAAGGTTAATCGATGAACTATATACGATCACAAATTAGTCGTCCGAGGGGACGTTCTGTTACATTAGGCCATGACCTCTCGATTACTCAAGTGTGTTTATTGCATTCAACGGAAAAGTGAAGTGTTGGAAAAGTTTAAACTTTTTGTGGCGATGGCTGAAGCATTTCATGGCAAAAAGGTGGCCAAACTAAGAGCTGACAATGGTGACGAATCACCTTAAAAATTTAAGGGCTACTGCAATGAAAAAGGTATTCAAATGTTATTAACTGTTCCGTATAATCCAAAAATGAATTCTATTTCCGAGCGATTGGCAAGTGAACTGGATGAAAAGTTTTGGAACGAGGCTATCATCACTGCAAATTATTTAAAAAATCGATCACCGACAAGTGCAGCTAGAAACCAGTTTGAAAAGAAAACCCTGGCTGAAATTTGGTTTAGTCAAAAACCGAATTTGTCACGATGGCAATGAAAATCGATAAATCCACAGCATTAATATGGATTGTGCTGGTAACGGCATGCATCAGTTTCACGGTGTAAATTTAGATGACCCTGGTGACGACCAAGAAAATATCAACAGTGCAAGTGCAAATTGCATTGGTAACAACGACAGGACAATTCCACGAAAAAGTGTACAAAATCGGCGAGCACCTAATCGATATGGTAAATGGGCAACTATGAGTGAAGGTTTTCACAATGCATTGATTGCTGGAGAATTTAAAGAGGATGGAAATCTTGCTTTATCTGCTGAACAGTTTGTTGAAGATGATCCATCATCGATATCTGAAGCAAAACGACAAATTGGTTAGCCAGAATGGAAAAAGGCGATCGATAGTGAGTATCAGTCTTTAATTGACAACAAAACTTGGACTGTTTGCGATTTACCAAAAGGTAGAAGTGCCATTACAAAGAAGTGC
The DNA here is from genome assembly GCA_963556175.1 of Tipula confusa. Taxonomy (NCBI): domain Eukaryota; kingdom Metazoa; phylum Arthropoda; class Insecta; order Diptera; family Tipulidae; genus Tipula; species Tipula confusa. The sequence goes on along the minus strand of OY744475.1, from coordinate 49,360,706 downwards.
CGTTCGATTATGTTGCACCAGTGGCAAAATTAGTTACATTGAAAATTTTGCTGTCAATTGCCAATCGTTATGATATGCATATGATTTGAACGAAGACATTTATATGCGACTTCCAGAGGGTTTTGGACAAGGTGATAAAGTGTGCAAATTAAACAAAGCACTTTATGGACTGAAACAAGCATCGCGTGCATGGAACGAGAAGTTCAATAATTTCATGATTCGAATTGGATTCAAGCGCTGCCAATCAGATCAATGTTTTATACGTGAAGGAGCAAAATGGAGTCATATGTTATGTGCTATGTTATGTGTTATACGTCGATGATACATTGATATTTTGCCGAGATATCAAAATGATTGGAGCTGTGAAGAAACTTCTATCAAATGAATTTGATATGACTGATGTTGGTAAAGCGAGCTCATTTTTGGGAATGCAGGTTGATCGAAACATCGAAAAAGGCACCATTACGATGAGTCAGTCAAGATATTTGGAGAAAGTTTTGCAAAAGTTTGGAATGCAAAATTGTATACCTAAATCGACACCAATGGAAAAGGGTTTACATGTTGATGTGGGTCAAAATGGAAAATGTTCGAATCATCCATATCGTGAATTGATTGGATGTTTAATTTATGCACATGTGAATACCAGACCAGATTTGTGTGCCATAACTGGATATTTCAGTCATTTTCAAAATTGTTTCAGTGAAACTCATTTCAATTACGCGAAACGGATTTTGAGTTCACCATTGATTCGTGGCACCATTCACATCAAAATGGTTTATAAGAAAGACGTCGAAGCAAAGACATTGGTTGGCCACAGTGATTCAGATTGGGCAGGTGATAAAATGATTCGAAATCCACATCTGGATATGTGTTCAAGTTATTTCGAAACACAATCAGTTAGTCATCACGTAAGAAGCCAACTGTTAGTAAATCGTCGACTGAAGCTCTGAGTACATTGCACTCTCTGAAGCTATTAGTGAGGGCGAATGGATAAAGAAATTATTGGATACTGCTATTACCGCAGGGGGTTTGGTCTTTGTGCTAGGAAGTGTAAGCGCCCGTGTTTGTTTAAACGTCACGGTAATGCGACACAGAACTCATACGTCGAATATGGACTCCTGAATGCAATGCAGCTTTTATAAAAACGAAAACTGCCGTTGCTAATGCTACATTACTTGCACCACCAGTAATTGCCCACCAGTAGAAATAAATGGTGTAAATATTCCTCAACAAAAAAAGTTTGAGAACTTAGGTTTACACCTTGGCCGAAAACTAATCTGGAAAATCCAACGAAACAAAGCTCAACCAAATATAGCAATAAGTTAAATCATTAAAACTGTCAAAATTATGCCACAAATCCAATTAAATCGTAAGCACATTAAAAATTTAAAAATTATTTCAAAGTAAATTGCTCCTCTACCGTCGAATTTTAAAACTTTTACCGTTAAAAAAGTAAATTACACTTATCCCTCGATTATCACGGTACTTGATTTACATGGATTTGATTTAAAACGGTTAATGAATTTCGACCATGTTTTGATTAACACGCTCAGAAGTTTCGATTATCACGATTTATTTTACACATATAGAAAGAAAAATGGTATAAAATTAGTATGTAACGGGTTTTCCAATAAGAGGTTTCATTTTGATATTTAAAAAAAGCGAGTGTCCTCACGAATCTCATCTTTAAGGTCTTGAATCGATTGTGGAGCATTTGCATAGACCTTGTCTTTCACGAGGCCCTAAAGAAAAAAGTTTAAAGGTGTTAAATCACAAGATCTCGTTGGCCAATTGTGATCACCTCTTCGAGGAATAACACGGTCAGGAAACTTTTCTTGCAAAATTGCGATTGGTTCGTTGTTTGTGTGGCACGTAGCGCCGTCTTGCTGAAAATAAACGTCGTCCACACCAATATCTTCCAATTCCGGCCGTACAAAATCATCAATCATAGCTAGGTAGTGCAATCCATTCACCGAAACAGTTGCACCAGCCTCATTTTCGAGAAAGTAAGGTTGAATCATATCGCCAGCGCAAAAAACGCACCAAACAGTGACATGTTGAGGATGGAGAGACTTTTCAACAATCATTCTTGGATTTTCTGAGCTCCAACTGCAACAATTCTGCTTATCAACGTAGCCTCCGAGGTGAAAATGGCCATCATCAGTGAAGATGATTTTTCGATGAAAATCCGGATAATTTTGATGCATTGAAGGACTCAATTAGCGAAGATACGACGTTTATGATGATCGACTGGCTTCAGTTCCTGTGTTAACTGAACTTTAAATGCCTTAAGACCTAGCTCTTGACGCAAAACACGATGTAATGTCGTTTGTGGAATGTCTAATTCCAAAGATCGAGAAGGAATCGACAATCCTGGATTTTCTTCTACACTACGGGCTACAGCAGGAATATTCTCAGTTGTTCTTGAGCGACGCACACGATTTCGATTCTTTACATCACTAACTTGTCCCAATGGCTCACAATTTTTCCACCAGTTTCACCTTTGCCTGCCGAGAAGGTGATTCACGGCGGTTAAAAAGTGCTTTAGTTTTGCGTACTTGGACTGCAAAATTTTCATCATTTTTGAGGTGTAGTAAATTTCGTTGTTAAAGCATGTATTGTACCATTTTTAGTAATGGCGTAGTTTTTACTTGTCAAATGTCAAAAGATGACAGCTTTAAATAGCTACCCAAATAGCAGGCTATTCAAAATGAAACTTCTTATTGGGTAAACCTATATTATAGCTATCGTGTATTGGCGCTTGCATTTGATTACATACTCTAGATTGTGAGTTTACTTGAATTATTCAATTAATTCAATTATACGATCAATTTGTTGCAAATTTATAATACTCCAGCAAATAGTATAAATGTTTCAAATCGTAAATCACTCATTTTGATATATCTATCAGTCGCGATTAACACGGTTTTGAGTAACACGCCAATTTGGCGGAACGTAACTACCGTGTTAATCGAGGGACAAGGAACTTTAAATAAATTGAGAAATTTCAAACAACGTTAAAAATAAAACGAATGAGACCGATGTATCTCGCTGCTGATCTGATTCAGTGTGTTTATACTTGGTCTCATGATACCGGATTCATTCTTCATTCTTTTCCTCTTTACCAACAAAATCGGTTTTAACGATTTTAATGAGTCGGGTATCATGAGAACAGATGTAAACACACTGATTGATAATATCATAAAAAACCGTATTTTATATTTTACCGTATGATTTTGGATTGTAAATACATTTATGGAATCCATATTTGAATTTTTTTGTCTCATTTGTCACTTATTTTTTACTGTTCACACTAAAATTGGAACAACTGAAAATTTGGGAAACACATATTTCCAATTTTTTTGTTTTTTTAAAATGAAATTACTTATACAGTATATAAGTAAATTATATATATATAAATATATATATATATATATATATATATATATATATATATATATATATATATATATATATATATATATATATATATATATAAATTTTAAATTTAATTTTTTGTTTATAAATTGGTTTGTACTTTTAAATTTTAATTTGTTTTTTTTTTTGTTTTTATAAATTTAAATTAAAATTATTTTAATTAAATTAATATTTTTATATATATATATATATAGTTTATATAATTTAAATGTACTTAAAAAAAACTAATAATAATAATAAAATTTGTTTATATAACAAATCTAATTAAATTTTATCGATTTCTAATTTTAATAATTTTTATGCTTTTACTAAATATATTTGTTAAATAAATTTTTTTTGTTGTCTTTTTTTTTGTATTTTTTACACATTTAATTCATTAATTAATAATAACTATAATATAATTATATTTTTTAATTAATTTATTATATAAAATTTATATATGCGGAAATTTAATTATGAATAATGAAACAAATTAATTAAACGACGCTAAACGTTGAACGAGATCATTAAAAAAAAATTAAAAAAATTTAATTAAAAAAAAATGGCAAAATTATGGCGAAAATTTAATTACATAATAATTATGGTTTTATAATTATTCTAGATATTTAAAAAAAAAAAAAAAATGGCGTTTGATTCGAAATAATTTTTACAGTAACGAATTTTTTCTTAATTTTATTTTTTAAATTTTGTAAATTTATTAATTAAATTTGGTGCGCGTATGTGTAACGGTTTACGATTGTCTTGTTTAAAATTAATTAAAGCTTTTTGTTGGTCTTATCGATACAAAACGAACGTCGAGTACAAGGATAAATATTATGTGTGGTTTCATCAATGTGTTCAAGGTTATTTTAAGGTGAATTTCAATATTTTAATTTGCGTTAATCGATACTTTGCGTATCTTACTCAGCTGCATTTACGACACAAACCAGACTAGAGCAGATTCACTACGCCAAAATTCCTTTTTATAATTGCATCCAGATTGGACATAAAGTTTAAAAAACCACAAAAAAAGTCTACACACCAGTAAAGAAGAGTCTACAATCAATGATTCCAGGGATGTCCAGCAGGCCAATGTCGACTCAAATCAGAAGGATTTGCTCACCGGCGGAAGACCGTCGAGTGTATCTTCTAACGCAGATAGTCCTATTTGAAGTGTTACTCGAAGACCGGAATATATTACCGATTATGAATTCTATTCACCTGTAGCCGGACATGCGATTATACGCATACTGATGTATAGTGGCTGTTAAATTCAGGTTAAAAATACATCAACTAATTGTTGTAACTACATTTGTTCATAGGAATCCGTAAAAAGTTTTTAAAAGAATTTCTGAAACTATCATAATATTCGAAGGCAATGTACTAAAGTTGAAGAAACCATTGCAAGCGCTAAAGTAGAAACCGAAGTGCTGGAATGACCGATTTCATTCATCATCACCCAGCTTTGAAGCTGTTATAAAATTGAAACATGTAAGCTCACAGGAGGAACTGGCAGACAATTTGACAAAACTATTAGATAATCAAATGCATGAGAAAATTCTGAAATTTCGATATCGATGCCGAACGTCTCAGCATGAACTCCAACATCCCAGCCATGTTTGGCTTTGTTATTTTACTATACAGCAAGATCTGAGGACATAATATGGAAAATGTAGTTATGAGATGATGTTAGGCTGTTCATAATTATGTGAAGCCTGCTTTCAACGTACTCGATTCAGAACAAATTAAAACTAAACTACAGTATATAGGCCGTAAATGTCCAATACGATATCTTTTGAACCACTTGTTACGAGTTGGCGAACGTTGTAATCCAACGAACTTTTGTTTACACACAATTTGTTCACCAATGCAATATGTTATTGGAATCGAACTCATGACGGATTAAGTTTAACTGTTATTTCATTTAATTTTCGTGCTAAATATTATTATTATTTTTTTTAATCTTTAATTGATATACATTATTGTGCTGAGAGTATTGGTAAGTCATTTTTACCGGTAAGAAAAGTAAAGTTAAGTAAAATTAAATGTAAAATAAGTAGAGCATAGAGCATAAATGTCAAAGATTATTTTTGACGCAGACTTCCGCCAACAGGACTAAAAATAGACCACCATTAATTCGACGAAACGAGGCTGTTTTATAAACTGGTGCCTAAAAAATCTTTGGCGATCCGAAATTACCCATGTTGGTGTCGCAAGCACTGTAAAGAGCCGATTATATACTTGTTGGGGAAAAATATAATGGTGCGGAAAAACTTATATTTTTAATGATTGGGATAGCAACAAAGCCTAAAGATGTTTCAAAAATATTAAAATCCTACTTCTGAAATGATTATCTTCAAAGGCCTACATCACATGCCAACGTGCTGTTTCCACAAAAAAAATGATTAATGGTTTGGATTTGGATTTGGAACAATGGCCTGAATGCCTCCAATGATATTAAAGTTACTCTTCTTGATGCTGTAAACTTTATATAAAAATATTGGAAAAAGTTAAGGAGACTACAGTTATTAATTGTTCCAAAAAATCAATTATTCCTTCGACAAGAGAATCGATAGTCATCGAAGATGGACTCACTGTTTGACGGCTTGTGGCGGCATTCTCACATTTACCTGTCTTTATTAAGGGAAACGCAACAATAATGATCAAACGGATTCCGATGATGGAAAATTACGGAAAACAAATGCTGGGTAGCCCATTAAATCTAAGAAATTTATATCATAAATCGAAAATTTCTAAAATTCAAAAAAAACATGTTGGTTAGTTAGCCCATGGAGTCTGTGAAATTTATGCTATAAGTCAAAAATTTCCAAAACCCAGGAAACTCAGGATGGTAAGTAAGCTTATCAAATCTATGAAATTTACGCCACAGTTCGAAAATTTAAACCAAATAAAAATCATAATGGTTATCCTACAAAATTGTAAAATTTACGCCACAGATCAAAAATTTAAAAAATTCTAAAAAACACGAAGGTTATCTTTCAAAATTGTGAAATTTACGCAACAAATCGAAAATTTCCAAAATTCCGAAAAACACGATGGTAAGTAAGGCTATCCGAACTGTGAAATTTATGCCACAATTCGAAAATTTCGAAAAATCATGATAATTAGCCTATCAAAATTGTAAAATTTACGCTACAAATTGAAAATTTCCAAAATTCAGAATAATCCTGATGGTTAGCCAACCGAAATTGAGTAATTTACGCCACAGTACGAGTTTCAAAAATTCCAAAAAAAAGGATGGTTAGCCTTTCAAAATTACGAAATTTACGCCACAAATCGAAAATTTCCAAATCTAGAAAAATCATGATGGTTAGCCTTTCAAAAATTGTAAAGTTTAAGCCACAAATTGAAAATTTTCAAAATCTAGAAAGATCATTATGGTTAGCCTATCCAAATGATGAAATTTACGCCACAAATCGAAAATTTCCAAAAATCCGAAAAATACGATGGTTGGGATGGATCAATATTGTAAAATTTAAGCCACAAATTGCAAATTTACAAAATCTAGAAAAATCATGATGGCCTATCAAAATTGTGAAATTTACGCTACAAATCGAAAATTTCCAAAATCCAGAAAGATAATTATGGTTAGCCTATTAAAATGATGATTTCATCATCATGCCACAAATCGAAAATTTCCAAAATTCAGAATAATCCTGATGGTTAGCCAAACTGTGAAATTTATGCCACAATTCGAAAATTTCCAAAATTCCAAAAAACACGATGGTACAAGCCTATCCAAACTGTGAAATTTACGCCATAATTCAAAAATTTTAAAATTTCGAAAAATCATGATGGTTATTTAGTCTATCAAAATTATGAAATTTAAGCCACAAATCAAAAATTTTCAAAATCCAGAAAAAAATCATGGTGGTTAGTCTATCAAAATGGATAGATTTTGTGAAATTTACGCCACAGGTCGAAGATTTTCAAAATTCCGAAAAATACGATGGTTGTTGGCCTTTCAAAATTGTGAAATTTAAGCCACAAAAGAAAAATTTCAGAAACCCAGAAGAAACATGATGGTAAGCCTATCAAAATTGTCAAATTTATGCAACAATTCGAAAATTTCCAAAATTCCGAAAGACCACAATGGTTAGCGCCAAAAATCGAAAATTTATAAATTCTGAAAATACGATGGTTAGCTTTTCAAAATTGTGAAAATTATACCACAAATCGAAAATTTCCAAAATCTAGAAAAAACATGATGGTTATAGCCCTTCAAATCTGTGAAATTTATGCCACTTAACCAGTTAGCCAATCGTAATCCATTTTAACTCACATTGATCTATACGATATGCTACCTGTATCACAATCTGGTTTGCTTTTAATCTTAAATATTCCACATGAACTAAACCGCCCGATATATAAATTCCGAACATATTAAACATTAGTCATCGCACTATGCGTGTGTCACGGCGTCAAGACATTTAAAAACATGTGAAATGTAAATTGTGCGACGGTCACAGATAGAAACCAGCAATTCTAAAATTATCAAAATGAAAAAAAAAAACCAACATAAAAATATCATATTGTACCGAGAGAGAGAAAGACAGAGAGAAAGAAAGAGCATAGGAATTCATGAAAATTATAATTATGTTTCGTGTTGTTATATAAGTTTTCCAGCCAACACTCTCGGCAAAAGATTATTTTAGATCATGGTTTTAAGAAAATTAAAAATGAAATGACAGCAACAACAATGGGTGAGTATAATAGTGTGTAGAGAAAATTTCACTCTCGTTACAAGAAATTTTCTATTTTTCATTTTTTTTATTTTGTTGATTATTATGAAAATGATTTCAAGGATTTTTGTGTTGTCTGTATTCTATTGTTTGTTTTTTATCTTCGCAACAGCTCGAAAAATGTAAAAAAGTACAAATTTCTTCATTTTCATCAACATCTGGATGAATGTATTGTATATAAAGCGTCGTATTAAATGCGCATAAGATTTGCCAGATCATAATTATGTATATACAACTTCATAGATAAACGGCCTACTCGCTATACATATTTATAAACATTTTCATTTTCCTAAAAATTTTCCAAGGTTAGGAAAACCCAAAAATAATGATTTGACTGTAGGCGTTTTTAAAAAAAAAATGATTACATAAAACCGGACGCATTACAAAGTGATTATGAAATTCACAACAAAGCCTAAATTTAGATTAAAGCCATAAATAAGGAATATAACGGAATGTTACCACAATGAACTTTATATAAATAGCGCCTAAGTGTTGATTATTTTAAAATAGAATATTCTAAAATTATTTTCGAATTCGATAGAAAGTAAAAATTTTACTTATAGAAAAATTCTATATTAAGTTAGGTGTTGGCGTCGAATGACTAAACTTTTCGTTTAGCTTAAGTTTAATTTAGAATTTAATTATGTAAAATATGAAACGATAAGATTTAACCTAAAGGTTTTTTCGAAAATTGAAATAATTTTTAAGAATTTTAACTATAAATTAAGAAGTAATATGTGGCATGTGTGAAAACCACTCATCATCGTGATAAAGATGGCCGATATATCATTATTTTACGCTTGAAAAGAGTCGCCATTTAAACAGTACCTCGCTTTAAACCACATGCGGTTATGTTGAAATAAAGATGATAATTTGGGCTAGTGTATGGTTTACGGCAACGCGATCGCTCAAACAATTGTTGATCGATGAACGTGATCATTTCGAAGAAGCTGTCGATATTGCATTACAAAATTCAAGAATCCTCCAAAACTTTGTTGCAAAACAAGTTGCAGTAATTCAACAATTGTGGAAGGGTGGATTGAATTGAGATACATCACTCGACCTGGATGATAAAAATATTTGGTTGGAATATTGCAAACAATATTGGTTGATATATTGGTGTATATCAAGGAAATTAGTTTTTACCACGCTCGGTAAAACTGCAGTTGCATGCCTTCGCAGACGTTTCAGGAACGGACAACAATGAAAAAAGCGTACTATGCTTGAATGCACAGCAAATCAAGTGTTTGACCAATGAAATTCATGACAATCGCCCGTATAGAATTGTGTTCGGCATTATTATTGGCAAAGCAGGCATCGAGTGCGTAATATCGACTTGGGAACAGTAAGTATTTATGGAGTGACTGTCAAATAGTATTGGCATAGATTAAAATCGACAAATCAAAACTAAAAATTTTCGTAGCCAACAGAGCCGATCAATTTCAACAAATTGTGGTGGCTCGATTGTCGGTTCGTTTTTTTTATGTTGTGCTTGTTGGGCAGTTCGCGTTTGTTTTTTGTCGATATCGTCCGACTCGTTGGACACGAAGAAGCGAAGAAAAAAAATTGTTCATTCTTTACTCGTACTTCTCATTGTTAACATATATGTATATATACATACAACTTAGAGCGGCCATTTTGGTTTAATTTTTATTTTGTATAAGCCATTTTGTTTTACTTTTATAATTCAATAAACTACCTATAATAAAGTTATTAACAGTTAAAAGCAGTGACATACAGCTGAAACATGAAAACGTCTGGCGGAAATTCTAGAACAGCCGAAGACTCAAGTTGATAAAAAAGAAAGATATATATACATTCATTGTATATATATATACATTCTTTTAAAATCAGGAGTCGGGAAGTGGTATACGGGCTGTAACGGTAAACGATTTTATATATGATTAGTATCAAGCCACAACAAAAAAACACGCCACATAACCTATCAGAACCGGTAACCCCCACATACCACAAACTTACGATTAATTACAGCTGGAGATATGTTCCTTCTAAGCCGATGGATATATATCCAAATAATTTATGGTCGTATGGCAACAAGAATTTATGGATGGCATAAATATTGATGGTTCATAACACAAACTTAAAACTGAATGATATCGTTTAATTGGTGGATGAACTCATTTATCCAATGAATTGGTTACTGGGCAAAGTTTTGAATATCCGTGATGGTTATTATATTTTTAGGTTATATAAAATTAATTTTTTATTGAAATAAAAACTTATTATTGTTGAGTGCAGATGCCTTAAAGAGCCGATATGTTAAGTCAAGAAAAGAAATTATGTGAACTGATGAACTGAACCATAGATGGCACACATCTTCTATGGTGGAGAACGGCGGAAGTTGCTTATTTGTTTAAAATAAAAAATATAATAAAGTATTGATGTTGTGGCAACCAGCAACACCGATTTGATTAATAAGTTGTGGCAAACGGCAACACCAATTTAATTAGTTGATCCAATGTTGGTATGATTCTCATGTCCGTCGAACTATACGAAAGATAGAAGAGATATCCGTATTTGATGAAGATTATATTATCCTTATAATGATATAAAATGCAGTTGGTCAACGATTTTCAAAAAGAACAGAAGTATAAAATAATAGATTACTGTAAAAACGCATGGTAGTGAAATCAAGTGAAAACAGTTATTCAAGTAAGAACCGTAGTACAAGTGAAAACCGTCCTTCTCAGTTATCAACCGATATTTTATCTTTGTATTTTTGTTGCACAAACCGCATTGCTACGAATTACGTTTTATAATACTCAAAATCAATTTGAACCGTTCTGTTGAAATTATAATATGGCTGGAGACGATGAACCACAGGGTGACAATAAAGGTAGAATTTTTATTTTAAATCAATTAATAAATGCAAAATAACTAAATTTATTTGGCCTTGTGTGATGTGTACTGTGTAGTGTAAACCATCCTTTTTAGATATTAAGATAGGTTGGTAGCACTGGTTTTTGACAAGCATTGTTTTTTGGACTAAAGAATGAGTACAATACATTCATTAGCTTGAGTAATATAATATTTATTTAATAAAGATATAATTAAACACATTTAACATCATCTTATGTTTTATCAAATATCGCTATAACCTAAGATGATACATGGCGCAGTTGTGGTAAACGATAATACGCGGATTACAAAAATAATTAAAGAATACAAATAACACGGATAAATCATGGAAACCCAAATTAGGATGAAATTACCGGGTGTGTTAAAAACAACGGGTAATATGGCCGAAAATTTCACAGTCAAGTGAAAATATATTTAAAGGCAAGCGGACTGGATAAAAAGGAGTCCGATGTTAAAGCCGCAATACTGTTAAATATTTTTGGAGAGGAAGCCATCGATATTTTTGAAACATTTGATCTAGACGATAAGAAAAAAGAAAATTTTGATTGCATAGTCGATGAAAAGAGACAGAAGCATATTGGAAGCCTTTGATGGGAAAATTATTCCAACATTCGGTACAGTCAATTTAAAAATAAAATTTAAGCAAAACGATTTCACTGAGGAATTTATATTGGTTGGTCCAGATTCAACACATATCCTAGGTCTTGAGTGTTGCAGGAAATTAGGAATCATAAAACTAATAAAAAAAAATTCAAAGGTCTTGATGAATTTCCAGATGAATTAATGATCTATTTAAAAGATAATATGAATCCAGTGTCAAAACCAGCGCGACGAATCCCTGTAAAAATACGAGAAAAAACTAAGGAAAAATTATCATAATTAGAAAGCTTAGGTATTATAGAATCACTTGACGTAGCAATAGACTGGGTCAGTAATCTTGTTGTCGTAAAGAAACCGGACGGCACTTTAAGATTATGTTTAGAGCCCCAAGTGCTGAATCAGGCCGTAAAAAGAGAACATTATTTGATACCTGTGCTCGAGGATCTTATGATAAAATTGACAGGTGTAAAATATTTCACTGTGTTTGATTTAGAGGACAGCTTTTATCAAGTTACGTTATCGGCAGAATCGACCAATATATGTGCATTTAGCACACCTTTTGGTTGTTACAAGTTCAGGAGGTTGCCATTTGGGTTGAACAATGCCCCTGAGGGTTTTCAGAGATTGAATGAAAAAGTTTTGGTGATTTGACACGGAGTTTCAGTGGATGGATGCTCTCAAAGTAAGGCGATTCTAATGTTGAAAAACAAAATATGTGAAGCTCCAATATTGAAGCCTTTTGATGCGAATCACAAAGTGGTGATACAAACAGATGCTTCGAAATCAGGTATAGGTTGTGTGTTACTGCAAAATAAGTATCCTGTTGCATATGCTTCTCGTAGTCTCACCGACACAGAAGTTAACTATGCACAGGTAGAAAAAAAGATGTTAGCTATTGTTTACGCGTGTGTGAAATACCATCATTATATTTACGGTAGACATATTTAAAATTAACACAGATCACAAGCCTCTTGTAGGAGTTATGAAGAATGAAATTCATAAAGTTAATTGCTCTCGATTAGGACGAATGAAAATTAAACTGTTGTTTAAAACTGGATATTTCAAAATAGGATTTGACAAAACGAGATAAGGTACAAAACTGGATATTTCAAAATTGGATATTTCAATACGATATAAGGTACAAAACGAGATATGGTACAACACTGGATATTTCAAAGCAGGATATTTCAACATGTGATTTAAACTTAAAATGATTTTTTAGGAAAGTTCTGGAATATGGCCAATTAGGAAGGAACTCGGCGAGTTCTTAACCGATTTTGATGAAATTCGATATGTAAGATAAAAATGGGATTTAAAAATGATTTTTTGGGAAAGTTCTGGAATATGGCCAGTAAGGTTCCATACTTGAATATTTCTAAGGAGAGAAATAGAATTTTCCTTCACTTAATGTTTATTTTTTTTAATTGTATAATTAAATTTGATTTTAAAACCTTTTTTGGGAAAACCTCTGGAATATGGCCAGTAAGGTTTCATACTTGAATAATTTTAAGCAGAGAGATAGGATTTTCCTTCACTGCTGCTTTTCTCATCTTATTAAAATAATAATTGACTTGATCGAGTTTACTGTCACTAAAATGTATCTTCATCTATTTTTTATTCTTCTACTTAATATAACTTTTCTTCACTTTAGAGAATCTATGTGAGAAAAATTAATTAATTTTCATCAACATTTTCATTCTACATATCGAATTTCATCATAATCGGTTAAGAACTCGCCGAGTTCCTTCCTTATTGGCCATATTCCAGAACTTTCCCAAAAATCATTTTAAAATCCCATTCCCATCCTACGTTCCAGAACTTTCCTAAAAAAAAAAAAATTTAAGTTTAAATTACATGCCGAAATATCCAGTTTTGAAATATCCAGTGTTGTACCATATCTCGTTTTGTACCTTATCTCGTTTTAAAATATCCAGTTTTGAATTATCCATTTTCAACTGGTACCCCTTACAAGTTAAATATGTTCCTGGCAAATACACATCGCAGATTATCTGTCGAGGTCATATCTGAGGGATGAACCATCAAATGAATTTTAAGAATATGCAGAAGTTGTACATTTCGTCGATTTAAGTGAACCGAGGAAGGAACAATTCAGAAGAGAAACTATTTGTGATCCTGTTTTATCACGTCTTACAAAAATGTATCAAGAAGGATGGCCTTCCGATAAGAAAAGGGTGCCCGGGATAGTTAAACATTATTTTAAGTTCAGAGATGATATTTATGTTGACGACTAGCTTGTATTTTTCGAAAATCGTGTGATAGTTCTGCGAACTCTAATCGGAGAGATGTTAGATACACTTCACGAAAGCCATTTTGGAATGACAAAGTGGAATGAGCTAGAGGCATTCTTTATTGGCCAGGTTTCGATACCGATATTGAAAATTGTATCAGCAAGTGTCGGATATGCGGGAAAATGGTTACCATCAAAGGCAAAATATACTCTGATTCGTCATGAGGTGTCTGAGTATCCATTTGAGAAGGTGGGGTGTGATTATGTTGGTGGTCGTGATTATTTGGCATATCAAAGACAGTTATTGCGGATAGTATGCCGTTTAATTCAAATGTTTAAAGTTCAGCAAAGAATGGAACTTTGAGTTTAAAACTTCAAGTCCAACATGTTCAAGATCAAATGGACAGTGAAAAGATAGTACACATTGAAAAAATTGATCAAAAAAGCTGTGGAAGACGATAGATATATTGAATACGCTTTGCTTCAAAAATGGGTTGTTGATTCGAAAAGTGAGAAATGCTCTCCCCGACAACACAGACCATGTGTGATTCAAAGATTGCTGCAGATGTATTCCCAAATGGCATTCTAAAACAGCAATCAAGACGTAGATCAAATTTTTATGCCCAAACTGATGAAATTGTGCGTCAAATAAAAATAATATTGTTCGTGTGTCACCGTAAAAAGACGACCTAAAACCTCTATACCATGCTGAAACGTTCTAAAATTTTACATATTTCGAAATCGAATTTAACTTTGAATTAATCTAAACATTATGAGTTTTTCGGTCAAACTACTTTAAACTATGCATATCGAATATCAATTTTAATTTTTGAACTTGAATTTATCTAAGACAAAATTACAAATTTTATATCCCATTTGACTTACAAATTTAATTTAAGAACCAACTATTTCGAGAAAATACACTTTTTCGAATCAGAAACATTTTCGATATCGAATTTCGCAAGTTGTGCATGACATGTTTCTAAGTTTAAATAAGTGAACCACATTGCGGAAACAATAAGATACACCCGGCATAAAAATTTACATTTTCAAAAATGCACACTTTCCAAAACCAAAACATTAACGAAACCCACTAAAAAAAAATTTATATAAACCACGGGATCAATAAACGCATTTATCACTAAAAACCCAAAAAATTTGTTAAAAAATAAAATCCAAAACCAAAAAACAAACACAAAACCATAAATTTTACTTCTTAAAATGCACATCATAATCCATAACTTATGCGTCGCGGTTTACTGGGAGTGGTGCACATATAAATCTTAAGTATGTCGCATGTATGTGTTTATGTATGTATGTAAATATTATAAATATTTGGCAGTGAATTATTATTCCTTATTTATATTCGTTTTAATTTTTTAAAAAAATTTTAGAAAATCGCCGATTACGTATTACGAATATTATGTGTAAAATTTTAGATGGTAATTTAAACGCCATTTTTTCGTTACATTTTAATATTTTTAGCTTTAAAATTATCAAATTGTTTTACGATTTTTTGATTTGATGGATTCTATAACAGTAAAGTTCAAATTGTAATGCTTTGCGTGTCTCTTATATGGTTATATAGTCAGAGATGCGTGTCAAAACTAAATATTCTCTCCAAATTTAGCTACCAGATCTGAATACCGCAATAGGAAGGATGTAAAAGGAATTTTTCATCACTTGTACAAAAAATGGATCAATCGGACCGAAAATCGCAATAAGAAAATTTACCGATTACGGTAAAAAAAATTACTGTCACCATCGACCAACACTAAATACCCTGGCCAATAAAATTATTTATTGCATATGTATTTGAGTCGAACGGTAATTTAAAATATCTTCACAAATATGAAGCCAAAATTCTTAGTGTTAGACACTTCCCTTGAAAATATGGTTAGTATTAATCATAAAAATCATACATAAGCTAAAGTTAGTATTACGACTACAAATTAATATTATTAAAACGAAATTGTTAAACTAGAAATCTAACTATAGCGGTTTAGAACCATTTACACCTACCTTTACTTACCCAAACACGAATTGTACATGCCTACCGTAGTCGTATGTCGTCTCAATTCTCAGAAATGTTGAACCGACGTCGAAAAAGAAGAATATCCTTCCCAAAACTTTTATAGATAGCGTGACTCATAACGAAATTCTAAACAATATTTTCCCTATATTCCATGAATTTTATCTCTGACTACATAAATTTTGACCTATTTTAAACCAAAATTCAGAATCGTGTATCAATAGTGAGCTCATAATTAACTTTACTGTCTGTCCATCACATCAAAATTTAGAATTTTAATAAAATTTGTACCTGTGGAGGTCGCGTCGATCGATTATAGCGCCGCATATCTATATAAAAAACCAATATATTTTACCGTCACTGTACGTTTGCTATCGATGTAGTTTTAAGTTTAGAGTGTTTCGAGCAATTATACAATTTTACATTCGTTAAACTGAGATAGAACATACAATTTATACAAGCAAAAATTGTTTTCCTAATATTTTGCACTTTACGATCGATTTACACGAAGAAAACCCGTTTGTAGTCATAAACAACAAAATTTCGTAGTTGGGAAGATTGTTTGGAGATGGAGCCTCTTCATTTTTAATCATCGAGAAGTGTTTGATGTGCCATACATAATCCATATTATTCACATTATTTGGAAAAGTTTTCCAAGAACCAAATGTCAAAAAAATGACAAAAATTACTTCAGTTATAGCTACTACTTCAGATATAACAGTCTAATACGACGCACCTACTGTTTCTATATTGCCATTTTTGTTTGTATATTTTTCTCATTTTAACTAATGTAAAATTGTATATTGCGTGTAGCTCTAAACGTATGCAAAAATTATGTTAGACTAAAAATTCGTCTATTATAGTTTTAATTTTTTTTTTTTTTTAACAATTTGCTCAAAGATAAAGATAATTTATCTCGGGAAAATTCAGTGATTATATATTCACATGTGTGCAACGACCTTTATAACGAATAAACGTATATGCCTATTTCATTATAAAACATTGTCGAACGCCAAATTTTTGTTGAAACACCAGAGCGAGATAAAAAATCTATTTTTTTATAGCAAGTTTTTATAGCTAAATTTTGACAGCTTTGGTTACCATCACCAAAAAAAATTATAATAACTAACGAAACTTATGATTTTTTTGTCTCGTCTAGATTTTTCAAGAGGAATTGGTCATACGACAATACTTCATAATGGAACAGAGGCATTAACGTAATGTAAAACATAGGAATAACATAAAACAAACATAAATCAAACATAAAAGCGCACAACAAAAAATAAACAAAATAACTTTTTTTTTAATAATTTCTCTATTTGATTTTTAATGAAAATTATTTTATTTTGTTTTTTTTTTAAATTTTTAAATTTTTTTTTTAATAATCATAATAAACTATTATCACTTTCATAAAAGTTCTCATTGAATATTTTTTTTTGTTTTATTTAATTATTTATTTTTTTTAATTTTAATTTAAAACAATTATTAATTTTATATATATATATATATATATATATATATATATATATATATATATATATATATATATATATATATATATATATATATATATATTTTTTTTTTTTTGTTTTTAATCACTGAATAAATGAGTAAAATAAAATTTAACAAATAAAAAATAAATAATTAAAAATAATAATAAAATAAAATCGACTGACCACAAAAAAAAAATAAAAAATAATAATAATAAAAAATAAATAATTTAATTAATAATTAATAATATTTATTTATATATATATATATATATATATATATATATATATATATATATATATATATATATATATATTATATTTATATATATATATATATATATATATATATATATATTTATATATATATATATATATATATATATATATATATATATATATATATATATATATATATATATATTGTTGTATTTATAAAATAAAATTTAATTTGAATTGAAATTAACTACATATAAATATTAATGCGTGTCGAAACAAAATGTCGGCGTCGATAATGTAGATGTATATTGTATATATATACATAATCCACGTAATGGCGGCATTTTATTTTTATTATATAACTTAATGTAAATATTTAATTATTTTATAAGCAAATAGTACTTTTATTACAACATAAAAGTATTTTTTAAATATTTTTATTAATTTAAAAATTTAAATAGGAGAGATCAAATTGAAAAAAAAATAAAAAATTTTTAATAAAAACGAAACCCAAAAACTAAACAAAATGTCTGACTGGCAATAATCATAATGGCGTCGATTCAGTGCACATTTTCTATTCAAATAATCTTCTATTCTTGTAAAATTTTGTATGAAATTTTTATTAATTCTTTATAGAAGAATAAAATAGAAGAGTTGCTATTCCTAGTCTTCTAAATGATTGATGGAATTAACCAAGCTAAAAGTGCAACTGTATTTGCTGAGCTTATAATATTAGAAAATAAGTCAACAATAAGGAAAATATGTAGTTGCAAAGAGAACATTGCAACATTACAAAATCTTGCAATATAATTAAGGACACCTTCCCACAAAAATTATTTAAAACAAAATAAATTAACGGAAATTTCAGCTACAATTTGAGAGAATTTTTAAGGCGATTAAATAAATCTTGTAAAACTCATAAATTTGTGAAATTTTAAAACAGAGTTTGTTGAGATAGCAACCAAAAAAAAACATTGTTTTTACAAAAAACATAGTTATGTATTGGTAATTTTTTAAAGCTAAAGCTTTCGACCAAAAACCTTTAAAGCTCACTCAATGTTTAAAAATTTAAAACCGGGAAAAAAGTATCGAACATTTAAAAAATGTATATCAACACATGGAATATTTAGAAGGGTCCGAAAAGATACAACATCAACAGCCTGAGCTTTCTTCTAAATTTATCTCGATTTCGTTTACAATACAAGTAAAGAGAGCGTGTATCAAAATACATAGAATTATGATTACTGTTATGGAAAATATACGATATCGCATTTTCATACGATATCGCATTTTGGTATTATAAAATAACATTCTCGCAAAAAAATACGATAACAGCTTTTTGTGAAATTAAATTTGACCTTATGCAAGAATACTAAGGAATAGAAGATTTACAGTAAATCGCCAATTATGATTTTTTAAAATTAAATGTTAGAGCAGGATTCTAGTATTTACTACATAATAATAATAATTTATTATATTTAAATATGGCAACCCCCATCATTTTATCGTACATTTTGATTTTTTTTTGTGTTTTACGTATATATAAATATATAATAATCAAATCAAATTAAATTTTATTTTTTACTATTTTATTTTAATTAATCATATAATTTTTAATATAAAATTTTAATTCAATTTAATTGAAAATAAAATTTTTATTTTATATTTTTTTAATTTTATTTTGTATCTTTTATATTTGTTACAAATAAAAAGTAGTGTTTTTGTTTTGTTAAATTTAAATATTTTATATAAGTTTTTGTCACTTGGTGACGACATTTTTTTTTTAATTTTGCATTTTTTTTTTTAATAATTTAATAATTTTAATATTCTTTATATATGTAATTTGTTGGTTTGTTTTTTTTTTTTTTTTTAATTATTTATTTATAATATATAAATTGAAAATGATGAAATTCCCGAGAAAAAAAAAATAAAAAAACCGAAACAAAAAAAATTTTATTTTAAAACGCGAACATTTATTTAAAAGTAATAATAATAATAATAATAATAGTAATAATATAATTATTTATATAATTTGGTGGGAATTTAAAAATATTTTTACGTTTTGTGTCGCCCATTTTGTTTTTATATAATATATATGCAAAGTTCAGAACAAAATGGCGAATTATGAGAGTAAGTAACGGTAATTTTGTGTTTTAATTTTTCTTATGTTCAATTTTGGTTTTATTTAACCACTATCTGGACTGGTATTATTACGATCACAATCATTATGATCGTGATCATTGTCTTTAAGATTATTTTTATTATTATTACTACTATTATTATTATTAATATTACTATTAGAATCATCGGTTTTACTTACGGTACTATTATTATTATTATTGTTACTACAAATTCGTGTAATACTAGTGTTACTGCTATTATTTAGATTAATATTAGTTTCGGATGCGGTCGGCGATGATAGCGATGATGTTGTCGACGATGTCGATGATAATGCTGAAGACCCAATAATGCCTGTCGACGATAATAGCGGTGACTGGGCCATCGATAATTTTGTCGGTTCATTTCCAATCACAACCACGCCTATTCGATTATTACACATTTCGTTCTTTTTTATGACCACAACACCGGCAGACGATGCTGCACTCGATTCATCAATCGGACTGCGGCGCAATAATTTTTTTAACGGCTTCATTATAACTTCGGTTTGATGATTGAGCCGAATTGGTTTGCGAGGCGATATACATCGTGTAATCGTTGTCATCGTTTGATCAATACTATTATTATTGGCCATACTATTATTTTCGGTTTTAGGTTGTATTACACTTGCGGCCGTCTCAACGATTGGTGATGAAATTTGTTGCACCATTAGGCTAGCGCTTCGTCTTAGTTGCTCTTCTAGATCATGTTGTTGTTGTAGTAATTCATTTATTTGCTCGTCCCGACGCCGTAATTCGGTTTGATTGTCGATAAGAAAATGCCTCAGCTGGAAATTTTCTTGCAGCAACGATCGAATGAGATGAAGAATTTTTTCACGTTCGTCCGGTCGGCATGTTTTCATAATATCAGATGCAATTTCTAACGGTAAATTTGTGTTACTACTATCCGGTTCACCGTTTAAACTATCGTCGTCCGTATCGGTCGATAGTTCGAATTCTGAATTACCCGATATTGTGTTTAACCGAATATTATTATTACCGTTATTCGAATTTTTCAATATCATCGAATTATGATGATGCTGATGATGATTATTATTATTATTATGATGATGATGAATTGTTGGCGATCGTAGTTCAATTTTTGTTTGATGCATTTCAATTGGAACTGGCGATCGTGTACAATTTACGTCCGTTTTTATATTAATTAGTACGGGTGATGTTGATGATGTGATTTCGTTCGAACCGGATAGCGTTTCCGGACTGAACGATGGTTGTGGCACAATTGATGGTGTCGAACCGTTTGTTAATGAATGATCGGATTCATTTATTGTATTCGAATTTGTGTGCGGCGATGATGAAATTCGTAATGCAATCGGTGAATTGATTACATTCGACGCAGTTTGATGTAGTGCTGTTATCGATATCGTTGGTTGTGATGTCGCTGGTGGGGTTGGTGTACTTGGACGTTCTTGTTTTATTTGTATATCGGTCGTTTGTATAATACGACTTATATTATTGTTGTTGTTATTAATATTATTTGTATGTGTATTATTGTTGCTGATCGAGATTATTCCTCGATCCTTGTCACGCTCCTTTACTAAGTGATTTGGTTTTCGTGGTGCAAGTGCAACATTTGGTTGGTAACTACGTTCGAATCGTTCACATTCCGATAGTGGCACAACACGTTCGGGATGTTGTAACACCGGTGGTTCTTGACTTAAATACTGTATACCAGCGTATGGTGGTATATTATGTGGTAAATGTTTTAATGTTGGACCAGCACCACCACCACCAGCCGCTGCAGCCGCTTGTTGCGTTATTGTTGCTGCTGTTTGTGCCCATGGACGAAATGCTGACATTTGTTGCTGTCGATATTGTGCATAAATTAATGCTTGATACTGATGATGATAATCGATTAGATAAGATGTTGCATCATCGACTCGTTTTGATTTTTTGGCAGGAATGTCTATTGGCTCTGTTTTACACGTGATTTGAATGTGAGGTTCATCGAGGGGCGCCTGAAAATAATAAAATAAAAATAAAAGTTAAAATTTAACGACAAAATGGTGACGCAAAAAATTATGAAATATTCTAATGTCTAACCGTTGATAGTATAGAGATCATGCATCAAATTTGAACAAAGAAGGAATAAAAAACGATCACGATCGATTAATCAAAAAAAAAAATTTAAAAAAAAAAATAAATGTGTGAATGTGATGTTTCTTGAATCGTGACCAAGAACAAAAACAAAATGACTAGACGCTTTTAACATGTAATACATTAACGCATATTTTAAGAGTTATATACTTTTGACCTAATTATGTTTTAGATTTCTTATTCTATATATCGTCGTCGTCATTGTGTTTAGTTTTTGTGTGCTTGCTTCGCTAACCAAGAACAATAGATCGACTTACAACAAAAAAAAACGTAACCTTACAAATTATGAAATAAACGAGGCGC
The DNA here is from genome assembly GCA_963556175.1 of Tipula confusa. Classification (NCBI taxonomy): domain Eukaryota; kingdom Metazoa; phylum Arthropoda; class Insecta; order Diptera; family Tipulidae; genus Tipula; species Tipula confusa. Next base: position 49,338,480 of record OY744475.1, on the reverse strand, counting down.
ACAGACATGTTTGAAAGTCAGACAGACATGAATTCGTTTACATAATACATACGTTATACTTATACGATATCGCACTGTAATTTTCAAGGTGAGTAAGTTCACTATTTGTGCAACTATCTATTATATGCCATAATGATATATTATATTGTTTGTCGATACATAAAGAGAAATCACCACCCCAAAAGCTAATTAGTAATAATTACAAATTAATAATAATAACAAGTAAAACTATTAAAATATTATTTATTGTTATATAACTGTCAAAGAAAAGTTTAAACAAATATTAACTTTTTATAACAAGCCACATGCAATTTGTTTGAATTTTTTTTATTTTTTATTTTGTCTTGGAAAATATGGCAAAGAACTATAAGTGCTATATACTTTAAAAAACTAAGTCATGCTTTTAATGATCAAAGCGCAGTTTGAGTAAGATATCAGAAGACGTCAGCTTTTTCACAAAATGACAAAAAAAAATTTATTTAAATTCCTAATTCTTGGTTGGAGTCATAACACGCCACCTTACCCTTCAGTGATATCTTTTCGTTTTGTAATTATAATAGTCGAAATATATTTTTAACATAATTCAGATTTAGAACTTCAGAGACGTATATCCTTTTTAGTCTGAAGATTTGGAAATGCTTTAATTTGGAAAGTCAAACACTGAGTACATCAAATTTTATGTTTTTTCAGAATTTTGCAAATTTCAATTTATGGCATAAGTTTGGAAAATTTAAATTTGTGGCGTAAATTGCACAGATTTGATGTCAGGCTAACCATAATATATTTTCTAAATTTTAAAAATTTTAGATAAGTGGCATACATTTTACAGATTTGAAAATTTTCGATTTGACATTAATTTCCAGGTTTGACGGATGAGCTTACCTATCAAGTGTTTTCTGGGTTTTGAAAATGTACGATTTGTGGCACAAAATTTATGATTTGTCGCCCAATTAACGATTATGCGTTTGCTGAATTTTGAAAATCTTCGATTTATGCTATAAATTTTACAGATTTAATAGCCAGACTGGCCAGATTGAAGCCACCGTGGATTTTCTGGCTTTCGGAAAATTTTCCAAAAAATGTTATGATTCAGAATTTAGAAACTTTTTGATTTGGGGCCAAAAATTTCGCAGACTTAATAGACTATCATGTATTTTCTGGATTTTGGGAAGTTTTTTCGACCTCCAATCATTAGGCCCAATTTCAAAAATTTACAATTTTGTACAAATTAACAATTATATAGACCGAGCAATTGGCGCAGTGGTTAAAGCTGCGGTGTTTGGGACGGGAGGTACCGGGTTCGAATCCCAATGGGGGAGGGTTGCAAAAGGGATTTTTCATCACTTGATTACGATCGGTGATGACGATGAACACAACTATGACCCCCCGTTGGAGTGCAGAGTCTATGGGCCGAACCATCGTCCATGTCAGTACAGGCTGGCATGGAGCAATGCATTGCGCAGATGGGATATTCAACAATCGCGAACCTGTATTCGTGCGTCCTCGATTTGGCCCTCGTTGGCGTAAAGTAAGGACGTTAAAATAACCGCGAAAGAGTTAGGTGAGCTTCGACCCCAGAAAAGATTATAAAAAAAAAAAAAAAAAAAAAAACAATTATATAAAATAAAAATATAAAATTTTATAAAATTCGGAATAATTTTTTTTTATTAATTTCAGTTTCTCATTTTGCACACATTGATTCGCTTTCATACTGTAATACTGTTATATTTGTAAAATTTTAGACAAGGTCCTTGCATTCATAAAGATATTGAAATTTGTGAGCAAAGGGTTACTCAACCATTTAAAGTAACCTTTGCTTTTTATTTTGACACTTTTGAACTAATTTATTCTTCCATTTTCTCTACAGATTCATCTGGAACATACGAAGTACATCCATAAAATCATATTCATTCACCGCTTTAACCAAGCAACTCCTTTTTGCAATCATATTCTCTCTTTCCATCAGATGCTATCATTTACTCTCAACATTTTTGTCTTTTTTCACTCAAACTAGCATCTGTTTACACTTTCAAAATTCTCCAAAATTCAACAAGCATTCTAACAGATTTACAGGTGGAATAGCTGGGACCATTTTTGAATTCTGTTGAATACGTTTATATTTTCCAAAATCACACTGCTCTTTGGGCTTCTAAAGTTTCGGTATTCCTTACATTATTTAACCATGATGCAGTTGTCTTAGCGTCATCGATAAAAATTACAATGTTCAATTTTTCGTATTTTTTTGCGACCCCGATTTATAGGTAAAGTAAATCTACTTAACACAGTATATAACCGCAAACTTGAGGATGTCGATTTACAATTGCAATTTCAACTGTCGCAAATCCTTGCGACGGCGTATATTTTTAATTTGCGACTGAATCGAGTATATATGTTCGATTTTTGAAAAAACGGTTTTCAGTAATTCAAATAATGGAAAAACCGGTAATTACCGGTTATTTAATAGAATATTACAGTTTTAAATATATAATCCGATAGTTGTGATCTAATTTCAGTGCAGAAACTGCGCTATCAATGGAAGTAGTCTTAACAGTTTTCAGTGCGTTAAGTAATTTGTCCAAATTTTTGATTCTGTTACCCGTAACTTCGAATATCGCTAATTCCTTTTGCAGTAAATTCAATTAAGTTGGTGCAGGCTAGGCGTAGCGATAATATTCTAGCTGAGTTTAGTCCTTCAGATAATGTTAGTTGCAAAAGGGATTTTTCATCACTTGATTACGATCGGTGATGACGATGAACACAACTATGACCCCCCGTTGGAGTGCAGAGTCTATGGGCCGAACCATCGTCCATGTCAGTACAGGCTGGCATGGAGCAATGCATTGCGCAGATGGGATAATCAACAATCGCGAACCTGTATTCGTGCGTCCTCGATTTGGCCCTCGTTGGCGTAAAGTAAGGACGTTAAAATAACCGCAAAAGAGTTGGGTGAGCTTCGGCCCCAGAAAAGATTGTAAAAAAAAAAAAAAAAACAATTATATAAAATAAAAATATAAAATTTTATAAAATTCGGAATAATTTTTTTTTATTAATTTCAGTTTCTCATTTTGCACACATTGATTCGCTTTCATACTGTAATACTGTTATATTTGTAAAATTTTAGACAAGGTCCTTGCATTCATAAAGATATTGAAATTTGTGAGCAAAGGGTTACTCAACCATTTAAAGTAACCTTTGCTTTTTATTTTGACACTTTTGAACTAATTTATTCTCCCATTTTCTCTACAGATTCATCTGGAACATACGAAGTACATCCATAAAATCATATTCATTCACCGCTTTAACCAAGCAACTCCTTTTTGCAATCATATTCTCTCTTTCCATCAGATGCTATCATTTACTCTCAACATTTTTGTCTTTTTTCACTCAAACTAGCATCTGTTTACACTTTCAAAATTCTCCAAAATTCAACAAGCATTCTAACAGATTTACAGGTGGAATAGCTGGGACCATTTTTGAATTCTGTTGAATACGTTTATATTTTCCAAAATCACACTGCTCTTTGGGCTTCTAAAGTTTCGGTATTCCTTACATTATTTAACCATGATGCAGTTGTCTTAGCGTCATCGATAAAAATTACAATGTTCAATTTTTCGTATTTTTTTGCGACCCCGATTTATAGGTAAAGTAAATCTACTTAACACAGTATATAACCGCAAACTTGAGGATGTCGATTTACAATTGCAATTTCAACTGTCGCAAATCCTTGCGACGGCGTATATTTTTAATTTGCGACTGAATCGAGTATATATGTTCGATTTTTGAAAAAACGGTTTTCAGTAATTCAAATAATGGAAAAACCGGTAATTACCGGTTATTTAATAGAATATTACAGTTTTAAATATATAATCCGATAGTTGTGATCTAATTTCAGTGCAGAAACTGCGCTATCAATGGAAGTAGTCTTAACAGTTTTCAGTGCGTTAAGTAATTTGTCCAAATTTTTGATTCTGTTACCCGTAACTTCGAATATCGCTAATTCCTTTTGCAGTAAATTCAATTAAGTTGGTGCAGGCTAGGCGTAGCGATAATATTCTAGCTGAGTTTAGTCCTTCAGATAATGTTAGTTGCAAAAGGGATTTTTCATCACTTGATTACGATCGGTGATGACGATGAACACAACTATGACCCCCCGTTGGAGTGCAGAGTCTATGGGCCGAACCATCGTCCATGTCAGTACAGGCTGGCATGGAGCAATGCATTGCGCAGATGGGATAATCAACAATCGCGAACCTGTATTCGTGCGTCCTCGATTTGGCCCTCGTTGGCGTAAAGTAAGGACGTTAAAATAACCGCGAAAGAGTTGGGTGAGCTTCGGCCCCAGAAAAGATTGTAAAAAAAAAAAAAAAAAAAACAATTATATAAAATAAAAATATAAAATTTTATAAAATTCGGAATAATTTTTTTTTATTAATTTCAGTTTCTCATTTTGCACACATTGATTCGCTTTCATACTGTAATACTGTTATATTTGTAAAATTTTAGACAAGGTCCTTGCATTCATAAAGATATTGAAATTTGTGAGCAAAGGGTTACTCAACCATTTAAAGTAACCTTTGCTTTTTATTTTGACACTTTTGAACTAATTTATTCTCCCATTTTCTCTACAGATTCATCTGGAACATACGAAGTACATCCATAAAATCATATTCATTCACCGCTTTAACCAAGCAACTCCTTTTTGCAATCATATTCTCTCTTTCCATCAGATGCTATCATTTACTCTCAACATTTTTGTCTTTTTTCACTCAAACTAGCATCTGTTTACACTTTCAAAATTCTCCAAAATTCAACAAGCATTCTAACAGATTTACAGGTGGAATAGCTGGGACCATTTTTGAATTCTGTTGAATACGTTTATATTTTCCAAAATCACACTGCTCTTTGGGCTTCTAAAGTTTCGGTATTCCTTACATTATTTAACCATGATGCAGTTGTCTTAGCGTCATCGATAAAAATTACAATGTTCAATTTTTCGTATTTTTTTGCGACCCCGATTTATAGGTAAAGTAAATCTACTTAACACAGTATATAACCGCAAACTTGAGGATGTCGATTTACAATTGCAATTTCAACTGTCGCAAATCCTTGCGACGGCGTATATTTTTAATTTGCGACTGAATCGAGTATATATGTTCGATTTTTGAAAAAACGGTTTTCAGTAATTCAAATAATGGAAAAACCGGTAATTACCGGTTATTTAATAGAATATTACAGTTTTAAATATATAATCCGATATTTGTGATCTAATTTCAGTGCAGAAACTGCGCTATCAATGGAAGTAGTCTTAACAGTTTTCAGTGCGTTAAGTAATTTGTCCAAATTTTTGATTCTGTTACCCGTAACTTCGAATATCGCTAATTCCTTTTGCAGTAAATTCAATTAAGTTGGTGCAGGCTAGGCGTAGCGATAATATTCTAGCTGAGTTTAGTCCTTCAGATAATGTTAGTTGTTGTTTTTTGTAATTATCTATACTAGTCTCAGATCATTCTAAGAAGGAGAATCTCCAATTGATGAGACGTGATCGTGGAATAAACAAGACGGCGATAATAGTAGTTTTGTAAAAATATTCCAAACGATGCTTTTGTTTAAATTCGGTGGGGCTTCGCAAAAATCTGGTTAAAGAAACTAAAATTTTAAATGAGGTCAAAATATTGACATCTTTCCTATACTCAGGGCCTCGACATCTTTGTCTTACGGGAGCAATGTATCCACCAAGAAAACAGCAAAATGTTATTTGCCAATTTATTTTTTAACTCAATTTTTCGAATACCAATATTTTACCGGTTTTCAAGTGTTTTTTTACCGATTATCGGTAATTTAAAAATGACTAAAATTACCGGTTTTTTACCGACGGTAAAAACCGACCGAGAAACCCTACGAGATTTCTGAAACCTTACGAGGATCGAGGAGTTTCTCAAACGGATCAAGGTGGGTCAGCCATGTGGTGATGTGGGTCTTGTGAAAATCTAGATACTATCAGTAAACATAGTAATGAAGGAAAATAAGACTGGGTAATATGCAACACGCCTTAAGAACTAAGATAGCTCTAGAGACCTTGTTCGGATAGCTCTAGAGAGCTTGTCGCGCAAGTTTTGGTAACAAGAAGAAATTCTGCAGACGTAGTGTTCTGTACACTTCGCGGAGGTCAATAGCCGCTTTATGGCGCAATTACCTGTTAAACTGAATCCAGTTTCATTGGAAAAATCATACAACAATCCCGAATTTTTGAGAGTACAAGGACCTAGGCAATATGCGAGAAGGTTGACTTTAGACAAAGTTACCAATGATATAAATATTTTTTTTATCACATCAAGGTGTTTTGCGTAAAGATATGTGGTGATATAGAAAAGATTTACCGCCATATCTTAGTCAATCCCACAGACACACCTTTCCAACGAATTCTTTGGAGAGTCTCTGGCATACCTAATTAACCACAACAAAGTACTAACGGTAACGTACGTCACTGCATCAGCTCCGTTTTTAGCAATTTGAGTCTTAATTTGGTAAGATGGCGATCGCAAATCAACTCTTAAGCGACGGGGATGCCGAATCACAAATTCTCGACGACAGTCACATCACTCATGTATTAGGCCTATTTTGGAATCATAAACATATTCATTCAAGGTCACCGATAATTACAAATACAGTCCGTACAAAAAGATTAGGTCCATTTACGATGAACTCAAAAATATTTGTTCAAAAATTATGGTTAAAGAAAATCTCTTGGGACGATTTTTTGCCTTTGGCTCTACAGAGCTCATGACAGCAAATTCAACATCAATTTTATTAGCTGAAAAATATTCATACACCATTATTTTATGGTAGTCTAACGGGTAAGGTACACCGTTTCTGGGACAAAACACCAGGTGGCTCCAATTAAGCAATTGAGCTTACCACGTCTTGAAATTTTGTGGTGCCCACTTTCTATCGAAATTATTTAGAAAAAATATCGACGTCTATCAAATCAAAGAAGCTAAAAAATACGCAGTTAAAACTAATTCTGGTCGCAGTTGCTAAAGAAATTCGATAGAACTTCATCTCACCGCTATCTCCGCATTTTGGGGATATGGGAACTAGTCATTAGATCAGTGAAATCTCATTTAGTAAAACTCACTGGGAACGCATATCTAACCTTCGAAGAGATATCAACCGCAATGGTTTAAATTGAAGAGAAATTAAATTTCCGACTGTTGTGTGCGATTCGAAACGAAAATGTCCACAACATTGATATGGTAACATCTTCGCATTTTTTAACGCCTACGGCCCTATTTCAGCACTACAACACACTAATTACGATAATTAAATGTTCCTTTAACCTGAAGTATAGTTACCTGGTAAAGTATAGTTACTTATTTCACGTTTTATTATATAGAAAATTCAATTAAGAAATGTAAAAAGAGAAATGTGTATGATCAAGTGAGTTTATAGTCACAGATAACTATACCTAGATAAACATCTTGTATGGCTAAAATTTATACAAGTTAAAATAACTATACGCAAATAATTGCAACCGAAATCTAACCAAATGAAAAATATATGTACATAAGTAAAATATAAAAACGAAAAATAATCGGAAAAATTTTCATGTTTTTCGTATATTTTGGTTTAGTTTTTTGTTTTATTTTTTACAATCAAACAGTCATGTGCAAAAAATAGAAAAGAATGCAAATATGCGTTTTAATAAGTACATTTTTCGTTTAGTGATGATATGGTATGGCAAGAGTCATAAAAGCACGTCTTGCCAATGGCAACCGTGCGCTTATTTGCCCTACGTAATCTGCTAAAGTCAAAATACATGGCAAATGAGACCCGTTGTCATGTATTGATGTTGATCAGACCCTGACAGACGACTATGAAAGATGTCTGATGGCGTTTAAGAGAAGAGTCATGCACTTGATGTTTCTGAGTTTTTTTCAACCATGAGATCAGGACTTTTTGATGAAAAAAACCATGAAAACCATCCTAAATGGATGGTGCAGTGATTATCGGCAACGATGGCTTCTTGAGGTAGAAAACGACTTGCCTTTTTATAGTTGTCTGGAACAATGCAAGAGCAAGGCCTGGACCAATTTCTCATTTTTTTGTTAAACTACCGATAATCGAACCACAGACGGAAATTGGTAAAACGAATTTTCTAAAATTTCTTTCAAACCACAAATCAAACATTCTTTTTTTTAAAAATGATTAAATATTTAACCCAGTTATCGCACACAAAAAAACTAAAAACGCGCAGACACTCTGTCATACAACCTAAAAATAGTATACAGACCCAATTTAAAATCACTTACTCATCGTAATATACCGAACCGATATACATAAATATACACCACATGCATATGCCCTTATCAATGTAAAATTATGATGATTCTTCAAAAAAATAAAAATAAAAAATCGGAAATCCATTTTAAACAAAATACACATATGTAATATTATATAGAGACATAACAACAACAACAAAAAAAATGAAAATGAAAATTTTTCCAATCAAAACAAAATGCATCATTAATTAACATTCATTATTTAATTTAATTAAAATGTTTTATTTATTTAAAAATAAAAATCTATTTTTGTCTAGACGAAATTTTTTTTTTTTTTTTTTGTTTTATTTATTTTAATTTTATCACGTGTTTTTCATTAAATTCATAGAATTTTGTTTAGTTTTTTTTTATCTATTTGATGATACCTCTGGAGTTTATATATATACTCGTTTTCTAAATATGCGATAGTTTTGGACGATAGTTCGCTCACCTTTGTGATATCGCGAGACGTATATACATACATTAATTTGTTTTTATCTTTACCGGATACAAAAACCTTCGTTCTGTCCATTAAGTAAAATACATAAATATGCAAAAGCACATAAACGAGTAAGAATATATATAAATATTTAAATTAATTGCAATTTACATTAATTTACTTGTCAATCAAATTCACATAAGTAATTATCCAATTATCACAACATTGTATATAATAATATACATATTTAAAACATATAAGACTATAAAAAAAAATATATGTTGTGAAACGAAGAAATATTGATATTATATATCGATTCGATAAATACAAACGAACATAAATATATAGTGAATGATTTATGAGGTCACCGCTTACTACTGCATATACATACATTACATCTACACACATTTACAATAATACACCATTCTATAGTAATGGTACCTTGACCCCGCCGAAGCAAATTCACCAAATTCAATATTTGTCTATTCAAAAAAAAAAAAAAACTACTGGTAAGTAAACAATAAATGATTTATGGCATTTGCTTTGCAAATGTATGTGCGTGTGTATTTTTGATGACAGCAAATAACAATAACAAATTAATAATTCGCGATAATTTATAATCGCGAATCGTCATAATGGCTTTGTTGTTAGTGTGTATATCTTGTGTTGTTTATCGAGACACGACGTGTTTTGAGTATATAAAATAGCATATTTAAGCTGGTTCTGTTATCATTCTGACATGCATGTTCTTGCATTAGTATGAGTAAAATATTTATCGTTCATGTTTTTACATGACGAAAACTTTACTCGGAATCGAAATATAATTACTCGGAATTCAATCAAAAATTTAAAAGATTAATTGCAAAATTTTTTTCTGAAAATTGGAAATAAATTTGCATTGGTTTTAAAAATATTGAACATATTTTTAGGGTGTTGGGTGTGTCTCAATAGGGTAGGGGTTGATTGTCTATAGTCATGACTACAATGGTTTATATTCCAAATTTGTAACTATGTAGAAACCACCAAATGTGTCTAGTATACCTTCAGTGGTAACACCCGGGTAACGATAGAATACTCATCGGCTAAATACTAGAGGCGAGTGCAATCAATACACTATAAAAACGCAATGAGTGTAACAAACAAGGAAACAATTACCCCAGGTGGTATACCTGAAGCCAAGGGGAAATCCACCCTCTTCGGAGATCGTTCTCACGGATTCAGGAGGAGACCAAACATTGCTATACTATAATTATTACAACCAATCCTAAGATATGTTAGGCAAAAATAATAATACTCAACTGAGTACAAAAGAAAAGGATATTTCATATCCATTCCAAAAGAGTCAGAAATTAACTCGATCTCCTACAAAAGTCACTAGCCCTTAAAATATATCAGGTTAAGTACATCATAGGATGCAGAGTAAATATTCAGCCTTTAAGAAGGTCTAAGATTATACCACAATGTCATCAATGCTAAGCGTATGGACATACACAAAAGTACTGCAATAAAGAACCAAGATGTGTCAAATGTATCGGAAAACATTCGTGTGAAGTTAGAACTAAATTAGAATTAACTTTAAAAAAAATATAGTTCTAATTTAGAACAAACTTCACACACCATATACGTATATGAAGTTTATACTAAACCTAAATATTTCTGAATGTGTTAGTGTAAACTTAGTGTAAAATAGTAAGTCAGTCAACATTTAGGCGCACATAATAATATTCGGAATTAAATAATAAGAATTAAGTAACTTTAATTAATTTAGAACGTAGTATTGATCTTCTGAATTATATGGGACTAAATATGTAGGTTCAAATTTTTTTAACAAAATTAGCCAAACTTAAACCAATAATAATTATTTATAATTATTAATTTTTAATTTTTAAGTAAAACAAAATATATCGCAAAGTAAATTAAAGTATCACAAGATTTTTTAAAATTATATTAAAATATTCGATATTGAGCAAGAACCCCACTATGGTTTTTTAATAAGTCTATAATAGGACTGAAATAGCGCAAAACCATTTGAGAAGCTAATGGCTTTTACATAGTTAGATTTAGAAATTTTTATACAGATGTTTGGGAATTTTCTTAAGAAAGTCAATATCTTAAGATTTTGGATATTGAGCAAAACCCCTACTATGGTTTTTTCTATACTTTTTTTTAAATACTATGTGTTCTTAAATAATGATCGTAGTGGGTCTAAATTCTACCAATATAAAAATTGGTCTAGGATTGTCCAGGATCATTTTAAAACTAATTTTGAGGCCATACTAGGCCAACTAAATTTTGTAGGTCGATTTGAACATTTATATGGAGAAAAAATTATTTTTTATTTTTTTGCGGGCCAACTTTTTTAAATAGCTATACATATCTTCAAAAATTCGACATGACGAACTCGAGCCAACTGAGTTGAATTTGGAGGAATATTGGGGAAAAAATAAAACACGGACAAATAAATAGGCGGGACGAAGTGCTCTACATAAATATAGACCTATCAAAAAACCGAAGTGGGGTTCTTGCTCAATATCCAAAATCTTAAGATATTGAGTTTCTTAACAAAATTACCAAATATCTGTATAGAAATTTCTAATTCTTAATTAAACTATTTAACTATATAATAATAAGGTAAAAACTGTATAAGTTTATATTCTATTTTGGTTTAATTTCGCCTAAATGTCATCGATTTTTTTTAGAAATACTATTGAATTTTTTGTGTTACTACAAAACGCAATGGATAAAACAAAAAAGGAACTTAATCACCTAAGGTAGCAGACCTGATGTTCAGGAAAATCCACTCTCTTCAGAGAACGGTCTCACGGATTCTAGGGGGACCAAACCTTGCTACAAAATTTTACCAACGATCAAAATAGTTACGAGGAACAATTCCAAAGAAGCTCTATTACAATCAGATCACCAAACAATAAAATATTTGAAAAAATATAGCTTTCAATGAAAAAGGAATTTCAGGAATGAAAATGATTACAGAAAGATCAAAATATTACTGGAAGAATTAAAAAAAGAATCCAGCTACTAAAAGAATCCAACCAACTACAAAATATCGAATATAACACCTACCAGATGAAGTGCGAAAAGGCTCATAGAGTGAGCTCACAGAGATTTTGTTTAGGAAGGAACTCGATGATTTCTTAACCGATTATGAAGAAATTCGATAAGTAGGATTAAAATGGGATTTAAAAATGATTTTTTGGGAAAGTTGTGGAATCTGGCCAGTTAGGAAGGAACTCGGCGAGTTCTTAATCTATTTTAAATAAATTCGATATGGTTGTTTATCGCACCTTCATGTGCTCTTTGTCAACAACAAGTACATACTGCAAATTATAAAGAATGCTGTGTATATCAGAACAAAATTAAAAATCAGCAGAATAATAGAAAAAGCGTAGTACAGCGAGTACAAATCAAAGCTGCTAAACTACAAACAACAATCCCACCATCCAAAGTTGGATTATCGTATGCGCACATCACCAAATTATCTGCTGATGAATCTAACCAAAACAACAAACATATAGCATATACCACATATAAGAAACACTCAAGGCACTTGGGTTCGACAAGACAAAGAAAAAGCGGAACTCTTTGCTCAACACCTAGCAACAGTGTTTCAACCCCATAACTTTCAATCCAACATTGACGTAACACCTATTTACTAACCAAATCAGGATTTTAAAAGGGTTACGCCAATGGAAATAGCTGAAGAAATTGACAAAAGTCTTAACCAAAAAAAGACACCAGGAATTGATGAAATATCACCGGGTCTATTTAAGGAACTTCCACGTAAAGCAATTATTATGATCCCATACTTATTTAATGCCTTTATGAGATTGAAGAATGTAACCAAATCCTTCAAAACGGCACAAATAATTATGCTGAAGAAACCAGGTAAACCAGATGCAGAAGATGAATACTAAAACGTCTAAAGCCAATGGTAAAGGTTTCTGATTTTCAATTCGGATTTAGGAATAACCACTCCACAATGGATCAAGACCATCGAATAACTACGGTAATTGAGCAAGCGTTAGAAGAAAAGAAATATTACCCCCGTATTTCTGGATGTATCCCAGGCCTTTGATAGGGTTTGGCACAAGGTATTGACATTCAAGATGAGCAAAATGCTACCACAAAACTATTGCCAACTGCTTGAATCATACCTCTCTGACCGCCAATTCAAAGTCATCCATGAATCTGACATGTTCTGACTTCTATCCAACACTAGCGGAAGTTACGCAGGGAAGTGTATTGGGGCCCATGCTATACCTTCTTTACACTGCGGATATACCTACAAAGAATAAAAATTTCATTGGCACGTCTGCTGACGACACTGTAATTATGTCAGTAGACGAATCGCAACCAAATACAGTGGAAAATCTTCAACGAGCAATGAAGAATGTTACTAAATAAGCACAATTGACTGGACAATCATGCTTAATGAGCTCAAATCAACCCTTGTGACATTTACTCTTTGACACGAATTAGGACATATGGAAAAAACTTACTTACGCGGATCAACAGTTACCAGGCTACTATCTTCCATATCATGGAATTATTAAATCCTCAAGCACTACCACAAAACAGCGAGTTGTGTTCGATGGTTCCGCCAATTCAACTACAGGAAAATAACTTAACGACCTCTCTAACGGTAGGACCTACGCTTTAAGATACTTTATATCACATTTTATATCGTTTTAAAGAGCTTCAGATAATACGAGCTTCAGACAATAACCTATGAGACCACCAGTGCACAATTTCTGGCAACCAGAGACCTCCTAGAAGTGGCTGAATGACATCATGACAAATTTCCAGAATCAGGAGCGCACATCAAACAAGACATTTATGTGGATGGCCTCATCATGATAGGAGCGAACACAATTTGTGATGCAATAAAATTAAAAAGGGATATAACAACCATCCTAGTAGAGAGAAGAAAATGAGTTATCAAGAAGATAACCATGGTTTGAATTTAAATGAAATTCAAGAATCAACGTTTGTAAATGTTCTAGGGCTTCACTGGAATCCAAAGGGCGATTATTTTCATTTTTACGTGAATCTCCAGCAACAACCTATTTTTACCAAGAGGGAAATATTATCAGAAGCTAGTAAGCTTTTCGATCCAATCGGATGTTTAGCACCTGTTACTACCACAACCCAAATTTTCTTTCAACAATTTAGACTGGGGTAAACAATTACCCAAACCTTACTGTACATTGGCTGAAACTGCGGAACAATTTACCACAAATAGAGGAAATAAAAATCCCATGGAAAATACATGCGTTCCCTGATGCCAGCAAAGAAGCTTATTCTGCTGTCGTGTATTCCAGAATAGTACGACCTAATGAACCAAGTATTGTCAGTACCGTCAGTATTGTCAGTGGAGTCATATTAAATCACAAGACAACCTAGCTGATTGTGCTTCACGGAGAATACAACCAGACCAGTTACTCAATTTTAATCTATGGTGGAACGGATTCAGCTGGCTAAAAAACTAGAACGAATTGCCATCAAATCCACTAAGCATCACCTCAAATGAACAATAGGTGACCAAATAGTTACCATAGAGGAAATGTCAACATTGCAGGCTGAAAAAGAATCCATTTAAAAATTCGTGTCCCCTTTGTGTATTAACCATTAAAGTTATGGACGCATTAACACCAGCACACTCCCTTATTGGATTCTAAATGCCTATTGAATAGAATCGTGGCTCTTCAAGTTGCTTCTTTTTCTTCATTGCCACTATCACTACCTTATAGTGTCATGCTAATATTTTCATCAATGAAGAATATTTATGTTTATAGAATACATGAAAATGTCTGTTGGCTAAGTAGGATTTTAGAATCTGATAGAACTGCTTAGCTAGATCTCGATGCAGTTTATATTTTAGACTTCTGTTATCAAAGGCTTGTGCTACATCCAAGAAGATATTGTTGCGTTCCAGTGCATCTTTAATGTCTGTGATTCTCCTGCTCTACAGTCTAAAGTTTTTCTCTGAAACCGAATTGAACGATTTTCTGGACTGGAATTTGGCAAAAAATCGGAACTATAAAAAAACACTTCGTTTTCCAGAGAAGAAAGAGCTTTTGTAAGTCAAATTTGGTTTTGGAGAAATACTGTCAAGGTGGTCGAAAAAAAGCGAAAATCCAGTGGATCATTACTATTCTCCAATAATTTTCCAGTATTCTGAAAATATGGAAAAATTTATTCACTGAGCAATAGTAGTTTTAAATTTGGCCTAAACCACAATGAAATATTCAAAAGTTAAATTCACGATCGTGTGAAGGTTAAGAGGAATCACCAATTTTTGTAAATGTTGCAGGTGGTTCTTTTAATTTTTTTTCTATTGCAAGTGTGTAAATAAAGGAATTGTCTTTGGAGGTTAGATCTAAGGGAGATTTTCTCGATTTTAGGGAGCTATTCTGCCAGAATCCCTATAAAAGAGTTAGCACAGATGTACAACTGTCATCGAAATTTGATTTACTTCATCTAAAAATTAAAAATGAGAGTAGGTTAAAAAATGTGCACGGGAGATGGACAAAACGAGCTTCAAGCGCAAAATAAAATAAAAGGGTAGTGAACTTCTAAAACGCAACTCTAAGTCAAACGTCACACAAGTTCAGAATGAGGTAAATACTACTCGGAAAGATAAAACGGGCCAGATGAGTGTAGAAAGTGATACTAAGCCAAAAAATAAGAAAAATCGACATTAAATTATACAGACTTACCAGGCGAAGTCTGTGAAGTTCTGGCATAATATTTTTTGAACCGATAAATCTCTTTCTAAGTTTCGAAGAGACTTGGATCAACAAACACTTGATTGGCCATCGCAAAATTCAAATATCATGCCAAAGGGGTTTCAGAAAGTCATTGCAAATACTGATTAAACTATTTTTTGCTATCCAGAGGATCCTGAGTCTAACCCAGAGATGGCGCCTTTAATGGAAACTATATGTGTCAAAATTTCATGACAATCAAACCAATGAGAGTTACAGTGATTTAAGTGGCGCTACTTTTGCTATTTTTAAAAAAATTAAAGAGTATGGGGGCGTATTTTGTTTGTTTAACGGTTATTTCATTTGAGTTAGATGTTAAATAATTAGATGTATTGAAATATAAACTGCTCGTCAAATTATTTCGGACACTTCATTTTTTCAGTAAATATTTGTGTTTTTTTAAATTTATTTAAAACGAATGAAATAAAATAACCGAAAATCGAATCTAAGCAGATTTGCAATGTCCTTCTTAGGTATCATTTCCCATTCTTCCTGCACAGCTGATTGAAGGTGATCTAAGGTTTATGGCACGACTTTCATTTTCTTTGACGCACTAGTATACTGCAAACGTGCTCAATGGCATTAGGTCAGAGCTGCAAGCAAGCCAAACCATTTGATCAATTCCCACCTCATCCAAATAATTAATGACAACATTTCCAACATGGGGTCTGGCGTTATCATGCAATTAAATTGTGTATATCGCTTCGATATTTCGGTCATACTCTTCCACGTCCATCCGGTGATCGCCGACTGAATAGGGAACTACACGGATATCCAGCCATCCGTAGTCCTATTCACGTGATTACAAGCAAGAGTTAAATGTTTTTTTTTTCAATGGGCTGGGAGAAACTTTGACCCTGCTATAGCTCAGCTGGACATGTTCATTTATTCTTAGCGGTGTTGTGCTGACTGAAATATTGTCACCACGTACCTGTGCTATTTTATTGATATCATAATCTGATCGTCCCGCTCATGACGTATTTTGACAATTTAACGATTATTTCATTTAATTTTGGTGTTAAATAATTTTCTTGCATCTGTAATTTACATAAATTTTTAGAATTTTGTATGTATTGGGGCTCGGTGAAAATTGTTTTGTCCCTTTATTCGTATACTAGAATAGGGAACTGGGTGTGTAAAACTTTGATGTGAATTTGGTGATGAATTGGGATATAGTAATACTAGAATAGGGAACTGGGTGTGTAAAACTTTGATGTGAATTTGGTGATGAATTGTTATATAGTAGAAATATTTGTTATGATATATTTTTTCAGATACTCTTGTTTTGACCTGCGTTAGCCGAAAGTGAGAAATAAATTTGTTTTTAAGGTCTTCAAACAGCCAGTAAACACTTCGCCTTCTTTTAGAAATACATATTGGATGTATGCATTAAAAACCGGAATTTTTTTATGAAATTTGAGTCTTTATTGTGAAAATATGCTACAAGATTTTTTATTCAAAGTATTGCCCATCGCTACCCACTACCTATCTTTCTGGCAATTTATGGATTTCATCCCAAAAAATCTGCGCCGGCTTGGAGGCCAAAAACGAATCAAGCCAATTTTCGATACCTTGAACTGAAGTGAAGCGTATTATTGATAGGGCATTCTGCATGGATAGAAATAGATGGTAGTCGGAAGGAGCAAGGTCTGGGCTATAAGGCGGGTGAGGTAGAATTTCCCATCCGTTATTCTCCAGGTAATTTTTGTGCGTTATCGTGGTGGAAAATGATTGACTCGTATTTGGTCGCATACGTTGGCCGCTCTGCCTGAATTTTATCCTTCAATCGGATCAATTGTTGACGATAGAATTGGGCATTGATGGTGCAAGTTCTTCTTGCGTTTGACATGAATCTTGATCGAGGAATACCTCCAATTTTTCATCCTCAAATTTTTTCGGCTGACCAGGACGCTCTTTGTCCTTGATGTCAAAACCACCACTTTTATAGCGACTAAACCACGAGCAAAGGATGACTTTCAGCTGCAGTTTTGTCTGCGAAAAAGTGACTAAGCAAAACTTCCCGCAAATGCTGTTTTTTCGCAAATTTGATAAATTTTCCATCGTTGAAATCGGTTGCATGGTAGGGTCAGGTATTGAATAGGGCTTTCAAATGATATATATGTCCATGATGTACTATAACGCATAAACAAGTAATGACATCTAGTATCAAATTCCGGTTTTTAATGCATACACCTTATACTTATACAGTTTTATTGTGCACTAATTCTGACCTACAAAGGTCATTTGGGTGATATTATCTAAGCCCAAGATCATTGGACACAACGTTGCACAGACGTTTTATTTATCATTTCTTCGTCAATTTTCAATGTATATAAAAATTTACATTTTGTAATATTTCAAGCACAATTAGCCGAGCCATTTTAAAAGATCCGATGTGGTCCGATTATAGAATTCAAAAAAAA
This sequence comes from Tipula confusa, assembly GCA_963556175.1. Taxonomy (NCBI): domain Eukaryota; kingdom Metazoa; phylum Arthropoda; class Insecta; order Diptera; family Tipulidae; genus Tipula; species Tipula confusa. The sequence continues at coordinate 49,320,515 of OY744475.1, read as the reverse complement.
TTTTGGTATTGCCCCATCGACAAAAATGTTTTTGACAAATTTAAATTTTCAACTCTATGACTATCAATAGCTATGACCATCCAGCCAGTTTCACCTAGATTAAAACAAAACAAATTTCACTCCATTTTAATGAGATAGTTGAGAGTTGAAACTCTAAAACATATACTATTACAACTGCATATGTAAAAAGTTAATGGCGTGAGACTGATAAGAATACATGACGTTATATATACAATATATAAAATTTGAGCTTAAGCGCCAATAGCACGATAATATTTATTTGCGATAAATTTGGGAACTTATATAACTTACAATAATCACTATAAAAGTATACACACTTTTACGCTAACTCTTATCGCGGTCAAGGTATTTTGAACATTTCGTTGATTTTTATTATTAGTTTTTTCGCTTTTTTTTACGTTAAAGATAAGTAAATATTTTGGCGAGACGATTAATTTTTGTTGTTGCTGCGCGTATTATTTTAATTAGAAATTAATTATATGTATCACAAAAATGTATGAAGACAGTATATAAAAACGTTTATCAAACACGAGCACACAAACTGGTTGAACAGCATAACATTGATAATCATATAACTTTATATTGTGACAATTTTAAGCACAATAAAAATTGCTGTGTGTGTTTGTGTGCGATCGATAATGATCTGACCGAATATGGTGTATCAATTTATTTTTATTACATCTTGTTGTGATCTCATGTATAGAATGTAACAAATAATTATATAAAACATACCAACGAACCATCATCTCATCCAATTAAATTTAAAATTCAATCCAATAAATTTCCAACAACGGCATACACGACCCATACTAAAAAAAAAAAAAAACACAACAGAATTTGCAATCACTCGGTCAATAATCCTCGACAATATGTATAAATGCGAGTATATGATTTTGCGGTAACAAGTTGCTAATGTGCATCATTATATTGATAATGATCATCTTCCGCCTGAATTTATTATTCAAACGATCAGATAGTTTTTTTTTGTTTTGTTGTCACAAAAATCTAGCAGAGTAAAATTTTTTTCTACAAAATTTACCATTTTTGGTATTCTGATACTAGTCTAATATGGTATGTTCATGGTGAGCATTATTGGGTGGGTGTCTCTAATATATTAAAAAAAAAAAAAAAAAAAAAAAAAAAAAAAACTGATGAGACTTGTTTTTTTTTATTTCGTTTTGGCTAATCGTAAAACTAAACAGCGAAAAAATAATAAAATCATCTTATAAACAAAAATTTTGTCGTCATAATATAATAAAATGTCATTCAACCAGAAATTTTATTTTTCTGTTAGTTATAGCAAAATAAATATTTATTATACAAACGTTGGAAGAAAAAATGTAGCTTATATTATAATGATCCGTGTGTCACTTCATATTTTAATTGCAATTGTGACTTAAAATTATCACAATTAATCAAAACATGCATAAATTACAAAAAAAAATTCAAAATTTTACGATCATTTAAATCTCAGGAAGAGGTAAATTTACAATTAAAATCTATAAATGCCTGACACTATATGTACAAAAAAATTCAAAGTGTTTTGCTTTGGTTGGATTATTATGTGAGAATTCGACCTCGCAGATCATAATAAGCATGCACATATATACAAAATACATAAATATGATCGTAAAAATGTCATATTGTACTTATATATGTTTTTTTTTATAAAATTAAAACATTTTCAACATCGCGTAGGTCGTTTAATTTTTTAGTTTGGTTTGAATTTTTAAACTAATATAGTTTTTATATTATAAAAAAAAATAAAATAGAATATAAAAATTTTTTATTTAAAGTGCAGTTAGTATAATATCACAAAAAAATTTGTGGGATCATTCGATCATAATTTTAGAATATATAAAAATCGGGTACCGGTCGAAACTGGATATTTTACAACTGGATTTGACGAAACAGGATAATTCAAAACTGAAAGTTCTGGAATATGGCCAATTCGGGAGGAACTAGACGAGTTCTTAAGCGATTATGATGAAATTCGATACGTAGGATGAAAATGTTGATGAAAATTAATTAATTTTTCTCACATAGATTCTCTAAAGTGAAGAAAATTTATATTAAGTAGAAGAATATAAAATAGACGAAGATAAATTTTACTGGCAGTAAACTCGATCAAGTCAATGATTATTTTAATAAGATGAAAAAAGCAGAAATTAAAATAATCATTAAGTGGAGGAAAATTCTGTTTCTTTCCTTAGAAATATTCAAGTATAGAACCTTACTAGCCTTATTCCAGAAATGTCCCAACAAATCATTTTATAATCCCATTTTCATCCTACATATCGAATTTCATCATAATCGGTTAAGAACTCACCGAGTTCCTTCCTAATTGGCCATATTCCAGAACTTACCCACAAAATCATTTTGAAATCCCATTTTCATCCTACATATTAAATTTCATCATAATCAGTTAAGAACTCGCCGAGTTCCTTCCTAACTGGCCATATTCCAGAACTTTTTCAAAAAATCATTTTAAAATCCCATTTTCATCTTACATATCGAATTTCATCATAATCGGTTAAGAAATCACCGAGTTCCTTCCTAACTGGCCATATTCCAGAACTTTCCCAAAAAATCATTTTAAAATCCCATTTTCATCTTACATATCGAATTTCATCAAAATCGGTTAAGAAATCACCGAGTTTCTTCCTAGTTAGCCATATTCCAGAACTTTTCCAAAAAATCATTTTAAAATCCCATTTTCTTCCTACGTATCGAATTTTATCAAAATCGGTTAAGAACTCGCCGAGTTCCTCCCTAATTGGTCATATTCCAGAACTTTCCTAAAAAATCATTTAAGGTATAATACACATGTCGAAATATCCTGTTTTGAAATATCCAGTTTTGTACCATATCTCGTTTGTACCTTATCTCGTATTGAAATATCCAATTTTGAAATATCCAGTTTGTTACCATATCTCGTTTTGTACCTTATCTCGTATTGAAATATCCAATTTTTAAATATTCAGTTACTTGTACCTTATCTCGTTTTGTCAAATCCTATTTTGAAATATCCAGTTTTAAAATGTCCAGTTCTGAGCGGTTCCCATAAAAATGATAGTAAAATAATCAATTTTAAGAAATTTTGCCATCTTGTATTCTTTAGAGTACCAACACGTGCAATTTCGAAAAATCCAAATCGAGCAGTTTCCTGGAGACTTCAAGCACTGGAACTTAAGGTCTATATAAAACTATATGATAACTAAAAATAACGTATATGATAACTAAATAACCACAGAAGCTTGGGATAAAATCTGTAATCGATGCAACAAAGTAATTCTGATTCAGGCCGAGCGTGGAAGCAAGAGATCCGTGGCTCCTACAAATGTGGGCAAGTCTGAGGGACTCATACAAATGTGGGCAATCTTCGAAAAATTTTTGAAGCTTTTAAATATAGAAGGTGCAATATATTGGAAATTTGAACGCATTTTGTCAGTTTAACGGTCATTTCATTTGGTTTTGGTGTTAAATAATTATACCTATCTATATCCCTACATTTCACTCAATCGGAAGGTGCAATGTATAGAAAATTTTAAAATAACGATATTGATGCTCGTGTAAAATTTGTAAACGATTAAAATATCTGCTATAATTGTCTTTAAGCAATAAGACGATACCAGATACTCTTAGTAAAGAAGTAATAGACAAATATAACCATACAAATAAATCAAGAAATGTTTTAAACGGTACTATCAACTGCGATTGTATATATGTCCAAGCTCATAAACCAATTCGAGCACTTTTGAACTTAGGCTCACAAATTTTTTTGTGAGCGTACCATGTGCACAATGCTTTGGCCTCAAACGAAGGTTAAATTCCATTTCGGTTTACAGATTAGCATCATGATTCAGAGTTTTTCCAAATTAATCGAAACAAAGCCATAAAAAACATTGAGTATAATATGGAATGCTAAACCAGATTACTTTGAATTAAAGTCCAACGAAATAATACAACTATAGATTGGGCAGCGCGGAAAATACTTTTCATAGGGGCAAACGTGAATTTTGTGAACCCTTTTTTTATGCCGAAACTATCTTACCGATTTTCATAAAAATTACATCAAATGCTTATAGTCATAAAAGTACAAGAGGACTTAAACTTGTTTGGGAAATTGGAGAATTTTAGGTTTCTTGAAGTGGTTTTTGAACCGGTGACCTTTATTCTAGATGCACACGTATAAATGTAAACTTAAAGCAAAAACAGTTGCGAAGCAAATTTCACGTCCCCTATGAAAAGTTATAAGGGTTTCAGAGATGGAACGGGATAGATTCTTAAAATAGTTTTTTTCTGATCAGATAAACCGAAACCGAAATTTTCGTTCTACAAAAACCGAAAGTCGACACCTGAAACTGCGGTTTTTATGTTTTGATTTATTTATAATTTTTTCTTTATCTAAAAAAAAAATCGTCCATTGTTTTTCTTGTGGCTTTACATTCTATAAAGCTAAATTGCAAATTGTAATAGATTTCAGAGTGATATAGTCTAAATATAAGCGTGTTGGTTTGTGGTAAATTAACTGAAGCGATTTAAGCATTCGTATTATATGCTTAACTTCAGTTAAAAATATTGAGCTACTGATTTATCGGAATAGTAGTTGAATGGTATAGCAAATTATATTTTTCATGTAAAGTTTGTTAGGAGGGAATAAATTTTGAATAATTTTAAAACTTTAAGCCAAGCTACTCGAATTGGGCAATTGACATGTATCTGAAGTGAATTTAAAGCAAACGAACGACTCGATTCACTTCAGTACCTTAATTATCAGAATAGTAACTTAATTATCGAAATAGTAACTCAATATCATTTCAGTTGATGAAACCAAAATTCGTGAGATTATGGAAGAGCTGGCTACTTTATGAATTTTCAGGAAATTATCCAGTCCAAATCCATTACAGGCACTCACTTTCAGATAAAACTTATAAATTGTTATAAATAGAGACTTATTGGTTTAAGGCTCAAAAAGTAGGATACTGTTAAAAAACGTCTTAAAGATGGCCTCCTGTTTTTCGAGAATGATACCGTAGCAACAGCCAAAGATGCAGCCAGTGTAATGGTGAAATTTGGAAGAGAATGTCTAGCAGAAATTAATGGAATGATGACCAAAAATTCCGAAACTAAGTGCGAGCTGTAGGTAAATTTTCAAATTTTCCAAAAACTCGATACTTCTTTTCAGAGAATCTTTTCAGAACTCTTAAGGTAACTACTAAACATCAAACATCGATTATTGTCAGAAGCTAACGAAGAATTAAACTTATTGCTGCTGAACCTTCTACAACAAAAAAATTCATCAAAGAATGATTTCCAATTTGGTCTACGCTTGTTGGATAGGCTTCAACTGCAATCTATATGAATATGAATCTATATGATCTTTCTAAGAAAGGTCACTCGAAATATTCCAACCTCAACAATATAGGATATATTAATGAGAATGCCGTTACAAATTCTACCCTAAAAGTTTGCTATACTCTTTGCCTAGAAACGAGTTAAACAGGCAATAATATCCCTTGAAGAGCGATTCTGACAAAATCCATATTGAAAATCTAATGAAAGCGCATGCCTTTCGAAATAGTTCATAAACTATGGAATCGGTTGAATATTAGCTATTTTCCAAAAAGAGAGGAAAATGCCAGACTTCATTGAAATTTTAAACCATTTGCTAAGAGGTTTAGATACAGATAAATGATAGTTTTTAAAGACAATTGATGGTGATCCTTCAGGCCCAGTTGCTTTATATGGGTTACGAGTTCTAAGTACTTTAGAAACAACTCGAGATCGAAAATAAATTTGGGCATTGATGAAAAAACAGTAATGATGCCGGAGGGGATGGTTAGAGAGATTATTTCAAGCTATTCTAAATTTAATAAAATTTTTACTAGGAGGATTAAAGTAATTTAAAAGAGCACACCTTTTCTCTGAGATAGCAAACTTACATTTCAAATTAAACCATTGAGTTTTGTGTGGCCTATTCCTTTTACAAGAGCTAAGAATGAATTTTTTTATTCCTTTTAAATTTACCGAAGTTATATTGGGACTTATTGTGTGTACGTGTAATAAGCTCCGAAGTAGGTGGAAACTTAGGTAAGTGGAAACTTTGCGAGAACCAAAGCATGATCAGAAAGACCTAGTGGAGCATTAACATCAATAGAAAATTTATCAGACATGGTAGTCAAAAATAAGTCCTACACATGAGATAAATAGCCTGATACGTCAGTGTACCAAGTTACTTTGCCTACAAGTAGCACATGTCAATTGATTCCCGCAAACCAAGCCTAACGAAATATCATTGCGTATATTAAAATTTCCCAAGACAACAACTTCAGACATTGGAGAGATCTGATATATTTTATCAATTGAACTTGTAATTTTATCAAATATACGTAAAAGGTAGGTGCATGTGATAGATTTGGACTACGATACAAAAAACAAATAAAAAATAGAGTAAAAATAGAAAATACAGAAAATGCATGATGTTTGTCTATTAAAATTGTAAAATTTACACGACAATCGAAAATTTGGAAAATTTTGAAAACTTGCCTACCAAAATTGTGAAATTTACGCCACAAATCGGAAAACTCCAAAACCCAGAACATTTTGATGAGTAACCTTACAAAACTGAAAAAATATGCCAAAATTTCCAAAACCCAGAAAATTCATAATGGTTGCCTATCAAAATTGTGAAATTTAGGCCACAAATCGAAAATTTCCAAAATCCAGAAAAATCATGTGATTGTCTATCAAAATTGTGAAATTTACACCAAAATTGAAAATTTCCAAAACTCCAAAAAATCGCCTACCAAAATTGTTAAATTTACAAATCGAAAATTTTCAAATATTAAAAAAAAATCATGATGGCCTACCAAAATTTTACAGCACAAATTTCTAAAATCCAGAAAAATCATGATAGTTGCCTATGAAAATTGTAAAAATTGTAAAAATTTACGACACAAATCTAAAAATTTCATAATCTTGATGTTTAGCCTATGAATATTGTAAAAATGTACGCTACAAATCAAAAACTTCTGAAATCCAGAAAAATCGTTAGCCTACCAAAATTGTAAAATTTACGCCACAAATCGAAAAATTCCAAAACTCTCAAAATCATGATGTTTAAGCCTATGAAAATTGTAAAAATTTACGCCCAAAATCGAAAATTTCCAAAACCCAGAAAATGCATGATGCGGTTAGTTAGCCTATCAAAACTGGAGAAATATGTCACAAATTCGAAAATTTCTAAAATTCATGATGGTTGCCTGTTAAAATTGTGAAATTTACGCCACAAATCGAAAATTTCCAAAATCCAGAAAAATCATGATGGTTGTTAGTCTATCAAAATTGTAAAATTTGAACCAAAATCTAAAATTTCTAAAACTCCGAAAAATTGTGATGGTTAGCCTTCTAAAAATTATGATGGTTAGCCTATCAAAATTGTGAAATTTACGCCACAAATCGAAAAATTCTGAAATCCAGAACAATCATGAGGTTGCTGATAGGGAACCAAATTGTGAAATTTACACCATAATCGAAAATTTTTAAAATTCCGAAAAATCGCCTACCAAAATTGTGAAATTTAAGCTACAAATCGAAAATTTTTAAAACTCCGAAAAATCGTAATGGTTAGCCTCCGAAAAATTATGATGGTTAGTAGCCAATCAAAATTGTGAAGTTTACGCCATAAATCGAAAATTTCCAAAATCCAGAAAAATCATGTGATTGTTTATTAAAATTGTGAAATTTACACCAAAATTGAAAATTTACAAAACCGAAAAATCGCCTACTAAAATTGTTAAATTCATGATGGCCTTTCAAAACTGAAAAAATTATGCCACAAATGATTGGAATTTAATTTTAATCCCCAAAGTATTAACCGTAGGATAAGAACTAGGTAAAATAAATTTGGATTAATCTACCCGTGTCTAACCCTTACAAATAGACCAAATACCTTTTCGCGAATAACCCGGAATTTGGTAGTCCTTTGAATTGCCTAAGTAGAAAAGTTTAACTTCACTAACCTAAGAACACCAGGTTTGATAAAATTAAAATCGAATTTGAACTTGAAGCTGAATGCACACTTTTCATCAGATTTAGTCCCCAAAGATTTCTATCTGTTTCCAAACTGGAAAAAATGGTTCGGTGGTAAAAGATTTTACAACAATGAAAAAGTGGAGTCTGCGATTGAACGCTATTTTGAGGAGCTCGATTAATCTAAAAAGGTCGGATCTTATGGGACCGCCCTCGTTTACCTACATGAACAAATCATTTTCCTTTATTTTAATCTAGACATATAAAGAAACTAATATCCAAAAAAATGTTTTGTTGGTGCCTAGAACCAAATACCACCTCCAAATTCATTCAAACCTCATTCCATCATTACTATACAATATTATATAAAAAAAAAACGAAGAAAATTAATTTTCTTAAAGAGAAAAATTAACTTAAATATATAGCGGAAATAAAACCGCCATTGAGAAGAAAATTAAAAAGCGTTCATCGTATGATTGCGCTCGTTCGATCTGATTTTATTACATTAGAAAAATAATAGCCACATCCTCTTCTTTGTTTTTAATCTTAACGATTTTTTTGCATTAAGACGATATTTCCATTTGATGTTTCATCATTTGGATAAAATATTTGATAGGTCTTATATAAAACATGTCTTTTGTATATATACACATACGATACGATACAGACGATTTAAATAAAGAGAGTTGCGCGCGTTAAATTTTATTTTGTTTTAAATCGATGATGATTTTCTTAAAGATTACAACAATAACACATATACATATAAAAAAGAAATGGTTAAGAAGTAAAAAGTATAACATTGTTGAAGTCAAGAAACGACAATGACCTCATAATTTAATTTTTTTTTGTTATGTTTCTGCTTCACCAAAGCCAAGCGAAAGACACGAGAATTGTGTATGTAGTACATATATGCATAGAAAAATCTATATATAAGACATATATATATATATACATGTAATTTTTTGGAAGACATTGAATTTAGTTTTTCTTTTTTTTTTTTAATGTCTGTGTGTGTCGGTTCTTTAAGCAGCCATATACGAATTGTAAAGGGGGTTTCCAATCGGGGTTCTGTATTTGGCATTAGCTTAAGCCGTTACTGAATTATGCTATAAAACAAAACATAAAATATAATTTTGTACATTGAACCGTATATACATACCCCTAATGGAAATCTCTTTATATATATATATATATATATATATATATATATATATATATATATATATATATATATATATATATATATATATATATATATATATATATATATATATATATATATATAAGCTTCAAGGATTGAAAGTGAAATAGGATGAATGATATTGATGAGGAAATTAGAATCGCGTAAGGGCATTGACATATTTATTTATTTTGAGGCAATGAAAATTTTATGAAATTTTCAATTTTCGTCTATGTTGGTATATATACATATTCTGAGAAGCAAGAATTTTTGGTGAAAAGTTCAAAAGGTCAAAAAAACAAAATTCTTTCTGACTAAATATGTTTTTACATGCATGTTGTATTTGTAAGAAATAAATTATTTTCATTGTTTATTTTCTTAAGAAGATAACGTAAGAAAAAACACTTTTTAACGCAAAGTATAACATCGCGCGATTTCATTTCCAAATTATCATAAAATTTGTATTTCGTAAAAAAATAATAATAATTTGCCGACGATTTTAATTTTTGGCCGCGAAAGTTTTAATTTTTATTGTCACCTTATTAAAGAGATGTGTTATATGCGCCGATTGACATCATCAAAGACTTTAACCTAAATAAATAATTATATGATTGTAAAAAAAAGGTGTAAGCCCCCTAATTTCATTAATCAATAATTATCGGTTAGAAGATACAAAATGCAACCCTTTTGAAAATCGGCTTAACTATAATATATAGTAAGGGTTAGTTATAGTAAGGTTTAGTTAGGTTGTTTGGGTTTGGTCTTAGGAGTTAAAGCTTTCTATGCATGCGCGATTCTATTAAGACTTCTCCCTAGAGTTGTTACGCCTCCTCTTGACAACAACCGGGCAATGCATCCTAGAATGTAGCTAAGTAACGTAGACAACCGTGCAAGGGCGGATTTCCATTGCCCCAAGCTTTGGTGGGACAAGATACGCCGAGAGCTGCGTGGCTAGGGGAGCTTAGTCGTTAATATGTGAACTCCGGATACCAGGCGACCTCCGGTTTAAATCTTGCCTTCCCACAGTATAACGATCTCTGCTGTGGGTGACCTTCATTTCTCGGGTACTCGTAGGACTTTTATGAATCCTTTAAATATAAATATTGAGTATGATGCCTCTTTAAAAGCATCAATTTTGATAGCTCCTGTGCTGGATTATAATACAGGAAAAGATATGATGGTAGATGCTCTGGGCCACCTCCAAAGAATATCTTGATACCGGGACAAGGGAAATACTGAATCAGTCCACTACTCTTAAAAAGGGGCTCAGGGAAGGCAAAATTAGAGAGGAAGCTCTAGCTGCTGCTAAGTCCGAGCGCCCTGTCAAAGCACCTCTGAAACCTGTAGCAACTACCCTAGACAGTAGGTCTGGTGGTAAGCGCGAGAGGTCTTTTGAGGTTGCTTCGAAATCCTCCAAACCACCTGCAAAAAAACTAAAAGTGGGCCTTCTCCGGTCAAGGCCTCTTTCAGCCAAGTAGCAGGCAGTGTTAGGCTAGGCATCTTACCGGATGATCTCAGTGGCAATCCTCTTAGTATGGAGCAAATGGCAAACATACAGGAGTGTCATTGACCTTATCATTGAGACGCAAGGTCCAACCCATCAGCATAAATTCCTTGGTTCATTCCGGAGAACAGGGTGGCTTTTCTTCATTTGTTCCGATCTTTCCACAGCGGAATGGATGAGGAATAATTTTGACAGGCTAAGATCAAAATGCGGTCTAAGCATAATTTTGGTGGAAGAGGAAGATTTTCCTCGGCCAAATATAGTTAGAGGGTTTTTTCCACAAAGCCTTAGCTTGTCGAGCGAGAAAATTCTCGCCACCATGGCCGCGCAGAACAATGGTCTCGCGGCAAATTCATGGAGGATTATACAACGGACGACAACTGGACCACTCGTCCATTTCGTCATGGCCATAGGAGATACTTCAATGAAGACACTGCGCGACTCCAAGGGGAATATGGCTTACCGATTCGGCCACATTAGACTCATTTTAAAGAGTAATCCCCCCCCCACCACTCAAACTACTGGAGTCAGCTCCAGCAATGATAATTTTTTATCAGCCTCAGAAGGAGTGACAAACGACGAGGCACCTCAGAGCAGTAGCGCTGTAGAGCATTCTGTTTTCACTGCCTCTTCGCCAGGAGACCGATCATTGGATCTCTCCGTAAGTCAAAGGGCTGCCCAGGGTAGACTAGCCAAGTCAACGGCACAAACTTCGGGAAGTGGTTTGCTCAACAATATTTAACCCTTGGCCTCATTCAAGAACCTTGGGTTAGTGGAGGAAAAATTAGGGACCTTCACCTTAAGTCAAGTAAGTTGGTTTTATGATCACAGGGACTCAGTACCCCGAAAGCAATATTTGTTTCATCTAATATTAACGTTCTTCCAATTCCAGAGTTCATCACTAAGGATTTGGTTGCAGTAATCCTGGAAGTACCGACTGGCAGGGGAGTGCAGGAGATAGTGCCCCTGCGTACTTCCCTGGTGACTCGGTAAGTGTTCCACCTGTAGTTGTACGGGATTTGGTGGATTACTGTAACCTAAAAACAAACAATTCATCATAGGCTGCAATGCAAATGCGCATCATATCATTTGGGGTAGCACAGCAACACAAATAGTAGAGGTGAGTCCCTTTTAAATTATCTTATGACCAGTCACATAGACATTTTAAATAAAGGGTCTAGTCCTACTTTTATTAACATGATTCGGCAAGAGGTTTTGAACCTCACTTAGTCGAGTCAGTTCATTTCCAACTCTGTTGCAAACTGGCATGTATCAAATCAAGCTTCGGTGTCGGACCACATACACATCAGGTTCGATATAGCAGGAGTGATCATACAGGCGGCAGAGCGTCGTATCCCTTGTTTTACAGACTGGAAGGCATGCCAACATCTTTGAGTTCAATTAGTGACCTAGAAACTGCAGCTTGTTTGTTAAACGATGTGCTCCTATCTTCATATCAGAGACTGGTTACGGCAGTAAAGGGATGCCCACAAGGCGGTGTCCTGTCACCTTTGCTGTGGTCACTCGTGATCGACGAGTTACTTGATGAGCTACATCTACTCGATTATGACGCCATTGGTTATGCGGACGATTTGGTTATCATAATCTCTGGTGGGCATGAATGTACGATGTCTGACAGCATGCAACAGGCCTTGCTAATGAAGTCAAATATCTGGGTGTTGTCCTAGATAAGAAACTGAATTGGAACTCTCATATTAAATCGACTAGCGAACGCGCGGTCAGAGCCATGTAGGTCTGTAGGCGTATGTTTGGCAGGACTTGGGGCCTCAGCTCATAAATGATTTACTGGATGTATATCATGATAGTGAAGCCAATTGTAACCTATGAGTCCATAGTTTGATGACCAAAGGTACAGCAAAAAATTATGAACAAACAAGCTTACCTCATTGCAGAGACTAGCATGTCTCGAAATCACAGGTACTATGAGCACCTGTCCTACGGCGACAAAGGAAGCCCTCATCGGACTCACTCCACTTCATATTTACGTCAAAAAATCAGCTGCTGCTTGTGATATGATCTTTAGAGTCCCGGACGTGATGCCTAAGGAACTCTGCTTTGGCAGGAATTCCGGGGTAACAGTCCTTGATAGATCCGTCTGGGATACTGTTGGACCTCTTATGGAACCCAGCAGCCTAGTCTGTTCACGGATGGTTCAAATATGGATAGTGGAGTAGGCATTGGTGTCTTTGGACCCAACAACAAAAATCCCTGGGAGCTAGAAAATCCCTGGGAACTTATCCCAGTGTTTTTCTAGCCGAAATTCACGCCATCGAAACCTGCGTCTCAACTATTATGACTAAAGGTCTTAAGGGCGCCTTCATCCACATTTTCTTCGACAGCCAAGCAGCCTTGAAAGCATTGGCTTCCATAACTGCCTGGATTCAAAGTCTTCCGACTTTGAATCCAGGCAGTTATGGAAGCCGACGAAGATAGCCGACGAACTTGCGCGGACAGGCTCATCAGCTACACCAATTGGCCCTGAGGCTTTCTGTGGCATCCCGTGGGCCTCAGTAATCTACAATATTAGTAAATGGAAAAAAATGCAGTGACTTGACATATTGGAACTGAATTCCCGGCCTTAGACAGGCCAAATCTTTGATCGACCACTTCATCACAAGGACTTGGTGGTCAATTTAAGTAAAGGAAATATTAGGGAGGTAGTAAGTTTTCTTTCAGGTCACTGCAACCTGAGATATCATTTGAACAAAATGAACCCGTCCACAGAGACGGAGTGCCGACTCTGTTTAGAAGAGTTAAAACCTGCAGAACACATACAATGTGAGTGTGTTGCTCTGTGCACACTGAGGTGGCTTCAATTTGAAGAGGTATTTGACCCCGGAAAAATTGGCCTCTATAGGCAGCATTATCGCCTTTATTAGGAAGGTAGAGAAGCTCCTGGACTAACAAATCCCAATAGCACAAAAGATCTTTCAGGTCGCAGTGCTAGCCGTTTTGGGCAGAGAGAAAAAAAAGGGTTAGTTATATATTTTAAAAGGGCGATAAATAAAAACGAGTTAATTCGTTGAATATAACTCGCCTTCACTATATCACAAAACTTGATTGCATGCCGGGAAGGAAAAGAAATTTTATGTCATCATCCCCTTTATAGTTTTTAGCACCAAATCGCATTTAAATCTTTGAGACAATATAACAATCGCGCATAAACAACAAAACACGATTTAGAGACAAACAATAAAAAAAAAACGCGATTTGATTGAAGAAATTAACATTTTAATGTTGCGATGCGATTTTTTTATTTTTTTGTTGTTGTAGATATATTTAAACTTGCTATAGGTTAGTGAACCGAGTTAACCCTTATAAATCGAGTGGTTCAAAAAAATATTTTTTTATCATCGACGACCACACGAAAACAAAAATGGTTAGAAGAAATTGGATAATTTATTTTATGTTTGATTAAAAAAATAAACAAAAAAAAATAAATCGCGCAATTTCGTCAATTTATTCATTCAATGGTTATTCTTCGGGAACGCGCGTATATAGAGGAAGACTTAAGATTTAAACAAAAAAACAAAAAGAAACAAAATGAGAATTCCACATTACACTGAATATGAAACCGGGGATTGCAACAACAACACGAAATGTTGATATGTACAGACAAATAAAAAATAAATCGCGTCTAATAAAGTGGACGGTCAATTTATCAAATTTTTATTTTTGCGCTACGGTCGATTTCTAAATTTTGGTCGATGCACTCTCAATTGGTGTTCGAGGTTAAATATTCAGCGGAAATACATTAAAACATTATATATGAACAATAATAGATTTACGTGATATGGCTAAAGTGCGAAAACTATCATTTTAAAGTTATGTTTGATTTTGTATTTGTGGCTAGAGTATAGAGAAATGGTCAACCATCCTGAATTTTGCAATCAAGATTAGAATTTTAATGATTTTTTTTTTATACTATGCCCAATTTAATTCGCGCATCATTGTCGTCGTCGAAAAAATTCATTTTTTTTTTGTATGTAAGATATGACTTTGACTTTGGAAATTTTTATTCAAGTCTAAAATGATTAAATTTAATTTAAATTGAATAATATAAAAAAAAAATTCGCATATATGGGCTATTATCTGTGCGAAGTGCGTTGATTGTTGCATACAACTCTTAAATAGAATTTGGGAACAAAATTAAATTGGCGATATATATATATATATATATATATATATATATATATATATATATATATATATATATATATATATATAATAAAAGAGGTTAGGCATACAATGTACATATATATGATAAAACTGACCTATCTGTGAACTATATGTGAAATATTAAATAAAAATTTTGTGTCATTGATTCAATTATAAAATTTATGTGAATTATTTTAGGATCGTATGGTTGAAAATTCATTTCTTACATTGTTTATACGATTAAAAAAAATTTCTATTACATTTTCCAAGATTAAAATGAAAGTGCGATACGATTGATAAAGGTTTGACCCTTGACAAACACTTACTTTCGATCGAGATAATACAATGTATAATAAAATTATTGCATTCTTTTATTTAGTCTTCCCGCGATTATACTTTGTACATTCTATTACTTTTGTAATTTTTTTTTGTTTCTCAATCTTTTATCAAATATTAATTATAATACTCGTATAAACAAATAATAAGATGCAGTGTCGCGGGGCATTTACGTCATATATGTATATAATAAATACTATATACAGGTATTCCTTGACTTACGATCGAGATTGCTCACTAGACGTATGTTACAGGTCGATTTGGTCGTAAGTCGAATTTCATAATAAAAATTTATATAATTCTCAATCGATTAGTCTTATCTTTTATTAAAATTATTGTAAACATCGAGATGAAAAACTACTATAGCTATTTTATTAATTTTTTGTAATATAAAGACATGACTTCTTGCGACTCACTTGGAATATTTTTGATCTCCTTTTAAATATAATTTATCGAAATAATTTTTAATTTGGTAAATTTTACATAAGTCTCAATTGATTGGATTTGTATTTGTTTATTGATTTATTTATTTATTTGTATGTATATGTTTCATACATTTAGAATTTAGAATTAAGAGGAAAAGCACATATGGAAGCAATTATAATAAAATCAAAACCGACATTTGCTTCCATTAGGCATAAAAACCTCTTAAATTTTTTCAAAACAAATTCACCTCCTACAGCAGACCTCATTTTGAGCTAGAGCTCATTTATAATGAAATGCGCTACACGAGATGAAATAACAATAATAATAAAAATAAAATAACAAGTAACATAAAAAATTAAAAAAAAAAAAACTTCGTATTGCCAATTAGCCACGCCACTCTAAAAATGTTGACTTAAATAATTTTGTCGAACCTAGCAGAGAGAAATCCCCCCAACAAAAGGATTTATTTAACGAACTTCACAAATTTTTTGGTGGGAGTAACCGCAATTTAGCTGAATGAAACCTACCAATTACCAACTTCCTATACAAATAAATTGGCTGCTTAGTTTTAAGAAGTTTAAATATAAAAAGACAAATGCGAAGTTCAAAAAAGGTAGATAAACTACATCCTAAAACAACATTAGAATAAGGAGAAATATGATCGAATTTTCTAATACCAAAAATAAACCTAGTTCAATCATTGAAACGGGAACCGGTCAGAACTGGACATTTCAAAACTGGATATTTCAAAATAGAATTTGACAAATAGATAAGGTAGAAAACTGGATATTTCAAAATTGGATATTTCAATACGAGATAAGGTACAAAACGAGATATGGTACAAATCTGGATATTTCAAAATTGGATAACTCAAAACGAGATAAGGTACAAAACGAGATATGGTACAACATTTAATATTTCAAAACAGGATATTTCGACATGTGATTTAAACTTAAAATTATTTTTTAGGAAAGTATAGAACCTTTCTGGCCATATTCCAGAACTTCCCCAACAAATCATTTTAAAATCACATTTTCATCCTACATATCGAATTTCATCATAATCGGTTAAGAACTCGCCGAGTTCCTTCCTTATTGGCCGTATTCCAGAATTTTCCTAAAAAATCTTTTTAAAATCCCATTCCCATCCTACATATAGAATTTCATCATAATCGGCTAAGAACTCAACGAGTTCCTTCCTAATAGGCCATATTTCAGAACTTTCCTAAAAAATCATTTTAAGTTTAAATCACATGTCGAAATATCCTGTTTTGAGATATCCAGTTTTGTACTATATCTCGTTTTGTACCTTATTTCGTTTTAAAATATCCAGTTTTGAATTATCCTGTTTCGTCAAATCCAGTTGTTAAATATCCAGTTTCGACCGTTACCCCATTGAAACATCTTTGGAGAATACTCATATTCTCTTGAAGTAATCCAAACAAAACTACCTCACCATAAATAAAATGTGAAAGAAGATAAGACAAAAACTTTTTTTTCTTAAATTGACTATCCGTAAACCCTACCACTTTGTACAAACAACTAAGCATGCCAAACACCCTTCTACTAATATTAACTAACTGGTCACCCCAAGTAAGAGATTTATTAAAAACTAACCCTAAATATTTAACAGTATTTGATAACGGAATAAGAGAATCGCCAAGGTAAATTCCAGGAAAGGACGACTGAGATTTACTCGCATTTAATCTAAGCCCATTCGAAACCGACCAATTAACTATACTACATAAATCTTAATTTATCAGAGTCTTGATCTAAACGACTGTTTCTATATATTTGGACATCATCAGCAAATATATGTAGAGAGCAATGTTGAATAGAGGATTCTATGTCGTTAATGTACATAGAAAACAATAAGGGACCCAGCACTGAACGCCGGAAGTAACTGGAAGGAAATCAGAAATGCTATCACCAATAAACTGCCTGAGAACGATTAGAAAGGTAATTAAAAACTAATTTGGCGGCGGTAAACGAAAATCTAAATTGAGAAATAAGCTTATTGAATAAAATACCGTGATTTATAGAATCAAGTGCATTGGAAAATCTAACAAAGTTAAAGAGGCCAAATCCCTATTACTCATGTTACGCCTAATAACAACGTCACAAACGTTTGCTATTAAGGTGTACCTGAATTTGATTCTTTACAACTATCTCGAAGGCTTTAGAGATAGAACTTAACATACTTATTGATCGAAAATGAGATAGTTAAAAGGATTGCTAATCTTTAGGATAAGAATAATTTTACTAAGCTTCCACTGGTCAGGAAAGGAGGAGTACGTAAGGATAAAATTAAAAATATGTAGCAAGTACTTTGAAACGAAAGGAAAAACTCGTTTTACGAATTTTAAACTGATATTGTCCAAACCAGAAGATGCCGATTTAACCTTCCAAATAGCGGAATGCAACTCAACAAGCGAAATATTTATGAACGAAAAAGAATTAGAGGACCCATCTGAAACTAATTCGACCGTATTACTTCCAGAGTTAAGATTGGAGCTAAAAAAACTATTAAATTCATGAAAACCTCATGAATGATACTCCTACATCTACCAAGTCCTAAATTACGAATATTACGTCAGAAGACCTTTGGAGGGCGAGAAGGATCTATCTTAAATTTGAAAAACTTATATTTAGAAGACCTAATTAACCCTATAACCCTGTTACGCGCCTGCCTATAATCAAAGTGGGACTGGAAATTAGGATATTTTTTCCATAAACGATATTTGCCAACCCTAACGCAAATAGCATTAGAAATTTCCTTTATGCAAAAAACCCAAAATAATTTTAATTTTTTGCACGAATAAAAAATTTGACGTCCGGCAGCTAAGGCTGTTACGATTTTTAAATCACCTGAATGTACAGGTGCATTATCTTAAAGGTGCGCCATCTATTGTTTTTTTTTAAATCATAGTCTATGGCAACACTGTTATTATTGCAACGCTTTAAATTTTGACAGCTCCTCAGTCTGATGTTTCGCGGCACAAAACAATCACGTTTTCGCTTCAAGATCTTTTCGACTAATAATTTTGAGGTGCTCTTAATTTTACTTTTACCTAATCGAAAATCGTTCGTTTTTAGCCATTATATTTAAAGTTGTTAAGATTTTTCAAAACCGTAAAAGAACCAACTACATATTAAGCTATTATTATTGATGCAAAAATTGCTAATTATTTGCTCTAAAATATTATTACATAAGATTTGCTTAAACTATGATGGGTAAGTAAAATTCCGTTGTCATAAAACGGTTAATTCAATTGATTTGAAATATTCAATCAATTTTTTAAAAATCTAATTTATATTAATTTTAAAGTTTTGTGTCAAATAATGTGTATATAAATTAGATTTTCGGTGATTACATGATGTATTGGTCATGCAACGGTTAATTTAATTGATTTGTAATATTTAATCAATTTTTTTAAAATCTAATTTATATTAATTTTAAAGTGTTGTGTCAAATAAAGTGTATATAAATTAGATTTTCGGCGATTACATGACGTATTGGTCATGAAACGGTTAATTCAATTGATTTGAAATGTTTAATCAATTTTTAAAAAATTATATTAATTTTAAAGTTTTGTGTCAAATAAAGTGTATATAAATTAGATTTTCGGCAATTACATGACGTATTTGGCATAAAACGGTTATGTTAAGCAACCAAAATTTATAATATAAATTAACATCAACCATCGAATAATACATACAAGTTGGCTATGTCATGCTTATTGGCTGTTAAATCAACATATGGCTGGTAAAAAAAATCAGGTATTATGGATCTGTGGCTGTTTTAAACAAAAGTTTCAATCTAATTTTTCTAGAAAGCAATGGCGCAGAATTTTTTTTCTGTTAGTTCAATTCTCAGTCGTAAGAAGAGCAGTAAGGGATTGAATACCCTTATTCAATTAATGTACTTTCAAGTTTGCATTAATATTTCCAAACAATAAAACAAAATTTTCCCAAATTTTAAAAAGATTTAATATTATTCAATTGGTATAAACATTTCCTGATTAGATCTTGTCCTGTATCGACCTGTTGAAATAAATATTCAATAAATTCTGAAACTTCCGAACCAAAAAAAAAATTCAAAAAATTAAGAACGGGGAAGATCGGTCTTAATTTTGCAGCGCTTATTTTGCAGAAAATGATTACCAAATATGAAGTTTAAGTAAAACTGAATTTAATTAAGAAAGAGTAATTTATATTTTAGCAGGTACATTTAAAACTATCAATGACATCATAAAATATTCCACTATCATTATTTGACATACCGAGGATTAACAAAAATTGGAAGAATTTTAACTCCTAAGATATTTTCGTACTCTCTTTTTTGCTGTTTCTTCAATTTGTATGCCTACTTGAGTGCACTTGAATTGATACAAAAATCATTGATGTGGTGATTGTACTTTTTACTTCTCATGGTATATGTTAAATGATATGGCACATTGAGGCTCTGGCTATGGTACATTGCTTTTTCAATAAATTCCATGAAATATGGTAGTCTTTTCAATTTCCTTTCGTGGAATAGTACAGGGTTTATTTAATTTAATTTCGCTAATCATTCCGTGAAATTTGACATCATTTTCGCAAGCGATTATAATTTTTAATTTGTTGAACTTGTGCCTTTCACAGTCGAAGGAGCGAGGTTATTTTTCATAATTGTTCGTTCTGATTTAAGTGTAAGCGAATTTCATAGTTAAAAGTCTTGCTTTGTCCGACTATAAATAATTTAAAACAAAACTATGCACTATAGAATTATAAAATAAAGTTTCCTATTGTGCTAGTTTATTTCCCAAAGTTTTGGTTCTAAGTTGTTTCAACCTGGTTTTTATAAAGTTTTTCACCGAAGAAATATATAAATCCTGCCATTTGAAATTGATGGCTATTTATTGCTAATTGATGGCCGGTTATTTTGATCAAGCCGGTTAGCATTATTACACTTACCAACTGAAAAGCCAAAAGCGACTGACCGTAGTATTAAAAGGATTAGAAAGCTGCGTAGATACAAGTGATATATACGCTGCTCTCGCTGAAAAAGGATTCAAAGCAAAGTCAATCACAAACATCCTAAATCGTGAAAAAATACCACAACCAATGTTCCGGTTAGAATTTGACCCGACGGGATGAAAGTAAAAGAAAACCACAGTATATATAATTTAAAATACTTATAGCACCGCAAAATCACCGTAGAGGAACCCATAAAGAAACCCGGACCAGTTCAGTGCATCAAGTGCCAAGAATACGGCCACACTAAAGCTTACTGTACGCTGAATGAAGTTTGTGTTATTTGTGGCGAACTTCATGATTCGAAAATACCTGATCTTATAGACTTCTGTGTAAAAAAAGAAATCGCCCGCACTAATGCTCAAGTAGACGATTGCAATGACCTATCATCTGAACACTCTCCAATTATAGTCAAATTGAGTACCGATGCTTTCAAATTGACCCACATATACGTCTAATAAGCAAATTTACTAAATGGGATAAATATAGAAATGTCATTAAACAGGACATCCCTCTGTCCACACCAGAAGATATTGAAGTAGCAACAAAAAATGTAATTCAAATAATGGGATTCGCTGCCAAAAAGGCTACTCGTGGTGTTATTAGCTCTGAAAGAAACAATAGGCAATGGCAGCACCAAAAGTCTCCTCTACTCAAAAAGAAATTAAATAAAGCTATTAAAACTCTAAAACGAGCTTTGGTAGAGGAAGCAGATCAAGGAATACAGAATTACCTGAGTGAACTCTCAGCAACGGAAAAACCGGATTACTCACTATGGAAGGTAACAAAAAATTAAAAAGGCCAGCCCTATCGAATCCACCAATCAGACAACCAGATGGCCACTGGGCCAGTTGAAAAGGCTAATGTATTCTCCAACAACTTAAAAAAAGTATTTACACCAAATGAGCAAAGCAGTGTTAGTATACTGCCGAATTATGTAAAGGTTAATTATATCGTAAATCCTATAAAATTTACGTGGAAAAGTGTTTAAAGTACTATTAAAAGTCTAAACCCAAAGAAAGCTCCAGGACATGATTTAATTACCGGAAAAATGATTAAAGAATTACCAGATAAATGCATAAAACTCTTTTTTTTTTTTTTTGTTTCTGAACTCTGCAATCTGTTCTGGGGCCGAAGCTCTCCCAACTCTTTCGCAGTTAATTTTTAACGTCCTACCTTACGCCGTCACCAGCCAAATTGAGGACGCACGAAAACAGGTTCGATTTTAAATCCATCTGCACATTGCATTGCTCCAGCCAGCCTGCACTGACATGGACGATGGTTCGGCCCATGGATTCTGCACTCCAACAGGGGTCATAGTTGTGTTCATCGTCATCACCGATCGAAATCAGGTGATGAAAAATCCTTTTTGCAACCCTCCCCCGTTGGGATTTGAACCCGGTACCTCCCGTCCCAAACACCGCAGCCTTAACCACTGCGCCAATTGCTCGGTCATAAAACTCTTAACCTATATATTTAATGCAATAATGGGATGTGGATCTTCCTAAAAAATGGAAAACGTCAATAATTATAATGATCCCGATAAGTCTTCTTCCGACAGTTTCAAAACTTTTTAAAAAAATGTTACTACAAAAATTAAAACCAATATTATCTACAGAGCACATTATACCAGACCACCAGTTTGGGTTTCGTGACCAACATAGTACTGTAGGGCAGGTGCATAGAGTTGTAAACGTAAACTAGATCTAGAGGAAAAGAAATACTGTTCCGCCTTTTTTCTGGATATTGCACAAGCTTTTGACAAAGTGTGGCATGATGGCCTGATTGATTGATTTGATTGATTGATTGATTTTGAATGTACTGCCAAGCATTAAGCAGGAGATCCCGGAAAGCGCCGGGCCCACAGTACACCCGTTTTTACATATACTTGGAAGGATATGGAAGGATACTAGTTAAATTATTGAGATCGACCCGGTTACAGACATCTTGGCGGCCAATAGTTAGTAAATTTTTGTGGGTTAGGGAAAGGAAAAGTATGTTAGTTATGACATAATTGGTCCGATTTCCCGGTAGCCAATATTCAAACTACTGTTAGTGTTAGACAATCACATTTTTGTTGTACTGCTCTGCATTCTGTCATCTTTTATCAGCAACTTCAGTATGCCGCCATTCATCTATAATCTGCAATGGTACCCTGAAAACAGAATATATTAATTAACTAATTGCTCTTAGCCATATGCTGTAATAAATTGAATTAATTTTTAATCTGAAATCACAAATTCATTAATTCTTAATATAATAGCATAATTATACAATAATATAATTCCTACAAGCCATATGCTGTAATAAATTGTGTTAGTTTTTGCCTGAAATTTACAATTAATTAATTTATTACAATACCAATAATATAATAATACAATAATATAACAATACAATAATATAATACACATTAGACGTTCTTGCACTACAAGAGCTTAGATGGTCTGGGAGTGGCATCCATAACACCACCAATGGTTACACTCTTCATTACAGCGGCCATCAGAATGGAGGAGAATTTGGAGTTGGCTTCCTTATCCATCAGCGCATTAAGCATCATATCATCAACTTCCGCTCTATCAACATGGGGATATGCACCCACCGAAGATAAATCTGATGACATCAAAGATCTCTTCCTTTTCGAGCTGGAGGAAGTCATCAATAACATAACGCATCACGACATTAAAAAAATCGTGGGCGACTTTAACGCAAAAATCGGTAGAAGTTCAGAAAATACATCGTACATCGGTCCTAACAGCCTGCACCTAACTAGTAACGAAAACGGTCAATACGTCACCGACCAGGCGATAACGTACAACTTAGTTGTTTCAAGTTAGTTTTTCCCACACAAGAGAACCCACAAAGTAACGTGGAGATCGAATGATGGAAGAACGGAAACCCAAATCGATCATGTCATGGTGTCTAAGAGACACTCCACCAGCATATCCGACGTCAGATCTTACAGAGGTGCAGACATGGACTGCGATCATGTGCTTGTCATATTTAAGTATAAGTGCAAACTGTCATCTACGTTCAACAGACAAGCACAAAAAACCGTTCGATGGAATATCGATACTTTAAAAGAACAAGCGTATAACTGCAGAGTTACTAATCAGCTGTCACTAATTATTTAGACCGGCCCAATAACAACGAAGAAGCTCCTTCTAACATCTAGGAGCAGTGGCACGCTATACAGTCAGCCATAACTCCGCGGCGCAAAGTTTCATCGGAAGAAGGCCTTCGAGGTTCCGTAATGTGTGGTTCGATGATCAATGCCGAAAGGTCGTCGAAAATAAACAAAAGCTTCTTGAAAAATGCTTGGCTCGCAACATTAAAAGCACTCTAGCAGAATATCTCCGCGCTAGGAAAGCTACGACTAAATACCTTCGACAAAAGAAGCGCGATCATATGAGATCTTGCATCAAAAATATCAGCTTTCAAGCGGAAATAGGAAACTCAAGGGACTGTTTTGCTAACCCCAGAAATCTAACTAAAGACTTCAACCCAAGAAGTACAGCCATCAAAGGCGGAAATAGTAAGCTGAGAACAAACGTGTCTGATGTTCTCTCAGTATGGCAAACTTACTTTCAAAATCTGCTAAATCGGAACGACGAAGTGACTTCCATTAGAGCAATAGTTCCTCCGTGTGAAAAGGTCCTTGTTGGATATCAAGGAGAGAAAGTAGATGCAGCTATTTGTAGATTAAAAAATGGATAGTCACCCGGTCTCGATGGAGTCTCCACAGAATTGATTAAGCTCGGAGATGCTACTCTTGCAACAAATCTATACGATCTCATCGTCTCTATTTGGGACCAAGGAGAGTTCCCGGAGAATTGGAAGACCGCACTCATATGTACGCTGCACAAAAAAGGAGACCGTCTTAAATGTGGAAACTATCGTGGTATCGCTCTGTTGAGCACTGCTTACAAAGTGTTGGCTAATGTTGTACTTGTCAGACTCATCCTTCTCGCCGAAAACAACCATTGGCGACTATCAATGTGGTTTTCGTCCCAACCGATCGACCACTGACCGATGTTTTACCATGGGGATGATCTTGGAAAAATGTTGGGAGTACAACATAACTATACACCAACTGTATATAGACTTCAGACAGGCATATGACAGTATAAACCGCGAAAACTTATGGGCCACGCTCATATGCCTAAGAATTCCAGAGAAACTCGTTTCTCTGTGCAAATTAACAACCTCTGGGTCTGTATCTAGAATCGTAATTGAGGGAGCTGTATCAGACCCCTTCGAAATAACATCTGGTGTTTGACAGGGAGATGCACTTGCGTCTGTGCTGTTCAACTTGGCGCTTGAGTATACGTAGTGAGAAAAACAACATTGAAACTTCGCGCTGTATATTTAATAAATCAGGCCAAATTCTTGGATATGCAAATGATATCGTGCTTCTTGGCCTAAGACCTAGAGATATCAAACACAGCTTCATACAGCTCGGAATAGCGACCATAACTTTGATAGCATCGAAAACTTTAAATACCTCGGGTCAGTTATAACATCGTCGAATGATATGCAGGCAGAAATAAAAGCCCAAATCGCTGCCGGACAACGAGTTTTCTACGCCCAATCAAAATTATTGTGATCAAAACATATGTCGCTGTCGTGCAAGCTCGCTCTTTATAGCACTCATAAGACCAGTGCATTTTTGGAAGCGAGATTTTTTTATTTACTTAATCTCTGGTCCAATCAAAGTCACGGACAACGAATGTCGGATTCGTATGAACCACGAGATAAGACATTGGAGGCTGCGATATTATCGGATTCATCAAACCCAATCGAGTTAGATGGCTCGGTTACGTTACACGATCTCCAGAACAACAGATGACCAATAAAGTGTTCCATCAACATCCAGCCGGTGTTCGTCGTAGAGGAAGACTCCAATTGCGCTGGCGTGATGACGTCGAACAACATCTACATGCATTAGGAGGACGAGAGCGATGGACCGAGATGGATGGATGACCTTAGTTCGGGCGGCAAAATCCCTTCATGGGAGGCGAAAGCCAGAGAGAGAGAGAAATAATACAATAATATAATAAATAATAATACAATAATATAATTCACTTTTATCACTTTCCCATATTATACACTTTTTGGGTAACATTATTGGTAACCTATCAGTCATATACAAAACCCCAACGTTTAACCACTTTACTTATTTGAAACAATTAACATAACTTCAAATTTTTTGTTTTAATAATTAAAACACCTTCCACGTCCACTATTCTGCGTTACAAGTAAGATTTATTAAAAATTGATTTGCATCCCACAACTTTTCAACACTCTCCTTTGAACAAGAATCCTCTAATAAAAAACAATAGCAAAGACATCTTAGTAGCCATATTGCTTCTAATTAAAACCCAAAAAAAAAACTACAACAACACCTGTACGACCACCCAATTCAACACGAAAAGATAACCGTGAAATATGTACAAGAATACAGTGATCAATAATGATTAATCAATCAATTAAGGGCACTCCCATTGGATAACCCTTTATAAAACTAGCAAAGTGTGGCATGATGGCCTGATATACAAAATTCCCAAACAAATTTAATGCAATTCTTGAAAATTACCTGTTCGAAAGATATTTTCAGGTCAAGCAAAATAAAGCCATTACCGAACTAAATCTGATAAACGCAGGGATTCAACAAGGAGCGTATTGGGACCAGTGCTTTACTTGTTGTACTCAGCTGATCTACCAACCACTGAAAAAGTGGTCCCATCCACATTATGTATTCACATAAAAATCCAAACCTGCATCAAGAGAGCTACAAGATCACATATAAACAAAATTGAGGACTAGCAAAAAAAGTGGCGCATAAAAGCGAACGAAAACAAATCGGCGCACATAACGTTTACACTGAATAAACGAACATGCCCATCGGCATTAATTAATACGCATACCAATATAAGTACTAAAATAGGCTTAGTATAAGATATATTAGATTGTAAGTTTTGCACACTTCTTGTTAGTTTCAGATAAAGAGAGATTCAAGAATACAGCCATTGGCAGTAATTAAAAAAAAAGCGAAGAAATCTTATCTTAAGGTCACTTTCCCCATTACTAATTACCATTTTCATTACTTGATAAAAGATTTAACATTTAAGTCGTATAAATCCTTTTAATTTTACTGACCCCAATTTTATTTTTAGTGACCCCTCACTGATTAGTTTGACTTACTTTTTGTTCAAAGCCAGGACATGCAATTCTTCACCAGGATTGAAAAAAGACCAAAAAAATATCTTAATTATCTTAACTTGTCAAATCATAAAAATTAGTATATCACTTTGATCTTTAATTATAGATAAAAGCCATAGGGAACACCAGCTACGTACTTTTTCTATGTATAAGTGGCGATAATTCGCCCGAAACTTTGATGTTTGAACAATACATACTTCAATTTACAATTTAAAATTAAACTCAAATCTTAGATTTCTCAATTTTAAAATTTTTTTAATTATTGGATTTAATTTAAATGACATTATCGCTTGATAAAAATGCACTTTACTTAAAAACCATCACTTGTAACTTGTGATGTTATCAATTGTGATGTTATAACAAATGGCAAATATAATTACAATTTCGATTAATACCTATTCACTTTGAAATTTGAGGGTGGGGGTGATTGCTTTTTGGAAATCGTGATATATATATATATATATATATATATATATATATATATATATATATATATATATATATATATATATATTATTGCGGAATTGCAGCCGGGTCGGTTCTTAGCAAAAAAATAAGTTAAGCTTTAGCTTAAAAACAAATGGGATAGAATAACAACCAACTTCATGTGGTAAGTTTCTTTTGTCATTTAACGGTTATTTCTAAATGATTTTAGTGTTAAATAATTTATTTAAATTTAATTTATATACATTTTAAAATTTTGTGTCGATTGAAATGTATATCCTGCTAATAGGGCTAACACCTTAATGCTAGACGGCACTTTATAACCCTATTACGAAATTCGATTGGCAAAGTAATAAGTTCGGCTTAAGACATCTATATCGTCCGTCCAAAATAGCTGCTCAGACCGATTGTTAGATGAAGTCAAGCGCGGTTTCGAGTTTTGCAATTTCTTAATGATTATCGTTATAAACAACTTATCTAACATAACTTCACTATAATTTACCTTAACTACATAAGGTAATAATTGGGAAAATATAGTAGAGAAGAATTTAATTATCTCCTATTTTACATTACCCAACTTTAAAAGCATCAGGGACAACGTAATATCACATATGTTCAGTCGCAAACGTTCGTTTAGATACCCAACACAGTGGACATTTCTTCAAGTCGTCATTGTCGTCAATAAAAATACAATTAAACTGAATAAAGGATCTCAAGTGTGTTTCTGAACCTTAGTATATTTGAAACTGTCATGTAACTGAATATTTAAGGCAGTCCTAAACACCATTTGAATTCTAAATAAATCAAAACATTATTATGTAAAAATTTAAGTGGTATTTATGTTCACTCTGCATGTAGAATAAGGTAAGTCTTTCCTCTGTTGGTTTTCAGAAGGACTTTATCGACCATTTTTCACAATTTTTTTGTTTACTAATTCGAATAATAATTTATTTAGCAGGAGCTATACAATATTCTTGTCTAAACCGCACTTCGATCTGTGCCAGTTATTTCTAAGATCTTTCGGCTTCTTAGTTCATTCCTTTTCTGCTAATATTAAAAGAGAAGGTTAAAAATTTAATACTCAAAAAACAAAATAAAATCTGGGATGATCTGAACGCTAATATTCGAATAGTTCTTTAATTTGTATACAGTTTTCATATTTGTCATCAAAATTTCAATGACCACCAATTCCAGTCAAACACCGGTCATTGGCGATAATTTCTGATTTAAAGAAGTATTCAAAAAGATCTATGATGTTCGGATGAATTAAACTTCTTCCCTATCTTTTAAAATCACACTACGCCTCTGAATATATATATATATATATATATATATATATATATATATATATATATATATATATATATATGCATAAATATATATAGTTGTTATCGTATATATAGATATAGAGTACGAATTATAATATTATCTAACGTATTACAATTCTGTCTGATGTCTGGTATTTGTTTGTTTCACAAATTGATAATAAATTCGTACTTTATATGTATATATGTGACTATATTGTTGATTAGTCAAATAAATTCTAAAACACCAGACACTATATATATATATATGTATATTTAACTATTTAAAGTGAACTCAATTAAAATCAACGAAAAAATATCTAAATTTAACGTCTCTGATTCATCTACACATTTTAAGCATAACACTTAAAATTTAAAATCAATTTTAAATCAATAAAAAAATTTTAAAAAATTCAGAAAAGCATTCATCACTTTACAAATTTCTGTGTGGATGTCATTTATAAATATATGATGTCTTACTAAAACTAACTATCAACTCTCGCATCAAACACAAATCATAAAATGTTTATGTAAATCATCACTTAGCATTAATATTTTATCTAAAATGCCACCCATAAACCATAAATTTTATCTAAAATGCCACCCATAAACCATACCAACATTCATCACAAAAAAAATTTTTTTTTTAAATTGTTCAGAAAGAATACTATATTTTCATATTAAATCGAGTAATATTATATATCAACCTGTCAGAGACTAATCATAACACAAAAATAAAAAAATAAAATTAAAAATGTCTATACTTACTAAATCTACGGCATTTATACATTTAACACCAACCTGGAACGAAAAAAAAATTTACTCGTATATAAAAAATCCTGCAGCAAGACAACTTTAGTATTATGATAATATCGATGTGTAGTGATGACAACATCACAAAATCAAACATAACTAATAACGATGACTATATTCTCTGTCGGACAATGACCAGTTGATAGTTTTTATTTTATTTTTTATTATTTCCCTCCTTCTATAAATACAGCATACATATACTAGTATATATACACAACTTTGAATAGAGCAAATACCTTTTAAAATGAATTGCAATCAATTTGACAACAACTCACGTGGCTATAATTTTTTAATTATACATAATAAAGATAATTGTGACATCTATTGTCGGATGACCGAACTACAGTTAAAACGTCAAATAAATTACAATCATTAAATGTAGGGAAACAAGAGGATATTGTACTCAGAATCAGTTATATGATTTTAATAAATGGAAATGAACGAAATGTTTAAATGGAAAACAATGAATTTTATTCATTTGTTGCATGTATATGTTACTATATATGAACACAAATAGACAAAAAAGCTAAAATCGAGTTGAATAGAAAAAAATGTACAACTCATTTGCAATTTTTTCACTCTGTGCGCTTTTTTTTTGTTAAAGAAAACACGAAAAAAACATACATACACGAGAAAAACCAGCAGCAACAAACAAAAAAAAACAAATGCTGTTAGAAAAATAAAATATCATATGTTAAAATATAAAAACTATAAAATTTTATTAGTTTTCTTGTTTTCGAGAAACGAATAAATAAAAAAAAAAAATAAAAATAAAAACTCTAAACTCAACTAGCTAACGAGAATCATTTTTGAAGTGATTTGACAATATAATAATCATATGTAAGTAAGTAAGATACGAACATTTTCTTCTTTGTGAACTAAAATCTTAACAAACACATACACAAACACAGTGCAAATAGAATCAAACAATTTTTTTCATGAAATTCAATTGATTTGTAACGGAGCTTTTTTATGATTATTAGTTTTTGGTTTGCAGCAAAAATTATGTTGCAAAGACAATGTAAATAGTAATTTAAAAATGGAGAAAATATATATAGTCGAAGAGAAATAAATTGTTTATCATCTATATCAGATGAATTTTATGAACCTTGTGTCCTTCTCTCATATACAACCAGTTTGTAATTAAGTTTTTCTTCCGTTGCGGTTTTTTTTATATGCAGTTCTTTGTTGCCTTATATAATGTGAAAATGAAGAAAATTGATTATAAATATCTGATAAGTTGCTAATTTAACTATAACAAATTTAATTGGTGTAACTTCCGTTCAATACACTTTTTAGTATGCGCACATTAAAACAAAATAAATTATTTTATTTTATTATTAAATTTTAAAATTGAAGAAGATCAAAAAACGTTTGCAAGATCCCAGTTTAGCATGTCTCGTTCTATCTCGTTCTTTGGCTTTTCGAAAATAAATCGAATCCGCAACTGTTTTTGGATTCTAGCATTTTAATTCTAAACACAGTACTAAGAAAGGAAGGTGCTTTGTCGGTTTAACGGTTATTTCATTTAATTTTAGTGTTAAATAATTTTTTTTGTTGATATTTATGATTTTTTTGAGTTTTGTGTGTAATGTATAACAATTTTATTTTTTTGTAAGAGGTGTTTTGCCGGTTTAACGGTTATTTTGTTTATTTTGAGTGTTAAATAATTTTTTTTTATTCTGATTTATATAAATTTTAGAGTTTTGTGTGTATTGAACATTTGATTTTTTTGTAATTCGTTCTTCAAACGTGACCAACGTCCGGGAGAATGCGTCGGCAACTACGTAGCTGAGCGTACACGTCTTGCCAAGAGCTGCACTTTCCACAAGGATAGTCATAGCGGAATGTTACGAGGTCGTCTGCTTTGCGGTTTGCGATATATTTAGTTGTAGCCGATGTTTCTTGCTGAAAAGGATTTACAGTTAGACATTGCTATCGATCGCAGCATTATTTTATATATATATATATATATATATATATATATATATATATATATATATATATATATATATATATATATATATATATATAAAAGCCCCGGCAATATTTATTCAAAAAAATATTACAAAGGTGTTTCAGCTGCGGTGAGGTTTATGACCGATCCACCTATCGATACCGTACTACCACAAGTTCTTTCTGTGGTATGAGGACACCTTCAATGGGTTTGTCGTGCGATGGCCAGCAGCCGCAACAAACCGAATCACAACAAAAGGCGTTCGAATCGTAATTACAGAGAAGTAAAAATGGTTCCAATCTTTCTGTTGTTAATACTTCTGCTACCGTCAACATCACGCATATTCCGTATCGTATCGAAGTGGATTTTACATCGAAACACTATCATTTCCGAGACAACTCACTTCGTGAGGCAAATCTGAAGCTGGTAGAAATCCAATGAAATTCGATCGATATTTTGGAATGTTTAGCATTCCAGGAGTCCATGCAATCACAGACACCAATTTTTCAGATTTACTGTTTAAATTCGGCCACCTATTTTGACTAGAACTAGGTTCATACAGTGGACCTCCAGTTATTCAAATTATTCCATTCAAATTGATATCATCGTAATTGCAAAGTTTGACACCGATTTACGCTAGAAGTTGATCGACATATTTGGTGTTCATCTAACGATTTTCTCAGGCTTAATTAATTTTTACCATTCTTTAATTCAAGATACAGCCAACTTTGCAGAACCTTTGCATCAGCTGCTTTACAAAGATGTCCATTGTAGATGAAGACCAGTCACGCAGCACAGTCGTAACGCTATTTAGTGAGAAATACCCATTGTTGCTAGTATATATGACGCTTCTCCACATGGAATTGGCGTCATACTGACACTTCGAGTAAGAACGACGGAGCGTCCCCCACAGCTGACTCAAGAACTATGACCGAAACTGAATGACGATCGCGAAGCTCTCGCAATTATATAGTGGGAGTCAGGTAGTTCAGATTTTCTCTACGGTCATAGTAACGGACCAGAAACCGCTTCTCGGACATTTTACCCCAGATATTCTAACTCCGCTGACCCTCACAATATTAAGACTTATTTTATTCTAATACATAATTTTCTATTCCAAGTTGTTAGATGTAGTTTCAGTGGTCACATCATCTGCTTGCGGTATACAAGCTCTCCGCAAGATATTTCCTTCTCATGGAATTCTAGAGAACATTGTGACTGTAAACGGTACAGCGTTTGATTCAACCGAGTTCCGGCACTTTTGTGATACAAACGTTATTCGTTCGGTATACGAATTCGAAATTTCTTCGACAATTTTCATCCGAAAAATATTCGCGTTCACAAGACCGATTAACGGTTATTTCATTTAATTTTAGTGTTAAATAATTTTTTTTTCAGTTTAATTTATATTGACTTTAGAGTTTTGTGTGTATTTAAATGTATGAATATCAATTAGATTTTCTTGTAATTCTGAGGTTTTTTGTAGGTTTAACGATTATTTTTTTATAGGGCCAAGAACTTGGCTTTCAGTCCATTCAATCAATCAACACACATTACTAACAAAAGCGCCGCCAGTAAAATTGTATAGCGCACGTAATAACGCCCATACATTTAAATAGTAGATATGCGAATAGATAAATGGTGAGAATCCAGTTGGATTTGTTTACACCAACTCTCGAGCACTAATGAGGATAGTTAATTAATGTAATACAAAAAAATTTATTTTTTTTATTTATTGTGTAAAAATAAACTATAATTAGCAGATGATCGAAATATTAACATAAAAATTTATATGGATGATCCATATCTGTAGTTATTATCTGTGGTTTAAAATTTTCTTAAAGATCACACAAGTAAAATCATTTGAAATAACCGTACATTAGTCTTTTTTCTTACAACGACCTAGTTTTGCGATGTTGCCTTTTTTCATAACAGTGTCCTTTTTAGACCTATTATCTCAATTTTTATTTTACTGGATTCATGACTTCTCGAAAAGGTTCATTAACTGCCAGTCATTAGCCTAGTCAATTTATTTGTTGATAACGTACCGAAGACAATATCAGTAGTATAATTTGTTCAAATAATTGACTAGTAGAAGCAAAATTATGTAGAGCAACCAGGTGAGGTGTTTTGTTGACGTAACGGTTCTTTCATTTAATTTTAGTGTTAAATAATTTTTTGAAGTCAACCTTTATATACATATTTATCAATATGATTTTCGTGTAATTGCAGTGAGGTGTTTTGTTGGTTTAACAGTTATTTCATTTAATTTTAGTGTTAATTTTTTTTTAAATATTATTTATAAAAATTTAGGAGTTTTTTGAGAGTTAAAATGTTATCAATTTGATTTTCTTGCTTGTGGTGAGGATTTTGTCGGTTTAACGGTTATTTCAATTAATTTTAGTGTTAAATAATTGGTTTTAAATCTAATTTATATAAATTTTAGTGTAAAAGCATAAAAAAAACTAGATGATTAGTAAATTTCAAGAAAATAAAATTTTTTTAATATTTTTCTATTCTACTCATAATCAAAACTAATTTTCACAATTTAACATTAATATCAACGATCGAGCAAATAAATTATGTATAAAGTAAAAAAATCACTGTATCCGATCACCAGCTAAACGAACTTTAAAATCCATAAGATCCATTCGATCCGTGTATATTAAAATAAAGTATAGACAAAAAAAAAAAAAAAAGATCAGACAAATTTAATCTCCTTATACAGCATAAGAAAACTAATTAAAAATACCTCATCGATCATTTAACTCTACTATACTCGCCGCCCATCATTCTCCTATAACAAACAAAGGGAATAATTTTGGGAAATCATTTGCAATCGAAAAACCGTAAAATCTGATGAACATCATTAAAAAAAAAAACTAATTGATCAATGATAGATATTTTGCGGGAAGTAAGCAAAAAAAAAATCCGAATACCACTAACAGTAATTTTTACTTGAAAATAATTTTCATCTTAAACGAGATCAAGTGGAACTGATGTTAGTTTTTTGTATTTTCTTTATATTATTTTAGATCTGATATATTGAATGAGTTCAGTGATCGCGATCATTTATTATTATTTTTTATTTTTTTCATTCATTAATTTCTCACCAACGCTTTTTAGTAATTTAATTCGATTTGGAATTATAACATTTTTTATGGTTATAATTTTATAATGTTACTATTGAGGGCGAAATAAATAATGATAATAAATTATATACGTATATATAAATATATAAGTAGTTTTAGTAAACAAAATATATATAAACGTAATGACCACTAGTCGTGCGTAGTATCTAGTATATACAATATAAATTTTCTCCCTCAAACCAAAAACAAAAATGTCACTAGACTTGTAAAAATCGAA
Organism: Tipula confusa; assembly: GCA_963556175.1. Classification (NCBI taxonomy): domain Eukaryota; kingdom Metazoa; phylum Arthropoda; class Insecta; order Diptera; family Tipulidae; genus Tipula; species Tipula confusa. Next base: position 49,285,714 of record OY744475.1, on the reverse strand, counting down.
TTAAAATTCAATTAAAGTGAAACTGTATGGTTAGTACATAGTCAAAGGATGGTGTAATCGCCTCTATATAACCAAGATTTTTAGTCAATTAGTTTACCTTGAAAATTTGTTTGTTATAAAAAAAAAACAACAACGTAATTATGCAACACTTTATATATTGTACATATACTACTACTATTCATTATGTTGTATCGAGTTATGTTTTTAAATTTTATTCATGGTCATTTGTGTGCGCTTCATAGTTTTTCAAACTTTCATATATATATATATATTATATAGAAGACATTTTGATTCATTAAAATACAACAGCAACAAAAAACTATAAATAGTAAATTTGTTTATTAAGAAATATATATATATATAATATACCACCATCCATACAGTTTAAAAATAGTGTGTCCACACTGACCTCGACAATGCCTAACGAACATCCACTTGAAATTATATACAAAATCATAGTTTTGTCTAACTCATCAAAAAAATAATAAAAAAATGGAAATGTTTTATTTAAAAAAAAAAAATTGAAACTAAAGGCAAAAATTAAAAAAAAAAACTTTAAATGTTGCATGATCAAAGAAATAAACAAAACAATTTATTTATATATATATATATATATATATATATATATATATATATATATATATATATATATATATATATATATATCGCGATCAATTGTAAGATCACGAAAATATGTTTTAGTTAAACTACATTTTGTGCTGTGTTTCATTGACGGATATAATTTCTTGATTCGTCAGCAGGAGAAAAAAAAATTAACAGATCGCAAGCGATCGCAAGTATATTATATGTATACACAGAATTGGCATTGTAAAACGCGATGTAAGCGCAATATGTATACATACATAATAGATACGAGTTGAAATTTAATTGGTTTTTCTTCAAAACGATCATAGGCAATTTTATGCAATTGAAACCATAATTACTCTCGACACTTGATCATGTACACAATGTACAAGTATATCAATCAATGCATGTAACTGATCATGGTTTTTCTAAGAAATAGTCTCTATCAATATATTATGTATATGTTTGTTACATTGTATGTAGTTTAACAATAAAAATTCTATTATCGTTTATAGTTTTGCAAAAACGTTACACAAATATACATAAATCGATATCAAACTTCTAATATACATATTATGCTTATATGAATTACATATAACGATCGCGCGATCATTGATCATATTGATATTATAATTATACGATGACATGTGAATACTTCTATAAATACATATACACAAAATAAATTCCAACACACCTTCCATTTGTTTAATGATCGCGAGTTTTGTTTTTTCTTTTTAACTTTTTTTTTTTAAGTAGTTTTTGAGAAGATGACGCGTCATCTGACTACTGTGAAATAAATTTAAAAATAATAAAATAAAAAAAATATATATATATTTAGTCGCCGCGTAAATTTTAATTTATTTAATGTCTTCTCCGTCTCGTCTCATAAATTTTTTTTTCAATTTAAATTAAAAACAAAATATAGCAACAACAAAAACAGCCGAAAGTACCGCAAAAATATGTAAATTAAGTTTATTTGGGGAAATTGCTTATGTACACATAAATATACAAATTGTGGGTCGGAAATATATAGCTGTCACGTGATTCATGTACATAAGTATTTCGTTCGTTTTGATATTGCATCACACGAACTCTTATTAACAAAATTAATTAAATGATGCGAAAGTCACAAAGGGTTAAAATGATCATGAGACGACAATCTAAAATGTAGAGCGCCGCGGCGATCTTATGCTGCGTGAACAAAAACAAAACAAAAAAAAATCGAGCGTTTATCATTGTCGAATTGAAATTTAGATTTATGTTTTTCGTTGTATTATTTGTTGTCTTTGTCGACATCGTCTAAAGACTTGTTAGCCTTAATTTTTAAGTCGTCTGAAAAAAACACACAAGACAATTTTCACAATGCATTTATCATGAATACACACCATATATTCACTGAAATTGTTTAATAAATTAAAATTTTAAGATGTCGCTTTTATGGTGTTGGTTTGATCCATTTATTAAGATATTTAAAAGAAAAAGATCAATAAATGCGTAATATCCCGTTTTGTTTATACGACATATACGCAAGTGGATGAAAGATGTTTAAAATGTTTAGTTTATTAGTCACAGGTTTAACGTGTTTAAACATATAATATTTTATGTGTCAAGTGGCAGAACGATGTTTTAACTTGATAGATCGCACTTTAAAAATGAAAGTTCTGTTATGATCAGGCTGCAGAAGCTGCAATAAGAAATTGTCATATTTCAAATGTAAGCTAAAAATTCGTAGACGATACGATCAATGTAGTTTCAAACCATAGTTAAAAATATAACTTGGTAGGCGAGACCTTCGATAAAATATTATAATTTAACAATGTATAATTCTAATCTCTTAAAGTCAGAGTTAAACAATTATTTAAACTAGAAATGTTTTATCGTCAATTTATTTTGCCAGTTGAACGGTTATTTCATTTAATTTTAGTGTTAGACAATTTTTTTAAATCTGTAATTTATATACATTTTAAAGTGTTAAATGTAGTAATAGTAAATTTTAAAATTTTAAATGCTTGTCAGTTTAACGATTATTTCATTTAATTTAAGTGTTACATTTTTTTTTATTTAATTTATAAAAATTTTAAAGTTTTGTGTGTATTAGAATGTATAACAATTGGATTTTTTTTTGTAATGACAATGACATATTTTGTATCTCTAATTTATATATGTTTTGAGTGTATTGAAAGGACATTTTAAAGTTTTTAGTTTAACGGTTATTTCATTTAATTTTCGTGTTAAATATTTTATTTCAATCTATTTTTAATTTATATACATTTAAGAATTTTGCGTGTATTGAAATGTGTATCAATTAGATTTTAAATGAGGTATTTTGGCAGTTTAACGGTTATTGTATTTTGGTGACGTATTTTAAGAGTGTTGGTGGGTCATTTTACTATTTTTTTAACGTTCCGATGATAACTAAATATAATTTATTACAGCTTACTCCTTGGAGATATTAATGACATACAATTTTATTATGTAAAAATGGGCCTAGCGTTATCCGGGGAGATGAGCTTAGAGTTTGATCTTACAGTCCAATCAATCAATGCGCTCATTGATGTAATATTAGATTGTAATTATATTGTTCGTTTTGAAGATACATGTGAATCTGGTGTTCCTTTCATCCCAGATCAACTGAATGATCGAGACGTATCTGGTCGACTAACTCACAAAGGCTAATATTTTACAAGCTACAAGGAGATGAAGAAAAAAAAGTCGACAAGGTTGTGTTGAATGTTTGAAACCGTTCTTTGTATGCTCTACGAATACTGCTAAAGTCAAAATATTCTATATATCCTCCTGGCCTAAATATAGATTACAGTGAAGCTGGAACCCAGGTTCAAAAATTTAAAATTTTTAAACTTTGTTAGTTTGAAAAATTTTATGAAGTAAATTAATTTTTTCGAAGTTAATCCTTATTGAATCTGATGGCGTTGTAATTAAACCTTTTTTCAAAGGGGTCTTTACGATATCCCGCATTTCAAAATTCGATCTTTTCAAAAAAATTGCATGCTTATATTCTACCGAATTTTGGGTTCTCCAAAAATCTAAAGCTACTTTGGCGGGTTAATTTGGTAATTGGTTTGTCTTTTTATAAGTTTTACTTTTTTTTCAAATCATTTCCCGATGCGATTGGCGTCCCGGGCAAAAGAGCTTTTTAAAATAAGAGACAATTTTAGTTGCATATAGTATAATATCCCAATCGCAGCCAATTTTACCCCATGATGGGATGTTCTGCCCATCAGCTAGCATCTTGCGTCGGATAGTCAATTTGATCGAGTACCTTACAGAATATTAGTTTCTGTCCCAAAATCTTTAACTGATGATAGAATAGTTTTGCTTCAATATACGCGACACTATCTGTAATCGATATTTCGTTCAGGCTAGTAAATGTAAAAGACTATCAGAATCGCACTCTATGCCATTTCCCCTTCTTTTTTGCTCAATTAAGTTTCGGTTTAACACAGAACAAGACACGCCAAGTACCAGCCAGCTAACAAGTGATTAGCCTGTGCTTACAGCAATCAAAGGGTAACTTGCAAAATTTAAAAAGTCTCACAAATTACACAGTCTAAAAATCAAAGGAGAATCGGCGTCAGTGCGGATTTAGCGGCGCCTAAAGAGTATTCCGAAACATTGTCAAAAATAATTGTAGAAGATTCGTATATGTTGGAATTTATTGAATGCCGATGAACGGAACTCTATTTGCAAAAAATGTCAACAGGAACCATCATATCTAAGGCAGTCCATAAAAAACGCACCTTCTAGAGGTAAAACACACTGTTTTGATATAAAAAATCCCAACAACGAAAATACCATACTAATTTCAATCCTATATACAAAATTAACATGATTTTTCTTGTTTTGTACAATCCCGTTATTCGATGAACCATATATAAGGAAATGAATAAAACGAGAATATAGTCATTTTAAATTATTCGTGCATTGGTAAACGTCGATTACAAAAAAGGTTAATTTTATCTCGACAAAAAAAATTGATCCTGAAACTATAAAAATAGTGGTAAGTCAATAATGATAATTAAAATTATAATATAAAAATCTTTATATATGGTATATACGATTTTCTAGGAAAACTCTATTAAAAAGTGTGGCTGAAGTGCTTGATGCTTTGGACAATATACCGAATAATATTCAGCTGCCAAGTGATATTTTCTTAGACCCGCCCGATTTCTGTAGTGATACAGACAAAGATTCTGGTGAAAACGACGATTAAAGCGTAAATCATTTTTTTTTATTTAATTGCTGACCGGAGTAGAGATCCAATTTCAAAATTACGTCTATACGACGATGAAGAGAACGACACTATATAACAGCAACCAATGCGGTGGTCGACAACCACCGCAGCAACGAATAAACCAAAAGTGGAGTCCAGGCAATTAAGACAATTTATGGTTATCGTCCAGCTACGCATAAACTTAATTCATGGGATGAAACGCTCAATCGTCCACTGGCTTATCATTCGTCAAAACAGTAGTAGAACATACAACGAATCAAGCAGCAAAAATAAAGTCATAAAAATTGACGCGCAGATGATATTTATGCGTTTATCGGCGTATTGATAGTGCCTGGATTTTACATTACTAACCAAGGTTTGCTGCAACGGGAACTTTGCACGAAAACCGATTGAAAAACATACAACTTACTAAAGGATAAGAAAAAATTAAACAAAAAACCTAAAGGATATTATGAACATTTTGTGGACAAATCAAACGGCCTAATACGGACAATCAAATAGTGTTACTGCCTTCAATAGTGTTGGTAAAAAAAGCCTGCAGGTATAGCACGTCGGTATGCCCGAAAAAAAATTTGTCCTGCGAAAAAACGTTCTATAAGTTAAATAAGATCAGATTATCATGCCACAGTTCCTTCCTCGACGTAAACATTTTATTTCGGAACAAAATAGAAACAAAAGATTGGAGTTTATCAAAAAGAATATAAACCATTTCTTAGACTTTTGAAAAACAGTAGTTTTACGAATTTATTCGGAACATTTTCGTGTTCAGTTTTTCACCATATTTTCCTGCAATAACTATTATCAGAAAACAAAATATTTAGCTAAACTAAAAAATTATAGAAACAATGTGGCCGAATATATTTTAAAACTGTTTTGACAAGTGTGACGCATTTAACAAATACGTTATTCGCCAAACGACAACGTGTTCATTTAAAACATAAAAAACAAATAAGACCTTGTCTCGTGCGGTTTTATCTAACTGATAGTAGATATCTACACATATGTATTACATACGTTTATTATATCATTTTTATTTATTTTTTATTATCGCAATTGAAGTTTACTATACGCTATATATTATGTATTATTAAATTTACGCGCCAAATTGATTCGATTTTGTCTTGATTTCCGCTATATATATAAAATTACGATCATTTTTATGTTCACTAACCTATTCCTTGAAGCTGTATATTATTATATGTTTCGTATCTTTTTTTAATGTTTAATTAGTTTGCTCATTTTCCAAGAAATATTATGATTTTATAATAAAATATTGCCGATTATTACGACTAAAAATATATAAACCGCGATTCTTAGAAACTACACATTAAACATAAAAAAAATATATATTGAACCCTTTTTATTGCGACCCATCCAAATTAAAACCATAAAATTCCCTAAATAATTTAATGATGCGATCATACATATATATGTATACAGCATACATTTTATTTCATATACATATATTACACAAGCCTATATACAAGAGATGCAACTTATATATATGTACATGTCCATCATGTGCACATCTCACAATTTAACTGGGGCGAACATTTATAAAAGAATATAAAATAAAAAATAAAAAAAAACACAAAACAGGAATTATAAATTTATTTCACTTGCATATTCCGGTTCTTTCGATCATTTTGTGCTGTGTTGTTAAATGCAAGATCGCGATCGCTAGCATACATATATATTCAATGTTTTTAAAGCGCGTCATGATTATTCATAACAGAAGAAAAAAAAAATCCAAATGATCACACAGCGCACACAAAATTTGTGATCATGCAAACAAGTTTTTTTGTTTTATTTTTTATTTTTATTTTTTTTTTTTTTTTTTTAGTTCGAAAGCAGCAAAAAATAATATAAGACAACAAAAAAATTCTTAAAATATTCTTATTTTTTATTTTGTGTGTTGTGTCGGTTGTCGCGTCGATTGTCTGAGTCTATCAAAAGAATTAAAAATAAATTATAAGAAAACAAAAAAAAGCACACACAAAAAATAGAAACAAGCGTAATCTTTATATATTTTTCGCGGATTCCATTTTTTTATTTTATTTTTTAACTAACCGTTAAAAATTAATGGTATACAGTCAGCCATTTTGACTTTCTCACGCAAAAACCCAAAGAATTTTTTATTTTTTTTTAATCGGCTTTGGATGCGCGATAAAAATTTGGCCGCCATTTTTATGTTTTGAAATTTGATATTTTTAGTTTTCTTTTTCGATCGATCGAAAGGAAGAGAAGTTTTTTTTTTTTTTTTTTTTTAAGCAAAAATATATGAAAGAAATATAAAAAAAAAAAAACACAAAACGCGATACAACAAAAATTAAAAAGACCAGTTGTGAGATGAACGGCGACATTAAATAAAACTTATATACATATTGTATATATTCCGTAATGTTGAAGGTCAAGAATATTAAACGCGCTGGAGGAAAATCAAATTTGGTATGCGCGCACAAACACTAGCAACCCAAAAACATGGTATCCATATATCGCGCGCATCTTAAGGTCGTCGATCTTCAAAAAAATGCAAAAAAATTACAAAAAAAATAAAAAGAAACTAAAAAATAAGATGCGCGAAAAAAAAAAAAAAAAACAAATTAAATTTTTTTTTACAAAAAATACAAAATGTCATCTCGATTAATCGTTTTTTTTTTTTTATATAGAAAACAAAACATTACACCACAAAAAATGGATGGATCGCTAAACAAAATGGCCGACTCCTACTTAACCCTTTATTATAATATAAAACTGCTAACTGAATCAAATATAATATTAAAAAACTTAAAGAATGTGACAAGGTTTGTAAATTTTGAGAATATATTATTATAAAGATGATTATATACATGATAAAATATAATTTATTTTTTGGCATCACAAAAGATGACCAAGAAGACGTCGACGACCGTAATTAAGAAGAAGGAAAATATTTTAATTAATTGAGGGTTATTTATGGCCATCTATTAATTTTTGTATGTGCTCTGCAAAAGACATTGGGTGTCTTCTGAATTACAGTATTTGTTTAATATGTGATTTATGAAAAATTATGATTTTATAATTATATTTGAAAAAGGGGATATTTTTAACATACATATATCGTCGACCTTACCTCAAGCAGAATATCAGAATATTGACCGTATAAAGGTGTGGAATATCCGTGCACTTGTTTCTTTACCTAGAATTAGAAAAAAAAAATGAATCGTTTAGTTGGTTTATAAAATTTAGTCAAATTCGATATTATTTATTTATGTATTGCCTAGAAAGCGATAGTTTATCGATCAATCTGAGCTCTTGACGTTGATGAATACATTAATACTAAACTAACCTGTCATTCTTGATTTTTATTCAAAGTGAAGCATTAATTTTTATTTTTTACGAATTAAGAGCAATTTACACGAAATATAACTGTTGCATGCGTTTAAAGTTGCATTCACATGCGGGAATAAAAATTAATCACTAAAAATTACAAAAAAAATTGGCTCCTATCGATTTGGTTTTTTAATCCTTTCGAACGATTTCTTTTATTTTCGGGACACAACGTGCCTGATGTATGTAATAAATTGATTTTGAATAAAAAATTATGACGGCAAATATACTAAATGAGACTTTGATCATTACTCCATTTCATATAAATTCATATTTACACGAAAATTAAATGAAATAACCGATATACTGACAAAACACGTCAGTGTTATAATTGCAAGAAAAACTAATTGATATAAATTTCAATACAAACAAAACTCTAAATTTATTTAAATTACAGATGCAAAAAAAATTATTTAACACCAATATTAAATGAAATAACCGTTAACAATTGACAATTGAAAATAAAATTTGTTTACCTGAAACAATTTACTGGATGATTATGTGAAATAATTATGTTTTCTCTTGTATGACCTGTGTTCAAAAATGTGTCGGTATAGAGTACCAGATAAGTTGCAAAACGGATGATTATAAAACTATTTTCACACGTGTAGTTCAAATGTGTGATAATTCAACCTCCTTATTCGACAATAAAAAATAAACACTTTAAAATATCGTGAAAATGATATAATAAATTGTTTTAAATAAAAATTACGACGTAAAATACGATAATTGAAACTTTCATGTGCTTGACCATCCCTATAGTCCATATTAGTTCATATTAACACCAAAATCAAATAAAATAACCGTTAAACTGACAAAATACGTAATTGTAATTACAAGGAATTCTAATTTCCACACAAAAGTCTAAAATTTATATAAATTACACCATTAGAGAGAACACTTTTTTAGGGTTTCTTCTAATATGGTAACTCAGTTACCATATGAAACAATTGGCAGTATTTGCCCAAAATCTCCTCCAGAGAAGATTACTTTATATTCTTAAACTTTTTTTCATTACTGAAAACTTCTTTTAGAAGTCTATTGACTAGCTCAAGTGCAATTCCGGCAGTCATTCCAGTCTCATCCCAAAACAATGAATTTGTCAGCTTTTATTCACTCTCTAAAACCGTTCCAGCAATTCCAGAGGAAGCTATTGGTAATACATTTTGACCCTTTCTTCTTAAAACACTTAATACAATGTTATATAAATCGGTTCGGGTCTATCTTATCATCGATGGCATTTATCACCATATATGACTATATCGTAAATATTTTTTTCCTCGCAATTGAGCTGAAATAGTTCTTTTTTCCCGTACAAACTCCAAATCGTATTCAGACAGGATAAAATTTATTATAGTCTACAGAGTTTTGTCTAACAATAATTTCAATGTCAATGCTCGGTTTTCAGAATCACTTTTCCTGTAATGTTCAAATGCTCAGTCTTAGCTAATTTGTATTTGTTCCAAAGAGTCAAAATATTTCCTGGATTTTCGTATGCGCAAAAAAGAGCAAAGGTAAATTTGATTTCTTTTTGGCGACTGTAAATCTGCAGCTTCTATGAGGCTATTATCTCACTCAGTACCATCAGCAAGTAATAGTTCTCTTCGCTGCTGTATGGGGATCCGAATTTCTGTGTACATTACGTTTTGTCCTTTCATACTGCATTATGTAACATTCCCCTCTACATCAGTACTAACAACACCTTTGTTGTCAGTTTTATCTTTGTTAGGATTTTCATTAAGTTGTTCGGGAATCTTTGGAGTTTTTTGATTAAATTTAAACCAAGCATCATCATAAAAGGGTATCATCTTTAACTTTCTCTGCCGCTTGCTGTTTTTGACCTTCCAAAAACACAACCTTTGGCAAATGTACTGCCAAACGTTTGTATTTTTGTATTAGATATGGGTTGTAGGGAACAACTCAAGAATTATTACTCCCTTTTAATTGTAAATCAGGATTTTGTGTCAAATCTCGTCAAAATTTCTGGATCAAAATTTCTGAAGCATGAAAGCAATTGGAATAGTAAGCATACTTATAATGTTATAATCTCTATAGTGTCTTATACTTATAAAACTTATAAGGGATTGTACGTTTAACTATAGATTAAGATATAATAAAGATGGCCCATACACAAGCAACAAAAATGTATATCTAGAAATACAAATAAAAAAAGTAAAAATAAAAAGAAGAGCCATTTGTTTTGGTTACTGTACAATGAAGGTTTGTAAAATATGCATTCGATAATGAAAAATAAAAATAAAAGCCTTTCTATGCAATGAAATATTTCTTTGTAGTTGAAAAATTTATTTTTGTACTTTGTACAGTAAACCAAAAAAATGCTTTTAAATTTTTATTCAAACTAGTGGTACTTTTATTATTTGTTCTAATTGTATCATCTTTTTATATCTTAATCTATGGTTTAAAAAAGATTACCATTACTGGAAGAATAAGATATTGAAGATTTTGTTTAAAAATGTATGGCATGTAGTAGATGTCAAAATTCAACACTAAACATTATTCTGTTTTAAATGATACATTCAGACTTAGTTTATTTTAGGCCGTTCAATAGTTTTGATTTTGCAAAATTTTGTAAGAGATAATGTTTTTAAAAGTCACTATATAGACCTTAAAATAACGGTTTAGTAGGTCGTGGGGTCCAAACAACAATTGGTCGAATATTTCAATTAAAACTGCGAACTTTAGTTGTAATTTTTTTGATTTAATTAAGCCGAATTCGCAAGAGTTTAAATCTGATGAACCAATTTGGTATCGATCGCGCTATTAAACGTTTGTAAGTGGAATCCTTCCTGGGTTATATCTTATTACATAAATATAAGTGGGAAAATTCCTTTGGCAAGCATTAGAGTTCGAAGAGTTAGATTTCAAAAATGCAAGACTTATCAATCAAACATTATATACAAGTAAATTAAAGTTTTTATTCACAATTTACAATATAAAAAACGGTTATTTCATTTGAACTTAAAAAGTGTAAAATATTTTTTATTCTTTATTTTTTATTTTTTTTTTTTAAATCTGTAATTTATACACATTTTAGAGTTGTGTGTGTGTGTAATCAAATATATATCAATTAAATTTTCTTGTAATTATAATAACGTATTTTGTCAATTTAACGATCATTTCATTTGATTTTAGTGTTAAATAATTTTTTTAATTTGCAGTTTATATAAATTTTAGGGTTTAGTGTATTGAAATGTATATCCATTAAGTGTAGTAGTTTGATAAATGTATATCAATTGGATTATCTTGTGATAACAATGACGTATTTCGTCAGTTTAATGATTATTTTGTTTAATTTTAGTGTTAGATCATTTTTTTTAATCTATAATTTATATATGTTTTAGTGTTTTGAGTGTTTGACACTTTAACGGTTATTTCATTTGATTTTAGTCTACTCAATTTTACTTTGACTCAATTGCATTAGTTCGATGAATGAGTATTAAAAAATGTCTGCCGATTGTTAAAATATTCGGTTTTTTTTCGTCTAGCTTTAATTAAATATTGAACTTATGGGTTTTTACGCATTAAACTTTTAAAAATGCATTTTTATAGTAATTTCAGTTCTACTAATTTCAGTGTTGCTTTTATATGACAGCTCGTAAAAAAGCTTCAGTTAAATATTTACACCTTCATAAACAAAAATATATGTACAATTTGATGTTGGTTTAATTGCATAGAATAGGTAATTAAAATGTAATTTCAATATTTATATAGCCACGTGCATTTATACGTATTATGAAGCAAAAATACAAAATTATCAATACATTTATGTGGGGAGGCCTGCGCTCATGATACGACCGTATATGTCTATAGTGGGTGTTTGGAAATTAAAAAAATTATTAATTGACGGGTGGATTTATTAATATCGCGCTCTAATCTAAGATGTAAATGTGCAATAATGTATTTTTTTGTTTTGTTTTAGTCATTTAGATTCATTAGATGTGGTGGCGCAATATCATGTGAAACCTTGAATCGTTCTAATAGTACGATTACGTTTTACATACACAAATTTGTATTCGTTTTTTTTTTTGTTCTCTTACATGTTTAGAAAATAAAATTTAATTGCTTATTCGTGTCAGACGGTAGGACGGTAAATATATAGTGAATAAAAATTTCATGACAGAACCATTTCAATAAATTATATAGGTTTGCAAGTTTTGTGGTGATCTGAGTTCTGTAATTCATGTACTAACCCAATTTCAATGTATATATATGATGGTAACGAATATGAATTTGACTGTGTAGTTAGATATTAGAAAAACACCCAATATGGATGGGGATTAATATATACAGTAAATGGGGGCGAATGACTAAACAACTATAAAATTCTTTTAGGCGGACTTACGTGCAATTTTCATGTGAAAATGTAGTTAGTATTTTATTTATTCATTGTTTGTTGCTGCACACTGCATGCAATGACCTTGATTGCATTACACACACATATAATATATATATAAATGTAAACAATTCTAACGTATTTAAATGGCGGCAAAAGATCAAATACGCTTTTATATATTTATCTATGCACATAGAAAATAATATGTGATGTAAGTAGTTTTGTGTTTTACGATTATTACAATTTTTTGTATAAAGGTATGTTTAATTGATTTAATTGGAAAAAATATCATCATCATCATTAAATTTTTTAATATCGTGTACTGGATGCGATGGAGACTTGGGCTGTATATAGTCACAAAAAAACATATGTAAAATAATGTGACCGATTAAAATGACTATCCCTCGACCACAAGGATAATTGATTTTTTTTATTTTTTATTTTTCGTTTCGATCGAATCCCACTTTATATATTAATTATATATTATATATACATAATATTATGTTATATATATATATAAAGGAGAGAGGATTTCTATTTGAAAATTTTTAATACAAACAATTTTTTGTACGTTGTCATAGGTATATATACCACCTATACCTATAAATATATATAAACAAGTTTTCCCTCAATTTTCTTTTTTCTATGCTATATATGACCTATTTTGTGAGTGAAATGTCACAATTTTATTTTTTAATCTTGTCGCCCCCCTAGTTTGTTGTTGCTATGTGTTTATGTATTGTAGCGTGTATATGGCAAGGAAAATTTATTGATTGTTGTATATTTCCACCCCGCGTAAACTTTTTTCTCACTCAGAGTATTTAAAGTACGTATACATATAGAGCAGCAATATATATATACACTTTGTATGAATGTGTATATGTATATAAAAACTCTTAGGGGTTTTTAAAATACCACTGATTTATGAGTGTCATAATACAAAAATAGAACAACATAAATACATATAATGATTATAAAATCAACCCATTTTTTTTTTATTACATTTTCATTCCACCAAAATTATTACCATAACAATGGAAAAATGTGAAAGAAAAGTATGGAAATATTTTATAAATGTGTACGAATAAAGGGAGGTATAATATCATCATCATCAGTATTATAAGGGTCACACCTTACAAACATATTTTATATGTATACGCGCGACGCGCAAATTTTTTATATACATTTTCTGCACATAGCGTGATTAAAAGCGATTGCACACATAATATTATAAGTATACAAGCATAAAACGTTTATTTTAATGCAGCGTAACAATGCAAGCCTATATTGCGTCATTTGGTATTTTATGATGACCTTGCATTAATAAAGTAATGTAAAACTATTTATTTGATTCTTATCGTATATTTAATATAGTTTTGTTTATTGAAGGTTATTTTAATGTATGTCATACGTGAATCTGCCTTAAGAATGCACGTATGAAAAAAAAAACAAAGTAAAACATGTCCGGACACCTGTGACTGTTCTGGTCTCTATGACTAAAGAATCACAGTTCTAAATAACACAGTTCTAATATATTTCTTTATATTTTTGATTTTAAGCAGTATTCATAACATCGGATGGATATCATAGGATTTTTCATCCGTGCGCTTTATTTCTTTATTTTTGTTGTTTTGTATTACATAATTCGATTGGGCGTGGCTTGACTTTCTATGGATAATTTGATTGGATGAAGAGTTGATTGATTGCTCGAAAACCGCTAAATTAGCGATAACATCCGTTTATTCGTGTAGCAACCATTACTATAAAACCAGTAACAGTGAACTAATTTCAGTAAGTTACTTAAACTAAGCCTGTTTTGCAAACACCAAATATATAATGATTAAGTTTGAAATAAATCAGTTTAACAATGCAACATAAGTTGCTCTCATTAAATCAGAGATGGCGCGCATAAAATCATCAAGTTAATGTTACACGCTTTTGTCAGATGAAAATTTTACTGTTGATGGTGTAGTAAACCAAATTTAAGAGGGAAAGGTTAAACATAATATACGAAAGTTAATATGCTATAAATTAATCACATAAAATAAATGGATCGGTGCTGCTGTCTTGATCGGCCAACAATGAAAGCATTCTTAGAGTCCATGATACAATGGTATTCGACCAAATCTTGTGGGTATTTCTTGCTTTAATGCGTTTAAAATCTTCAGTATGGCGGCCATCTCTTTGCCGGCTTTCATTCAAATATCAACTCTAATCCAAATGTTTATCTTGCTTGATGGTTAAACACTGTGCTGACAGAGCTAACGTTCTATTTTTTGTTCCTATTTTTAATCGACCAATTTTAAATTCTGTTTTCAAAACTTCCTTCAGTTAGATTGTGAAAAGGGTCATTCTAGAGGCCAAGGCCGCTATAAGTCTTAGAAAATTCAACCGTTTTCGAAGATTTTCCTCTAAGCCTTTTTAGTGACATTCTGCTCCCTTGGTGTTGCATTTAAGCTGTAGCCATCTACGAATTTGTTCTTATTTCAACAGTCTAAATGATGCAGCGGTTTTCTACTTTTATTTTTTTTTTCGGTCTCCAATTTCATTTCTTTTAAAAAATTATTGAATTGAGCCTAATAAAACTTTATAAGATATTATAAACTAGTATTTGGATGAGATTACAACAGTTGGGACAGTTAAGTCTGTATGTAAGATTGGCAACAGCGCAATGACAATAAAATTAGTATCCTCAGAAAAATAAATTGCATTAAGATTATCAATCATTTTTTGATACTTATCCCATACAGCGTTTTAAAAATCGAACGTTTTGATTGATGAGTCTATTCGTATAGGTAACAGGTACTGGCAGATGGTAAAAGATTAGATCATTTACGTTTTCAACGTGGCTTCTCTATACATGTCTAAGGAATATTTTATTATAGGATGAATTTGGTCAATAAACGATTATTTCTATTGATTTTAGTATTCAATAAATTTTTTTTTAAATCTAATTTACATAAATTTTAATTTTTTTTTGTCGATTGAAATGTATGTAAGTTTAATATTAGTGTAATTCAATGACGTATTTTGTCATTTTAAAATTTTGACATTTTGTTAACCTGCACTTATTGCAATTATATTGCATTATTATTATATTATTATTATATTATTATTATATTATTATTATATTATTGAGTGTGGGAATGAGTTCCCGCTGTTTTTACTTAGATGTCGTTAGTAGCTCTGCCTTCTTCATCTTGTTTAATCGGGCAATACATGTTCTTTGAAGGTTAGATGTCAAGATTCAATAATCACTAGTGACATTTGTTCAAAACATAAACAACAATTTTTGCCAAAAAAACAGCATTTGCGGGAAGTTTTACCACATTATTTTTTGTTAAAGAAAAGTGCAGCGGAAACGCATCGGTTGCTCGTAGAAGCTTATGGTAAGCATGCTCCATCGAATACAACCTGTAGAGACTGGTTCTGACGGTTCAAAGATGTTGATTTCAAAGTAGGAGACAAGAAACGTGAAGGCGGAACAAAAAAGTTTGAAGATGCAGAATTGGAATCATTGCTGGATGAAGATCCATTTCAGACCGAAAAATTATTGGCAGAATAGTTGAATGTGGACCGCTCTACTATTGGCAAGCGTTTACATGCATTGGGATTCATTCGCAAGTTCGGAAATTGGGTCCCACACGAATTGAAAGAACGGGACATCGAGCGCCGAAAAACCATTTGCGAACTCTTGCTTCAACGCCAGCAAAGAAAGGGTTTTTTACATCGGATCATCACTGGAAATTAAAAGTGGATACGATACGACAATCCGAAGCGCAAACCAGCATGGGTCAAGCCAGGAGAACCGGGACCATCGACGCCAAAAGCAAATATTTATGGAAGTAAGGTTATGTTGTGCATATCGTGGGATCAGAGCGGCGTCCTATGCTACGAACAGGGGATCACTGGGGATCGTTACCGACGACAACTGATCCGTTTGAAGCAAGCTCTGGGTCGAGAACGGCCGGAATGGGACTATCGGCATGACAAGCTGATTTTGCAGCACGACAACGCTCGGCCACACGTTGCTTTAGTTGTCAAGAACTACTTGGAGGGGCAGAATTGCGAAGTTCTACCTCATCCGCCGTATTCACCAGACATTGCTCCTTCAGACTACCACTTGTTCCGATCGATGCAGTCAGCCCTGGCAGAGCAGCACTTCACATCATAAGAAGATGTCAAAAAATGGGTCGATAACTGGATTGCTTCCAAGGAACCGGAGTTCTTCTGCCGCGGAATTCGTTTATGGCCCGAAAGATGGGCGAAGGTTGCAACTGCCGATGGAGCATACTTTAAATAAACCAGTCATTCGTTTTCGATTCAAACAAACGTCTTTTATTTCACCAAAAAACAGCGGGAACTCATTCCCACACCCAATATTATTATATTATTATAAATTATTATAAATTATTATAAATTATTATAAATTATTATATATTATTATATATTATTATATATTATTATATATTATTATATATTATTATATATTATTATATATTATTATATATTATTATATATTATTATATATTATTATATATTATATATTATTATATATTATTATATATTATTATATATTATTATATATTATTATATATTATTATATATTATTATATATTATTATATATTATTATATATTATTATATATTATTATATATTATTATATATTATTATATATTATTATATATTATTATATATTATTATATATTATTATATATTATTATATATTATTATATATTATTATATATTATTATATATTATTATATATTATTATATATTATTATATATTATTATATATTATTATATATTATTATATATTATTATATATTATTATATATTATTATATATTATTATATATTATTATATATTATTATATATTATTATATATTATTATATATTATTATATATTATTATATATTATTATATATTATTATATATTATTATATATTATTATATATTATTATATATTATTATATATTATTATATATTATTATATATTATTATATATTATTATATATTATTATATATTATTATATATTATTATATATTATTATATATTATTATATATTATTATATATTATTATATATTATTATATATTATTATATATTATTATATATTATTATATATTATTATATATTATTATATATTATTATATATTATTATATATTATTATATATTATTATATATTATTATATATTATTATATATTATTATATATTATTATATATTATTATATATTATTATATATTATTATATATTATTATATATTATTATATATTATTATATATTATTATATATTATTATATATTATTATATATTATTATATTATTATATTATTATATTATTATATTATTATATTATTATATTATTATATTATTATATTATTATATTATTATATTATTATATTATTATATTATTATATTATTATATTATTATATTATTATATTATTATATTATTATATTATTATATTATTATATTATTATATTATTATATTATTATATTATTATATTATTATATTATTATATTATTATATTATTATATTATTATATTATTATATTATTATATTATTATATTATTATATTATTATATTATTATATTATTATATTATTATATTATTATATTATTATATTATTATATTATTATATTATTATATTATTATATTATTATATTATTATATTATTATATTATTATATTATTATATTATTATATTATTATATTATTATATTATTATATTATTATATTATTATATTATTATATTATTATATTATTATATTATTATATTATTATATTATTATATTATTATATTATTATATTATTATATTATTATATTATTATATTATTATATTATTATATTATTATATTATTATATTATTATATTATTATATTATTATATTATTATATTATTATATTATTATATTATTATATTATTATATTATTATATTATTATATTATTATATTATTATATTATTATATTATTATATTATTATATTATTATATTATTATATTATTATATTATTATATTATTATATTATTATATTATTATATTATTATATTATTATATTATTATATTATTATATTATTATATTATTATATTATTATATTATTATATTATTATATTATTATATTATTATATTATTATATTATTATATTATTATATTATTATATTATTATATTATTATATTATTATATTATTATATTATTAATAATTTATATTATATTAATAATATAATAATAATATTATTATATTATTATATTATTATATTATTATATTATTATATTATTATATTATTATATTATTATATTATTATATTATTATATTATTATATTATTATATTATTATATTATTATATTATTATATTATTATATTATTATATTATTATATTATTATATTATTATATTATTATATTATTATATTATTATATTATTATATTATTATATTATTATATTATTATATTATTATATTATTATATTATTATATTATTATATTATTATATTATTATATTATTATATTATTATATTATTATATTATTATATTATTATATTATTATATTATTATATTATTATATTATTATATTATTATATTATTATATTATTATATTATTATATTATTATATTATTATATTATTATATTATTATATTATTATATTATTATATTATTATATTATTATATTATTATATTATTATATTATTATATTATTATATTATTATATTATTATATTATTATATTATTATATTATTATATTATTATATTATTATATTATTATATTATTATATTATTATATTATTATATTATTATATTATTATATTATTATATTATTATATTATTATATTATTATATTATTATATTATTATATTATTATATTATTATATTATTATATTATTATATTATTATATTATTATATTATTATATTATTATATTATTATATTATTATATTATTATATTATTATATTATTATATTATTATATTATTATATTATTATATTATTATATTATTATATTATTATATTATTATATTATTATATTATTATATTATTATATTATTATATTATTATATTATTATATTATTATATTATTATATTATTATATTATTATATTATTATATTATTATATTATTATATTATTATATTATTATATTATTATATTATTATATTATTATATTATTATATTATTATATTATTATATTATTATATTATTATATTATTATATTATTATATTATTATATTATTATATTATTATATTATTATATTATTATATTATAATAATTCTACTCCCAATTTTCATTTATTTTTCCTAATCACACAAGTCTCATATAATACAACTACTGTGGGTCAACACTATATGACATCAAATTGGTACAAAATCAAAACGTGAATCAGAAACTCTCTACAGTTATGATCATTTGGCACACAAATCACGATCACAGACGTAAACACATCCTGTTAAAACTGGTACAATCTAGTTTCTATTTTTATTTATATATAGAAATAAAAAAAAAATATGAACCGCGACCGCTCAAGAAAAAAACCTCTAGAGCACAAACAAAAATGAAGAAAGATATACGATTATTTATAAATTTTAATTAGAAAATTTATTAGAAAACACAAAAAAAAATCTAAATTAACGCATGTGCGACAAAAACATTATGGGACATTAAGCTTTGATATAGGACACTACATATACGAAGATATTTTTAGATAAACATTAGAATAGATTTAAAACGTGCTGTGGACATTTTCTATGTAGTATAGTTGAACGGAAAGTTAAACGTCAAAATATTCAACAAAAAAAAAATGTTTTTTGGCACATGATCATGAAAAAATTTTCCCTATCAATCATCTTTGTTGATTTTTCAATAAATTTTCGTACCCATCGTTGATATTTTAAATTATTCTAAAAATCTAAACAATATACACTGTGTACAGATTTGTGCGATTGAAGCCAAAACAAATTATAAAAATGTAAGTTAGCTTGAAATTTTATTGCCCCGCACAGTGTTTGGTTTGATTTCGTTTTAATTTCATATAACGAACAACAGGTGGTGGTTTTTTACATTTTTTTAAATTTTTTTTTTGTATATTATTTTTATTATGTATTGAAGGAACCACGTGGAATTAAAGAAACAATCGAGCACATAACATGCACGTGACATTTAATTAAATAAATAAAAAATAAAAATAAAAATTATCATTACTGTACGTACTACATGTATAATATAATTATTATATAATTAACTAGATGAATCACTCGTAGATACGTCTGTTGTATGACTATATACCAAATATAAAGTACAAACCACGTATATGCTAGACGGTATCGAAATGACATTGAACTGTCATTTAGGAAATAATTTCAGAGAGTGAAGAGGTTCCATATTGAATGTGTTTATATATATTATGCTATACGCAACTAAAAATCTCTTCTAAAATAATAAATCGCGATGATCACATCTATCTATATAGCCTGTATGTCTGTCTGTCAACCATGTGTTTGCTATATATCCGCGATATATGACAAAAATATCTTTGGTGATGAGATATTCCACATCTGTTTCGTTTTGTCGAACAATAGTCTATATATTCTCATCTTAAAGATGAGAAGTGAAATGTTTGTTTTGATAAAATAAAAATAAAAAATTTCCAAACAATTGAAAATTATTGTAATTACACAAAAAATAAAATCCATATATCATATGCAACAGATGGTTTTAGTAATTAAATAAAAAATATATATATATATATATTTTTATTTATTTTTTTTTATTAACAACCACAGTGCAATTTTAAATTTTTAACCTATCAACCTTGAGTTATAGTAAAAAAAAATTCTAAATACAAAGTACCGCCACCAAACAATAGATGGAGGAATATTACGATTGGTGACTTCTAGTGACGAGTGTTGAAAACGAAACAAGAATATAAGTTATGCTTTTTGTATATTATGTCTAATTTGAAAATTGCGGGATTAAACAAATTTCGAAACTTGCCACCAAATGTTTGCCTAACTGTTAAATAATTGCTTTGTAATTTAATAATAAATGGCACCAACAATCACATGTTTAATGTTTGTTTTGTCAAATACTAATTTATGTTGGTTTTGAAGTTTTGTGTGGATTGAGGTTCATATAAATTGGATTTTCGTGTAATTCAGTAAAGTGTTTTGTCAGTTTAACGATTGTTCTATTTAATTTTATATATTCACTTTATTGATGATATATACATCAAAGATAAATGCTATACCATGCGTGATCAAATTACCAAAACTCAGCATTCAATTTTTTAGTGGAAATTATCAAGAATTCGTCACTTTGCGTCATATGTTTGAGGACACGATTCATAAAAATAATTCATTGTCTAGTACGCCACATTCCAATTACAGATGCGAATTATCTAGAGGCTTGGACTAAACTTGTGATTAGAGACAATCGTAAAGGGCCTGTAATCACATTATTAATTAAAAGATTCGTAAAGCAAAAGGTATTTGGAGTATCCGCGAAGCTAGAGATTCATTGATATTCCATTTAACTTTACCAAAGATCGAAGAAGAAATTAAGGCCATAAAAACAGTCAATACAAGTCTGCCAACCTTTAAAACGTTCCTCACGTTCTTGCAGAATCGGTGTGTGGCTTTAGAAAATTGCGATATGAGTTGTTCAACCACAATAAAAATAATAGCACCATACATAAAGCCCGTCTACCATTTGCAAAAAAATCAAAATTACATCTTGGGAATTCTTTAAATAGAGCCATAAGAAGGAGGAAAAAATGAGAATAGGACACAAAATTCATGGAGGAGCTAGACATTCAGTTAAACATTTTAATCTATTCAGTGTGGCGCAAATGAATTTAAATCAGCCTCTTACTTGGCCACGCGAAATTAGAATCAAATTGCTGACTATAAGGTTTAGTTTCCATTAGCAAGGCAATCTATAAAACAGGATTTTTATGTCGATGATATGCTTAGTGGCGCTGATACTGTTTAAGGTGCGAAACAGTTGGTAAACGAGATTACGATAATCCAAAATTTAGCTTGTTTTAATTTGAGAAAGGTTTTGATAAAAGTGAGTCGTCAATTTTACTGAATAACTAAAATCCGAAAGATCGATAGAGAAATTGTAACTATAATTCTACCGGGTACCGGTCGAAACTGGATATTTTACAACTGGATTTGACGAAACAGGATAATTCGAAACTGGATATTTTAAAACGAGATAAGGTACAAAACGAGATATGGTACAAAACTGGATAATTCAAAACTAGATATTTCAAAACGAGATAAGGTACAAAACGAGATATGGTACAAAACTGGATATTTCAAAACAGGATATTTCGACATGTGATTAAAACTTAAAATTATTTTTTAGGAAAGTTCTGGAATATGGCCAGTTAGGAAGAATCTCGGCGAGTTTTTAACCAATTAGATTATGATGAAATTCGATACATAGGATGAAAATGAAATTTTAAAATGATTTTTTTGGAAAGTTCTGGAATATGGCCAATTAGGGAGGAACTCGGTGAGTTCTTAACAGATTATGATGGAATTCTATATGTAGGATGGGAATGTGATTTTAAAATGTTTTTTTGGGTAAGTTCTGGAATATGGCCAGTTAGGAAGGAACTCGGTGAGTTCTTAACCGATTATGATGAAATTCGATATGTAGGATGAGAAAGGGATTTTAAAATGATTTTTTTGAAAAGTTCTAAAATATGGCCAGTAAGGAAGGAACTCGGCGAGTTCCTGATGAAATTCGATATGTAGGATGAAAATGTTGATGAAAATTAATTAATTTTTCTCACATAGATTCTCTAAAGTGAAGAAAAGTTATATTTAGTAGAAAAATAACAAATAGATGAAGATAAATTTTACTGACCGAGTTTACTGTCATCAAGTCAATGATTATTTTAATAAGATGAGAAAAGAATTAATTAAAAAAAAAAACATTTAGCGAAGGAAAATTGCATCTCTCTGCTTAAAATTATTCAAGTATGAAACCTTACTGGCCTTATTCCAGAACTTTCCCAACAAATCATTTTAAAATAACATTTTCATCCTACATATCGAATTTCATTATAATCGGTTAAGAACTCGCCGAGTTCCTTCCTAACTGGCCATATTCCAGAACTTTTCCAAAAAGTTATTTTTAAATCTCATTTTGATCCTACATCAAAATCGGTTAAGAACTCGCCGAGTTCCTCCCTAATTGGCCATATTCCGTTTTGTACCTTATCTCGTATTGAAATATCCAATTTTGAAATATCCAGTTTTAAAATGTCTAGTTCTGAGCGGTTCCCAATTGTACCATATGCTGCAGAATTAATGCTGTAATAGCCCCAAGCTTTGGTGGGACCACATATACGCAGAGAGCTGCGTGGCTAAGGTGGAACTTAGTCGTCAGTATGTAAACTCCGAATACCAGGCGACCTACGGTTTTATTGTTACCTTCCCACAATATACCGATCTCTGCTGTGGGTGACCTTCATTTCTCGGTTACTCGTGAGAATTGAAAAGCATCAACTTGGCTATTAGTTGAGCTGGGTCATACAGGATATGATATGGTGGTAGATGCCTCCGGACAAAGTAAGAAGAGAAACAGTCTATTTCTCCAACAACGGGCACCATTTATGATGACAACAACACTGTTCTCAGACATCGGTCTCCTCAATCATTGGTGTTGGTATTGGGAACATGGCCCTCAACTCCAGTGAATGGGTTAAGATTAACTCCTTTTAAAGAAGGCGTTTAAAAAGGGGCTCAAGGAAGGCAAAACTAGAGATGAGGCTCTAGCCGCTGCTAAGTCTTTCGATGTTGCTTTGAAACCCACCAAACCACCTGCACAATGCACAAAATGGGCCTTCTCTGGTCAAGGCCTCTTTCAGTCAAGTAGCAGGCAGTGTTAGGCTAGCTGTCTTATCTAATGATCTCAATGACAACCCTCTCCGTATGGAGCAAATGCCAAACATGCAAAAGAGTATCATTGACCTTATTATTGAGATACAAGGTCCAACTCAAAAGCCACAATTCCTTGGTTCTTTCCGGAGCACAGCATAGCTTTTCTTTGTATTTTCAGATCATTCCACAGCAGAATGGAAGAGGAACAATTTCGATAAGCTAAGGTCAAAATGTGGTCTTAACATAACTTTGGTGGAAGAGGATGATGTTCTTCGGCCAAACATCGTTAAGGAGTTTTTCCCACAAAGCCTTAGCTTGTCTAGCGTGCAAATTATTTCTACTATGGCCGCGCAGAACAATGGTCTCGCGACCAATTCCTGGAAGATACTGCAACGGATGACAACAGGCGCACTTGTCTATTTGGTTATGGCCATAGGCGATTTTTCCATGAAAACACTGCGCTATCAGTTCCTGCATTATCAGTTCCTGCTGCCTCTCTGTTAGGAGAACGATCAATGGATCTTTCCGTAACTCCTACTTTGGTTTCTGGGAAATCAGGTAGATTGACCACACAAAGGGCTGTCTATGGACTTTACAAACAATATTTAACCGTTGGCCCCATCCAGGAACCTTGGTTTAATTTAGAAAAAATCAGGGGCCTCTTGCATCCCTTGTTTTACAAACTGGAAGACCTCCAGGGATATTTTATTAATGAAAGTGGACATGCTGCCAATATCTCTGACTTTTATTAGTGATCTAGAAACTGCAACTTGTTTGCTTAATGATTTGCTCCTCTCTTCTCACGGAATCAGCTGTGTGGCGCGTAATGTTTTGGTTGCTCGCAATTTCATGGTGAAATGAACAGAAACTCTGAACTAAGGCGTTCCAAACGACTTACGTGGAGGAAAAACTGTGGTAATATCGAGGATATATCAAGAGCTGCTCGACTCCATAAAGTTCTAGCTAAGGATTAGTCTAACGAGATTGGACTTCTTCTCAAATCCGATGGTAATTATACATCAGGTTGCAAAAAGTCACTCGAAACTCTGCTTCAGGTGCATTTTCCAGTGAAATTTCTAAATGACTGCCACAAATCCAGCTCGTTTACAACATAATACACATAAATCAATAAATGTGAATTTAAATGTCACTATTTTGTGTACATTATTTGTGTAATACGAACTATGTACATTTTGTATTTGGCGTACAGACCTTGAATTTTTATGCATGCATTATAAACATCTAGATGTATTGTTTATTTATTGTTTTAGTCTTTAAGATACAAATCTTAATAACAAATAAAAGTTTAATTTATTTTAAATATTGACGAAGAGAATAGAACGATTGATGAATTTTAAATTTTCAACACGTGTAACGGATGCTTATGCAACAGATTAATTTTCATCTTAACTATATACAGATATATATATATATATATATATATATATATATATATATATATATATATATATATATATATATATATAAGGTATTTTTCAAAGGAAAAACTAAGATTGGATAGTCGTGAAATGAATGTTTGATTTGATGAGGATTTTTTTTTTGCTCATTATATATGTATCTGGATTGGCAAGTTTGGGTTTTTTATTTTATTGTTCGATAGACACGCAGATACATTGTATATATGTACATATATTACTGCAAAATCATGATTGCATAATTTAATCCTAAGGTGGTTTTTATAAAATATCATTGAACTAGCAATTATTTGATTTTCATGATACAGAAAAGCTTCGAATAATTCATAGATGTTTTAATTCTAAAGTTTTCAAGATGTTCCAAGCTCAGTTACTGCACCGCGGCTATAAGTTATAACCAAATATAGGAGAGTTAATTATACAAAAAAAACATCATAATAATGAATTGCTTTTCAAATAAATTAGAAATAACGATACAAAAAAAAAATTAAATAATAATCGACGCATATTTTCCAAGAAAAATGTAAGGCAAGTGCCATTTCAATATATCAGTAATAAATTTTTCATTCATCACATGTAACATTTTTTTTTATATATTATTTTTTTATTTTAAATGTACACAAGTGACTCGTTCAAAGTATCCTCGCTATATAAGATCTCGTTTCCTTGTCAAAAACACATTAAACCACCGTCGCGTTGTCATCGTTGTGTCGCTATATAAAGAAAATCCTATCACATAAATTGTATCTAGTTTTGTTGGTGCTTTGTATTTTTTATTTTTATTTTTTTTTTTGTCATAGTCGTCGTCGTTTCTTATATATGACCGCGTTTTAAGTTATTATTATAGTTTTCTGTCGACTTTATACAAAAACAACAACAACGACGGTAAAACATTAAACGCAACAAAAAAAATTGTTTATATATATAATATACATAACCCAAGATGAGTATTATAATCATAAATAGAAGAACCAAACTAAACTAAACTAAAAAAAAAAATCTAGTTTTCTATTTACTATTTTATTTTACTATTCTTTGACATGACTATAATTATTCTCATCATCATCATTATCATTATTCTTGCTATTATACAATAAATTTTGCTTTTTTTTTTATTTTTTTTTTGTTTTATCTCATCTCAACTGTATATGTAAAAAAAAATTCTCCATCTTTTGTTCTCTTATTATTATTTTAAGATATGATGATAATGATCCTAAGAATAATAATAATGATCGTTCGTTTCTATATAATATACATAAAAAAAAAAAAAAAAAAAAAGTTCACTCAAATTGAAATAAGAAACTTCTTGTTTTAATTATAATCTTTCAAGTCGTCTCGCGCATCTTATGGATACATGCTGCACATAAGAACATAATATAAACAATATTGATTGATCGAACTTATATATAAGATCATAAACACAAATAAATAATTAATATAATATGATTATTTATTCTTGTTAATTAATTTCTAATTTATTATTCTCGTATATACACAACATATATATGTGTACGATCGGAGGAGCGATCGAAATGAACGATCGTTATAAGCTAGAATATTGATGCGCGATCGTGTATATTATTATTATTACACTATTCGCGTTACTTATTATTGTAATAATATTGTTTTTGATCACGTACTTTTTGATTGACAATTATAAAAAATTTATAGTGATCGCGATCAACGGATTTAAAAAAATTTAATGGATTTTTATGATTGAAATGTCACATAAAAAAATGCATAATAATTGTATATATTTTTCGCGCGATCGATTTTAAAATGAGGATATTGATTTGTGGTTAAAATGTGTCATGTTTAGATAGTGTTTTTTTTTTAACTATTCTATTTCAGTAAAATCATTAGGGAAGATTGGTGTTTTTAAGATAAAGAAATCATTGTTTTTATATGTGGCTGGGATATTGCTTAATTTTGCTATATAAAATAGCAATGTTGCTTTATTTCTGAGAAATAATTACGATATTCAATAAACAAAATAAGTAAAAATTTTCTATTCTTATTTATACATTCATACATGTATATTCATGTATTTCAAATTCCTCTATTCTGATCATTTTGTCATTTTAACAGTTTAAAGATTATTTCATTTAATTTTGGTGTTAAATAATTTTTTTGTGAAACTGTAATTTATATAAATTTTAGTATTTTGTGTGAATTGTAAAGTATATTATTTAGATTTACTTGTTAATTGCAATGATGTATTTTGTCAGTTTAACGATCATTTCATTTGGTTTGGGTGTTAAATGATTTTTTTTTTGAATCTGTAATTTAGATACAGTTTAGAGTTTTATGTGAATTGTAAAATACACTAGAGTCTCGAGTTGCATAGGTTCAATATGCGCTGTTTCAACTTGCGTAGCAAAAAACTTTAATGCGTACATAATCAAAGTTATGAATCGTAAAACGACGGAAACGGCCATTTTGGAGAAACCTGTCAATGAACATAAAAATATTTTATCATTAGAAATAAAACTAGATATTTAACGAAGCTTTCAAAGCTTTCTTGTATTTTTTTTCTTGTAATTACAATTACGTATTTTATTATCAGTTTAACGGTTATTTCATTTAATTTTAGTGTTAAATAATTTTTATGGATCTACAATTTATATACATTTTAGAATTTTGTGTGGTTTGTAATGTGTATTACAATAGTATTATTTTAGAGTAGATTAGACTTTTAAATTTTTTTCAGAACATTGTCACCCTGGACTTAGTATGAGTTTGTTGAAATTCCAAAAATCGAGATTGGTCGAAATTCAGAAAATAGAAAATTTAAAAATGTTAAAATCCAGAAAAACGATAGTTAGCTTTAAAGGACAGCATTAGAACCATGCAATTCGAGCCATTAATCGAAAATCTCCGAAATTCCGAAAATACATGACTGTTATGACCATTATAATTTACTACATAAATCGAAAATTTTTGAAATTCGAATAACACATACATGATGGTTAGCCTTTAGATCAGGCAATATTCACTACAAATTAGAAAATTGTAATGTCTAGAAAACACATGATGTGGTGAGCTCACTTAAAATCCAGGCATCTTAATTATAAAAAATTATAATTGATTTTTTTTTAAATTCAGAAAAACGGTGGTTCACCCTTTAATGGTTAGCCATTTACCATGTTAGTGGCGCATGTTACGCACTAACCTTGTGCGAAAAGCAAACATCTCTTTAAAACTGTGCTTTTCACGAAAATCCTGAAATTATATCAATATAGGCTATTAAAAATGTCAAATTTATACCATTAATCGAACATCTCAAAACTCTAAATAATCCATGCCTTAAAATTTTGCAATTACTCCTAAAATAAAAAATAAAAAAATCTCGATCTTACATGATCGTGATGAGCTTATTAAAACTGTTAAATTGATCGAAAATTTCCAAAATCTAGAATATACATGATTTTTTGGCCAATAAAACTGTAAAGTTAATACCTTAAATCGAAAAATTAAAAACCAAAATCTATATTTTGGTTAGCACACTAAAACTTAAGGTACTAATCAAAATTTCTAAATCCAGAGAATATATGATACGAAATCTATTAATACTAAAAAAAAATTTAATTCTAAAATAGGTATATAGACCAAGGTGTGGGCCGAATTATCGATTTCTTGAAAAATATTGGGATACAAATAAGATACCGCCAGTCGACAAAAGATGGTGCGATCAGTAAGTTATGATTAAAATTGCCCAGAGAAAAGTTTAAGAATAGTGAATTTGATGTCGAAGACAAAGAAAGTAGCGGAAGGCCAACGATGTACGAAGAAGCGGAATTGGAAGCATTATTGGATGAAGGTTTTTGCCAAACGCAAGAACAACTTGCACGTCTATTAAAAGCATTGAGGATAATTCAAGAGCAAGGAAATTGTTCCATAGGAACTAAAGCCGAGAAAACGTTAAACGCCATTTTTTTAAATTGCGGCTTGCCAAACAAATATAAAAGCCAAAGCTTGCCAAATCATTGGGACCACCATGTTTTAACATCGACAGCCAAATATTCATGGAAAAAAACTTATGTCGTGTATATATGGAGGGATCAGCTTGGTGTCCAAAAATTGGATCGATAACTTCAAAATAACTCCGATAAATAGCGTGGTAATAAATCTGACGTGGTATTCGTATGCTGCCAGAAAGATGGGAAAAAGTATTGGCTAGCGATGGACAATACTTGGTATAAATCATAAGCTACCTTTCTTGCACAATAAATGCCCAATTTTTGACAAATTAGAACGACGGTAGGCAAGTAGTATAAATAAAGAATTTAAATAGCATAACTAGTCATCAATTTACCAATTATTTTAATTAAATATTTTATAAATATTAAGCTTGCCTTTTTAAAGTTATAGGAAATATTAAAATTTAACTATATTTATTTTTAAGAATTTGGATGCGCCATTAAATAGAAATTTATTAGTTAACATTTCAACCACTGACTGATTTTTTTCATTATATGAGCCAAAATTTATAATTCAAAAAAAAAATAAAAATTACAAAAATTCTCAGTAAACGATACAACTAATCACATCGCAACGCCCCAATAAATTATTTAACAGCGATAAGAAATATTTAAAATATTTCACCTGCTTTCTATCCATAAGAGTCGTCAACACGCTTCCCCCAATACATTTAAATTCCTAAAATTTAGACCAGCACACACACACACACACACACATATATATATACACGCATACTATATCAAAAAACCTTTAAAAATAATATCATCCGATAGATAAACAAATAAATAAAATAAAATTGGAGATATGTCAAGAAAATTCCCAGTGAGTTTTCAGTGAAAATACAGAAAATTAAAAAAATTCTTTATGGTAATTTTAGAATATAATTTTTTTTTTTTTAGAGGTGAAGCTATTTTTAGAGTTGGAATTTATTTCAAAGTATAGTTTTAAACCAAAAAAAAAAAAAAAAAAAAACGACGAAAACAGGAATTCGTCACAATTGAACAACACTAATTGATTAAATTATTAAATCTAATTAGTTTTGATGAGATTTTTATTTTTATTTTTTATAATTTTCGTAGAATTTTCCTATGCGCAAGAAAATTGTACCCATCATATATACACATAAAAATTGTGAATCACACATAACGTACTCGAAAATATTAGATCGGATAATAAATGGCTTTTCGGTTGTTGTTGTTGTTGGTGGTGCTTTTATTTTGGGGGGCGACTATGGCGACATATGATGGCGTCCTCTTTTCTTGATGATATCCAATCCATTAAATTTGTTTTTTATTAATATTTTGACAAATGTTAAAACAGAAGTCATGTACTATTAAATTACATTGACACACAGTGTGTTTTTGTCATTTTTTTTTTATAAAAATTCACGGGTTTGAGTATATTTCTATGTGGCGTCTCCATTTGTAACACCGAGCCGTCATAATAAATTTTTCGTTTTCATATCAGCACATACATAATAATAATAATAACAAACTGATCAAATTACTTTATGGCTAATAGGTTTCGATATTTCCAATAACAGTTGCCGTCGTCGTCATTGTATATTATGTATAGTAAATGTATATATACTATACAGATCTAATAAATTATGGAGACGCCATAAAGTTTTCTATGTACATATGTGTGATTGTGTGTGTGTATCTTGTGTATACATGGAAATTGGATCAACTTTTTTGCACACCTTAGGGAAATTTATTTTACACACATTTTTCTGGTTATTATTAAGAAAAACTTTTTATTTTTCTAAATTATATAATTTTTTATCCAAACCACCAACATCATATTACGATCATCACACTCAACAATGTCTCAAAAGGATTATATTGTATATATGTTGTGTGTATATACTGCAGAGTTACACATTTCTAACTTGACGAAAAAATGTAATAAGCTATTCTTTAGGGAATATGTTCATACAACAACAACTTAAATTATCCAATTGAGTACCTATACATACACCTGATGATATATTATATATACTTAAAAAATTAGGTCCCTCACCCACTATTTATCGTACAAATATGACAACTGATACATCACGATATAATACTTATAGTTACAAAATTAAGTAATTAAATATATTTAAATCTGAATCAAATATAAAAAAAAATACTTTAATATTCCAATTAAATTTTAATTAACTCAAATAAAATAAAATAAATAAATAAACATAATACATAAACTACACTACACTCGATTTATACGCCTTCAATCGATATAGCGCGCGAGAGATTGTGAAATTTTTAATTCTGTAATTTTCGTTTTTTTTTTTTTTTTTTTTTTAAATAAACAAAATGTAAAAAAAAAAAATTTCCCATCATCAACTTGTGATTTTGATCTACCTACAAGTTTTTTGTAATTAGGAGGTTATGGCAATTTTAAAGATTTTTTTTAATTTATTATTATTTTATGTAAGTGTAAACTATTTTTTTTTTAATGGATCCAAAAGTTATTTGGGAATATCCAGATTATTTAAAAAAATTGAAAAGTTTAATTGTTTTTAACTAATCTTATTATACTTTAAACTTTAGTTAAAATTCCAAATTTTGTTTCAATAAATACTAAAATAGTTAATTTGGGCGTATTTTATCATAAAACGGTTATTTTTATTGTTTTTAGTGTAGAATTGTTTTAGTTATTACATTATTTTCTTATTTTCTTATTATTATTTTACTATTTTATTTTATTATTTTTTTATTTTATTTTATTTTATTTTATTTTATTTTATTTTTTTATTTTATTTTATTTTATTTTATTTTATTTTTTTATTTTTTTATTTTATTATTTTATTTTATTATTTTATTATTTTATTATTTTATTTTATTATTTTATTATTTTATTATTTTATTATTTTATTATTTTATTATTTTATTATTTTATTATTTTATTATTTTATTATTTTATTATTTTATTATTTTATTATTTTATTATTTTATTATTTTATTATTTTATTATTTTATTATTTTATTATTTTATTATTTTATTATTTTATTATTTTATTATTTTATTATTTTATTATTTTATTATTTTATTATTTTATTATTTTATTATTTTATTATTTTATTATTTTATTATTTTATTATTTTATTATTTTATTATTTTATTATTTTATTATTTTATTATTTTATTATTTTATTATTTTATTATTTTATTATTTTATTATTTTATTATTTTATTATTTTATTATTTTATTATTTTATTATTTTATTATTTTATTATTTTATTATTTTATTATTTTATTATTTTATTATTTTATTATTTTATTATTTTATTATTTTATTATTTTATTATTTTATTATTTTATTATTTTATTATTTTATTATTTTATTATTTTATTATTTTATTATTTTATTATTTTATTATTTTATTATTTTATTATTTTATTATTTTATTATTTTATTATTTTATTATTTTATTATTTTATTATTTTATTATTTTATTATTTTACTATTTTATTATTTTATTATTTTATTATTTTATTATTTTATTATTTTATTATTTTATTATTTTATTATTTTATTATTTTATTATTTTGTTATTTTATTATTTTATTATTTTATTATTTTATTATTTTATTATTTTATTATTTTATTATTTTATTATTTTATTATTTTATTATTTTATTATTTTATTATTTTATTATTTTATTATTTTATTATTTTATTATTTTATTATTTTATTATTTTATTATTTTATTATTTTATTATTTTATTATTTTATTATTTTATTATTTTATTATTTTATTATTTTATTATTTTATTATTTTATTATTTTATTATTTTATTATTTTATTATTTTATTATTTTATTATTTTATTATTTTATTATTTTATTATTTTATTATTTTATTATTTTATTATTTTATTATTTTATTATTTTATTATTTTATTATTTTATTATTTTATTATTTTATTATTTTATTATTTTATTATTTTATTATTTTATTATTTTATTATTTTATTATTTTATTATTTTATTATTTTATTATTTTATTATTTTATTATTTTATTATTTTATTATTTTATTATTTTATTATTTTATTATTTTATTATTTTATTATTTTATTATTTTATTATTTTATTATTTTATTATTTTATTATTTTATTATTTTATTATTTTATTATTTTATTATTTTATTATTTTATTATTTTATTATTTTATTATTTTATTATTTTATTATTTTATTATTTTATTATTTTATTATTTTATTATTTTATTATTTTATTATTTTATTATTTTATTATTTTATTATTTTATTATTTTATTATTTTATTATTTTATTATTTTATTATTTTATTATTTTATTATTTTATTATTTTATTATTTTATTATTTTATTATTTTATTATTTTATTATTTTATTATTTTATTATTTTATTATTTTATTATTTTATTATTTTATTATTTTATTATTTTATTATTTTATTATTTTATTATTTTATTATTTTATTATTTTATTATTTTATTATTTTATTATTTTATTATTTTATTATTTTATTATTTTATTATTTTATTATTTTATTATTTTATTATTTTATTATTTTATTATTTTAGTAGTTTATTATTTTATTATAATAATATAATAATAATAATTATTATATTAATAATAATTAAAGGCCTAGGTGCAGAACTTGCAAACTAACACCACTCTGCAAATCAGTGATTTAGACTGTCTCTCCGCTGAAGAAGAAGTGAATGCAGCCATCAGACGAGACCTCGAAAGATAATAACGAATTGAGCGCAAGATCTTAGTGATCCGATGTAATGTCTGCTTTGGTAACGGCCACCATTAGGACAACTGAAAAGGCCCCGATTGGAGTGAACTTGGTCTTCACTGTAGAGAGGGGGGCCATTTCAAAAAGAAATGTAAAGTGAAGACCAAGTGATTCTTATGTGATGAAAATAAAATTGGGCCAGAACAAATCAAACACCCCTTTTTTTTGGACAACTCAAATGACGGCCGCCCACCTTACCCCAATAAACCGGAAAAATTACCAGCTTTTTCAAACAAACTGCTGCCTTCCTGTGAAACAAGAATCCACCAGGTCCAGACAGAGTATCCATTGAAGCGTTGAAGGTGATAGCTTTATTTTAACCTGAAGTACTTTTAAATATGTACAACCGTTGGCTTGTGAGTGTATTCCCAAAGACATGGAAAATTCAGCGGCTGGTACTCGTTAGTAAAAAGAAAGGAGGCCGAAACTCCCAATCCGTATATAGACCCTTGTGTATTTTGGACACAGCGGGCAAACTATTAGAACGGTTACTAAAGCCCCGACTCATAGCAGCAATTGAAGCAGAAGGAGACTTATGCAATAAGCAATACGGGTTCAGGAAAAGTCGACCTACTATTGGCGCTATTGAAGAAGTAGTGAGAGCCTTTTTGATTGGCACAGGAATAAAATCATTGCCAATGTAGCAGAGATCAAAGGAGATGCCGTCTAAGGTTCAATCCTTGAACCTGCCCTATAGAACGCATCATATGATGGTATCTTGCGTAAGGAAATGCCAGAGGACACCATCATGTTTGAATATGCAGAGTATATTGCGGCTGGTATAATCGGTCCAAGATCTGAAAAAAAGAATTTGATGGAAATTTGAAATACCAAACTTCCGTTTAAACCAAATTTGGTGTTGTCGAATTAAAAGTCTAAAATTTGATTCTTTAACAGTCAACAAATATGCTAAATTTGAATTAAGTTTGAAACCTATTTGAACAAATTTTTAAATTAAACTCATCAAAAATTGTAAAGTATCACTAAAAAAGTGTCTTAAATTTTTAAATTTGTCAAAATTTCATTGGAACTATAGATTTGATTTGAAACGAGTTTGAAACCTAAAGAATATTTTACATTCAAATTCCACCTCTTTGATGTGAATAATCATTTCTGTTTTATAACGTCATTGTTTTGAGTATAACGTCAATATTCTAAACTTCTAAATGTTATTACCAACCAAGTTTAAAACAATTGGAAACCAAATCAAAACAAATTCTTTTATGCTACCCAAAAAATAAAAAATTTGGACATATTTCAATTCAAAAGTTTCGTTTGTTAAGGAAACCTTAGAAAACGGTGAAATTAAGAGTTTCTGTAGGCTTTTATCAACAATTAGCAATTTAAATTTTTATATCGTCATAGAACTAAAACTCAAAAACAAAATTCGATAGTGTCCTTGTCAAAAAGTAAAAAAAAACCCCACCCAAATTTGAAAACTACCTTAAAAAAAAAAATGTTCCAATCAATTAAAAACAAAAACTGAAAGTGAAAAAATTTTCCTCTCAGTTTTACTTTTCCTCAAACAATTGATTTTCAAATACATTTAAATCAATTGCATACATAAATTATACGTAAATCTCTGGGAAAATCGAAATTAAAATTACGATTAATGCTTTCAATTTTAATAGCAAATTATAAGTAAAATTTGAAGAAAAAAAAAATCCTAAAAAAGATAGGAAACAAAGAAAATGTACATAAACGTATATATTACTATACAACACAACACACATTTAGGTGGTATTGGGCACGCCAGCCACAATATTTTTTTGTTGTCGATTTTTCCATTTTCCTTCGTTAAACTTTTATTTTTTATTTTATTTATTTTTTTTTTTTGTTTGTTGAATGTTATTCGAAATGGCTGGAGGAATTTTTTACTTTATTTATTTTATCCCACCCCCAAAAAATACGAAAAATTTTAGGAACGAGAAGCGTGTGTTGTAGACGTCGACAAAATGTGTATAAAAAAAAACTATATGTATATACGAAAAAGACGACGACGTCGAGTCGTCGGGACTAGACGACGAGTTTTGTTTTTATTTTATTTTTTGTTATGAATCTGGAAAATTGTTTTCCATTCTTTTAGTAAATACAAAAAAAAGGAGATTTTTATATTTTTGCGTAAAATCAATAGTTAACGACGACTCGTCCTTAAGGCGTCTTTATATTATTATTGTATATTTTCAGGCGTCCGTACACTCAAAAATGAGACATTATATATATGGTTTGTATGTATATAGGATGAAAAGAAAATCGCTATACATATACATGAATATTAGTTAATATGGAAAGGAAAAGTTTTAAAGATAAAATAATCATCATCATCATCATCATCATCCTGGAAATGAAACATCATACCGTATATAAAAAATAATTAGATAGATAAATCTATTTTACCGACATTTTCTTTTTTTTTTTTATTGTTTACTTGACTGAAAATGTCTTATGTACAATGTGCATATTTTATCATTTCCGTCGATAAAATTCTAATTTTCAATATACGTAGTATAGACTATAATTGTATGCATATAGGGTTGTTAAAAAAATGAAAGTCACAGTCTGGTTCTTACAATACAATTAACGCGCAATATTATTTCAAGCCGCCTCTCTCCTCCCTATTTCGTATTTATATATACACATAAAATTACCACATTTTCTTTATTATGACGCAAACCCGAATAAAATATCAATACTCTCATAATCAAACGAGGAAAACATTAAAAAAAAATAAATAAAAATACAAACCCAGCCAAAAAAGAAAAACAAATTTACAATAGTCTACTATAATGTCTTACACACACGCAATTTTTTTATTTTCCAAATTTCATCCCTTTCATTCTTATTTGACCTCTTTTTTTGAAGGTCATTATCTGTCCTTGTCTAGAGAAGTGTATAAGTATTTTCCGTTACTGCTTTTCAGTTTTCCCTTTTTTTTATTTTTTTTTTGGAAATTTTATATATAAAATGAAATTTTCTGTACTCGCTCTCGCTTGATACCAAAATAATCATGTATGTACATATATTCGTTTTTTTTTACCACATAGAGTGGTTATAAAGTTCCCCAGAAATATATTATAATCAGAAAATTTTTTACACAACAACAATTCCAATTCCTGTTATTTTCACAATTTTCATTTAACTTTTTTTTTTCGTAGAGCTATATAAAAGCAGTACGATTATATACATTAAAAAAAAAGTTCATCCGCCCAGAACCACCTCTTACAGCATGAGACCGTTATCTTGTATTATTTTTGGTTTTGTATATACCCAAAAAACAAATTTACTCGTGTACATTTTCCTTCATTTTCAATTTAGAAAATTATTTGGTGGTATGGCGTCCGTCGTCTACTAACAACGACACAAAGAAAATGAAAAAAAAAAAAAAATCGACGAGGATAAACACAAAAATGTCGACAATACACATACTAACATATAGATCTAAACTTTAAACGTGCTATATACTTTACTCTTCGTGCTTATATATATGTGTGTGCGCTAGGATCATAAATATTTTCCATCTCATTCTTGTTTTGATGGTTGTTCGTTCGCAATCGATTTTTTATCACCCCCTACAACATTCCACCCGAAATACGAAAAAAAAATCAAATCATTTCATTCTATATGTTTAAAATTATACATCACACACACACAGCTCCACATTCTGCTCTTCTCTTTCATGTAAACCGATTGGGCTGGGTTTCTCTTTTGCGATACACACATCTCTTTTTAACAAAAGCGAATGGAATTCAGTATAATAAACAACAGAACACATACAAAAAAAATATGTCCTTGGTTGAAGGAGACTTCATAACAGAACTGAATTTTAGATAAATGGTTATAATATGTGAGGTGGTGTATGGGATGGAAATATTAAAAATATATAAGATTTTCATCCTGTATATAATATATGTCACGTGCAGAATATTTAGGATTTTTTTTTATTTTGTTTTTGTTTTGGGATTTAAGATGATAATTGTTTTCCTTTTTATACTTAAATATTGACGGAATTTTACACGTGTCTGAACCCAACAAATAACGGTATTTCTTCAACTAACAATGCGGTTCATTAAATTGTATGGCCAAAAAAAATGTTGGTAAATTACCTTTTAACATTACGCTCATTTAAACTTTTGGGCAATAAAATTTAATGTTTTGAACACCAGAACCGTGTACTGTGTTGTTTTTTTTCGAAATAGTCCCCCTAAAAGCATATATATTTACATTATCCACAGTCAAACATTTTCTGTTCATGATCATGATGACATATCTGGAATAAATGGATTTTTCCGTCTTCTGTTTTATTTCGTGTTTAAATTACCTGAATTTTTTCAACATATTATCGAGAAAAAAAAAACCAGAAATCAAAAAAAAAAAAAAATATAATAATAATAATAAAAAAAACATGGAAGGGAAAATTGCTTTTATAAATTTTTCTTTTTGGTTTATTTGTCGTATTGCAGATATATATAGAGTAGTTTACGTATATACAGAAGAAAAATAAAATGTATTTCCACTCGATCAATTTCTTATAACCATGAACTACTTCTTCATTTTTCCTCGATTCCTATCATCGTTCGGTTTTCATTTGCTTTTTTAAATTGGAAAAATCTTAAATTACATTATATATATATATATATATATATATATATATATATATATATATATATATATATATATATATATATATATATATATATATATATATATATGCGTTATATACATAAAATACAATTTTCCTAAAAGAGCCACACCCTGAGATGATGTGAACAAAAATTCTATATTTATACATAACTAACGTATTTGTTAAGATTCCTAAGTGGAAATTCCCATAACGGCACGAATGCTGTTCATTATTACATTGACTTTTATTATCCTGACGCCAATGGAAACATTATAATTTTCCATCATTATTATTTTCCATTCATACAACGATGAACCAAGAAAAAAACTTTCAGTTTAGTTTAATTTTTCTACTTTTCCTTTTTCCGTTTCTCTTTTCATCTATATACATGTATATAGATGTCGACAGAAAATAGTATTATTCACCCACTCCATAATCCCATATCAGCCCGACATAACATCATAACATCTTCGTCATTTTATCCCTTCCTCCACCATACTGCTTTCCGCCTGTTTTAATATTTTTATCCGACAGTTCAACAATATATATGTATGTACATATATCATTCTTTTGGTGATGAGATTTTCAGAGGTTTACGTCTAGGCGTCTGGGCTGGTGTGGGGGGTGGTTGAGATAATAAAAAAGTATAAAAAAAATTATCTAAAAGAACCAGCATATCTTATACCCGGGGAGAAAGGGATTGACGTCATGATGATATGATGATGATCATGATGGTGGTTATAAAATAAAATGCTGACTTCATACTTATGTATATATATATATATATATATATATATATATATATATATATATATATATATATATATATATTTATATATATATATTATATATACCCCACACTGTGTATATGTGTATAGTACATATATACACATTTTTCTTATAGAATAAAACATTTTTCCGTCGAGAGCATAGAAAAAAAAGCAAAAAAAAAAAAAAACTGGGAAAGAAAAAGGATACATTTTTCCTTTCTTTTTTGTTTGTGAATTCGATAGTGAAATCGAAATTGACGAACGATGACGATGATTTTGACGATGAAATAGAAATGGAATTTTCATTAGTTTTTCGTTATAGCTAGAGTTTCCGTATAAAAAATTCGATATTGCCATAAGTGAGGGAATATTATTAGGTATATGGCATACATTTTTAAGGACATAATTATAAAAAAAAAATGGCTCCCATTTTAATCCTATATATTGTAACTTGCATGATTCTTAAAAATTTTTACTCAAAATTTGCTTTATCATCGAAATGAGTGAATTTTTACGATTTACTATACTGAAAGTTTACACATAAATCCTTCGTACGAGTATAAAAAATATTTTTTCCTTGCGTAATTCAATGAAAGCACGCAAGCAATGTGCGTACATTAAAAATGGGTGGTGAAGCATTTTTCACACAACGCAAAACATTTTTTTTTATTTATTTTTTTCTCAAATGCCAAAGGGTACAATTTATGAATGAACCCAAAATTTCAATGCATCCTCTTTGGTACAAGTGGAAAAAAAAACAAAACATAAAATTTACCCAGTACCCAGATGAAGACAAGTACTGCACCCCCATATAGAATTAAATACAAATAATCTCGTTGTGTTTGTATATGCATTAAAAAAATAAAAAAAAAAGAATTTAAGTGGGTCGGTGGTGGTTTGTATGTGTTAAACACAAAAGGACATACCTGAAAATAAAAAAATTAAAACACTTTATAGAATTTAATTTAAAAATTTTAGCAGTTCATCAACCTACTAAAAAGCTCGTTGGTATACAAATAAAAATGGCGTCTATTAAACATGTGCACTGTCAAAAATATATGTTGTCTATATATACGATAACATGTATATAAATGTATGAATGATTGGCATTTTGATCTGCTGGAAAACATAAAATCCCGTACGAAGAAAATGAAAGAAACGCCCATTTATTTCCAACACATTTATTTTTTATTTTTTTTTTTTTTTAAACATCATATCAGTAACATCCCAAGAATTCAATCATCTATAAGTGTATACGCAGTTATACATAATATAACTGTAAAACCGTGGGTTAAACATAAAAACAAATAATATTAGACTGCAATCAAGATCAAATAAAAATTAAAACTATTGCAAAACTATATATTATTATAATATAGCGATCAGTAGTAAAACTACCAACTAATTTTTATTCGCGCGAGCAGCAACATATAAATTTCCGCTTGATTAATCAATTGATGTTTTTATTTCGGTTACAAATCACTGATTTCCACAACATAACAAAATATAACAATATAATCATCATGATCATCTCGGCGCTACCTGCACCTTAACCTGAATAAGTCTAAACTCTTATTTATGTATATTCATATAACATATATATGTACATACTTTTATAGTTTTAAACATAGCTTTTTTTTCTCTCTATATAGTTAATAACAACAATAATAAATTACACATGTCCGGAGGAGGAGGCGGTTACCTATGATTATATTGCAAAATCTTTTCTATATATCTTACGTTTAATAAGATGTGTCTAACAATCGTATATGAACGGAAAAAAATACATATTTTCCACATAAATTATTCAATTGTCATTTTTTTTATGTATATTTTCATAAGACATGTGTGTAAGATAAGTTTTTTTTTTTTTTGTTTTCTAAGAAGTTGTATCGATACACAATAAAAGTTTAAGCTTCAT
This sequence comes from Tipula confusa, assembly GCA_963556175.1. NCBI lineage: Eukaryota > Metazoa > Arthropoda > Insecta > Diptera > Tipulidae > Tipula > Tipula confusa. Next base: position 49,243,744 of record OY744475.1, on the reverse strand, counting down.
CGAATCATAATAAGGGAGCCAAATATTTACGAATAAATTGGTGAATTTCTTAGAAGGTATCATCTGAATATGCGAGAATAGATTTTATGATTTTATTCGTGCTGGTATCCGAGTAAAATAATATTCATAATTTGATTTTTTCTTTTTTTTTTATGGAAAAACAAGTCAGTTAGAAATTTTTCTAAGAAAGCTCAATCAAATAATAATAAAATATTCTTAATTTAAATATATTCTCGGAATTATAATATAATTTGATAAATTCTAAACAAACTTATAAATATCTATATCGATTAGACTGCGAAAATTATCGACACAAATTAAAAATATTCAAAAATTATCAGCTATTATCATATGTGCAAAAATACTGCCATGATAAGAAAAAACGACTTATCTACATTTTACGAAAAATTGTTTTTTTGATGCCAATCGATCGCTAATAATGTTTATAAATAAAATATTAAAAAAATAAATCCAAAAAAGTTTAGTAGCAAAATGCACTTAACTACCCTATTTTAATCAAAAATACCTTTTTTCTTTTGTAGATGAGTCGGTTTTATTTTAAATACGTTATGCTAAGTCACAATTGTTTAGTTTTCGCTTGCCTTTGTATATCGGTTGGCTAAATCAAGAATACATTATGTGATATAAAAAAAAATTAACTCACACAAAAATTTACTATGGTTTTAGACAAAAACGTCTTATGATTTTTTTGGTTTATTTTTTGGGGAAAAAATATGTTTTTTTGTTATTAACAGTTAATAATATACAAACAAATATTATCTATTTTGATTATGAATATGTCAAAAATATTTCCAAAACTTAAGCTGCGATTTTTTTTTTTTCAAATAGTTTTTGTAGATAAGTCAAATATATATAATATGACGATTAGCTTATCAAAACCAGAAATTTTCAAAATTTAGAAAATTCAAAATAGTAAATCTAGCAAAACTGTGAAATTCATAGCATGAATCGAAAATTTATAATATCCTGAAACTAGATAATCATGCCAAACTATAAATCGAAAATTTCTAAAATATAGAAGGAATATAGGTTACGTTAGGTTAGGTTGAGATGGTCGTCCTAAAGCATGTGGCAATTGGTAAATTGGGTTAAGCTACATGCATTGGTAATATTTTAATATATTTTAATATGTTTTACTAAATTTTAATAAATTTTAATAAATTTTAATATATTTTAATATGATTTAACATATTTTAATATATTTTAATATATTTTAACATATTTTAACATATTTTAACATATTTTAACATATTTTAATATATTTTAATATATTTTAATATATTTTAATATATTTTAATATATTTTAATATATTTTAATATATTTTAATATATTTTAATATATTTTAATATATTTTAATATATTTTAATATATTTTAATATATTTTAATATATTTTAATATATTTTAATATATTTTAATATATTTTAATATATTTTAATATATTTTAATATATTTTAATATATTTTAATATATTTTAATATATTTTAATATATTTTAATATATTTTAATATATTTTAATATATTTTAATATATTTTAATATATTTTAATATATTTTAATATATTTTAATATTTTAATATTTTAATATTTTAATATTTTAATATTTTAATATTTTAATATTTTAATATTTTAATATTTTAATATTTTAATATTTTAATATTTTAATATTTTAATATTTTAATATTTTAATATTTTAATATTTTAATATTTTAATATTTTAATATTTTAATATTTTAATTTTTTCAGATTTTCACAGATTTGAGTGAGATCACTTAACCCTCCCTTTAGGACTGGCGAACGTGGTCGAGTCAGTGTACTTGCTTTCGTTTTATTTCATGAGCGACATCAGGAATTTTCATTAAAGTCCTGATCTCGTGGTAGATTAGAACTCCGTAAGTGTCATCATCGTCACTTTCATAGGCCCTTCTACACAATTGTCATGAGTGAATTCCTAAGAGCTTCTTCTCAACTTTAACACAGCATTAATGTCATTTCAAAACAAACCATATGTAATCCTGATGAGTTGAGTCTATAGGATTGCTGGAAATCTAAGAACCCGTGATGTACGTCATGAAATGTTTCGTAATAATGAAAAAGAATCATTCTCAGTAAAAAAAAACTTTCAATCAATAAATTTGTCAGAATGTCGTTCAATTTTACAATTTTTAGTTTATTTGCTGCCTATGGAACAAAAAATGTTAATCGAAAAAAGAAAATTTACAAAACTCTGAAAATATATGATGGTTGTTAGCCTTAAAAATTTTGAAATTTACGCCACAAATCTAAAATTTCCAAAACTCGGAAAAACGTGATGAGTTCAAAATTGTAAAATTTAAGCCACCAATCGAAAATTTCCAAAATCCTTATAAAACATGATGGCTTATCAAAATTGTAAAATTTAAGCCACCAATTGAAAATTTTAAAAATCCAGAATTTCACAAATCGGAAATTGTTTTTATAGCTGAAGTGTCGTTATTTATTATTGGTGCTAATTTTTCTTACCTTACATGATATACAGAGACTGAGGCTTGTTGATCCGTCAAATTAAAAATGTACTGTTAGCTAAATTGCTTGAAATTACACAAGTTTTTATTAATTTTGGGAAAGCTTAAGAATAACGTAACTCATATTTTAGAACTATTAAGCTCACTTATAGCAAAGCTGGAGTATACAGCAATGATGTCAAAACGAGTTTGTAGAACTAGCAGTAGTTTACGGTCATGCTCCTTATATCTTGTAAAGAAGAATGGAAAATTTTTTAGCTAATCCGAAATTTCAAATTTAAATTTCTTCTTACGGGCAACATTTAGTCGATAGATACAAACAACTTTAGCTGAGTTGGTGTTCGAATTTTCATTGAGTTTCACATTAATTTCAAAATTGCCATATTTTCTTTTCGTTAAACATTTACTCATTTTATTTGCGAAATATTCCATTTAAATTGGAAAACTAACTTAATAGGTAATTAAAATAATAGCAGAAAACTATTTTATTTTAATAGTTTTTGAAAACAATAAAAACAAAATAAATTATAAATGAGTACATAAACTAATTTTAAACTTCAAGACATTAAATTACGTCTGTTTGAGATCTAACCTCAAAATTATTTGTTCTGTTTTTTTACAGTAAGTTATATAATGGTTATTCAAAAATAGTAAAATTTCAATTTTGTGCATGGACCCAGAGAACAGATATAGTAATTGCTGGAAATATTTTAAGCCAGCTATTGACAAAAGTACAACTGAGTGCATTATTTTATGTAACATTCGTGCTAAATAATTTTTTTTCAATCTGTAATTTATGTAATTTTACATTTTGGAGAATTGTGTGTTGGTAGTGTAGGTTGGACATTTTACTGTTACTTTTTGATTATTTCACCAAATGTTTATCAATTCGATTTTCTGATATTTTCTTTTAAAGAATATTTAGCAATGGATTATTGAAAAAAATAAATCTACAAACTTAACTAACTTTAGCAGATATACACAAAAAAAATGTTTTCATAATCCTTGAACAGCAACAAACACATTTCAAATACCTTCATGCGCAAAAAATATAGATAACCTTCTACCAAATAATCGTATCAATATATAGCAAAAACAGAAATGCGGCACCAATTAAATACCATCTAATTGCATCGTGTACATTCGCGCAACTCGATAATCTTATTTACGAATTATTAAGATTTTTAAATTCGAAATATGTACCAACAAAACATTTAATGCGCTTCAATAACAAACAAATTCCCGCGTATTAAAAAAAAAAAAATAAATTATTTACGCGATTGGTATGTGTCTCCAAAAAACCAACAAAAAACTACAACACCAACGTTTCGAGACGAAAATCTTATTTATAATCTTTATTACATTTTTGGAGACATTATATTGTTATTTTTGGATATTTTATTTTTTTTTATTATTATGTCGTTTGGGTATATAGAAAAAAAAAATAAAGCGATTCGATCAATTCTCACTCTATTTATATATAAAAGAAGAACAAATTCACTGGATTGGGACGGTGGTTCCAAATAATGTTTTTTACAGATATAAATCCAAACACAAAGATGGTATCGAACTATATAAATATACATATTTATATATATATACATATATATATATATATACATATATATATATATATATATATATATATATATATATATATATATATATATATATATATATATATATATATATATATTATATATATATATATATATATATATGTATATATATATATATAAATTACGGAATATCAGGACCTGGGATGCTAATTCGTGAAGGGGAGATTACTTAATTGGTTCTGAGTAAAAAAAAATATGGTTCCGAACGCAAAAAATGCAAAATGTATTTAATACATTTAAATGTACATTTAAATGTTTTTGTAGTTTCAATTCCAATTTAACGCTTGTTTCATTTAAGTTTAGTGTTAAATAATTTTTTTTTTATCTCATTTAGATAGATTTCAAAATTTTGTGTGTTTTGGAACTAGGTGCACTTTTTTTTTTTTGTTTTCTACAAAATAACCACTTAAACATTAAATAAAGCTTATGTATTTATCTAGGGTAGAAATAATGAACCGATGAACGATTCTTGACGGAGTTGCAAACAGAAAATTCGAACACCCTGCATAAATATATAATAAATATATTCGTGTTGATTTATGGCGATTTTTTTATGGTTTTAATTTTATAAGATTTTTCCGTATTCCATTCGCAGAAACTGATGCTGCTGTTCCTGGTACTTATATGTGTGGGTGATGGATTTTGTGTTGGAGTAAATTTTGATGGAAGCCGTTGAATTTATTATTTAGGCCGAAACAAAAATGTACATAATTCAGAGACTTATATTTTTTTAATATATTTCTATTTACATAATATTTGATTCTTCTTAGATATAGGGCGGAACTCCGTGTTAAAAATTATTATTAAATTTATATTTTAAAAATATTTATATAATAAATTTATATAATAAAAAATTATTTATTTAGAAACAAAAAGAACAGTGTAGGACAGTCACTAGAAACAGTAATGGCATTTCAGAAACAAAACCTCTAAAAAATCCCCGTTAGTTTCAGCTGAATCGATAAAATCCACAACTAGATCGAGTGTAGGATTATACCATCTCAAAATCAGCTTGAAACGCATTTAAACTCTGGTCTGTTGAAAAAAATAAGCTTAGTCAAACGTGTAAACAATTTGAAATAGTTACTAGTTCTCTTCAGGTTATGGTACTCAAGTCCCTTGCTTCTGATAGAATCCGGCTTGGTTGCATTGTGGTACACCGTAATGGCCAGGATGTTTAGACAACCGAGTTTAATTCCATAATGTGCCTATCGTTAGCCTTAATTTAAAACATCTTATGGAGTGAAATAAAAATTACAGCGTCGTATCAAACCCAAATATTGATTTATTTTTTCTGCAGTTGGTCTTATTAAGATCTCCCAAGACAACTACTTTAAACATTGGAGAGATCTAATATATCTTATCAATTGAAATTCCTGAATTTAATATCATTTATGGCAAGTCTCTAACACGTGTAGTTGTTTTATCGGTTTAACGATTATTTCATTTAATTTTAGTGTTAAATAATTTTTTTTCCTAATTTATATACATTGTGTGAGATTATACATAATATATACAAAATTGTGAAATTTACGCCACAAATTGAAAATTTCCAAAACCCTGAAAATACAAGATGGTTAGTCTATCAAAATTGTGAAATTTAAGCCACCAATCAAAAATTTTCAAAATCCTGATAAAACATGATGGTTGGTTAGCCTATCAAAATTGTAAAATTTACGCCACAAATTGAAAATTTCCAAAACTCTGAAAAAACATGATGGTTAGCCTATGGAAATTGCAAAAATTACACCACAAATTTGAAATTTTAAAAACCCTGAAAAACGTGAGCCTATCAAAATTGTGAAATTTAAGCCTCCAATTGAAAATTTTCAAAATCCAGAAAAAACATAAATTCCTGAATTTAATATCATTTATGGCAAGTCTCTGGCATGTGGAAGTGTTTATCGGTTTAACGATTATTTCATTTAATTTTAGTGTTGAATAATTTTTTTTCTCTAATTTACATACATTGTGTGATTATACATAATATACACAAAATTGTGAAATTTACGCCACAAATTGAAAATTTCCAAAACCCTGAAAATACAAGATGGTTAGTCTATCAAAATTGTGAAATTTAAGCCACCAATCAAAAATTTTCAAAATCCTGATAAAACATGATGGTTGGTTAGCCTATCAAAATTGTAAAATTTACGCCACAAATTGAAAATTTCCAAAACTCTGAAAAAACATGATGGTTAGCCTATGGAAATTGCAAAAATTACACCACAAATTTGAAATTTTAAAAACGCTGAAAAACGTGAGCCTATCAAAATTGTGAAATTTAAGCCTCCAATTGAAAATTTTCAAAATCCAGAAAAAAACATAAATTCCTGAATTTAATATCATTTATGGCAAGTCTCTGGCATGTGGAAGTGTTTATCGGTTTAACGATTATTTCATTTAATTTTAGTGTTAAATAATTTTTTTTTCTCTAATTTACATACATTGTGTATGTAAATTAGAGAAAAAAATTGTGAAATTTACGCCACAAATTGAAAATTTCCAAAACTCTGAAAAAACATGATGGTTAGCCTATCAAAATTGTGAAATTTAAGCCACCAATTGAAAATTTTCAAAATCCAGAAAAAAACATAAATTCCTGAATTTAATATCATTTATGGCAAGTCTCTGGCATGTGGAAGTGTTTATCGGTTTAACGATTATTTCATTTAATTTTAGTGTTAAATAATTTTTTTTCTCTAATTTACATACATTGCGTGATTATACATAATATACACAAAATTGTGAAATTTACGCCACAAATTGAAAATTTCCAAAACTCTGAAAAAACATGATGGTTAGCCTATCAAAATTGTGAAATTTAAGCCACCAATTGAAAATTTTCAAAATCCAGAAAAAAACATAAATTCCTGAATTTAATATCATTTATGGCAAGTCTCTGGCATGTGGAGGTTTACCGATTATTTCATTTAAATTTAGTGTTAAATAATTTTTTTTTCTAATTTATATACATTTTAAGGATTTGTCTTTTGAAATGTTTATCAATTAGAATTTCTTGTAGTTTCAGTGTCGTATTTTGTAAGATTAACCATTATTTCATTTAATTTTGGTGTTAAATACATTTTTTGAATCTAATTTATATTTGACAGTTTTGCATATATTGAAATTGATGTTCGAAATGTAAGTATAATCATAAAACACATTTTCAAATGTAAATTTTTATCGTCAAGATAACCTACCTAGATTTTAATGTTTTGAATTCAGGAGGAATGAAAGCCTAATTTTGACAGATGCACGACAGAGCAAAACTACAAATTCAATTTTAGACTTAATTATTCTTAATGTTCAAACAAACCGCAAAATCTGTCCAAATCGTTTAAAATGTTGGTTTAAAGACTGGGCCTAATAATAGATGGCTCGCGAATCATGTTATGGACCATTGCCCGTTGTAAATTTGATGGAGTTTTCCTTCCATCTGAATTAAAATCCCATATGGAAGAACGGTAATTTCATTTAATTTTTGAATCTGTAATTTGTGTACATATATTTTAATGTATTTACTGTTATTTTTTATTAATTCACCAAATGTATATCAATGTGTTGTTTTGTGCCGCAAGATCGTCAAGGCGTCGATAACCGTAGCGTTCTATCGCCATGCATACATATTCAAAAACGGTAAAAATATCCCAACTCGACAGCTAAAAAAGCTTACTTCAAATTTAAAGTTTTTTTTATTCATGCTAAAAGTGAGATAACAATGTCATTTTTTCACTATATAATTGACAAAATATCAATAACGATCGAAAACCAAAAAGAGATAAAAAATGCGTATACAACAATGAAGTAATTAGACAGACGTCGCTCGCGCGCATGATTAACCTACTTTCATTTACACAAATTCGTATATTGTACGCAAACACAAATATTTGCTTACTCCAAAATTTTTTTATTTTATTTATATTCATAAAATAAAACGTATTAAGTAAGTACCCCGCGTGATCCCTCCAAATAATCCATTACTCCATTATCATCGGTGTAAGCAAAAAAATAAAAATAAAAAACCAAAGTAGAAATAAAATAAAAAATCGATTTAATGATCTAAGTAAATTTTTTTTCTATTTAAGATGAAAACATTAAATTTTGTGTTTTTTTTAGTGTATGTATATGTGTGTGTGAGTGTGTTGTCTGCTCGTATCATTAATTAGAACCTATGGCTAGACAGACGAGACGGTTAGTTATTTATATATATACATCATACATGTATATAAATACATGTATGATAATGTTTTTTTTTTCAAGGTCGTTAAACTGTTTTTATTTAAATATAAATACGTATATGTACATTCAAATTTTGTGTATATTTTGTTGTTTTTGTACGTATATTGCTCTACCCAAAAATTTATTTTCATTTAATGATATTTTGTACAGTGTACGCACATTCATTCACAACACACATGATGAAAAAACAAGAATAAAAAACTAAAGATGATTAAACGCCAAAAATAAATGTAAATTAATCATGGCGCAGGGGGTCACTTTCAACAAAAAAAAATAAAAATTATCCAAATATATAACTGTATATGTATATTTTGTTGTATTTTGATTACATCATGGCAATAAATATATTAGGTATATGTGTATTTTGGTCGATTTATGTTTTCACAAAAACAGTTAGACGAGCAATTTTATTTTGGATATATCTTTTCTATTCACAGTATACCACAGTGTATTATTGCCAACCAAACCATCATCATAAAGAGGTGAGCGCGTGTTCCAGGGGCGACCATAATCCTAATGTATACAAAATTTATAAACACACACAAGGTAAAATTTAGTAATTTTTTATACGAATACATACACAGTTTTTTTTTTTTGGTGTGTTTTTATATTTAATAAAATTAGCATTAATTTATTATTTCAAACATGGCGTGAGTTTTCTTCATAAAATTTGTCTAGACAATAAAAAAAAAAAAAAGTCATATAAAATTCATTTTTTTTTTCTGTTATTTCTCTCTAAAAATTTTGTTGGTACGTTGAACATTGAAATTTGAGCAAAAAAAAGAGCACAAGAGAATCGTTTTGGTTTACTACACAATATTGTTACAATTTTTTTGTTTATCGGTTTTCAAATAAAATAGAGTAAACGATTATGTAGAGTTATTAAAAAAGTGATAGACGATTATATTCGCGCAGAGTATGGGGTCACCAATTGAAAACAAACATATTTGATGAAATTCCAATTTGAATATGTGAGCATGTAATTACAAATACAGTCAAATTTAACTTTTTTGAGACTTATATACAGTAAAATTCGTTTATACCGAATCACGTAATGGTGTCTGAGTGGATGATCTTTGTTTTACAGTTGCAAAAGGTAAATACAGTTTTAAAAGTTTGCTGTCGGGAATTCGTAGTTCAAAAGCAAATTACATCATTAGATAATAAAGAGGATATTTCAACAGCAAATTGTAAAATTGACTTTAAAGAAGATTTTTATTCAATTACTTCCAGTCAGCAATCTGTGGATGTTCCTGATTCTACTTTAAATATATTGTGTGAAAATGGAAATCTCCAAAGGTTTTGTATAGATTGACAAGTATATAAATTGGATTTTCGTGTAATCCAATGACGTATTTTGTCAGTTTAACGGTCGTTTCATTTGATTTTAGTGTTAAATAATTTTTTTTTTAATATTCAATTCATTTACATTTTAGAGTTTTGTGTTTACCCATTAATCGATTTTTTTTTTGTTTTTAAAGAAACATTACAGATTACAGATGAAAAATTGCAGACTGGACATTGCAGAATGCAGAGCAGTTGATTATACATGGAATTGTCATTTGCTAATAGTAGTTTATATACTAGCTACCGGAAACTGGACCAATTCTGTTATTACTGACATACCTTTCATCTTCCTAAAGTACATGATCTTCTAGTGTTCATTACAAACGAATTTTACAGTACTATATGTACATATTTTCACCCTAGTTTTATGCGAATATTGCTTTTGTGTCAAGATGCATTTGCGCTATATATTAAAGTGTATCGAATACGCATATACGCATTATCCTCTTTTGTTCCACAAATTGTGTATATATATATATTTTTGACGCAGCCCCATCCATCATATACAGAAAATGCACGTATGTAATGTGTGAAGTGTGTAACCCTCGAGTATAAAAATGTCGTTTCAAATTTTAATGGGATTTTTTTTTTTGTGTAGAGTTATACATATTTAAAACAAAGCAAACAAAACAGGATATACACGTATATGTATATCGCACAAAAAGCTGCTCCCCATATTTATTGATTTTCTCACATATAGATATACGGGAAAAAACTCATACTCGAATATGTGCCAATTTTAATTTATAAATGATTATATTTCTTTGCGCCTTTAACGAAAATGTATATGTACGTACGTCGAATCGTATACACACCTATCGATGATATCTTTTTAACTCGAAAATTAATTTGCAAATCAAAAGTAGCAACCACCAGATACCTACCCTTCCTCCATAATATACTATACATAATATATCGATTTAAAACAACTTGTCACTGTACGTACACATAAATCATTGTGGTGAAAACTTGAAACGTGTCAAAATACCTAGATATATGTGTATACATTTTTGAGCAGAATGACATTTGGAATACAATCGTGATTTTAAAATAAGCCATTACGCTCTATATCTATATATTTATATTACGCCATGGCGGTAGGTCACTGATAAAATTACATACAACGATTTATTACATTACAAAAACAAAAAAAAATTTAAAATCTCACTCGATTTTATATTTTCAATTATGTGGAGTACAACAAAAAACCATTACATAACATAAAAACTATTTTGCAGATGTGACAAAAATTAGCATGTCATTAAACTGCATGTCGCATCAAAAACAGTAATAAATTTAATGTCGGTGCTTGTATTTTAATTTTTTTTTTTTTTTAACATAAGATTTTATGTACGTAAACTGATAAATGAGCATAGGCTTACCAGAGAACTAAAGAAAACTTTTGTACCACTTATTACGAATTGGCGAATGTTGTAGGTGGTCAGTCCAATGACTGGGTAAGTGAGACTTGTCTTCGCTTTCTCACATACTCATTTTTCAGGATGCAATTCCCAACCTATTATAATTTCAGCTTATCGGCGTTTACAAGGTATTTAGAGTTTAGCAGTGGATGTAGAGTATACAAAGCTAGTTTGCCAGAAAAAAATCGATCCATTGCTAAAATCTAATTTTTTAAATTGAATTCAATTTTGTCATATTTTTGGAATTTCTAATGTCAGAATTTAACAAAAAAAATATAATAAATAAAAAAGTTAAATATACATTCATTTTTTTGTTGTAATTAATAAATAATAAATTGAAAAATGTCCATAAAGTATGAAAGCCAAAATTTCCAAAGTATTTTTTTTTAATTTTAGACATTTACGATTTTGAACATTAAAAATTTAAATAATAAATTAAATACATTTTTTCAGAAATAAAAATTATTGACACATTTCTTGACGATGACTTATTTTGTCAGTAAAACGGTTATTTAATTTAATTTTAGTGTTAAATAAATTTTGTTTAATCAAATTAATATAAATTTTAGAGTTTTGAGTGATTGAATATATCAAAAGGATGTTCTTGTAATTTCAATGACATATTTCGTCAGTTCAAAATGGTTATTTTATTTAATTTTTATTTTTTTTAATTTATATACATTTTTGAATTTTTGTATGTATTGGTGCATTTTTTTCTAAGAGATTCAAAGAGTTTTTTTTCGATCTTTCAAATTTTATTTTTAAATTTTAAATTTTTATTTATTTTTTAATTTCTAAAACTGCTTAGTTTCTTAAACAGTTGAACTTTTAGGTGACAGCTAAATTTAATTTATTACAGCATACGGCTTGGAGATATTAATGATATACAGATTTAATATGTTCGGCATTCGTATCGAATTTTGGAATTTTAAAACGAAAATTCTCTAGAAATTTTGTTCGTCAAGTTTTTTACATTATCAAAGGCTAAACATTTGATTTAAATAATTGAAAATAGTATAGATCAGAACTTTCTCTAAATCTAAAATAGTCTTAATTTCTAGGACATATATATTTTCGAAATTAAAATTTCCATTTCTTCAATAAATTAAATTTGTATTAAAAAAATTTTAGGCGAAATTTTAAATTTTTATTGAATTTTGAAATCTACTTTTCGAATTTTTAAATCTACTTATCGAATTTTTAAATTTTTAAAATTCGAAATATTTTATCGAATATTAAAAATAATTTACCTAAAACAGAAAATAAAAAACCATTTCAGTTAAAAGGCTTAATAAACTTTCTTTAATTAAATAAAACTAAAATGACCTAGTCCGAATTTATAACGTTTAAAATTTAAAAATTTAATGATATAAACAAAATTAAAAATTTACCAAATTTTTAAAAATCTGGTTTGAAGTTTTTTTAATTTATGAACAAAATTAAAAATTTACCAAATTTTTAAAAATCTGGTTTGAAGTTTTTTTAATTTAGATTAAAAATTTCAAAAGTTTTAAATTATTTTATCGAGTATTTAGAATTTAAACCAAAATTTTTAAAATTTGAATAGATTTACAGCCAACTTTTCTTATGGTCTTACAATACGACAACTAAAATATTGAAAAACATTGAAAATGTTAGCCCATTTGTGTAAACATTTTAAGAATTAGAAAATTTGATAAACTGTGTAAACATTATTATTATAAAATCTAAAATTTTACATTTAAATTTAAACATTTAATAAAATTTTGAAATCTTAATTATCTCCAAAAAATATTCGATAACTTACAAAATTTAAACATATTTTAAAATAAATTTTCTTAATTTTACCAGTCTATTTTTGAAAGCTTATATTTTGGTTTAAATTGTAGGCTAATGGTTAAGGGTTTCTAGAACTAATGATTTATATATATATATATATATATATATATATATATATATATATATATATATATATATATATATATATATATATAACGGGGTGTAGAACATATTTTACAACACATTTACACCTTTTCTGTCCCAATTTTTTGTTAAATATATATTCCTATCAAAAATTTGTAAAATAAACAAAATAGTCTGGGAAAATTAAATTTTTTTTTGGTTTAAATTTCTAATAATTTTATAAAATTCAACTATTAAAATTAATATAATTTGATAGAAATCTTTAAAAATCAATTTTCATTGAACTTTACAGTTTATAACCCATGCGATCGAAATTAATTCTGATAACATGACGTGTGGAAAAACGCGCGTTTAAATTAGAATACAATACTGTATATGAAATTATGCGTTTTTCCGCATAAGTTCTCTTTTAATAAAAAAAAAACGTGCGCACGTCATTTTTTCGCACGTTTGACCACTGCGTATGACCACTGCGCATCTCAATAAATTTAAACCTGACTACAAAAAATGTCTGGTACAAAAATTAATAATCAAGACATTTTTATGCAACAAAAAATTTAAAATTTACAATTCATTTTGTTTTCAACTTTTATTAAATTTTAATTGCAAATTTTTTTAAATCGTGCAAAGTTTACCGATTTATTTATCATTCTGTTCATATAGGGTGAAAGCTATAATTTCTAACGTTGATTTTTATTTCAAAGTAGAATAAAAAAATGTTAAAATTTAAAACATTCAAAAAATTGAAATTTAAAAAATTTGAAATTTGAAACGAAAATTTGAAAATGTCACAAACTTCATTAAAAAAAATTTATTTGATTTTGAATTTAAAAACTACCAACAAAAATTTGAAATGTTTGGAAATTCAATTTAAAATTTCCAAACTAAATAGTTATACCCTTAATCTTTAATTTTAAAACTGAATTTTAAAACTAAAGGTCGATACGTAGCTCAAGCTAAGATAAATCCATGCTAATTTAACGCAGCTTGAAGTGAATAAATAATGGAAAATATTATTTGTCGGATTGTATAATAGATGGCACTGCTATAAAGTCTCCAATATTCTCGCGTCAATTAATCTGCAAGGTACATTAAATGGTTGCGAAATTTTAACATTTTATTAAAAACTTTACATTAAAAACAAAGACACGTCAAATTAGGCATGTCAAAATTTATCTCTACACATTTTTTTTAGCTCGATATTTATCTGTAGATTTGTGGAGACTACGTTAAAATTTTGGTTAGCTCGGGCTTCATACCTAGCTTAAAATATAATTTACAAATTTAAAAAAGATAAAATAATAAAAAATGTTATTTTAATATTTACACTGTTTTGGAGAGTGGAGAAAATTTAAAATTTTCTTCAGAAATAATTATCAGTTTATAATAATTTTAATTCACAACATTTGTTGAAATATTGCTTAAAAGCTAGTCCCAGAGATAAATAATATTTATTTACATAAATATTTGATATAAACAGGAATGACGTATTTTGTCAGTTTAACGGTTACTTCTTTTAATTTTGGTGTTAAATAATTTTTTGTTTAATCGAATTTTATACATTTTACAGTTTTGTGAGGATTGAAATTTGAATGTATATCAACTAGATTTTTTGTAATTACAATGAAGTATTTTGTCAGTTTAACGGTAGTTTCACTTAGTTTTAGTGTTATTTCGATTGTTTTTTAACTCTAATTTATGTAAATTTTGAAGTTTTAAGTGGATTGTGATGTATATCAATTGTATGTTGTCAGTTTGGCGGTTATCTGAAGTTAGGATCAGGGAGTTGCGTGCCCCTAAATAAATGAATTTTAACTCTGCTCCGCATCCATTTATGTTAAATTTAAATAACGTTTTGGAATTTTATATATACACTTTACATTTGTATCAGCATAATATACTGTAACCGATTGCCAATCAATCCAATTATGCCGGCTCAATAATTCCTTTCTCTCGTTCGTTAACTGTTTACTTTTTCGTTGTGTTTATATTGTCTTCCAAGATTTTCAATGCCGAAATAATAAAATTAACATACAACAACGAAAAAAATCGAAATGTGGGTTATGTCCACCTTGAGTGGTTTTTGTACGATTTTTTTTTTTTTGTATTTTTGATTAGTTTTGTTTTCTTATATGAGGAAATAATGCATTCAGCCGAACTTCCATTGTGTATGCAACAGCGCGTAGTATTATATATCACACATTAGTAAATATGTATATATGTACAGTTAAGATCAAGTTGTTTATTTTTCTAATTTTTGGTTTCTTATATATATTTTGTTTATAATGCGAATCGTGATCTTGGAATATAAATTAGCGGTTTATCGTCGTCATAGTGTAAAATATTTCGTCTAGCTGCTTTTGCAATTTCATATACATATAAGTATTACATTAACCTTAATGCACATAAATATTATTATATTGAAAAATAATAAAATAAAAAAAAAAATTTTGCTGTCGACAAATTGTTGAAAATTTTAAAAATTGCAAAGTAAAAATTATTTTCATATTTTCAATTCAACATATTTGTTGTTATGTGACCTAAATTTTCTTCGTTTTTTTTTTTTTTTTTTATATTTTTTATTTTGTATACAATAAATTGGGGCGCACTATTGATTTTCCAGCAAAGTATTTTATGTATCAGCCGTTCTACAAAAAAAAAAAAAAAAAAAAAAAATATGGCAAACCTTTTATATACACAATATTATGTAATTACCGCGTGCGATAAATTAGAGCAGAGCCTAAACATCATATTATTTCTATTTTGATAGAATAGTTCCAGTTCTACTCTGGCATGGTATATATATAATAAATAAATATCTGATCACGCACAAGGGATTCAAAGATTATCATTATTTCTCATTCTTTGTTTCATTTTCATTCAGGTTGTGTGTGATGGTTTATTATATACGTGGAAAACTATAACAATAATTTTTCCTTTCAACTCTCGAGGCATTTTAAATATATATGTACATATATCCAGTTGAACAACAAAAATGTTTTCTTTCTCTTCAAGCATTTTGTATTTTTTTCAAATACATAATATGACGATACTAAAAAGCTTTTGACAATCATGCTGCTGCTGCTGCTGATGATGATGATGATGATGATGATGATGTTGATTGTCATATATTGTTATACATCATGAATAAAAGCGGTAGAATATTTTCTCCATTTAACAGAACACAAAAAAAAAACAAATGAGAATTTACACAAACAACACGACCAAAATTCCCATCGGATAAATTCTGCTTTTGTCTTTTTAGAGTATTCTCTATGAGTGTGTATGTAAAAAATGAGACTTTTTCGTGCCTTGTAAACAAAACGACAAATAAAAGTAGTTTTCCTAATCAAACAGTAGTTTAGGCAATTCTATATAATATATATATACGACACAAGAGTTTACTGAACTTTTTAATCATCATAATAGATTCAGACCCCTCACTCACTTATGGAAAATATTATTATAATTCATAAAATAAAATGATATTCACGTAGTACATGATATAGCTATATAGCAAAAGAGATCTTATGGGATATAAGAAGAAAAGAACGCAAAAATAAAATTATTAAATGACAGAAAATCAAATGCGCGTCTTTTAACACATTGGCTCCTGTTGTCGGAGGGTGGCACATACATGTCTCGAAATTCATAAACAGTTTTCGTACAAGGCAGGATCACAATACAACGTTTCTAATGTTCTTTACTAACATTTAACTCCAACATTTTGTTAGCACGAGCTCTCTGGAAACCGACCAGGAGGGTGTTGATGGTTCATTTTAATTTATTTTTTTTTATTTAAATCCCAAATGTATCTCAACTAGATTTTCTTCTAACTACATAATTACGAGTTTTGTCTGTTTAACGATTATTTCATTTAATTTGCGTGCTATTTAGATTTTTTTTTTAAATCTGTAATTTACAAACATTTTAGAGTGTTGGTGGGTCTATAGCGGCTAAAGACACTTACAACAACAAAAAAAAATATTTATTACGCGCCGCTTCATATGCTCACTCTTAGATAAGTATAGATAGATAGATAGGTATAGATTAGTATTTCATCCCTGGAGAATATCGATTGTTTTCGAAATTGCAATTAACAAAATTAATGGTAATCTCATTAGGGAGCTACTATACCGATCGCCGATACTATAGTATAGTAAATCTGGATGTATTCTCAATCTAGCGCATCCATGGCAAGGCAACTGTTGACGGTGAATCAGCACTTGCGAAAATGCGACGACAACTTGACGCAACAACAGTTAGCTGATCTTTAGAGATCAGTTAACAATATGAGCATTGACTTTCACGAAAGATCGCAAACCCAACATTATTTCAACAACTCCAGAACATGGACGAAATCACTCTTTCTATCCGGACTCTGCCACTACCACCGTCAATTTAGCCCATGCGCACTTAAATATTTTAAACCATGCAGTTTTCGAGCGAAAGCCCCTCAAGGTGTAGCTGCCTAAAAATACAACTCATGGGAAAACTGTCTTTACGGCAAGCAGTGGGATTGGATCATCCGTTTTATCATTTTCGATCAGGAAAACAATTTGGAATTTCTGATCGAAACGGAGGCTGATATATCTGTGATCGCCGTAAAAAAACTTCCCCGACAGGCAGAACACTTCGTTTGTATTCTTACTGCGGCAAACGGTACCAATTTTTACTTACGGCAATAAATTATTGAATATTAACCTCGGTCTCAGACGTTCGTTCACGCATCCTTTTATGAACGTTAACAATTCCTTCGGTGCTCTACTAGTAAAGCATAATGTAGATCATTATATCGTCACACAAGGTCGGATACCTTATACTAAATCGCGACAACTAGACGCAACAAATGTGAAAGCTGCAGAATCCGAATTTCAGTTTATGACAGATATTTGACACTTGACTTCTTAAACCGTACAATTTCGAAAAATGGCGCTCTTGTGTCGAAAGATAGAGTTGAAACCATTTCTAATTTTCTAGAACCAACATCAATCCGCCAAATAAAGCAGTTCGTTGGTAAGGTTAACTATTACCACTGATTTATTCCACGTTTAGCCGAACTGTCATCGCATATTCACCGGTATTTGGCTACACTAGTAAAAAAAGGCAAAAACAGAAGAAACTTTTCTTGGTCTGAAGATTGCAAAGCATTTTTTATTGTCTTGGTCAAGCGTTCCCTTATCACTGTTGCGCTTTTGGCTCAACCGTTGAACGACACAGAGTTAATGGCAACAATTAGCGTTCTTCTCAAAGTAGCTCTCTCCAGCGGAAACAAAATATTCTACATTTACTAGAGAACTTCTTTATGTATATTTTAGCAATCAAACACTTCGGCCATTTCGTCGAAGGTCGAAAATTCTCGATTTTGACAGACCATAAACCGCAGAGATAACAGTAAACCGTATTCTGGACCATATCCAGTGACTCGCAGATTGCGCAAATTCCTTGTTGTGGCTAGCCTAGTCAAAAATCGTAGTGTCCGCAAGATTGTGACATTCCAATTTTAAACACAACGGTTATCAATCCAGACGGGGAGTGATGTAGCGGCTAAGAGACAATTACAACAGCAAAATAAAATATTTATTTCATGTGAGATATTCTCACTCTTCTGAATATCGATTGTTTTCGAGATTGCAATTACCAAAATTACATATGCCTCATCAGTTCGAAACTGAAAATTGCTGCACTCACACAACTATCTGAATAGTTAAAATAAATTACTCCGCCGTCGTTATATGTCATTTTACTGTTATTTTTTTTTTTATTAACTCATCAAATGCAGTTTTTCTGTTTAACGATTATTTCATTTAATTTGCGTGCTAAATTTATTTATTTTTTCAATGTGTAATTTATATACGATTTAGAATTTTGTGTAAGGTCATATTAGTGGCGACCGATCCTTTCCGATGTAATTGAATTCTTTAAATTGTACGAGCCAACAATGGCCTGTAAAAACCATTTATTATTTACACAAAAGCAAAAAAAAATAAGTCTTATTAGAATCGACGCAGCAACAAAAGGGTTTCATAATATTATATTCAGCGTTAATGGAACAAAAACATAAAAAAAAAACATTTAAGAATTAACGAGTACATTTTATAGATTTATATTCTTTAACGCTAAAAACGAGATATCCTTTTGTCTACGCACATCGTAATAGTCTCGTTATAAAAAAAAAAACTTATGCGTATATATGCGTTTCCAGGTGTACAAAATAAAAAAGAAAATTAAAAAGGGTGGAAAATCTATAATCGCAGCTCGACGCGACCCTCTTATCAAACGCAGTAAGTTTTATAATATACATATATGCGATTGCATTCTTAATTCGATGATGGATTTTCAATAAAACCGTGAACATTTTCAATAAATAAATATTTCTTACTTAATATTCTTATAATAAGATATAATTTCAGCTCTTGCTTGACAAGTTATCAAATGAACAGATATAGACAGAAGAAAACAAAAACGCGTTTGCGTGACTTGGTAAGAAAAAAATAAAAATTTATAAAATTCGAAACTTAATCCTAGACAAGAAACAGACATATCGCATTTTTTACTTTTTTTTTTTTATTTCTTCTCTCTAAATCTTATTAATTTATTTCAATTGAATTTCTAATAATAATTCCACACACAGTCTTAAACGATCTGACATTGACTTTTTATTTTTTTTTCTATGTATCTACTGTACCTATATACGCTACAATGTTATTGCTTTGTTATGTTGATATTAAGCAAGCAGGCAGGCAAGCAAGCAGCAGCATCAACTCGCGTTCTCTATATCGAATACAATATATAGAGACGAGACTTATACCGCAGAGTTGAATGTTGTGTAATAATTGTTGTAGGTCTCTCTACTATTTAACATTATCGGTTGTTGATCGCACGGTTTTATTTTTAGTATTGTTGTTGGTGTACTATATCGAAATAGGTATAAGTTGTAGACAAAAGATTTCAGAATATGTTGAAGTAGGTTTTTAACTATATAGTCAAGGGTAGGGAAAGTATGTCTTTTTCTTATATATTTATACATATATTATGTATATACTGATGAAGGAATATGTGGGTCATCATCTATCCGATCTACTGCAGTTTTGTATTTTAAATGGTCATTTTGATTTAGTAACGATCGAAATATTTTATCCGTTGATAAATATTACGAATAATATTTTATAAATTATTTATGATCATTTGACCTCAAAGACTATAAGCATAAAATTTAATTTTTTTATCTTAAGTGGCGATCGTTAATTGGTAAATAAAACTTTTAAATTACATTTATCTTCGTTTAAATTGACAAAAATGGAAAAAATTTACGTTAGTGTAAAATATATTCAGCATAATATACAGTAGTTAATAAACGGAAAGTATTTAAAAAAATTTAATGATCGCATTTTTTTTTTTAACTTTACAGATTAGTTGCAATTAAAATTACTTTAACTTTTATGCATTTATGTAATTTTGATGCATGATCAATAATAGGAAAATCTTATATACTTAAAATTTACAGTCCCGGAAAGAAACTATTTCAATATATCAAAACAATTAAAAACATTAAGTAAGACTTTCTGAGATCAACGTCCACCACAAAATAACACCTGCGTCTTGCGCCAAATAAAAAAAAATCAATTAAGTTTAATTTGTCATGAAGCTGCATTAGAGTTCATAATTTCAAAACATATAACTAGCCTTACAGCCCCCAAAATTGGTAAGCTTGAGTTGTAAAAAAATCGAAGAACCTTATCATCACTGCCAATAAAATCAGAATCGGCTAACATACAACCTTGTTACGTGGATAGGGAGAAAGACGTAAGTACTTTTTTTTCTTATTGTCATTTTATTGGGACATTTCCGGAAGAACAACTACAGGTCTACGTAAAAGAACAGATAAGGTTGAGGCAAATAGATAATGGTGGTCTTTCCAACACTATAACCCCGATTTTCAGTCAAAATGGAGTTCTTACAAACATACCCACAATATAGAATATTGCTTAATATTGCTGTAACCTTTAAAGCACCGCATCCAATACACAACCAGAATCCGATAGAGTGGTGTAACATATTGGAGCAATCAGTCAACATCAGTTTACACGGATTGACGCTTGTAGCCCAACAACCATCCTAACTCCTTAATAAATTCAGAATGAACGCTGGACGAACGGTTTACGAGAATGCAGTTCGTCAACTGTGTCGCAGTCATTGACATACGTGTCAACCGTGTCAGACGTGTCAGTCATTCTTGCAAGGTTTACCATCAAATGTGACTTGCAAATTGTTTGCAGTGAATGGCTTTCCAGTAAAAACTGGCACCAAAATTGTAAACCAGACCCTGAACTACATTTATAGACAAATCTTTACTACATCCTCAAATTAAAAATTTACTCGTAAATTTTCCCGAAATTACAGCTTATGGCCTCAGCTCCAAAATCATTAAGCATACCATCACTCATCACTTAGAAACCATCGGATTTCCTGTATCATGCAAAACAATAAATATACTATAGTAAGAAAAATATAGATATTTTAACTGGCGCTGATTACTTTTGTAATACCATAAAGGATGGCAAACTAAAATTTGGCAGTTACGCTAAAAAGATTCTGGGAACATTAGGTGGTTGCTGTAACTAAAATGTCGACTAATGAAGAATATCAATGCGACGAGAATTTTAAAATTACAACTACATCAAATAATTCAGGTAGATTTATTGTACAGTTGCTATTAAAACCAGAAACTCCCTACACTATGGATAGTGTGTCCGATTGCTGTGAGTGCTGACATCGAAAAGCTGAACAGGCAAATTTTGATTTAACCTCGCCAAAAAGCGAATTCTTTGGAGAAATTCAACGGAAGAACCAATACAATAATATGGATATGGTGGCACACAATTATGACAAGTGGAATTTCCGAACATTCTCCAATACCTGAAGATCAATTTAACTGTTGTATTGTTTTGGCTAAAATCTGCTCCACCCAAAATGTGGAAGGTCTATGTTTCGAGCTAGCAGACATAGTAGGTATTTCAAAAAGTTACAAACGAGTGTTTGGCGAGGTTTCACAGCAATAAAGCCGATTTTTGCGTCGATTCATAACCATGAACTAAACACGGGTCCATCACTTCACACTTGAGACGAAAAACAGTCAAAATGGACCAAAAATGAAATTTGACAGTTCCAGCCGTAGGCAAAATCATGGCATCAGGTACCATGGCACATGGTATAATTTTTCTTGATTATCTTCAAAAAGGAGAAACAATCAACGACGAGTATTATGCAAGTTTATTGCAGCGTTTGAGTGATGAAATCAAAAAAAAAGGTCGCATTTGGCAGAGAAGAAAGTTTTGTTTCATCAAGACAATGGACCAGTTCTTATATCGGTTATCCCAATGGCTAGTCGCATTCTATTTGATAGATTAAACTTCCTCGGATTATTTTCTATTTTTAAACTTGAAAAAATGGCTCGGTGGTAAAAGAATTGCCAACAATGAAGTGGTGGAGTCTAGGGTTGATAGCTTTTTTGAGAAATTTTTGCTTTTCGTTATCAAGTCAATTACTTTTTGAACCACCATCGTACACCTCTAAAAATTTAATTTAATTTATTAACGCCCTAACAAACTATGTTTTTAGACTACCAATTTATAAAAAAAAATTGAAACTAGCCTATCCTTTTTTTATTAAAATTTCCGATTTGTTTTTTCAAAAAAGCTTTGATTCAAAATTGAATCCAACAAATTATCTACTTACAAATTAATCGCTTATTATTGCATAATCCTGTTCAACGCTTACCTGCAAATAAAAGAAAATTTATTTATTACAAAAATATAATTTCGAATAAAATGTCAACAAAATTAAATCAATAAACCAAACCTAAAAAAAAATATTTTGCCAAAATTGATCGTAAATATCATATGGATACATCAAAAGGACCAATAAAACATTCAAATCAAGATAAAAAATACTACCATGTAAATATGCCAATAGCATGACAGTAAAATTTATATGTTTTTCAACACAAGCGCGAAAAATCGGCTAGAAGAAAACCATTTTTTTTTTAAATTTTATACATTAATCTCGCACAGCATCATAAAACACAATGGCCACCATCAAATGTAAAAAAAAAAAAAAAATCGTTGGCCCGACATGGCAAACTATCATATATATTCATGGCAATGAACATGTTACACAGAATAAAATCTTGTATTCATCTAAGACAAAAAAAATATATAGATATAATACATAATTGTAATTGACAATAGGAATGCTTGCATAGCACGAACTATATTTTTTGAAAATTTTCTTTTAATTTTGCAATAAGCAAATAGAAAATTTCTTTTGACACAAGAAAGAAAAACATCATTATTATTTTAACATTTTGAGCGACCATTTGTCTAGGATCTGCATATACTAAAAAAAAATAAGATTCTAAAATAAACAACAAGCCAATTTTAATGCCAATTTTTATTTTTACATATGTTGCACGATCGCGCTTAAAATTAGATATCGCTACTTCTTATTAGGATGTAAGTCATCATCTCATATACATATACATTTTTTATATATATGCGGCCACCCTGTAAAACTATTTTCTTCACATATCATTATGTGTTGTTTATTTTAATGTATGTTGTTTTGCTTCTAAAATTAAAAAAAAAAAAAAAAAAAAAGTACAAAACAGTCATCTTCGTCGTCCGTAATTAATGTTCCAATTTAGAATTTGTTTTTGGTTCAGAGCCAAAGCGAAAAATGTCTTTGACCGTTCACAATTTTTAAAGAAGTAGAGATACGCGAGAGAACCTAAGTAAAAACACTTTTTTTTTGCTAGCAAGTGCGTAGATGTTGTTTGATTTTAAATTTTTTTTTAGTTGAGAAAATTTGCTAGATACAATATATAATTTAAAAACATAAAAATAAATTCCTAAATCATAATTTTTGCTGATCGCGCGGTGTTTTAAATTTATATTGTGTAAAGACAACATAAATTCATCGTGCCACATATTTAAAAAAAAAAACGTACAAAATATATAATCGCCGGTTTAAAATTTTACAAATTTATTTTCCCCATTTTTCGATATGTGTAGCCATGTTCGTTGTCGAACATCAAAGCGATTTTAAGAATGTAAGCCCACTCACTAATTCCAGTATATTAGGCTCACAAAACATAAGTAAATTTTAAGTTTAGTAATTAAACGGCAAAATATACGAAAATTAAAAAAAAAATTAATTCAAGGCTTCCAACGGCGATTCTTAATTCAATTGAAAATTAGAATTTTGCCTATTATACCTATTTTTGCTTCGAGAAATACATAATAATATGTACTAATAAAAATAAAAATAAAAATCTTGCAATCATCAATTTCACGAAGGCCGACCACAAAATATGTATACAGCTCAGCACACAAAACATGAACACAATAAAACCGCATAAAGAGGAAAAGTTAATGATTTTTATGCTGTTGGTGGTGCGATTTTATTGTTCTTCTTATTCGTTTTATTTCTATTACCTAGTAAGATCGACAAAAACGGTATCTTATAATATTGCACATACATAAACACAGTGTGGGAGTCGAGTGCATGTCTAAGATATTATCATTATGACATTTTGCTTCCAGCAATGTATAAAATTTGCATCATATAGTTTCTTAGCGAGTGTAGTTGTGCGATTGCATAAAAACCGTATATAAACAATGCAGTTTAGACATTTTGTGAATTAAAATGTATTACAATTGAATAATAGCACGACAGCGACTCTGATATATGTTTCCATCTCGTTTTGTTGCAAATATAATTTATAAAATTTGTATACTTCTATTCGCGGTTCGTACATACATATATACTTTCACACTTGACTAAATCAGTGGCCTTGGTTAACCACAGAAATGCAGCCACAACAATTACCTTAAAATGCAATAAATTTAATATGCATTCAAAAAAATAATTTTTTTTTTGTATCTAAAACATAGTAATACACAAACAACAATAGCACACAATACATAAAAAATGAGATTGAGATTGATTAAAATTTATATGCATACATTATTTACTTATATACTTCGTTGTCATCATTTAATACATTTTATTGTTGTGATTTTATATGTCACAACGCCAATTCGCGAAATAACAATAAAAAAAAATGTTTCGCGTACGTATAAAAAAAACAACACAATCGCGCGCAATTCATTTTGCATGTACATTTTTTATGTATTACTCGAATAACTAAAGTAAATGACCCAAATAGTTGCTTTATGGTTTTTAATTATTACATTAGCTAGGGTATAGTATACATATATATTGAAAAATTTCAATGGAAATGCACAAAATCATCCTATTTTCTTAGTAAACTAACATAACATGAATCCAAGGTCTACTAACGCAATTTATTTGCAACTTGATTAAATAATTAAAAATCATAAAAATGTGTGTGCAGTAATCGAAATGTTATCAACTTAACATTTTATCACGAACAATACAAATTTTAATAATCAATTCAGACAATATATTGTGTAGACATGTAAACAAATTTTCAATTTAGTGATAAAAAAAACTGCCTAGTAATCGTGACTATTAACTGTAAACAAAACGCTTCACAAAAAAGTTATATTGATCTAGGTACAGACTGCAACGATTTGCGAAGCCTAAATAATTCGCTAGACTGGCGATAGTGAAAATTTGGTAGCATTTTGTCGGATTTGATTTAAATTTTCGAGTCAGTAGTAAAATGCTATCGTTAGGTAACCAATGATTTTGTCAGTTAAACAGTTATTTCATTTAATTTTCGTGTTAAATAATTTATTTTAATCTGTAATTGATATCCATTTTATTATTATTATATTATTATAGTAATAATACTATATTATTACTATATTATTATTATAACATTATTATAACATTATTATATCATTATTATATTAGTATTATATTAGTATTATATTAGTATTATATTAGTATTATATAAGTATTATATTAGTATTATATTAGTATTATATTAGTATTATATTAGTATTATATTAGTATTATATTAGTATTATATTAGTATTATATTAGTATTATATTAGTATTATATTAGTATTATATTAGTATTATATTAGTATTATATTAGTATTATATTAGTATTATATTAGTATTATATTAGTATTATATTAGTATTATATTAGTATTATATTAGTATTATATTATTATTATATTATTATTATATTATTATTATATTATTATTATATTATTATTATATTATTATTATATTATTATTATATTATTATTATATTATTATTATATTATTATTATATTATTATTATATTATTATTATATTATTATTATATTATTATTATATTATTATTATATTATAATTATATTATAATTATATTATAATTATATTATAATTATATTATAATTATATTATAATTATATTATAATTATATTATAATTATATTATAATTATATTATAATTATATTATAATTATATTATAATTATATTATAATTATATTATAATTATATTATAATTATATTATAATTATATTATAATTATATTATAATTATATTATAATTATATTATAATTATATTATAATTATATTATAATTATATTATAATTATATTATAATTATATTATAATTATATTATAATTATATTATAATTATATTATAATTATATTATAATTATATTATAATTATATTATAATTATATTATTATTATATTATTATTATATTATTATTATATTATTATTATATTATTATTATATTATTATTATATTATTATTATATTATTATTATATTATTATTATATTATTATTATATTATTATTATATTATTATTATATTATTATTATATTATTATTATATTATTATTATATTATTATTATATTATTATTATATTATTATTATATTATTATTATATTATTATTATATTATTATTATATTATTATTATATTATTATTATATTATTATTATATTATTATTATATTATTATTATATTATTATTATATTATTATTATATTATTATTATATTATTATTATATTATTATTATATTATTATTATATTATTATTATATTATTATTATATTATTATTATATTATTATTATATTATTATTATATTATTATTATATTATTATTATATTATTATTATATTATTATTATATTATTATTATATTATTATTATATTATTATTATATTATTATTATATTATTATTATATTATTATTATATTATTATTATATTATTATTATATTATTATTATATTATTATTATATTATTATTATATTATTATTATATTATTATTATATTATTATTATATTATTATTATATTATTATTATATTATTATTATATTATTATTATATTATTATTATATTATTATTATATTATTATTATATTATTATTATATTATTATTATATTATTATTATATTATTATATTATTATTATATTATTATTATATTATTATTATATTATTATTATATTATTATTATATTATTATTATATTATTATTATATTATTATTATATTATTATATTATTATTATATTATTATATTATTATATTATTATATTATTATATTATTATATTATTATATTATTATATTATTATATTATTATATTATTATATTATTATATTATTATATTATTATATTATTATATTATTATATTATTATATTATTATATTATTATATTATTATATTATTATATTATTATATTATTATATTATTATATTATTATATTATTATATTATTATATTATTATATTATTATATTATTATATTATTATATTATTATATTATTATATTATTATATTATTATATTATTATATTATTATATTATTATATTATTATATTATTATATTATTATATTATTATATTATTATATTATTATATTATTATATTATTATATTATTATATTATTATATTATTATATTATTATATTATTATATTATTATATTATTATATTATTATATTATTATATTATTATATTATTATATTATTATATTATTATATTATTATATTATTATATTATTATATTATTATATTATTATATTATTATATTATTATATTATTATATTATTATATTATTATATTATTATATTATTATATTATTATATTATTATATTATTATATTATTATATTATTATATTATTATATTATTATATTATTATATTATTATATTATTATATTATTATATTATTATATTATTATATTATTATATTATTATATTATTATATTATTATATTATTATATTATTATATTATTATATTATTATATTATTATATTATTATATTATTATATTATTATATTATTATATTATTATATTATTATATTATTATATTATTATATTATTATATTATTATATTATTATATTATTATATTATTATATTATTATATTATTATATTATTATATTATTATATTATTATATTATTATATTATTATATTATTATATTATTATATTATTATATTATTATATTATTATATTATTATATTATTATATTATTATATTATTATATTATTATATTATTATATTATTATATTATTATATTATTATATTATTATATTATTATATTATTATATTATTATATTATTATATTATTATATTATTATATTATTATATTATTATATTATTATATTATTATATTATTATATTATTATATTATTATATTATTATATTATTATATTATTATATTATTATATTATTATATTATTATATTATTATATTATTATATTATTATATTATTATATTATTATATTATTATATTATTATATTATTATATTATTATATTATTATATTATTATATTATTATATTATTATATTATTATATTATTATATTATTATATTATTATATTATTATATTATTATATTATTATATTATTATATTATTATATTATTATATTATTATATTATATTATTATATTATTATATTATTATATTATTATATTATTATATTATTATATTATTATATTATTATATTATTATATTATTATATTATTATATTATTATATTATTATATTATTATATTATTAAATTATTATATTATTATATTATTATATTATTATATTATTATATTATTATATTATTATATTATTATATTATTATATTATTATATTATTATATTATTATATTATTATATTATTATATTATTATATTATTATATTATTATATTATTATATTATTATATTATTATATTATTATATTATTATATTATTATATTATTATATTATTATATTATTATATTATTATATTATTATATTATTATATTATTATATTATTATATTATTATATTATTATATTATTATATTATTATATTATTATATTATTATATTATTATATTATTATATTATTATATTATTATATTATTATATTATTATATTATTATATTATTATATTATTATATTATTATATTATTATATTATTATATTATTATATTATTATATTATTATATTATTATATTATTATATTATTATATTATTATATCATTATATTATTATATTATTATATTATTATATTATTATTTTATTATAATACAATTTTTTGTTATTTTGGGTGGTCTAGAAATGTCAAAACTGCCCTAAATATTGACAAAATCATCCAGAATTCATTAACAACACGAAAAATACAAGTCGTTTTCTACCCTCCGCGGAGCCACTGTTTCCGACAGCGATATCTGCGCATGCAAAATGGCAGCTTTTTCAAAGATCGATGCACCTTCCATTTTGGATTGGCTCACATAGCCTGTCCGGGCTAGCATACTCTCTGTCCTTTTTTTCATGAACGACCCCAGTTGCTTTAGAAGCGGTTCCTGTCAGGTCAATTGCATGGCTATTGAACCAGTTAGTTCCATTAAATATTAAGGTCTAACATTCGACTATCGTCTAGGTTTAAAATGTCATACTGCTGTTCTAATAAACGAACTTCACTCTACAGTTAGACAAATGTACCTTTTACGATCTCACATTTCTCATTGGGGAGGCACTGAGTTTAGTAAAATCTTACCAAACGGTTCCATACTTGGCTCTTATTCATTTCAAACTTGTATAGAGCCCAGAATATCATATAAATGAATTAAAAACTTTCGATTAAAAACCACATTTCAATTCTATATGAAAATTGTCGAGGTCATTTTCACTTTTAAGTATCGCACACTTCTAACATAGTCAACAAAATCATGTTTTCTTACGCGAGCTTAGGATAAAATGGACACACAAATTTATTTGACTGGACGTAGTTAAATGACCGAAATTTTATAAAAACCAAAATAATTTCCATAAACAAATTAGTAGAGACAAAAACTCACTATACTTGTAAGTTTTTAGCTAGTATGTCCAATGCTTCTATTCTAGTAGGCATGAAATTTTTTTAATTGTTGGTTGCATACAGTTTTCTATAAAAAAATAAAATTCACTAGTATAGCGAGTTTTTTTATGACTAAAATTTTAGTGATAAAAAAACTCGCTATACTAGTTATTTTAATTTTTTTATAGAAAACTGAAAACTCTAAACTATCGCTATGCAG
Organism: Tipula confusa; assembly: GCA_963556175.1. Lineage (NCBI taxonomy): Eukaryota > Metazoa > Arthropoda > Insecta > Diptera > Tipulidae > Tipula > Tipula confusa. The sequence goes on along the minus strand of OY744475.1, from coordinate 49,213,218 downwards.
GTTTTTATAATATTTGACTACAAAAAGAAGAATATTCTAGTTTCTAACATATTTAAGTCGGGTAAAGTCAAAAGGTAATTTACTATAGAACGTGATAAGACTCAAGCTGCAAAGTTCTAGTCATATTTGGTACCAAAATGTTGGTACAAGAGTCAATCAAATGTCTTTATGTTTTCCTAATGTTTTCCTTGCTTAGGTTAAAATAGAAACGCGTTGAAAGCAAAAATAAAAAGCTAACCGAACGAAAAATAAAAGTTAAATGATCGATAAAATATCAAGGAATTTAATACGTTCTAATTTATTCAATAAGTTTCGATCTAAAAAGATAGCACATGTTTCTTTATAATTTTCCGAAATTTCCAAAAACATGTAGAATTTTTAGTGATAAAAAAAATACAACTACACTAGAAAGTGTGTCCTTATACTACATAACCGAAAATTTTGTACAGAAATTTTGGTTGCATACAATTTTCTATAAAAATAAATTTCTCTAGTATAGCGAGTTTTTTTACTACCTAAAATTTTTTAAAGAACCGCTATGCTGGTTTTTATCATGCAAAATAATTGTGTACGAAAATTTGGGGAGGGGTATATAGGAACAATTCAAAATGGCAATGTAGGCAGCGCTTATTAATTTTTTTTAATATAAAATATTGAAGATCGAAGATTGTTGCAGAGTTTAAATTAAGTGATACAAAGGCAAGACATGAAAGGGACCAATGAAAGGGGTATAATAGAACTGTTGCTATTTAGTGTAAAATCATTTTTCAGAGCATGAATATCTTAAATTGCAGCTCCACAAAAAAATACATTAAGCATTTTGGTGAATTGTGCGCGCAAATGGCCTTGAAACAAAATCGCACACTACACCAAAACACTAAATTTACCAACAAAAGTAAAATTAAAATTTATTCATTTCCATTAAAACTTTGGAAATTACTTTTATTGTGGGGGTGGATTAAAAGAAAATTTTTCGGTATAAATTTTTTAAAATGTATAATAAATTGCCGACGCTATAAATTTTGAAATGCAATAACACACGTATATATATATATATACGTAAATGTATGTGATAACACCACATTATCGGGCCACATAAAATCTATACATATTATACATATAGCATATATGATTGTAACGGACAGACAACCTTCACTAGAAAGTTTCCTCATTATAAATAATATACTGTGTACGTATAGATAGTTATACATAATGAATAATTAAATTATAAGTTGGCACACGACGATATCATAAAGTGTGAGTATTCGTTCGTTCGCGTATATATAGCGAGATAAGAAATCAATATACTACACACTTAACGTATATACATTGATGGAGAACCCACCATAAAAATATATAAACAAAAAAAAAAAAAAAACATTTCAATTGCGCAATGCAAAATATTTTGCAAAAACAATTCCGATTGATTAAATTTTTGCATAAACAAATAAATAAGACAGCAAACTATACACACAACAAACAGGTTCTTATTTCTCACAGAGAATATAATTGTACATATACATAATGTTCGAGTATAATAACGGTACATAACACAGAAAACATAGTATAAAAGAAAAATACAAGACTTAACTAAATAAATAAGAATTACATATATAGCCATACTACCAACACTGACGACCGAGTTTAATTTTAATTAAAATAATTCGCGCCGCGGCGCACAGATAACACAACATTATCATAGTTAAGAATTTATATATGTTGTAAGTTTTAACTGTGCGGTGCTAGTTTATTAGGGTTTAGGGTGTCAAACTAGAAAGGAGATGCATTGCCTTAAGTTCGATCTATTTAGATATAAAAAAAATGATTTAACACTAAAATCACATGAAACAATCGTTAAACTGACAAAATAAAAGAATTATCTAAAATTATAAAACAAAATTGTGATGTGTTAAAAAAAAGCACTATAAAAAGATGCTTTGATGCTTTAAAAGTACAGTAGCAAGTCGAGTTCCATTAAAAGTTAGAAGTAATTATAACTTCTATCTTTTAATGGAGCTCGACTTGTTTTTGTACTTTTTAATTTACCGCCAATTTCTGAGAAGAAGGTTCTAATTTGTTTCCCAACTTATCAGATTGGGATTTATTACATCATTCCACAGAAGAAAAAATTCCAAAGAAATTGGCAGATTTTATCATGAGTTGCTTTTAACCAAACTTAATTCTATTGGTATACGTAGACTGTCAAATAACTGGTTTCATTTTTATTTATCAAACAGGAAACAATCAGTTAAAATTAATAAGTGGGGTTACTGTGGGGTTCCGGAAATGAATGATAGTTTCTTTCTCGATTTGGGTCATCCCTTAGATGCTTTTAGTATGTCTAACAGTTCTGACAAAGTTGACAGCTAATCAGCTGGATCAATCAGCCTTGTTTGGGGCAACTTGTGCCTGTGTTATTTGGCGTGTCTCATTCAGCGAAGTGGATCATTTTGCGTGTTTTATAAGCTGATACTCCATCAGATGAACTTTATACCATTTGCTATTTACGAAGTCTACGTATGCTTTTATACGGACCTTCGCAGTAAGGTGATAATTCTGTGAGAATTTTGCCTATTCTTACGAATAAAAACTCACATTTTTCCAATGTCTTAGGAAGGAATATTATTATCTTACATAGTTTAAGCCAGTTGGAATAAGTTTTCTCGTATTGGGTTAAATTTGTTCGACTACTGTCGCTATTTGTACTCCGCTGGTGCGAGTACTTCATATCTTAGTTCACCGTCACTCGTTTACCCAATAATATTATGGAAATTTCGGTACTCCAGTTGAGTGTCATGCCTCGGACCATAAGTGCAGCTTTTAGCTGTCGGTAGAAGGATTTTAATTTTTAACGAATGTTTCAGGTATAGTGCCTGCTGATATGTTTGTCATACAATTTGCTTCGGGTCATCGAGTGAAACGATCACCAGATAATAGGATCGTAGCGGCGATCTATAGTGTGTCTTTGAACTTTAGCACGTTGGCAGGACAAACAGGACTGTGCACAATGGCGTATGTTTTTGTTAATGCTAGGCCAAAAATATTGAGTAGAATTAATTTACGTAAATGCGTGTTGGAATTCGTCTGACCAAGTGAAATTGTTTGGGTTTCGGCTTTTTTTTACTAAAGTTACTAAATGCGCATGTATTTATGCGAGTTTTGGAATAAATCGGTGATAATAGTTCCCAATGCCGACAAAGCGTTGGATGCATTTCATTTAGCGTCGGAGCTAAGAATTTATTAATGGCATTACTTTGTTCCTTTGATAAAAGAATACCACCCGTTGTGATATTGTGACTGGGGAAGTCCCCGAATCTACATTTGGCGGTCTTAATATGTACATCAAACTTCACTAATTTTTGCAATAATTGTTCTAAGTGCAGTTTATACAGTTCTTCAGATTTGGATGCCACAAGTGTATCGTCAATGTATACGAATACGAAATCAAGATCTCTAACGACTTTTATAAAGCTTTAAAACAGTTGCTATGGGTTGCAATGGCAATGCCAGAATGGCAGTGAATTCGAAGAGCCCAAATGGAGTTGTTAAAGGTACTTTTTTAACGACGATGATGACAACATTACGCTATACTCGAAAAGTTTACTAGGGTGCTCATTTAGCAACTACATGAAGTGTAGGCAAATCACTTGTCAATTTAAATTTATTCATCGTATATCTCCGGCATGCTTGACTTATAAAATACAACTATCGCGGTCATTTCGAAATATTAGGATTATTATACCCAAACATTAGTTTGTATTCAACGCTAACTCATTTTCAGTTCACGAAGTTCACACTTGAACAATGTACTTTTAGACTTGAAAAGAATTTAACAACTAAAATGAGTTACATGGATTAAAATGCATATAAATTAGATTTTCGTGTAATTCAATGAAGTATTTTGTTAGTTTAACGATTATTTCATTTAATTTTAGTGTTGATTAATTTTAGTGATTTTTGAAACTGCAAGGTACATACAATGTATGTATATGTAAATATATATATATATATATATATATATATATATATATATATATATATATATATATATATATATATATATATATATATATATAAATTTCGTTATGGTTAAGGATTGCACATACACGAAGTAAACTGGCAAAAACTCATTAGTTTTCTAAAAGATTGCCTCTAAATTTTAAAATTCTGACTACAATTAAAAAACCAGTAATTACAGCCATCTTATGCTTCTGACTATTTACTACATAATTTATGATTGAACGTGACATGTTTTAACTTCAATACACATTGAACATGTACACAATAAAAATGCTGATTCACTTTATGTATAACACAAAAAAAAACCTTAACGTTTGAATTAAACACCAAACAGCATAAAATGAAGGTTATGCTTCCGTATGAAGGTGTGATCGACATTGTCTTGACTCGACATTTTTTCAATATAGTATCAGGTTATTCGATTACATATACCAAAAGTGACATTGAATATTTCGGGGAATTTTGTAAAATGGCGATGTTTTTAAAAATCTCATCTTCATATATTGATTGCGTCGAAATAATATTGACCCATAAATTTTATAAGAATTTCGTTAAATTTGAAATTTTAGTTTATAATTTGTAATTGACCTTCACAATTTCGATGTGTTCGCCATTTATTGAAACGATAACATATATTTACGTACATATGCGACACGATAAGATATCGATAAGTAATCGCATCCTTAAAAAACGGCTTACATATATCAGTCTACTTAGTTCTGATATCAAATAGGTATTATAGAGCAATTCAGTGTAGTTCCAATAAAAAAATTATCTGTCCGCTTATCGTGGTAAATGTTTATATAGCATGTCTCACACGCATGTCTGGTATAAACTATAGCATGAAAGCTTTAAATATCTACCACAACTTGCTTGGCTGGATATGCGAAAAGCATTGCTTATTGCAAATATAGAAAACCGCATATAGATTTTAGCCAAATTAGCGTTGATGAAGCAAAACGTCTAAACGAGCTTCTGGCTTTTACAGGTGATATCATACAAACGTCTCGTCATTCAGTTCATTCCACATTCGCGCCTTTCAAACAAAAAACAAGTTTTTTAATTTAGTGGTCCTGGCGAATTTAATTTCCAGATTGTATTTATGTACAGGCCGTCCTAAATTACGCGGGGGCCTTGACAAACCAGGCATAAATCCATAAAATTTCGATTAACAATGCCCATGAAAGTACTTGTAAAACACGCATAAGGCTCCCACGTTTTGTGAGAACACAATCGAGATTATATAATAATTGTACGGCCCCATTCATTCGAGATGATTTTGAACCCGTTCGAGTGCAGTCAAATGAGTTTTCGGTACGCAAGCCTAAATATAAGAATTATACTTCAACCTGGGGTGCATGTTAAGTGTTTCTGTTGGTGTAAAGTAAAAGTTACATTATCGTAAAAATTCCTGCTTTGTTTATTTGATTAAGCCGAGAATCCCAAATGTGTCAAACGGAGCTAAGCTGGATTCACCAGTAAGAAAAGACATCATTTAGCGATGAAGAAGAAAACTAACAATAGAAAGTGGAGTTGCTGATAGAAGATAAAAATTAGAAAAAGAGTCGGAGAAAGAACGAACCTCTGAGGGACACTAGCGTTTAAAAAATGTGAAACGGAAGCCAAGCCATCTATCGTACACTACTTGGATTTTGCGGCAAAAAAGAAAATTCTCAATCGATAAAATTAACGAACCGTGAAGATGTAACACGCATTATTGTGACACAAGCGATCAAATGCCGCCGAGATATCGAGTGCAATGACTTGTAATTCACCAGATTGGTGAATGCTCCTATTCCATTGTTCAGTGACAACATTAATTAAGTCACCTGATGAACGATCTCCGCGAAAACCATACTGACGATCAGAAATTAGGGGAACCGCTCAGAACTGGACATTTTAAAACTGGATATTTCAAAATAGGATTTTACAAAACGAGATAAGGTACAAAATGAGATATGGAACAACACTGGATATTTCAAAACAGGATATTTCGACATCTGATTTAAACATAAAATGATTTTTGGGAAAGTTCTGGAATATTGCCAGTTAGGAAGGAACTCGGCGAGTTCTTAACCGATTATTATGAAATTCGATATGTAGGATGAAAATGGGATTTTAAAATGATTTTTTGGGTAAGTTCTGGAATAAGACCAGTAAGGTTCCATATTTAAATATTTCTAAGGAGAAAAATAGAATGTTCCTTCACTCAATGTTTTTTTTTCTTTAATTGTATAATTCAATTTGATTTTTAAACCTTTTTTGGGAAAACCTCTGGAATATGGCCAGAAAGGTTTCATACTTGAATAATTTTAAGAGATAGAATTTTCCTTCACTTAATCGGTTCATCATATTCGGTTAACAACTCGCCGAGTTCCTTCCTTATTGGCCATATTCCAGAACTTTTCCAAATCAAAAAATCATTTTAAAATCCCATTCCCATCCTACATATAAATTTCATCATAATCTGTTAAGAACTCGCCGAGTTCCTTCCTAATTGGCCATATTCCAGAACTTCCCTAAAAAATCATTTTAAGTTTAAATCACATGTCGAAATATCCTGTTTTGAAATATCCAGTTTTATACCATATCTCGTTTTGTACCTTATCTCGTTTTAAAATATCCAGTTTTGAATTATCCTATTTCGTCAAATCCAGTTGTAAAATATCCAGTTTCGACCGGTACCCGAAATTAGATAGGTACACAGATCAGAAGACACAGATCGGTGGAACCAACATGATAGTGGTTTTGACAGGGATTTACCCCGGACTTGGTTACTTATTCGTATTAATGTTTGCTTGGACTTAAGCGACAGCTAAATTTTCGCGCTAGGACATTATCCAAGAAGTTTTCCTCAGCGAGCAAAGGACCAAAGGATCCAAATTCTATAACCCCGATTCAAGACTTGCCACAACTCTTCTCTAACGTTCTTTTTGTGAAAAAAGTGTCGGGTTTTTTACATATTTTTTGCGGTGCGAGACTTTTTAATTTGAGGTTTTGCAGCCGTTATTATGCCAAAGGTTGCCTGATTTTGGCTTAGAGAAACTGCAAGGAATGAACTGTTCTATTTCTGTAAGAATGACAGTCAAAACCAGAATGGCTGCACTAACAATATTACCGAAAGCAAAACAAGAGTGCCATTCGAACCCTTGAAAGAACAGTTCTAACCAGTCCGCGTTTGAAAAGTGCCAATCAAAAAAAGCCTAGTCCTAGTCGAGAAAAATTCAAATTTTAATTTTTCCCATAGTAAGGACAAACCCTGGACAAATCCCTTTATGGTAAATAAACCAACGTATTACTCCTTAATCCTTAATACCGATGACCGAAAAATCCCGGTGAGAAGTAAACCCGCTGGTTTTAGGGAAGCTGTATGGTGTTACACAGCTGAGCAAAATTTGACCGCTATCCGCAAATATTACAAAACAAAAGGAAGAACATTCTCTTCATGACACAGGAATACAGAAACTCAAACTTAAAGAACGCAAGAAAAGCGATGAGTCAGCAAACAATGATGTGTCCACAATAGCACCAAAGTAAAATTTTCACACATTTAAACAAAAATGCGATGTTGCCGATATCTCGATTTTCTTGTCACTCTTGAGTCTTGTGTAGAATAATTTGTGAAATAATTTGCAAATACCGACTGGTTTGATGAAAATTTCTGATTTCAACGATGAATTAAAATGAGGGAGAGCCAGTTCGGTGGTCTAGAGAACTTATGGTTTAATATGTAATGGCACAATATAATTGTATAGCATCATTATATCGAATTATTTCCTAATTAATGTATTTCTAGAATGTCAAACATATGTGAAATAAATGCATATGGTGACTCCATGTTAAATGACTTTTTTGTTTTAATTAATTTTGAAATTTTTATTGTACCGAATATATAAATTCGATATCGAATTACGTATTTGCGCGACGCGACCATATGCAAATGGACGAGATGCGCGCACAAAGTGAAAGCGAATTTAATGTTGTGTGTTATATAGAGTTATTATGTTGTGCGGCAAGATGTTCACAATGATCATTGACGTCGTATTTGAATTTTTTTTTTTATGTTTAGTAAGTATATGTAGTATCTGGTATAATAATAGTAATAAGAATAACAAAACTAAAATTGAAAACGACAAACCAGAATCACAATGATGATGATGATGATGATGAAGAGGAGTATAAGAAAATGAAACCTCTTTTCTTAGAAATTCTTATATACATTTCTTTTCACGAGTATTTTTCGATGAGGTTGAAGTTGGTTGTTTTTAAATGTTTTTTTTTGTTGATTCTTATATACTACAACCAAAACGTCTTAGAAAAAAAAAGATGAAATGAAAGCGAAGAAGAAACTCTAAAGAACCTGCACTTGTCTACATCATTTCTTTATTATTATTTATTTAAGCGCAAGTAGTATTAGTTGTTTTATTGCTTTTTTTTTTTAGTTAAGTTTCTTAGTTTAGTTTTTAAATGAACTTTAAAAGCAACGAGGACAACTATACGTCCAATATGTTTGATGTCATTTCTGTTAATTTTTAAATGTTGAAAAAGCATGCATATGGACATATAACGATATATGTATGTGTGTACTTATATGTAAGAAAGTTCATCACGATTCATTCAAATTGTCGATTTGTTTTTGTGTTTGCTACTTTAAAATTCTAATCACACAATATGCAAATAGACTTTCAATTCTAAAATTGATATCAATTCAAGAACGTATACACATAAACATATATGTAGATATAATTTTTTGCAGCTACTTTGCCGACTTCTTATTTTTATTTTTTATTTTTCTATTTCTTCTTAGTCGTCTTAATATTATGCACACACAAAATGTTCGCATCTTTCAAAGTAAGTATTTTATGTTGTTTTTTTTTTTTTTTTTTTTTTTTTGTATTTCTTGTTATATACACGAGAACGCGAATACTTATTTATCATTCATCGATATCATTCTGCGAAATGCATTTGGTAATATAAACAGCAAACTGTTCTAATTATGTTGAAATGTTGAAAGAAATGATGGAATTTTTGTTGGTGGTTCTTTTGGTTTGCATGCGCGTTGTGTGTGAGGAATATTTTTTTTTTTTTGGATTTCATATTATGTATACAAAACAAAGAATGCATGTGAACCGTTTATTCCGTATTCAGAATATTTAATTTTACTAGGAAGTGTTTTTTTTTTGAATCTTTACCAATCTTCTCACAATATACAAGCGAATGGCGAATATTGCGTATTTTAAATTCTGAAAATTCAGTTTATTGAAATTTGAACCAACCTTCAGAAATTGATTGAACACAAAACGGTTCTACCCAACTTTGTGTAGTCGTATAATTAACCAATTTTAAACAACCCGAAACCGTCGGTTAATGCTGCAAACAACTGAAATCGAGGGAAAAATTTTTCGGACTATTGCATATAGTTCCCTAATTTCAATGAAGAGTTCCTTATTCATTTAGATGAGGCCAAACGCACCCAAATTAATAATATCTGAAACAGGTGCATTTAACTGCTATTTTCAAGTACCTGCGGAGCATTTTTACAATCTGACACCAATTTAACGTACTAGTCGACGAATAGGACAGTTGCAAACCGTTGCAATTGTCCAAAAACCGTTGTCGAAAACACAATTATACCCCATTCGTACACACAAATGTGTAGGTAAATTTTAATTGTTCTAGTGAGAAATGTCGAAATTTATTTATAGATTAAATTAAAACCATCTTACACGTTTGTGTATGTTTTTAAATACTTAAAAGCCAACTAACACATTTGTGTAAGCAGTCACTTTTTGTTAGGTCACAAAACTAAAATTAAATATTATTTGACCCCACTAACTTTGACATTCTAGATTATTCTAATTATTTGTATAATAGATGGAACCACTATTAATAAAAAATTTATAATACGAATTAAAAAAAATTCAATTTAAAAAAAACATTAAAATATTATATTATGACAATTCCAAAGGGTTACACGATTGTGTAAGTTGGATTTTTGTTACGATGCTAATTTATATAATAAAACAAATTTTTAACATTTTTATTTACCAACACATTTGTGTAGTATATAATATTTGTGTAGTATATTTTTTTAATGGATACGAAAGGGATACATATCAGAAACATTTTTTTATGAAGTCCCGTTAGATCTATTTTGTGTAAAAAGGATTTATTTTTTAGAAAATTATTTAGTTTGATTTTAATAGCGCTCGTGAGTGAGTGTAATATTTTAGACACATAATTTTGTAAAAATGCAATTTGCCGTTAGGTTACAAAGCAGGCTGTTTAATATTTATTTGTTTTATTTCAGACGTTTAATTCGGAAGCTTAACGGTAAAAAACAAAAAGTCATCACCTTAATAACCAATAGTCCTAACTCTATCATAGATCCTTACCAAATAGCAGAGAAAATTGCTTTTCACAATGAAAAGGTTTATACTCAGAACGAGTACCTAAAAGACCCCAATTTTGAACAATAAGTCAATAACTGTGTCATAATTTTCTTAACTCTCTTCCCCATAATCCAACCATCGAGCTGGTCGAAATATTAGAAGTTGCCATAACATTCTTCGGCATCTAAACAAAAGAAAAGCTCTGAGAGACTATATACCCAACTCAATACTAAAAAATTTACCAGATAAAGGTAACACACAGCTCACCGATATCCTTAATGGAATCCTAAAAATAGGATACTTTCCAGACTGTTGGAAAATTGACAAAGTCATTCCTATCAATAAACCAGGAAACCTCTTCAATTTCACTTCTGAATGGAGTAAGATCATGGAAATAGTCGTTCTCAACAGGCTCCAGCCACCAATATACACATACATTCTAGAGGAACAGTCTTTCGTGCCGGACACTTTGCTACCCAAGAAGTGTTAAGACTGAAAAATTCTATTAAAAACACCAAACGATTTGGTCGTTCTATCATCGCAGCCTTTTTGGATAAAGAAAAAACGTTTAACATAGTCTGGCATAAAGGTTTAGTCTATCAAAGCTCATTCAATGCGGTGCTCCTCGAGTCAAATATCTAGCCTCAATAATAGATAGCAAACTATCATATGTTGCTCACATGAAGAATATTCGGAAAAAAGTTTTTGCGGCCGTGAAGCTACGGCAATCCGACGAAGCCGAATACTGTACAAATTTTTGACAGACAAAAAAAATGATTGTTTCGTAAAGCTGATTTGAAATCTTTGCCAGGTAATCAATATTATTCTGGGAAGAATATACTGAGTGTCGTCATAAAATTTATAAAAAAATACTTGGATTGGCAGACTGTTTGCCGACATGGTTCTAGAATTGCTCCGTACATCACGCAAGGGACTGTATAATCGAAATATTAGAATGCCCCAAAAGCTCTTTCTGCTTTTTTTACAAGACCACCAATTTCGTATTTTGTTTTGACCTGATTTAGCATCATGTCATTACTCTTAAAAAAATATTGGAATAATATTCCAATATTGGAAAAATATTTGGAATAACGGCTAAAGACTCTGGCGATGATGATAATGTGGTAATAAGCAACCTCTTCCGGGAGATGAATGTGGTAATAAGCAACCTTCCGGAAATAAGGAACCTTCCGGGAGAAGACGGCTTCGGTGAAGATAATATCATCGTTAACAACCTTCCGAATAGTCAACATGGAGCGGAAGGTTGGTTGAGATATTGGTCACATATAGATTGTCTATGTTAGTGAGAACGAAACTCCGCTAGCTAAACCTGAACCTGAAAAAAAAAAAAAAAAATTCAAGTTGAACAGGGAAGATTTTACGTCTCTGCTTAAAACTTGTTCCGATAACTGAAAACAGAAACGATTAAAATTGAATTCAGAACATCGGGGTTGTACCTCTTTTCTTTTGATATCATCGACTAATTCAAACTTTTGGAAGCAACAAACCCAACATCATCTTATTATAAAGTGAAGATCCTCCTTCAGGACGGTGGCAACAATAAACAAACCAAGTAGCCATCTTTTGCAATATTTTCTATAGGATTCTAAAAATACCGATAATACGGACTTACATTGCCGAAAATTAGAACAAAAATAAATCAAATTTGCCGGTAGTAAGAGCGTAGACTTACTGTTACAAAATCTTTTTGAATATTGGCTCCGGGAAACCGGACCATTTCTTTCATTACTGATATGCCTTACTTTTACTTCCCCCACAAAAAAAATACTATCGGTCGCTTAAGTGTCAGTTACCGCGTCGAGTCTGTCATAACTAACATTCCTATCCATTCCTTTGGTTTTGTTATAAGTAACACGGGTTTACGTTGGAGCTTCTGAATTTTTGAGACAATTTACTGTATCATTAAGAAACAAAATAAAGGTAAGGGGATTCTAAATGGCTACTTTGGGGAACTCCAGAAGTAACGTTACTGTAAGCTTTAACGCGTGATTACAAAATTTTACGACTTGAGTTCTGCAATATAAGATTTAATCCACATAAAAGGAAAATATGACAATCTAAGGTTGCCAACTTGCTCAAACGGAACTGATGGTCAAGTTTATAAAACGCCTTCCTAGCCGAGGGTCTCCTGTACCTGTGATACCTTTATCAAAAGTTATTGCATCTAAAGAAAAAACCTCCTTAGACGCGATTCTACCATTCAAAACTGCGACTTGGGCAGAGTTTACAGGTTTATCCTTGACTATCACATGATTTCCGCACTACTCTTCCCACATTGACTTCGTGGGGAATGCTTGTTTTTTATCACAGGTCAATTACAGGTTTTTACCGTTGCCCGTAACCGTCGGGCAATGGTAAAAACTCGAAACTGAAAGTAGGAAAAAAATCGGGTAGTTGGATTCTCTAATTTACAAGAAGATCAAAAGATCGAGAGAAGTTACCTTATCATTTTTCGAAACATTTAGTTTGCTTTCGAGAACTATGAAGGGAACGGAAAAAGAATTAAGAAACAAGATAGAGAAATTGTACAAATCACTGAAACTGTAAAAGTTTTTCTACTGTTAGCTCTCCAACTCAATTCGTGTCAGTGGCATATTTTCTAGATACCAAGCCTAGTTACACTTTTAACGATATTGCTGCAAATTACGAAATACCCTTTTCTTATGATGCTAATGTTGTTGAAATTCATCCTGATTTGCATCCAATGAACATAAATTTTAATACAGACCACGATTATTCTCGAACGACCTGAACTCAATATAGTGTCTAGTAATATGCAACATACTCGTAACTCTTAACGTCCGAAAATAGCTATTTGAAAAATTGTAAGTCAGTAAAACTGCAAATGTCGAAGGTAATTAATGGAAAGAAGAATTAATTTTAACCGAGCAAGTGGCATTTGAATTCGAAGAAACCGGGTTCGAATCAAAAAGGCAAGGAATTTTAGATCAAATTAGATGATTTTTTGGATTTCAATTATGTTTTCTTGTAATTGCAAAGAGGCATTTTTCAGTTTAACGCTTATTTCATTTAATTTTCGTGTTAAATAATTTAAAAAGATAAAAATGCCACCATCTGAAAATACATTTACGATAATGAAAAAAAATTAAATAACTGCGCAATTTGACTTTCACAAAATAGGAAATGGAAAATTTTCGCGAACTGTGAATTCATGAAAGAACCGACATCAGCACTATTTACTTTTTTAAAATGTAACCGTACGAACTTATAAAAATATTATAAGTTATAAGAATATTTTGATTAACCAACGGAAACTGCTGCGAAAACTTTAACAGAAAATCTTGCTGAAAGGCGCTTCGACTCGTTAACCATCAAAGATGTACCTGATTCAAGGTATGAAAATAGTGATAAAGAGTTGCTGGTTTCTTCTTATTTTAATGAGTCACTTGCAGTAAGCAATAATTGAGAAAGTATATTGCAACATGAGCTGCAACTAGCGATTAGCTCAATTAAAGATTCCACGCCAAGGGATATAGTAACAGTGGTAACCGCAGGAAGTAGTTTAAAAAAAGATTTTTGTAAAAAATTAAGGATTCGTTAGGCAGAGAACTAAAACCAGTGCAAATTTTTCATAATTCTAAAAATTGTTTATATGCTTACTTAGATTACCAAATTTTGAATTTAACAACAGGAAATGTTGAGTAAATTCCAATAAACTTAAAGCTATTTTACCTATAGCTCAAACCTGTTTACAAAATTATTTGGTGTGCCCAAAAAATGTAACCAAAAGTTCCAACTCAATTTATTTTAGAAATTACAAACATTGAGTATAGCTTAGAAAACTGTCAAAGTCACGGAACAAGGATCAGAATAGATGTTAGAGAATTTTTCTTTTATGTCCGAAAAGGTTTGGAAATGTATATGAATTAGATTTACGTGTAATTGCTGATTTTCTTGTTTTGCCAGTTTAATGATTATTTCATTTAATTTTCGTGTTAACTAGTTTTAATGGGATCTAATTTATCTAACTTGTCTAATAAGTTTTGTGTGTGTTGAAATGTATAATAATTTTATGTGCTTGTAATTACAATAAAGTGTTTTGTCAGTTTAACGATTATTTAATTTAATTTTCGTGTAAAATTATTTTTGTTTTTAATTTTTAATTTGTGTACATTTTAGAAATGTGTGTGTGATGAGAATTTTTGTTTGTCATTTTACTGTTATTTTGTAATCTGTAATTTTTATATATTTTAGAATTTGGTGTGTATTGGGACTCGGTGCACGAATTACTAACCGAGCAATTCACGCATTCATTAAAGCTGTGGCGTTTAAATTGGGTTATACCGAAATCGAATCTAAATAGGTTTTTTTTAATCATCACTGATTTACAGACAACTTTGACCTCGATCCCAGCTATTTAGACGGATATGAAACAAAATAAAAATTCAAAGAAGTCAATGGTTAAAGCCATGAATTTTGATCCTAATAAGAAAATACACAAAAGGAATTTTTAATCACTTGATTTTGATTGGATTTCTTATACGCAACAATACCTTCACAAAGCAATTATATTTAAAAAAAAAATCTTACCTTTTTCTTTAGATTGCATCCCTCGCGTGATCCAACAAAATAGCTTGTCACCTTTTGACTTTCCCGCTCCGACAACTCGTCCAACATATTCGTATATTTATCGATGCTATCCTCGTCCAGCGATACATGCAAATATGCCCGCCAATTATTCGAATCGAAACCCCAATGACATACTTGAGTCTCCCGAATCGCATGCGCATGACATACAAATCGTTGCGGCGAAAACATTCCATGGCACACCATACATTCGATACACGCTTGCTCTTTGTACGTATATAATTCAGGCGTACAAATACCTTCGCATCGGCCAAAACATTTATGAAATACCCGAAACGAAACTGAACCTTTTATAATGCGTCGCGGTTCAGCCCGATGTAATAACGCGCTACATAAACGCTCAGCATTTGTGCGAGTTATTAAACCTGAACCTTTTATATTTTCTGGTAATATTTTAGCCGCCTTAAATTCACTTAATTGTTCGTCGGTGCATTCAGAAAATGAAATTTGTAATTCATCACAGCACTTGTATATTTGGTCTAGTTTATAAACGGTTAGTATTGTGTTTAGTATTTGGGGGACGCATAAACGCATTTCGCCACCAATTAAAAAACATGCAATCGGTTTTGATTCCAATATCGTTTCGTATAGTATACTGCGTTGTGTGTCGGGCGCCGTTAATATCGGTTGCGATAAATGTGGCGGTTGCGGTGGTGGACATATTGGCGGATCATCGATTAGCTCGTCGGGTGACAAAATTTCTTTTTTATGCGCATGTACCAATGATAGGCCGGGGCCTTGAAGACTTTTTGTAGCTGTACATTGATAAGTTTTTAGTAGATTACACAATTGCGGTGGCACGTGGTCTGTCATTTTGTTTATACTTTTCCGCAAACAACAACAACAATTGTTATAATAATAATAAAAGAAAAACACTCAACTTTTTTCTTAATATATATATGTGAGTAAATTTTCGTACTATATACAGTAAATTTATTTTTTTATTTGTTTTGTTTTTTTTTTTTTTTTTTACACAAAACACAACAACAACATATATATATTTTTACGTTTTACATATGTGCTCACTTTTTTGAATAATATTTCGAAATTAATTTAATTTTACAAAAATTAAATGAGCAACGCACCCACATTTTTTTTAAATTGGCCATTTTTTGATTTTTTGTAAAAATTTGGGAAATTCTTTTACGAAATGAAAACAAATCTATTGTTATGTATAGATAGAAAAAAAATTAAAAAAAACAACACAATTAGACACTACAATAATAAATACACTAGAAATTATTTAAAATAAATAAATTAATTTATAAATTAATTAACAGAACACACTAAACATTATTGGCATTGGCACTTGAAGCATTTTATTTTATTATAACTTTTTTTTTTTTTTTTGTATATATAATATGTATATCACTATACAGTGTTGTTGTAAATTTCCCGTGTGAAAATTCGACTACAAAATTTACGCAATAGTTAAAAAAAAAGTAGCTCTAGTTAATATTTATATATGTATATATATATATATATGTATTGCTTAATTATTTCAGAGACTCCAGACGCGCACACACATTCAAAGACACACGCATTAACACTTCCACGCACTGTAATTAATTAAATAATTAATAATTTTGTGAACACAAGAAAATTTTATTTTTATTTTTTATATTATAGTTTCAACCCTAATCTCGTCACGAACAAAAAAAAACAAGTAAAATTGTAAAACAAAACACAAACACTATTTTTATAACTGTATTTCACAAAACAACATCACTTTATATTTATTTATTTTTTTATTATAATTTTATAACAATTTTCGTATCACACACTTTAATATAATATATATATTTTTTTAACTTTTTTCTCTAAAATTTTTTTTTTTAATTTTTGCCTGCTTAAATGCGAAACAATCCTTCTCGTTTATCTAACAAAACATGTCTGCCACAGTTTACTTAAAAATCGGGAATTTTTTTTTGCTGTATTTTTTTTTTTTTATTATTATGATTTTATATTGTGTGCGTGTGCAAGTATATATAAAAACGCGACTGTGTTTATGAATATAAAACGACCGACTATATGCACATAGAGGCGACGAGAACGAAACGAAAATATTACATAAAAAATTTATTTTATATACTTTTTTCGTTCGTGTATTGTGTGAGAGAGTGTTATGCTGTTGTTGTGTTGTCTGAGAGAAAGGCGTCATAAATATATATTATAATTTTTTTTATAAATTTATTATTTTATAAAACAAAACAAATATATTAGTTTTTAGGATTAGGAATTTAGTTTTTGATTGTCAAAATTATAGTTTTTTGAATTAGATTTGTTGGTCGGTCGCGGCATATTATTATTTCTAAGCACAAGAGAATTTTAAATAGAGAGTGAGAGAATGATGAAAATGAATAAATTAAAAAGTGTCTGGCATATGCAGACAAGGGAGTGTTGTATGTATGTGTGGTATGAAGTATATAAAGAAATAGCCGTCAAAGCAAAAGTTGAACAAAATATATGTCTCGATCAGTGGTGGTAAATCGTTTTTAGTGGTGCACAATGCAAATTTGAATTCTAATTGGATCATTAAAAGTTATGGCTAAATCCATTTGGACGAAGTTGGAAAGTTTAAATCATTTTAGTAATTTATCTTTCTTAAATGAAGACTCACATTTGACGGGCATTAACCTTATGGATAATAGTTACTTCCGTTTGAATTTATTAAAACTGTTGGGCATGCTGTTAACAGTTGCAGGCGACAATATGTAGTGCACACCGGAAAGACATTAAAATAGTCCAGGGATATTTCAACGCAAAAATTGGAACCGGTAACACAGGCATGACGTCAAAGTAAAACCGGCCGAGGTTTAAAACGCTGTCAACTTAAGCAACAATTGTGTCATCAAAACACAGCAGAAATTAGGAGGAAATATGTAGATACAGCTCAACAGGTAAGAAAATGGCACGGAGTGATCGCAAGAAATACACTGAGGACATTCTCGAAACAGGACATTCTCGCTACATCAATGAAGGGTCACCAGCGATGCAGCAAGTCAAAATATAACCTCAGAAAATCAACATACAGGTCGACAAAATTCTTCGAAGATACCCGCATAGACACTGAAGATGACAACTATAACGAAATAATCAACACCTATCCACTAAAGAAAAGGGAAGTTACAAGTTCCATAAGGAAGTTTAAGAACAACAAAGTTTCTGGATAGAACAACATTTCAACGGATCTTTTAAACTGTTATATGTCTACAGTAGCAGTGGTTCTAACACCACTATTAGCGGAAGCTAGAAATACCGGTAGGAATACCAGAGAGATGAAAAGAAGGAATAATTATAACAATCCCGAAGAAAGGCAACTTAAGAGAATGCACAGGCCATGATCATCCTGGAGCGTATTCAACTTTAAACAACGGTCACATAAGAAATGAGCAGGTTGGCTTTAGGCCTGGAAGGAGCTGCACAGATCACATCTATACAATTCGGATCATAATTGAACAATCTAACGAATGGGATTCACCACTGTACCTACTCTTCGTGTACTTTGAAATGCAAGCGTTCGATTCGATTAATAAGACCGCAATTTATAAAGCACTTAGCGAAATCGGTATTCCGAAGAAAATAGTAGAACTAATCAAAGAAATATACCGGGGTGTGCTACTGATGGTCTCAATAGCTTTACACAATAAAATGCGCAGATTAGACGTAGCAAGCCCAAATGAAATACAATGGAACCTCATCAGTCAGCTAAATGATCTTGATTACGCATATGATATATGCCTTTTAACACACAAATACGCCAAAATGCAGGAGAAAGCTGTGATGTTAACAGAATCGGCTTAAGGATTTGGTCTCAAAATCAAAATCACAAAGCCCAAGGCCATGCGGTCGCAGAATTTCGTATATCTTGGTTGTACAGTAACAAAACAGGTGGCACTGAATAGGATATAAATCAAAGAATTAACAATACCTTCAACATGCTCCACAAGATATGGAACATATCCGCACTGTCAAGTAATACAAAGCTACGACTATTCAATGCCTAAATGTAAAATAAGTACTACTGTATGGTTGTGAAACATGTAAAAACTTACAGAAAATCGCACGAAAACTCCAGTTGCTTGTAAATAAATGCCTAAGGCGATTAATAAGATGTTTCTGGCTAAACAAAATCAAGAACGAGGAGCTCCTCCTGTAAACGAGGCATATCGATATAGAGAAAGAAATTAGAAAATGGAGATGGATAGGAGACACACTTTGAATGCCATAAAATTACATTGCCAAGATGTCATTAGAATAGAACTCGCAAGTAAAGATGAAAATTGGAAGACTACCGATGACATGGAAAAGAACTTTGCTAACTGAAGCGAAACAACTAGGTAAGACATAGGAGCTAAAATTCAAAAGCAAACGGCATGATAGAGAGATGGCATAGAACACTTAAAGCCACCATTATGGGTCATGACCAAGCGGACTGGATCTCAATCTTACCAACAGTTTTGCTTGGTTTGAGTTTTTCGTTTAGTGAGGAGTTGAAATTCACTCCAGCTTAAATGGATTTTGGAAGCCCATTGCCTAAACAGTTTTTGAACATATCTTTGGATATCGAAATTAATTAACTGGAATTTAGTTAAACCAACTCTAGTACCTTTACAAAGTACCGAATTCACTCTGATTGCTTTCCGCTTCTTAGAAAATTTCCTTGTTTTCAATGGTTTACTGAAAAGGAATTACCAATTCTTTTACAGTTTCTTAGTCGTGAACTTATTTAGAGGAAGAATGTCGCCTTTTTTTGTATCAAGCCCAGCTAAATAATGGTAAATGAAAATCAACCGTTATTAAAATGATATCCGATTGACTGGCTATGTTGTTACTTTCAAGACCAACTTGGCCTCGAGTAATACGGAGGGCTAGCTAGAGATCGAGTCCGTTGTAGCTAGTTTATTGATAATAAGTCGTTTTTTACAGGCAATTGTTGGCTCCATCGGATTCGGTCGTTAGCTAAACAAGAAGACAAGTCGTATTCGCCAAATGGTGGCTCTCTTCTTAGACATCGCTGCACCATCCGTTTATGATCAGTTCTCAGAACGTAACCGAGCAAGCGTTCTCGCTGTTCTTTTATTTTATGAACGACATCAGGCATTTTCATTATATGACTGATCTCGTGGTTGTATAGAACTTGGTAAGTGCGGTCGTCGCCGACATACTCTCATACTCATCCGTCAGAGTGCAACTCTCACACCCATACATGACAACGAATCTGATAAACACCTTGTACAACTTAAGCTTGTCGGAATTATTCTCCCACACAATTATCGTGAGTGACATGGGATCCGAGATATCGAAAACATAAATGTGTGGTCACCGCTACTAAATCCATTGCGTCTTGGTCTCTAAAACCAATAGATCATATATTTTGTTTTGACCAGATTGATTGAGACCAACGGAAGCCGAGAGTGGTACAAGTGGATCCAGAAGTTCTTTACCACCCTTACCCCGGCCGTAAGTTCACTAAGTGTTGTAGCTACGTTTCGCCAATGATGACATTCCAGCTGCGTCAGTAATGTTCCCTTTAAGCGTCAATCAAATTAAAAAAAAATCAAACGACACTACAAACAAAAACCCAAACACCAGCCACAGATTTTTAACAATCAAAATATAAATCGCTTAAACCCTGTCTTGCAAATTATACTTATGTACAACAAAAATAAATAAATCCCTGCCGAATACATACACACACATACACCACAATAAATTGTACAATAAAAAAAATAAATAAAAAGAAAACATTGCGTTTTGTATTTCATTTTTATCATCTTCTATCTCTTTGCCGTGCACACGAGTATATAACAAATATCGAGCCACTACACACTGGTATTGGTATAAATTATGAATCGCGTTCTCGTATATAAATTACACGCACACCCATATAAAACTCAAGTATATAATAAAATTGCTACTGGAAAGTCTAGTCTCCATATTTTGTTTTTGCATAAATAAATAAATAAAAGCCGAATACAATATGTATATTGAGATAGGATGATTGTGGTGGTGCATGCTGTATATAAGACGAAAATAAAAATAAAACCAAAAACACATTTCGCCCGCTCATCAATTTTTTTTTTATTTTTTATTATATACAACTTTCTCGCTCACATTTTTATTTTATTTTTTTTTCGTTTTCTTTACATGTTTTGAGTGGGTTTGCAATTATCAATTCTGATGCACTTAAATGTGCGTTAATTGAATATTTTGCAATTTATTTTGTTGTTGTCAATTGTGGTCAAGCGGTTGGGTTAAATAATTGTATCGGGGGGGAACGATAATCATTATAATGTATTCCACGTGCTTATGAACCAGAACAAGATGACAATATGCGCTATCTCAACTAGACCAATCAATCAATCAAAACATAGACGTATTAATCGATAGGAGTCGAGAAGAGTATCACAAAAATTTTATAACAACAACATAAAGTGTTGTGCAATAAAAGATAGCGTGTGCGATTTTCTCTTTCTCGCACTATGTACCTAAGAAAATACAAAAAAAAATATGAATGAATTTTTTCGTTTATTTACTTTATAATCAAATTATTTTGTTTTTGGTGATTTACTAATACAATTGTACGATTGATAGTTTTTTTTTGTACATCATGCGGATTCATTATGGAATTTTTGGCTACTCGCACACACACACACAATGACGATCGTCTTTAACTGTATTTCTATATATTTTGCTAATTTTTTGGCACTAGTCTCTTATATACTTTGGGGTGTTGTGTCGTCCGTCAACGCGAGTGCTTGTTTGGTTATATAGATGTGTGTGTGCGCGGATGAGTATATCTGGTCTATAATTAAACTCGAGAAAATCGGACTTTTTCGCTTTTTTTTTTATGAATATAATTTGGTTGAAGCTGAAGGAAGAGCAAAAGGGAGAGGTAATTTTATTCTATTTTGCTAAATTAAGACATTTTGTACAGTTGTGTCGTGATAACTGATGACACGGGTGGTGTGGCGGCTGTTACTTGTGTTGTGTCAAAAAATCTAATCAATGTGTCCAATCTAATCCATCACAAGATTGTTTTCACTTTCACATCATTTCTGTATTATAGAGCAAGAGGTTCTAATTAGGTGAACCATTTTATCGGATCTAGAGTCACCGTCTAACTCGATCTTCGCCAAGAAGATGCAGAAACGGCATTGAAGGAGTAACACGATACGATGGAAAAGTCATCATCATTTGTTGGCTAAGGTTTGTGAAACCCGGTTTGGGATGCCCAGGCTGAAGGCATGGTTCATAGTCCGATGACAACTTTAAAGAATTTATGGCAACTTCGCTCATTGCTGACTTCTTGTACTCTTCGGACTTCAGCCTTCATCCATTTATGCTTTTTCCGTCTACAAATTTGGTTGGCAGTTTTCCTAGCAAGGACAGCTTTGTTCTTCCGTGTGATTGTAATTAATCGATCCACGCAGCATATTGCAGCCGGCCAGGTTGCAGTGGTTGGGACTACTGTAAAGAGGCAACAATACCTCCTCCAAACACATTTTTACGGGCGTAAACCCAAAACTTACAACAGTCCAATCAAAAATGTCCGTAAATAAAACTTATTTTGGAAGGAATACTCTCAAATGGTGAACAAAGCTTTGGCCGTCGAAGACATCTGGAATGAATTCCAGATCTGGTACATTAGATAGCAAGACGTCAATTCAGTAGGCTTCAAAGGAGTTCAGATCACTGTGAAATGGTACCTAATCATGATTTGCTTAGTCGTCAAATGACTATGAATCCGTGTGCCCTGTTTCCTGGACAAATTCATCTTCATCGAATTCAGACAACAACGTATCATGTTGGAAGTTGCACAATCCCTAGTGCGCATAAAGTTTGTTTTGGGACTAAGAATGTCATAAAAACCAACTGTCAGACTATGCTGCTGCATCGGAAAACTATCAAAGGAGTGTCAGAAATATTAAGAAACCGAGACTCCAGAGACAACCGGCACATATTCCTAAACCGGAATTGATAGATTCCGTAACGAAAGAAGAACCCGAATTTTGTAATTTGTTCCACCCGCTGGATATAACCTGCTTCTATGCTTGATTGGATTTTTATTGAAACGGAATTATGAAGTGCCGTCACCCGTTACATGGTTGACATCCTAATCAGTAGCTTCATTTTTTTTTTTTTAGAAATTTAACAACAATAGGAAGTGCACAATTTCAGGAAACTCCGTAAGTCATGCAAATTTTTAGTTTTTTCTACTTTCTTCTACTTTCCACTAGCCACTTTGTAGATCCAATGTTGAAAACATCCTGGCACCCCACAATGTGTCTAGGATATCTTCGTTTTATCCGACTAAAATAAACTTGTATTTTTACAGCAATTACTCTGACTATCGATGCTAAACTATAACACGATTTGTAATTAGTTACACAATTGGACTACTATCGGATAGTCATAACAAAAACTATCGGCCACAGCTTAATCGCACAAATGTCTACACGACCATGAACTGCATTTCTTAACTGTCACGTAATTCAGACTTCAATATACTGATTAGTAAAACAACCGTCACATAAAAAACTAAACTAAGTACAGACGTACTTAACGCACAATAATGATAAGATAAGGCAGTTACTAAGTATGTTGGCAGCAGGCATCATACGATCTTTAAACTTTAAGAAAATCGATGTGGCAACGTCAACCGAATGTGTGTGCGCTATTTATAAACATTTTGATGTAAACGACCAAAATAATCATTGAGAACGTATAACAGCACCCTTCTAGACGAGAGCGCGATATTAATGTGGTTTTTGTAATAATAAAAATTAAAATAGTTTTAATCATTTCAAGGTTGTCTGGGCTGAAATAATCAAACGATAATAGTACGATATTCGAAATATAGATGACAGTCAAAAAATATTTTTGTGATGTGTAATGGTCTCTGTTGGGTAATAGCAAAACATTTAATTATACCGGTTTTATAGTGACATCTGAGGTTTGTAAATAATGATGATACATTACCATCTATCGTTCAACACACTAACTACTTTTATTTGTCTCAAGCATTGACTTCTTTCAAAATACATCTGACGTTGACATTTGCGTGTTTGTGTTGCCCACGATTTTCGCGGCTTGTGATTTTAATTTTCCAACCTAGTTTTTCTATTCCAACAATTAAATCATTGTTTTCCGCACATTATATCGTCGAAATGGAAACTGGTGATACATCGATAACATGTGCAATTAATGTAGAATGGTTGAATTTACAAGGGGCGGCCGTACGCAAAGTAACACATCGATGTGGTACTCTGCGAGTGATTCGAAACGAGTTACGTGAAATGTTTTTAGAAATTATGGCGGATAAGCACACCCCGGTCAAGTTAAAACTTAAACAAGTTGTGATACATAATAAATTTATGAGTGAAGGTAAAGCGAGCGTAAAATTTAACGATGAAAAGTGTACGGTGTTCATATCGAATGCACCACCGGGGCCGCTTATTGTATTTCTCCGCAATCTCATTGTAAAAATATCCGGAAATCAAACGAATAATCCCGAAGCATTGAAGAATGCTAGAACCATGTTACTGTCGAAGAATCCGAATAAATTTGAAGAAATAAGTCCAGTGACCAATGCGGAATTGGTGCGAGCCAAAATGGCCGGAGTATCAAAATCGACGACGACTACACCATCGCCGGCAGCTAAAAAACGCAAATTTGACGGTGGTGAAAATCGAGGGCCATTATCAAAACGTTTGTATACATCGGACGAGGGTGCGTCGAAAATCTCGTTCGATACGATCGAAGTGCTGAACGACGAACAAAATTCGGTGCTTCAAACGTGCATACGGGGTAAAAGTGTGTTTTTCACTGGATCAGCGGGTACCGGAAAAAGTTACTTGTTACGAAAAATAATATCGACACTGCCACCGGACGGAACCGTGTCGACGGCATCGACTGGTGTAGCTGCTTGTCTTATAGGCGGTGTTACGTTACATTCGTTCGCGGGAATCGGTGATGGTGATCATTCGCTTAACCGATGTTACGAATTAGCATCACGTTCCGCGGTTTCATTCAATTGGCGAAAATGTAAACGCCTCGTTATCGATGAAATTTCGATGATAGATGGAAAATATTTCGAAAAAATCGAAGCAGTGGCCCGGTATATTCGACGCAACGATAAACCATTCGGTGGGATCCAGTTAGTTTTGTGCGGCGATTTTCTACAATTACCACCGATCGTTAAGAACCAGGAAATGAATTTTAAAACTGCCACTGCGGACGTGTCGCAACGTTTTTGTTTCCAATCGCCGATGTGGGAGAAATGTATCGAAGCAAGTTTTGAATTAAAAATCGTGCATCGTCAAAAGGATCCGAAATTCGTAAAAATTCTTAACTATATTCGTATCGGGCACGTTACACCCGAAGTGACTGAATCTCTATTGGCAACGAGACGCCAAACTATCGAGGCGAACGGAATACTCGCAACGCAGCTATGTTCGCACACGAACGACGCCAATTCGATCAACGAAACGAAATTGGCCGATTTAAAGGGGGAGGAACGTACGTTTGATGCGTGCGATAGTGATATGAGCATGAAAAAATTACTGGATATGCAGTGTCCAGCACCATCGAAGCTTATACTTAAAATTGGTGCCCAAGTGATGTTGCTCAAAAATATTAGTTTAAGTTCGGGTTTGGTGAATGGGGCACGCGGTATTATAGCCGGCTACGAGGAGGGTGTACCAAAAATTAGACTTAAAAATAATCGGGAATATCTCGCCAAACCAGAGAAATGGATAATTAAAACACCATCGGGCGTATTAGTAACGCGTCGTCAAGTACCGCTAAAATTAGCTTGGGCATTTTCGATTCATAAATCGCAAGGATTGACGCTCGACTGTGTTCAAATGTCGTTGTCGAAAGTGTTTGAAGCGGGTCAGGCTTATGTTGCTTTGAGTCGGGCTCAAAGCTTAGACTCATTGCGTGTTTTGGATTTTGATCCGAAACAAGTTTGGGCCAATCCCGACGTGTTGCAATACTATAAGCATTTCAGACGCGAATTATACGCACCCGTGTACGTTCCATTGGGCGAGAAAAATGTAAAGAAGCGCGATGGTAAACCGGTTTTAGGTAAATTTAAGAAGTCGCTTAGCAATAAGCCGTTAGTCAGTATTTCCTAAGATATTTTATTTATATTTTTTTTTGTATCCAATTTTTATATAATTATGACAATAAACGTGCCGTTTGACGACGATGAAGAATTTGTTTTATTTAGAACGTCGTGCACTTCAACGAGCACTTATCTGAACTTAAATCTTAAATGAGTGATTTACACCAACGAACGGGTTAATTGGTTTGATGACGATATTGAGCTGGGCAATTAGTAATTTACGTTAATTGAATCGTTTATTGCGAAGTTTAAGTCGCATGCATACAGTGGACGTATGTTACATAAAACTTGACTCATATTTGGAGTTGGAAGTCTCGCCATCGGGCGCTTCCTCGGATGATGGATAAAGAAAACCCCTAACCAGATTGCCGGCGGGAAGGTACGAAATAAAATGCCATTCGCGGACCAAAACTTCCATTAAGCGTATCTTTATCATGTTAGAGGCTGAGGAAACAAAACCTAGTAGAGGTAAAAAATATTAAGGGAAGGCATCCCAACTAAAAAACCAAGAATGAAGAAGAGCAATGGTAAAATTACAGTGAGCGAGTGGGATCGATGTCGTCCAAATCCAACGACCTCAATGCTCCAGCAGTGGGAAACTTAGCTTTCAAAGCAAAAGTTGTTACAAGTTTGTTTATTCATTAACAAATTATGCGTACTCTGTCAAATCTGGAGCCAGCCTTAGAACCAGCAAGAAAACTGGAGAAAGAAGCGCTACCCTACGAGATAAACCAGAATAGCAAAAAGTAGCACCAAAAAGGCGGAAAAAACATTAGAAAGGACCAACTTGACCGGATGTACTTTTGATTTAAAAAAAAGGAGCTGTGTTTTATGTGCTTTATTGAATAGTAGTAACAATTACAATTGTGTAGTATAACATAACATTTGACCTGAGTTGACGGGTGCGTTCATGACACATAATATGTCATGTCACATTCCTCCGTTACCGTTTTGCTCAATATTCTTATTTGCTATTTTTTTATTATTAATGTGACTTAACCGTTTCAAAACTAAAACGTTTACAAATTATATTTTTTTTTATTACTATTTTATAGGTTGAGTTTTTGTATAGGTTTTATTTGTCTACCTACCAATACTTGAAATTTTGATAGCATTATTATTATTATTATTATTAACCGTTTCATGCGACGTGTCCTTTCGGATGTATATTCATTTGGAATGAAAGATTTTCTTTTAGGATGCAAATATCCAGATGTCTTGGCCAAATGGTAAGTATTTCTTATTTTTTTTTTTTCCTTTATCTCCAATTTAGGAGCATAGGGCGTCCACTATTCTGAACCATCTTACTCTATTTGGGGCTATTGCTTTCATTTCTGCCCATGATTTTCCCAGGTGTTTTGCCTCTGCTAGCATCGTTCTCTTCCATGTCATTGCTGGCCTTCCAACCTTTCTTTTTCCTTGTGGATTCCAGTCTAATGACATCCTCGTTATATCACTTGATGCCTTCCTCAGTGTGTGGCCAATCCATCTCCATTTTCGTCGCTTTATTTCGGTCTCAATGTTTGACTGACATGTTGTTATATGCAGATTGATGTTACTGATCGTGTTAGGCCAGAAGCACTTAAGTATTCGTCGAAGGCATTTGTTTACGAATACCTGTAGCTTCTGTATGATTTTTCCCGTATGCTTCCATGTCTCACACCCATACAGAAGTACCGATTTCACACATGAGTTGAACATTCGTATCTTGGTCTTGCGCGACAGGACAGAAGTATTCCAGACTTTGTGTAACATGTTGAATGTATATCTGGCTTTATTTATACGTTTGTGTATGTCTTCTTCTGTTCCACCTATTTTCGTTACTGTGCAACCAAGGTATACGAATTCATTTACATCTTCAATTTGTATATTGTTGATGTGTATCGGTGTGGTTATATTTGTGTTGAGTCTCATCGTCTTGATTTTCTTGATATTAATTTTTAGACCAACTTCGTTAGCTAGATCTGATAGCTGTTGTACTTTCTGCTGCATGTCGGAGTGTTTGTGTGTGAGCAAGCATATGTCGTCTGCATAGTTCAAATTATTGAGTTTACCAGTTAACCCCCATTGAATGCCATTAGGGGACTTGTTATCTAGTTTCCGCATTACACTGTCTAATACGATTAGGAACAGAATTAGTGAGAGTACGCAACCTTGCCTTACTCCTCGAGTGTTGTAGTATGTTTCACTTTGTTTGCCTTTGTATTGAATTCGGTTCCCAGCATCCCGATACATTTCTTGTAAGAGTTCAACTAATTTCTTTGGGATGTCCATTTCACAAAGTGTCTGCCATATTGCGTTCCTGTTGATCGTATCGAATGCGCGTTCGAAATCGACGAAGAGCATCTACAATGGTGAATTCCATTCATTGGATTGTTCAGTGACGATACGGATTGTGTTGATGTGATCATGCAACTTCTTCTTGGTCTAAATCCAGCTTGTTCGTTTCTTAATTGTGCATTGATCGTAGGTGAGATTCTGTCAAAAATGATCATTGCGAGTACCTTTATTGTTGTGTTGAGGAGAAAGATACCTCGCCAGTTCCTACATTCTCTTAGGTCACCTTTCTTGGGTATCGTAATTATCAAGCCTTCTTTCCATTTCAGTGGAATTCTCCCAGAATTCCAGATTTCTTGGATTATTGGTGTTAATATGCTTGCAGTAGTAGATGAATCCCCTTTGAATATTTCGGCGGTTATATTGTCTGTTCCTTATTGTATAGGCCTTATTGTTCTTCAGTCTGTTAATGACATCTTTAACTTCCCGTTCCGTTGGTGGATGGGTGTTGCTAGTTTCGTTATTGATGTCAATTGATGACTGGAGATTTTCGGGGTCGGCGACGTCTTCTTCGAAATATTCCTTCCATCTCTTTAACTGTGCTTCATATGTTGGTAGTACTTGACCATTAGCGTCCCTTATAGGTGGTCTATTTGTAATTTTACCAGTGACCTTTCTTACACACTGGTGTAGTGCTCGCATATTTTGGATTGCTGCTGCCTCTTCAGCAGCTTTGAGAATGCTTTCTGTATATTTTCTTCGATCATTCCTTGCCATCTTTTTTACTTGACGCGCTGTTTCCTCGTATCTACGTTTCACTTCTTCCGTGTTATGTTGGCACATTTGCAACTTAAATTGACGGCGTTCCTCAACTTTCTGCCATGTATCATCACTGATCCAAGGTTTCCGATTGTATTCTCTGTAACCGAGTACGTCCGTGGCAGTCTTGATGTAGGCTTATTCTGCTTGGTTCCATCTTTCTTCTATATGGGTGGGTTCAGACTGGAGATTAAATTGGAGCGTGGCATTGAAAGTGTTTCTTATTTCAGTGTCTCTCAATCTATTTGTGTTAAATTTCCTCCCCTCCTACTTGTCTTCGAATGTTTCACAGCTGCTGGCTTGATCTTGAATTGTGCTATTACCAGTTGATGATCGCTGTGTACATCTGCGCCCCTCATTGTTCTTACATCTTGTAGTGATGTGAGGAATTTCTTATTGATCATTACGTGATCTATCTGATTTTTAGTTCTGCCATCCGGTGATGTCCATGTGTATTTATGTATATTTTTGTGTGGGAACCTACTACCGCCTATGAACAATTGATTTGTGCTACAGAAGTCGACAAGTCTTTCTCCATTGTTATTTCGCACAGAGTCCAATGCATTTCTTCCCATGATAGTGGTTAGGTTGATGTTGTCTATACCAATTTTTGCATTGAAATCTCCTTGTATGATTTTGACGTCATTTCTGTGCGTTCTTGCTACTGTGGCTTGTAACTGCTCGTAGAACTCATCTTTTGTTGTATCTTCTCAATCTTCTGTTGGGGCATAGCACTGAATGATAGTTGTGTTTCGTATTTCTTCTTAGTGTCTTGTCATTGTCTGTTTTCACATATACCGATTTTGGTGCTTCTGTGTTTGAAACAACCATCCCTGCTGTCCAGTCTCTCGGTCCAACTTGTAACCTGACCTTGTCATTTATGTTCAACGGTATTGTAACTTTTGCACCTCGATCTGCATATTGTTTTTGTTTGTCCCTTAACTTTTGTAAATTTTCCAGAACTTTTATTACTGTATTCGGTTTTAATTGATCTCTCTTAATTGGTAGTTCACTTTTGGTACGACTACTAAATAACCGTGAATTAGCTGTTTTGCAATGCTAGATAAATGTTTGTTTTATCTTTAAAACATTTCTTTAGCAATAATTTAGCTGTTTGGACCCCGCGTTCAGCCAAACTATTCGATCTTGGAAATCTTGGGCTCGAAGTCTGATGTCTGAAATCCCATTCTTCAGCAAATTTTTTGGATTCATATGTTGCATACTGTGGTCTGTTAACAGTTTCCAATATTTCTAGAGTTCCGTGCACAGAGAACCATTCTGCTAACTGATTGATAACCGAAATTTTTATGTCTTAAAACTTTAGTACTGGTGCGGTGGTTAGCGCTTTCTTTATTTCTTCAATCGCTCGTTCCTGTTGAGTATCCCAAACAAATGTTGTGTCTTTCTTGATCAAGTCCCTCATAGGAGCTGTCAATTCTGAACAATTAGGTATAAATTTGGACACATAAGTTACCATTTCTAACAATCTTTGAACTTGCATAGTAGCAGTTGGGGTTTCTATGTTGAATATGGTCGATATTTTCTTTATCCATCTCTAATCCGTTTTCCGATATCACGTGTCCAAGAAATTTTACCGATTTTTTATTGAATAGGCACTTCTCTTTATTAAGGTTTAATCCTGCTTTTCCAATAATATCCATTACTCTTTTTGTGACCATTGCATTTTTCCTCAGTTTCTGCATGAATCAATATGTCACCCATCGAACATGAGAATGTTTTTATTCACGTTTGAAGGATCCAGACAAATTCTAAGCCTATTATTTTGTCTTACTACGATCATTGGCGATACTGCTGGAGTAGGCTCCGTAATTTTTTTTAAGACCCCATTTTTTTCATTTTGTCGATTTCGTTTTTTACTTGGTCCCGTATTGAATGAGCAATGCGTCGCGGTGGATATATTTCAAAACAGGGATTATCTATTAAGTGTATGTCGTATTAGAAATTTTTCAGACAACCTAGCCCGTCATAAATAGTTTCATCAATATTTATATGTTCTATATTTTGTTCGTTTGGCCTCTGAATTAAATGCAGTTCTTGACGTGTTCGTTTTCCTAATATCGGTGATGCGTTACTGTTGATTACTTTAAAAACTAACTATCTTTTGAAATTTTGTATTTCGCACCTAGCTAGTAATTTGTCTAATAGTGTGATTCTGTGACCGCTGAACGTTATCAAATTTGTTGTCACTGTCTTATCGAGCTTGAGGTGTAGTCTGTCCATTGTCTGTGTTTAGGCAAGACATTGCATTCTGCACCCGTATCTAATTTACACTTGATAATCGCGTCATTGATTTTTACGCTTTCGCACCACCCATCACTAGAATATCCGAAATTCACCGAATCAACATAGAAATCCTCACTTTCATTTAAATTATCTATTTTCTGACTTTTCAATTTGTCACATTTGATTATTGGTCTACAGGCTTCCGGCAAATAATTTTTACCGTTGCATTTTGCAGAAACAGATCACGTCATACGCCGGACAACTTAGATTTGCACCGGTTACAGTAAAATATTTTATTATTACGATTATTATTATTACTCTTATTATCGTTATTAATCTTATATCTAACATTTCCATTTTTGTTTTTTATTTTAATTAAATTAATTTCTTTGTCTACTTTAACGGCTTGCATTTGCAAAGATGCTACCTCGTGTGCACATATATTGATGGCCTCATTTAAAGTTTTTGTGTCATCATTTATTAATTTTTCACGAATGTCATCTTTACATATGCCTAAAATTAACCTATCTTTCAAAATATCATCTACCGTTATTTTATCATAATTACACTTCAAAAATTGTAATCTAATTATGGTCTAAAAATCTTCAAATTTTTCTCCGTATGTTATCTCCTTTTCTTTTAGTTGAAAAGATTCAAACACTTTACCTGCTTCTTGTCCTATTGACGTCATGAATATTGCCGCCTGGATCTTTACCTCTTCCTTTCCAAATTCCGTGGCTGTTGCATATAATTTAAACGTCTGTAGCCAGTCCAACCAATTGTTGCATGCATCTCCCGCACATGGCAACGGCTTTGGCGGTCTGAGACCATCGCCCATTGTAATTTTATTTTATTTGTATTTTTTTGATATTACGCGAGTCAACTACGTCGCTTTTTATTTGTACGCACTATTTTGGTATATTTAATAATGTAAAATGACGTCTTTTACTACATCTTTTTTTTATGCCATTTATTTTTCAATTTTTGTGGCCTAACGTAACGGTACAAGATAGAGGTTTTATTTTACAATTACAATATAACATAACATTTGACCTAAGTTGACGGGTGCGTTCATGACACATTTTTTAATGCCAAAGAGATATGCCTACTTGATAAAGGATTAAAACATAATTTAACCCCTAAAAGTGACATACGGCAACAAAACAGATCTCTATTTAGTTTGGAAAGTTCGTTACAGTGCGCCGGGCTAAAAAAGGACACTATTCTACAAGATAGTTTGAGATATCAAATTATGGATGGGATTAGTAAAACTGATGTGATGCACTGTAACCGTTCGAGCTCGGAGGTGAAGGTTACTTCCTGTCTGGCAAAGAAGATTAAAGAACATGGGGCGATCGTCACTAAGTCAGATAAAGCAAACGCGACGGTAATCATGGATGCAGAGTTATACAACAGCAAAGTGTTAGACTACATTAGAGATAATGATATAATTAAACTTAATTGTGACCCAACTGATAAATTTTGCAGTAGTATCAACAAATGCATAAATAAATGTACAGCTTTTCTTAGTAAACAAGAAATGAGGTACATGAAAATGATCAAACCGTCGGCGCCAAAAATCAAAGGACTTCCTAAGGTTCATAAATCGGATATGCCTATTAGACCGGTGATAAATTTCACATCCGCTCCCACGTACAGGATAGCGAAACGCGTTAATCAGTATCTAATGAGTAAAGTTAAACTGGAAAACAACGTTTCGTTGATGAACAACATAGAACTTGTAAACAGAATAGAATCAGTTAAAATTCCTCACGGTGCCAGACTGGCCTTTTTTGATATAACAAACATGTATAGTAACATTCCAATAGAAGAAACTATTGGAATCACTTACGACCTGCTCGTGAATCAGGGAGAAACGGAATGTGCAGAGGAAATTAGAAATCTCTTAAAGGTGATTACTAAACAGAATTACTTCGAACATCAAGACATATTCTATGAACAGCAAGAAGGACTACCCATGGGAAGCCCTTTATCGGGAACTTTAGCCAATATTTTCTTAAACCACTTAGAGAATTCGAAAATATTGAGTGAGAGTAACCCTTATAGGAACTGTGTGATATACTGCCATAGATATGTAGATGATGTACTTACACTGTTTAGAGGAACCAATCGGCAATTAAAACAATTTCACGACTATCTTAACAATATACATAACAACATCAAGTTCACTTTGGAAACTGAAGAAAACAAGTGTATTAATTTCCTGGATCTAACGATTCGGAATGAAAATTATGAACACAAGTTTAAAGTCTTTAGAAAACCAACACAAACGGACCACACAATCCATAACGACTCACATCATCCACAACAACATAAGATTGCGGCATACCTGCACATCATCAACAGACTGAATACGATACCAATGAACCAAGAAGACTACATAGAGGAACTGAATACTATTAAACAGATCGCTAGGGCCAACGGGTTTCAACCGGCAAGGATGGACCTATTGAACAGAACACATATTAACAAGAAACTTAACGAACAGTATACTTCCCTGATAGCCAAAGACGACAAAGACATCAAATACGTTACATTTGACTACGACAGAAATACAGCGAACATCATCAGGAAAGTACTGAAAAATCATGGTATACAGGCAGCATTTAAAACTAGCAACAAAATAGGACAAAGACTAAATCCACCAAGAATGACTTCTCAAGATACGGGAGTTTATAGACTATCATGTGACGACTGTGATGGGTTCTACATAGGCCAAACCGGTAAATCTTTCGCAACTCGGTTTAACCAACATGTGAAAGAAATCGGCAAACCAAAAAAAACCTCAAATTACGCACAACACATGACTGACAATAACCATAAATACACAGGCATTAACGAAAATCTGAAAGTGTTGCATAAATGTAAAAAAGGTAGCATGATGACAACACTGGAAGATTACGAAATTTACAAAAACAGACATAACAAGGACATAATAAATATTCAGGTACAGACTAAAATCAACCACCTGTTCAAAAAAATAATGGAAAATGAAAATAGCACAAGGGGCGGAGCCAAAATCATACCTGAAAAAGGTATATAAGAACATGGGTAAGGTAAATTCGGGTTCAAAGTAGTACAGGCTGATGAAGAGGATAGTAATCCTCGAAATTAATCCCGTAAAAATAAAAATAAAAAGAATAATTATATTATAAAATTTTTTAGAAAAATTTTTTCTTTTTAGAAAGAATTTAGATAAAAAATTAATATAAAAATTTTTTATTATCACATTAAAGAAAGTTTTACTTCTTTGCTGTAAATAATTTTTAATTT
The DNA here is from genome assembly GCA_963556175.1 of Tipula confusa. Taxonomy (NCBI): domain Eukaryota; kingdom Metazoa; phylum Arthropoda; class Insecta; order Diptera; family Tipulidae; genus Tipula; species Tipula confusa. The sequence goes on along the minus strand of OY744475.1, from coordinate 49,178,409 downwards.
TTCTATATAAAACTAGAAATATTGAATTCTTTGTTTTTATTAAAACAAGGTTTCCTTATTTCGTTTTATTAAAATTAAAAAAAGAATAATCTTTTCGGAATGGTCACCAAGCTTAACAATGTAGGAGTTTCTAGGATATGCCTAAGCTGTGTAGGAAGTGTGGGGAGAGGGTCATGCTGCAAAAGGTTACAGCAATGATTCGAAATGCATTGTTTGTAGTGTTAAAGTCATTGGAGGCACCTTAGTATTAAAGTCATTCTGAACATAAAAAGTCTTTAGAATAATATGTTTTGCTAAACCCATCGAAGATCACTCGCCCCTTCGTGGTTTCACCGAACCATTTTCTGAAGACATTTCGAATAAACTTGGTTGATAGGATCACCAGTAATTTTCGTTCCATTTCATTTAATTTCCATTATAAATGGTTTGTATTCACATGTCAATCCAGCAAGTAAGAATGACCCCACATATTCCTCGGTAATTTAAAACCTAATTCCATTTAATTTTTTGGCTGTTCCAATAATTTTATAAAGTCATTATTTAATCCGAATTTTTAAGTTTTTTTGTTATAAGTGTCCTTAGTAGCCCAATACAATGAGTAAAACCCTTATCTTTGAAATATATTTTTGCCTTTGCCGTATTTCCCCACGCGGTTTTACATGATGCAACATGAACATACAAGTTTGACTCAAAGGCGATAATCATTTTGTCTCTTGCCTTTTTCGATTTTTTGTTTTTTTCCCGATTAATATCCACATCACCGATGCAATTATCAAAATCAGATGCCTCCAATAATGCACGGATGGAGATCACATTTGATAATTTTCCAAACTTTTCAACTTTTCAATAGATGCATTTTCTCATCCATTTAAAAAAAATGTTTTATTTAAAACTAGAAAACTGGTAAGTTTATATTACAGTTTTATTTATTTAAAAAACTTCAAATTAATCGATGACCACTGCTGATTACTTTAAAAAGAAAAAATTATGTCTGGGCCCATAATCTGATGGTAAAACAAATGTGTTCTATACTACATTCTAAAGCAGAAAATACTACATATTTATTTTGACATCAAATAAATCGAAGATGGCGATACATTAAAGCCGGGGTTACACTATACTTTTATCGTTCTTTTCAGTACGTCTACCTTCCTAAGGGCAGCGTGTACTAAGCTGAAAAGATAGCGATTGAGGAAGGTTTGACTTGGTTGAGCATGATTTCAAATTCAAAGAATGATAATGCAGTTTCGCTGGTGTCAAAGGTGGTGTTGCATTGCCACTCATATCTTAACCAACTGATAGACCAGTCAGATCAGTGAGCCGTAGGGCTACTCAAAGGACAATGCCTTTTCGGTGAACATTTGAGAAGGCTGAGTCTAGGAAGTAATAACTTCTACAAAAGCTGAATGGACGAGTAGAAGGCACATGTGCGGCTTTGGCATAAAGAAGACATAGACACTTGGATGATTAACTAATAGACCACCTTTAGATCTTCTAGACAGCAAGCTGCGAAACATTTACGCTACGTCAATAGCCTAACCTAACGTAACCATGAAGTGTATAATAGCTTGTATAGTATAATTCATTTGAGAGTTTAATGTGCTTATATAACTAATTTGAATTTGACATGCCACATGACGTATTAGTGGTTTTCCTTTTCCTTCCTAGAGGAAGGTCGTGTTTTATAATTAAATTATGCGGTTTAATATTTTACTTACATAATTTAAAAATAATTATAATTTAGCATTGAATCAATAAATAAAAACAAAATAAGAAGAATTATTTATGTAGTGATAACATTAAAATGATTTGTTTTGTGTTATGTTGTTTTGGAAAAGACAGAATGGTTCTATCATGAAAATGTTGAATCGAGATTATAAACAATGTTCATGAATAGTAAGGTAAGTTTTAATTTAAGCCTAAATTAGTACTAATTGAACAAAATTAAAATTAACAAAACTAAATAAAATATAATATAGGTTATGTTTAAAAAAAAAGTCAAACATGAGCTTGTGAATGAAGCGTTGCATAGAACGCTACATTAGAAACATTTGTGTAGAATTGCATGCAGCACATTTTTTTTGACATATTATTGCACCTATCATTTTAAATTGTTCGTTATATTGTGAATCCCATGAATTTTGTAAAATAAAGTGCACTAATAAATAAACGGGGCTAGTACAAATTATTTTTTACCATAATTTTTGTTAAATATTTTACTTTATTTACTTCTTAATTAGTATACTAACGAGTTATATCATAACCGTTGCGTGACTAACATTTGTTTTCTTTTACATGTTAAAGCCTTAACGCGCTACAAAATTAAAAACGTCATTGTTCTGCATCATACAAATTTTGTAATTTTGGTTGTTGTAAACTGTCATAATGCTACTTTTTTTCAATATATTTCTTTATAATTATGAAAATGGAAAAACTTGTGATGAAAGGAAAATGTTTTTCGATGAAAATAGGCTGTTAGATGTGACTTTACTTTGTATAAAGTTCGCTTAAATTTTTCGGTAGGTATAGGCTAACGTATCTCGCATGTAAACAAACATTGCGCATGTAAATACGCAAATTTGGTCGCCAAAATTAATTCTTTTGTTTAATTAAAATTTTCAATTATTTGTTGACTTGTTTGAATTTTAATATACGCAATGATAGAAACTAGAGCTTAAAGCTTTGGAGAATCAAGTTTAAATTAATGTTGGAGAATCTCTAGATTTATTTTCTTACATTGGGTCGCCATTCAACAAGTAATTTTAAATATATTTGCGGACCCGCGGCCTTGTAAATTAATTATATAAAAACACATTAATTAAATTAAATTTTATTTTATTTTATTTTGAAATAGTATCGCGCATTTTTTTATTCACATCTCGCATACGTGTGCTCGCCCGTTTCCGTACATTTTTTTTTGTCACTGTGCGGTGTTTTATAATAATAATTAAATTAAAAAAAAAAATTATAATAATCATAAAAATAAAATTAAGAAATAATTATTTAATTAATTTATAGATACTAATAATAAACAAAAATCGATTTATTGATGATGAAAAAACTTAATGGCTAGAGTCTAAATTTATAAATTCAACAATTTAACTCCCACTATATCGACCTAATATTCTACTTCATACAGTTTCATCAGATTCATTAGAACTGTCTGAATCACTGTCATCACCATCGGTACTTCGTCGTTTACGTGCCACATCTTCATCTCCATTATTATCGACATCCTCGTTTTCGTCCTCGTTTGTTAGATTATCCTCATCGTTAGTCTCTTTGGTTTCGATGAATTTTTTTAGTTTTTCTTCTGCCTCAATCTCATCATCGTCTTCCTCATTTGCATTGTCACTATCGTGATTTGTTGTTGCCATTGGTTCATCGTTTAATAGTACATCTTCTTTTGATTTCGATTGAGATTCGTTTTCTTCTTCGTTTTCATCGATTGGCTGGATGACTTCTTGATTTTTTTTGATTTTGTTCGGCGATTCTTGTTCTTCCGATTTGATTTCACTTTCATTTTCATGCTCGTCGATTTGTTTGATTAGCTCTTCGCTAAGACTATCCGATTTGCTGGCACTGTTGTCTTCATCGTTGATGGTTGGGGCTTCTTCGTCAACAGTGGGTTGTTCTTTCATCATCATCTGTAATTTAAAAAAAAAGGTTGGTCTTTATAGAGGATGTACAAATAAATAGCATATGGGTCAATTGCCTAGCTACAATTATGATTCCTTTTTTATTTAAAGAGAAACATAAGAATGAGAAATGTTGCCATTCATAAAGTAATTTGGCGCCGTAACTCTAAAAAATTAGAAATGCAGATTGAAAATTATTTAAGACTATTCCTGTCATGTACAGTTAATAATTGTCATAGATTTTCTGGGTACTAGGAATTCTAGATTTATGACATAACCACTAAAGTTCAAATAGGCTTACCGCCATTGTCTTCTGAAATTTGGTTAGTTTCGATTGGTACATATTTTATTTGTAGCGTAATTCTGATATATATATATATATATATTTATATATATATATATATATATATATATATATATATATATATATAAATATATAAATATATATATATATATATATATATATATATATATATATATATATATATATATATAAACTGTGGTTTTAGCTATAATTCCCACGCTCGCTGCTATTATATTACCAGCTAATGATATACCATCTTGCCCTGGATTATATAGTATTCAACATATGCTACTGTTGCCGCATCTCCTTGAACTGTGATTCCTTTACCGCCACCCAGTAAATCTAGAGCGATTTCTTCAAAAGTGGTTGATAGTACTAGTACCACACTTCAACTGCCTGTAATGAAGATACTGAAGATATCTCTAATGGAGTTTGGCGTGACGAAAAAATACTTTCTCCTACAAGTCTAGGCATTAAAACGATAGCATCAAAACTTTGGATTCATCTATCCAGTTTTGATCCTTTAACCTTAGAGAAGGATATTTTGTTGATGGCAAACACGTGTTTGGGTTCGCAAAATAGATGTACATGTATTTTTCGTTTGGTTAGATTTCGGTTGCATTTTTTTGTGAGTATGAATTTACTTGTATAAATTTTAGCCATACAAATTGTTCATCTGCTATAATTATCTGTGACATAACGCTAAATGACATGGATCAATTTAAAAAAGCTTGAAATTTCATGCATCGCTATCGAAGCGATCATTAAATTTTCTCCAGATAATATCTTAACGTCTATCAGCAAATTTTGCAATTCTTTAGGATTGCCGTTACCCAATTTTAGTTTTGATAATATGTACTAAGAATGTTGATGCTTTTATGTTTGATTGTGTTGATGACCCAGCGACTTATTATTGGAAATGTGTATACTGGGATTAAATATCAGGGTTAATTATCTTCTTCACATCATTTTAGTTCAATTGCAACTAACACTCCAATTTCGTTGCTAATTCGTTGCTGATTTAAAAATTGCAGTGGTAGTCTCATATACCTGCATGCGAGCGATCATATATTGGGGATTAAAGCAAACACCACAAATAGCTTTTGCTGCACAGCTAATGAGAGAAAAGACATCTTTTATTTTTCATCCTCCATACAGAATGTGGAGCAATTCTTATGATGATTTTATTCAATCATGTATTGCGATTATGATCGTAATTCTCTTGCGACACAATTTCGTCGATCCGCTTGTGAATTTATCCTCTGCTCAAAATGATTTTAAAATATGCGTATATAACGTACAGTTGAGTGAATTGCAGAGACTTACCATTTACCGGTTACAGATAGCTTGTTCTATGAAAACTTAAACATGAATCAGGCAACCATTTTTGCATCCACCGATAAAAAGGATAAAGCACTGCTGTGTGACCGAATATTTTCACAAAATTGGCAGCAACTGGTAAACGTTCCATCCGAAAGACACTATAGACTGCAAAATTTGTTGATGCACAGAACTGGCCAATGATATTCAATGCATTGCAACTTTATGTTCATTCACTTTAGTTTCATTAAAATGGAATGTGTCTTGACGAAAGATTTCGCTTGGAGATCCTAGATTTGTCTGATGTCTAGACGTATTCATAACTTGAGCCCTAGTTTCTCTATTGCAGTTTCCGACGGCTGGTTTGCTAACGAAGATGGGCAGCGCATCGAGTTTACGGTTACTGGATTTAATTTAGCGTTTCTTGTTGGTTGTCGTCGACTGGCAAGCCATTCAGCCGCCCTTTTTCGAATTTCGTTTATTTTTTCTTGGTTTTGGTGAGCAGTTTTTTGCTGCAGGATTTACGTCTGCCCCGTGATAGTATTGCTACGTTTTTACGCTTTAGTTGCACCACTTTAGGTTTACCTCGTTGCGTAATTTTGATTCGGTATATGACATCATTCAATTTCGTTATATAACCTTGTAGGGTCGTACCCATCCCGGCTGCGACTTTGGCGATAAACTCTTCTTTCGTTACGAATTGTGCAGCTATACCAATTATTCTTATACAAATCCTCTTCATTTTATCGCTGGTAAGTCGTATCTTCTATCGCACAAACGGATGCCCTTTGTTCAATACTCCTTCATGTTGTCCATGTACTCCTCACCACATACAGTTGCACTTGGAGAAATTTGCTTCTTTCTAATTTTCTCAAAAGTTTCAGATGGTAGAATTTTCTTGCATGAATTTTTTCTTTCCTCTTCCTACAGTCCTGTGATAAATGGCCAATTTTGTCACGTATCCAACATTTCAGACTACCACTGCTTCCTTTTTTCCTTGGCCTACGACACATTGGGAGTGGTATTCTCGATCGTTTTCCACTATACGCAATCTCTTTGGCTTTGTTCTGCTGATCTCTCAACTTCTTCCCATAGCCTTCGATACATTGGAGATAGTGTTCTCGACTCGTTAATCTCTCAATATCTGCCGCATATTTCGGTAGTGATTCTCCACATTTTATAGATATCGAACTGTTAGCTCCAATCTGTAGAGTTTTCGGTTATAATCACTTCCTTATTTACTCTCCAACATTTGAGCTACTCTAATCACTACGCTCATATTCTGGAACGGTTAATAGAGAGGCTCAGCTGCAGTTTAAATTATAGGATAAATATGCCAAAGGTTGGAGATTTTAATTTGATTGATTGAACATGTTGAATTACTTTCGAAGTTATTCCGTTAACACGGAAACCTCCCCTTTAACTTGTTGAACATCTGTTTAAATTTCCCGAGTTTTACTTCTAAATACGTCTTGTAATTTTTTTACTTCGCTTCGAACAGTAGTAGACAACTCAGTAAATTTTTCTTCAATTATGTTTTGCCTGCCTACGATCTTTTGTCTCATATTACTCTGCTGCTACATAATTTGGTTTATGGCAGCAATTAACGTCGACAAATCAATAGTAATTCACATTTATTACCACTGGTTGGCAAATTACGAAGAATCAACTCCTCCCTCAATCGTTTATTTGTTAACTTGTATATAATCATTTATATATATATATATATATATATATATATATATATATATATATATATATATATATATATATATATATAAATATATATATATATATATATATATATATATATATATATATATATATATATATATATATTTATATATATATATATATATATATATAATCCCACCGCTGTCACCTATTGTTACGTTTTTGACTATTCCTAATTCGAATCACTGGATTGTAAATAAATTTTTTTTTTTTTATTATTTAAGTTATTTTAGTTGGCCGGAGCATTCCTGCTCATATATATCACCAATTTTTTGACGTACATTTTACCATCTGCGCATTGCATAGCTCCATGTCACCCTATACCACGATGACATGGAAAATGGATCGGCCCATGAGTTCTGCACACCAATAGTGGGTCATAGTTGTGTTTATCAATATCACCGATCATAATCTTTGTGAGAAAAATTCCCTTTTGCATCCTGCCCCTGTTGGGGTTCGAACACAGTATCTCCCGCTCCAAGCGGCACAGCGCTAACCACTGAGCCACTCGCTCGGTAATTGTAAATAACTTCCACTGATTTTTACTGGAACAAGTACACAACAGACTTTACAGATTTCTTTAGGTTTCATTGTAGAGAAATCGTAACAACTTGACCTTTTTGCCTTTCCTATTTGTTTTTGAATTTGGGGGTGCGAATAACAAAAGTTGTCTATATTTATTCCTAAATAGTTTACGGTAATTTTTAGTGGGATAGTTCAATTGTTGATCTTTTTTGAAAGCTTCTTACAATTTTTTGTCATATCAGTGTCTGAGCCTTGTTAAAGTTTTCTAAACAGAATGATTTTATATTTTTGTGTTCGTTAATTTTGATTCTCCATGATTGCATAGAAAGCCACGAAGTAACAACTACAACAACCAAACGAACTACAACAACCAAAAATACAATCTCCAGCAACAATTTATAAAAAATCGACATTATGACGTCATTGACGAGTCACGACCTAAAGACACAATATAATTTGCATTAATCATCGCCGAAACTACAGCCTCCATGACTTTGGTACAAAGTCAATAACAAATGCCACGATGACTAATAAATAAATCATAACGACTTTATGTTCATATAATATGTTTGTGTTCGATTTGTGTTGTTGTTGTTGGTCGAGAAGAAAATCTATCTTTAGATCTATAGATATGACTCGAAATGCGAAGACAATCGATTTTTCCACCAAAAAAATTTTCAGTTAAAAAAAATATGAATTGGGCGCCTAAATTCTTTTGCCCAATTTTTTAATTTTTTATTTTTTGATATATTTTTTGCTACCCAATTTTTCTTCTGTTATTTTATATAAATACTGGTAACAGTTAATAATAGCGAACAGATTTTTATTTAAGACACATTCACTGTTTATTCACTCGAAGAAGTTATGTCAATTGTCAGGGATACTTGGCCTTCAAACACATACACACCCGAAAAAAAAACTATCGAGACTTTTCTATCATTTGACGGATTTTCTTCAAAACACTTACCTCATCGAGTACAGCAATATCTGATTGTGGTTTTGTTTCGTCGTGATATTCGATACCTTCGTGGAAGGCAGCTGCTAAACCTGGATGAATTTCATCTAATGGTGTTTCACCATAACGAATGTAAACTGGTACATGACCTTTGCGTGGAGGTAATTCTTGGTAAGGCCGTGATTCTGTAACGAAAAATAAAAACAAAAAAAAAATCGTTAGAATTTTTTTTGCCATTTTATGATCTCATCCGCTTCGCGAAATTATGTATGTAAGAATGTATATATGGTATATGTTTGACATCATCTTCCATTAGTTTCTTGGAACAATCAAAGAATTTATTTATTTTTTCATCTTAAAATATTCGCCAATTATGTATTCGACAAACGTGAAATTTCTATACAGCAGCATTTTTTCTCGTATAATTGTGGAATTTTGACAGATGTGTGGGAAAAATGGGGTATATGACATGTTTGCATATCGAATTAGATTCAATATTTAATTCTACATCAAAGTTAAATTTTGTATGTGAAATTTCAAATTTTAAAACGGCAGTTAAATTGACCAGAACGAATTTTTTCAGATTTTTTGATTCAAAAATGTGATTTAAAGGGCCAGAGCAATTAGTGTATAATCTGTAGATAGATAACATATTTATTACACTGTCAGTTTAATTTAACAGATATCAGTTTCTAATTTCATGACGTATTTTTTCAGTTCAACGGTTGTTTCATTTGCTTTTACTGTTGGATAGTTTGTTTTTTATATTATTATATTATTATATTATTATATTATTATATTATTATATTATTATATTATTATATTATTATATTATTATATTATTATATTATTATATTATTATATTATTATATTATTATATTATTATATTATTATATTATTATATTATTATATTATTATATTATTATATTATTATATTATTATATTATTATATTATTATATTATTATATTATTATATTATTATATTATTATATTATTATATTATTATATTATTATATTATTATATTATTATATTATTATATTATTATATTATTATATTATTATATTATTATATTATTATATTATTATATTATTATATTATTATATTATTATATTATTATATTATTATATTATTATATTATTATATTATTATATTATTATATTATTATATTATTATATTATTATATTATTATATTATTATATTATTATATTATTATATTATTATATTATAATAAGAGAAATTAATCCACTAATGATTTTGTTTACAGAGAAACATTGCAGATTACCGATGAATGGTCACAGACTGGAGATGAGAGATTACAAACTGCAGGGTAGTTTATAATAAATGTGATTGTCTTGTACTAATAGTAGTTTGAATATTGGCTCTTGAGGAATCAGTCCAATTCTGACATTACTGATACCTTTACTCTCCTTTTCCCTAAAAAAACTAACCATTGTTATATGTAGCATGTAAAGTGGTGCTAGGTATTCTGGTAGTTCCTGGTTCATCCTAATCACTCCCAAAAGTAAACGGGACTACTCAAATCAGACGAACGACATATATTAAAGAGCTCACAGAGAAATGCGGATTGCTGTGGAACTGTTTAGATACATGACAACCAATCTTCGGCAGGACAGAAGTACACCCAGCGCTTCAACTGCCAGGAATATGAGCTGCAGCATCAAATTACAACTGTACCATGAGATGCATCAAGTGCCTGGAATCCCATGAGAAGGAAGCTGCAAAAGGACAATGATCAAAGGAAATGCAGCAAACGATATAGTGCGTCTAATACTGCAAAACCACAAGAATAAAGCAATAAAAAGATATGGTGGTCATACCTAGACTAGCCTATGTATCAGCACTACCTCCAGCTGTTGTTTCTTGGAAACTCAATGCTGTAACATCAAAACCTGTACTAAAACCTCTAGAGCAGCCAGAAACAACGACACAACAGTCAGTATCAACACCAGGAAATCTTTTTGCCAATGACATAAGTAGAGGAACCCCAGCAGATCTCGAATATTAAGGATATCATTTTTTGTCTACTAATGTATGGACATTAAATATCAATGGAATTTATTCACAATCCAGTGATATGAACCAGTAATAGGCAAAAACGTAACAATTGATGACATCGGTGGGATTGTGAATATTTAAAATGATTATGGACCAGTTAAAAATTAAACGATTGAGAGAAGAGTTGGCTCTTCCTGATTTGCAAACCAGCGGTAGTAAATGTGAATTAAAAATAAGGCTCCGCTAAGCCATGATGAATGAAGGCTTGAATGCAGATCATTACAAATTCGTCGATAGCATCTTGGTCACTACTAATATGGAAGAAGTTGATGAACAAAACAAACGGCAAGAAAAATTTCTTGATGAGAATTTTCGAGAAATGTCCGTTACTCTTTATCATAAAGTAGAAAAATTACAAAAAGAGTTTAGAACCGTGATTCAGGAAGTTATATCGGAAGTTTAACAAGTCGAACAAAAATGTTGTCTCCAAAAGAAGTTACGTGACGTCAAAGTAAGCGAAACAACGTCGCAAGTAGTTCAACATATCAGTCAAATTAAAGCATCTAACCTATAATCTACAGTTTGAAACTGTAGCCACCAGAATTTGTTGGAGTGAAGAAAATCGCGGTGCTTCGCTGGTTGTAATATTAAAAGGAACTCCAGCTGACATTCTAAAGATCTTTCCAGAAAATGAGCGTGGTGATTACGGTATAGAGTAATCCAAATGTTGAAGCGTAATAATACACTGTATGATCACTTCCTGTGATCATACTTTTATGATCACAGGTATGATCATAAAGTGTATTATTTTTGCTTAAGGCCAATATCGAAAGAGTAGGAAATCACAACAAGATTATGCGGCAGCTATTGAGAAATTGGTTTACCTTGCATATTTCAAATAGCTCCAAAATACATGGAGAGAATCAAGATTGAAGACAGAGATCGTCTACTATGCACTAAACAACGAGACAGCATATAAAATCATCAAGATGTGAAAAATAGAGATAGATAAACAAGCAAAGAAAAGATACAGCAGCTATAGCCTTCAGAGGTTTAAACCGAAAAATTAGATGCTGGCGTTTGGCCTGTAATGCTGCTGATATAAGAGCTAAATGAGATCGTTAAATGCGATCGATGATCGTTCAGATATGACATTTTACCAAGTAAAACGATTACGCATATTAGCCAACTGATTATGACATAATATACATCCCGCCTTACAACATTTCAACACGATTATCCACAAATCTTAAATTTTTTACGGTTATTTAAAAAAAAAGTTAACGAAAGATTAATTAAAGATTAATTAAAGATTACCAAATGATTTTTTTTTATTTTTATAAAACGGATGATTAATTTCCAAGATCACATCATTATTCGTGCCGGATAATTTGTACAAATAATTATAGACAGACGTTATATGCCGAATGTCATATCTATTTTTATTTCTACTGTAGGATGTGTACAAGAATATTTCAGATCATCATCATAGATAAATTACTTCCGTTTTGATTGTGATCGGCTGGAGGGAACCGCGAGAATGTATAAAAAGCACTAAGATTTTATAAATAAAAAAAATTCCAAGGTATTTCCTTTATGCCAACGTTACGATTCACTGTGCATCAAAGTTCATTGATTTTCTCGTTTTAAGATGTTGTTGTTGCTAAATTACATCATAGAGCGAACGATACTATTAATACCAATTACCATCGCTCATCACATTTTAACAATTTTTTTTTTTTTAAAAGTTTATGTTAAGGTCAAAATAAATTTCTTTTTGAATTTCTGTCCATTTTGATTGACATACATCGTAGGTATGTCTTTGGAAATCAGATACAATTCAATCGTAAATTGCAAACACCATCCACAACATTTTCAATTTGAAAAATAAAAAAATTAAATTCAAATCACGATTTTGGATCATCAAGAATCTAAAATAAATTTACACTTGAATTACCTTGACTCGAACTAATAGATGTACAGTATGATCGGTACAACATTTTACATGACGATATTGGATTGTAATTGAGATAGTGTGGGATTTTGGATAAATTCTTTCTTGAAAACATAAAATAATATTTGCTTTAACAACTTAAGGGAAAAGAATATAGTGAAATGTATTTTTTTTACCTTTAATTTTTTGTAAAGGTTGTGACCCCTCAAACTAAAGGTAATTAAAAGACTAACGTTCCAGTGGAGTAGTTTTTAAAATTGACTTATAGGTTAAGGTGTTATTGTTAAAAATGTTATAAACTATATAGACCATTAACATAATCAACATAATTTGTTACAATGTGGAGTCTAAAATAAAGTTTTGCAGTAAGTTGTGCTGAAAAAAATAAGTATGTCACCATTACATACATTAAAAAGTAACTTTCTGTGATTTAAAATCAAATTAAAGAGTTAAATGTGCATTTGAAAAGCAGTTTCAAGTCTTTGTACAACATACTGAGTTAGTCTACTGAAGAAAAAACTTAACGCATTAGTTAAGTGCCTGTTTGAAAGTTAGCAGGTGGAATCTAACCATGTTCTTTATTACAACAATACAACTGCAAGGGTGACTTTACACATTTTTAAATATGTTTTGCCTCAATTAAAATGGCAGCATGAAAAGCCAAACATTTTAACGTGTTAAACAGAAAACTAGATACGATATCCATACTTATAAGCTACTCGACAACGGAATAATACAAACATCATATTGTGGATTGCTTGATAGTAGGGAAAATATATCAATGCTTGGTAAAGGTTCAGAGCAATATTTAAATTTTCCTGGAATTAATTTCTTTAGTTTCCCATCGACAGTAAAAATGCAAACGGTCAAAGGGAATCAATACTCGGTTACACAAAGGTACCTACTTATTTTCCTAGTAAAACCAAGGTCATAAATTTTCACTAAACTCACTACACATACTCCATTCAAAAACAATTACTGGACTCTTAAAAAATAACCAATAGTTCCAATTGACGGAAGATGCTAAACGGGCTTTCGATAAACTTAAGTCTCCTTTGTCAACTGCACTTGAGGTTTGCAATTTCATCAAGCATTTCTACATCGAATATGATGCTTTTAAAATATGAGAAGGACCGAAAATCTGATTGCACGTTCAGTTAGTAAAAGAAAGACGCGAAAGAGAATGGATTGCTGAAACAGATGTTGGCAAGTTTGATAATGATTCTGAATAACTGATTAAAGCTTTGTTGGATAAAACTTAACTAATCTTCCACAAGACAAGCATGTATCTGCTGCCCAAGTCGTACTATCAAACTTCCAGTTCACATACAATAATAACGTCTGCGTCCAAATCACGTACTATTTGCTTGCGGTCGTATTGCGCAGCTTCACCGTGATTAAGATTTAGTTAGATCAACCTTATCTTCTCCGTTTTATTTACAGCACCTTCTGATAAACACACACTTTAAACTCCCAGCAGAACGTTTGTTCCCTTCAATGGCTTTATCACTACAAAGCATGTATTTTCCGCATTTCCTACATAGCTTATAGACATATCCTGCAAACTTTTACATTATTCAGCTTGGTGAACCATATTTGAGGCTTAGAAATATTTTAAAGGCTTGTTGTTATTTGTAGAATTCGGCAAACCACCCAACAAATCGATATTTTTTCTTTAGATATGACATTCTCTGCTATTTGGCTGGGAAGGGACCACTGCTCTGATAAGAAACTTTAAGCGTTTTCATAAGGCAACACCTTTTATTCCTTCCACCAGCGATTTAAGAGCCTGAAGTACTCGTACTGTGTAGTCACTACATTAATGTTCCCAGTGCTTCCCAGTAAACATTACTATAGTTCGAGGTCGGGGGCACAACTTTTACATGTTTAAGACAATTTTAATATCTCAACCAATGCTCGAATTTTCATCTGTAAATTGTTCTACAGATCATACTGTACATTATATTAAACAGAGTATGTGTAAAACTATTTGTATAACTGTAAATTTACTGGTCGCATCGTTTATGCAATCAATACAAATTTAAGATGTTCATGATTATGTACATACAGATCGATTATGCTGTTTTTTTTATTATTATATACGACCTACAAAAATTAAATTGAACAAAAAAAAAAACTTATAACTATTTTTAAGATACTCGTAATTAAGACGACAACATGGTTTAAGATCTAATTTTAGTATCGATTAAACATTTTAATGGCGTAGTCAAACTATATAAACGAGCGCCTAAATGATTTATTTTGGCGCCAAATTTGACATGATAGTTTTAATAGTTGCGGACAACCATTAAATTTGTAAATATGAGATGAATCATTCGAGTGGATTCAAGTGGATATAAGTAGTTAAAAAAAATATTTGATGGTGGCTGTAAATAATCCCTACGTATTGATGATCAATAATCCCTACGTATTGATGATTTTAGTGATCAATTTTAGAGTTTTGTGTGTATTGGATTTTGTTGTAATTACAATGACGTATTTTGTCAGTGTAACGGTTATTTCATTTGAATTCGGTGTTAATTTTTTTTTGAATCTGTAATTTATATAAATTTTAAAGTTTTATGTGGATTGAAATTTATAGCGATTGGATTTTCTGGAAATAGTAACGTTTAACCGATTCTCTATAACTTGTAGCTATAGGTCAGTACTGGTAATCAAATTTTAAAGACCCCACATTTACTGATGCAACAAAATATAAATATTGGTCGACCTAATTTTCATCTTGCTGCAGTTAAAACGTGGCTTTGTTGTGTACAATTGATACTAACAGACAAAAAATTACCGATTGCATAGATGCCGCATTAAAATACGTGTCAGGAGAGGCAAAAATTTATTAATTATTCTAACGCGGGAAAACCAGGCCCAGCTCTAGACCCTTTAAGACTAGGGTTGCGAAAAGAGGGCATATCATATGCAAACGTAACTGCCAGAATCCTGTACGACATTTGGCTGTCTGCTTCAAAACCCCCTTCTCAAACATGGTTAAAAGATTATTCATCAATACTAGAACAACTCAAGTGCATTATTAGAACAGCCTGATTTCACTTGACCGACGCAAAGAGTTAGAAGATTTAAGCAATAACAAGAATGGATAATTCTAATATACCATTAAATGCTCCTATCGAGCCTACACTCCCTATAGACAAAATAAATTCTTGTTTGGCATCATTTCGTATTGGAGATAGTAATCATTCATTACCAGACTGGTCTCAATTTACATTTAGAAATTTTTGTTTCGGTCGATCTAAATTTAATTTTTAACTGTCAGGATGTAACAAAATCATAAGACTCCGTTATAAAAACGAGAGTAGGGCGTAAAGTCGTGCTTAAATAACCAAATTATAGAAAAAACACAGAGCAACAACCAAACATTTTTGTAGCCTTAGAAAGAAAAAATTTGTGGCGCACCCTCGTAGGTCTACCGTTAGCTACTTGTGGACGGTGACTGGTTGTTACGTCTATTAAGTCACGCTTCAAGACGGTATTGTCACAACTACCGTTTATATTAACAAAAAATGTGTCGTTTCGCAATCACCATTTAACGTCATGTAATTGCCGAAAATCTAATTTATATACACTTTATTTGACACAAATTTTAAAATTAATGCAAATTAAATTTTAAAAAATTGATTAAACATTACAAATCAATAGAAGTGCCTAAACTGTATCGTGGTTTTTGGAACGGGGTACTCCAGAATTCCTTTGCATTTGTCTTAATTGGTGTGAAGGCATCCTTCCAAAGGTAATTAATTACCTTTAAGACAAATTAATTTTGGCAAGATTTATAGTCAAACCAGAAGTTTTTAACAGACGACACATCACCCACCTGTCTTTTAACAAAAAGGAAATGTTTAATTCAGTGTGGCAGATGTGACCATGAGGACCATCGAGATACATCGTAACAGCCAATTCTTTTCTGATAGAAGTTTTTAATTCTTACCTAAAGAACTGAGCTAATAATAGTACAGTGTCATCGAATTATATTTGATGGAGACTGTTTTGAAAACTTTTTATGACAGCTACAATTTTTCAGCTAATCTTTTTGTACATTCTGGCCATTCCGTTATCTGGAGAGTTGATCGATGACCGTTGTAGCGTGTAGTCGCATTTTGTTTTCCTCTTCCAAATATATTTCGATTTTTTTTTTTTTTTTTTTTAATTTTATTATATAATAATAATTATAATTTAATTGAGTTTAGTTTTAGTTTTAATGACAAAATTTGTTATGTGATTTCGTCGTGTTAATTGTGCTTTCGTTTAAAGATTTTGTGAGTTGGCAATATGATTTTATTTAAATGTTTTATTTAATTTTTTTTTTGTTTTGGAATAAAAAGAAAGATGTGAGTTAGTTCGTAAGTAACGAGCTCTGTCGCTGATCCCAGGGTGTAGGTATGAAATCTTATCATTAAATTGTTATATGTTTCATAATAAAAAAAGGAATTTTCCAAATTTTACATTTTACAAAATTTTTCATGTTTAAGACATGTCTTTTTTATTATTGTAATATTCTTCTCTTTTTAACCAACATGATTTTAGTAAAAGCAATTATGTTTGGCATAATTTTCTCTTCTAATAAATTTAAATTGTGCGTATGTCATTTTTATTACTATATATTCGTTTCGCTCTAACCAATTTAATTTACATATATGTTTAATAATTTATAGGTTATGAGTTGGAAAACATGTGCACTAAAATGTAGTGTTGTTTGCGTTGTCTATACTGAAACAACGTTGTGCTTGTGTATTTGTTTTAAAACAGTTGATTCGAACGTTTAATTGTTTTGTTTGAATTTTGTTTAAATTAAATTCGGTAATAGTATTTCTATTTAAGTGAATATAAATAGGAGCTCATTTAATAAATTTTAGCAGCATGGAGTTGAAATATTCAATTTGTAAATTGCCGTCGAAAACCAATGCTTTATATTACAGGGTACGTTTAAGAGTAATTACTTCATTAATGGTGTTGTTGGATTGTTGTATTTTATATTATTATATTACTTTTTTTTTTTTTTTTTTTTTTGATATTCTTATGGAACAAATTTGAGTTTATTTCAGCCTACGGCTTGTAGAAATTATATTTTATATTAATTATATTATTATATTTTGAAATAATTAATTTATAATGGCAGATGAAAATTAGTTCAATTTATTACAGCCTACAACTAAGAGCAATTAGTTTTTTATTATATTTTGTTTTCAAGGAACCTTTGCAGATTACAGTTGAATGGTGGCGTTGCTAATATTAATGCTGATAACAGTCGACAGGAAGCAGAGCAGTTCATTAAAATTGTGATTATCTTGTGCTAACAGTAGTTTGAATATTAACTACCGAGTTCATAGTTCGTCCTTTGCTGTTCAGTCTAATCAATCAATCAATCAATCAATCAATCAAATTCTGGCCATGATGGTTATCTGGTGCATAGCCTATTTTTTCAAAATCTGTTATGATGACTATTTAATAAGAACTGTCAAACTTCATGTTTATCAAAATGGCGACCAAACAAAGTTTTAAATAAAACAGATATATAAAGTAAAAAGCTTTCCCCCAAAGTTATCATATTTATTTATAATCTACAGACTCCGTAAAAAATGGCGGTAAATTAAAAATCTGCAAATCCAAAATATTACAAAACCTGTTTTAATTCGATAACCATCGTAGAATTAAACATCGTGGCTCAAAATTAGATTTACTGTTAGATTCGTATCTAAAAACGGTAGGTGCGATAGGTGGTCATGGTATATAAAGTAGATATAATTACCTTTTTGGCATTGAATTTCAATTCTTGGAAAAAAAAACAAAATTTGATTTGTATTATTTATAAAAAAAAAAAAAAAATGACGGAAAAAAATAAATTCCATGAAAATGGTTGTAGGTCAAAAGTAAAAAGATCTCGCTCTCTATCATTACATCTTCAATTTTATATAAATAATAACAACGAGATAATTATTTCTAGGAACTCCCTTTGTGTAAGATTTTTTTTATATAAAGATATTACGAAGATAGGTTATCACAGCTGAATTATTATAATTAGATGCATGATTACAAATTTCTTCGTATTTTCAATTTGTTGTCTGGTTTCGATACTGGTTAACGATTCACTTGTTGATTGCATAATTTTATTAGAAATATTTTGTGCGTAATTGAACCAACACATTTTCTTATGACTATTAGCACAGCTATGACTTCCTGCATGGAAATTATGGGCCTAATCATCGCCCATTCCAGTACAGGATGGCTTGAAATGTACATAAAGTTAAGGTCATTCGAAAAAATAGATTACAGATTACAGATGAATGGTCGCAGACTGGAGGTACCGATAAGAGATCGCAGAATGCAGATCTACTGGGAAACCGGACCAATTCTGTAATTACTAACATAATTTAAATACAATTTAATAAAGTTTATGAACTCAAGATACATGATTGTACTCGAAGATACATTTATTTCACGAAACGAATGGAATTGAACCCTAAAATTATTTCAGATGTCGGGAAATATATGGGACGTCACCATTTTTTGATCATAAAAGTTCAACTCAAATAATTCAAATTTTAAAATATTACTGTCGTTCGTAAAATATAAAAATTGGCGATGCCCCCAACACAGTTGGACTGCACCTAAAATATTCCATAAATCTGAGCAATAATAATTTTCTTGATGTAGTATATAATAAATAGAAAATCGTCGCTCGCCTTGCTACACACACACACAAATAAAGTTCAAATACCCTAAATTATACTCATACACATTATAATCATCATCATCGTAGCATAGATATATGCTGCTGTTAAATCTATCATAAAGCATAAAAACTAAAAAAATAAAAATAAACTTTTGCTGTTTGTTCCACATTATCAAACATTATGATTATGATGAAAATGAAAAAAAATTATAAAATAATTTATTACAAGTTATTCCGTTACTCCCTGCAGTGGACATGGACACACATATACACATAAATAAACAAAATCACTGTCCAAGATCATAATATAAATTAGAGAACCACGAAGGCACCACCCAACAAACCAAACAGTCGCCAAATATATATATGAATCTTCATTGTTGACCTTTGTCTGAGATGTGCATACAAGAAATTAATTTATTAAGATGTTCATCCGCATCCTTTTGTACTCCAATGCCACTAATTAAATTTTTCTCTATATATTATGTGTTCGTATATACAACAAATTTAAAGAAAACTGGTTAAATTGTAGCAATATATTCAATATAAAGATGCTGACCAATGTTTATAAGACGTTCGTTTAGTCATTGATCATGATCATGTTACTATATATATCTGTGAGTGTGTGTATCCATTTTTTTAGTGTAGACAAAATAAGAAACATGAATATTCTTCAAGCTATGCTGTAAGCTGATGTATGTAACCTTAACCTCTGCAATTTAAATATATAAATTCGTGTAGCATGTAATCATTTTTATACGGAATTGTGATTGGAATTTTTATGACGTCACTAAAGTAAATTACATTTTATTAAAAAAAAATACAGGATTCGATCTACATATGAGCATACAATGTTGTAGGGACTAAATAAACGTTAAATATGGTAAGGTGTTGATAGCCGGGAATTTTGACTCGAAACCGGAAATACATAGTTGAAAAGCTCTGTAGAAGGCTACGATTATATGAAAGAACGGAAATAGGTTTTAATCAATTTATATCTTTGTATAGTTTAACGAGTTTATATTTTTTCGATAAAATACATTTTTGGGTTTGTTTCTTGGGTTTATTTTATCTCTTTTTCATGTGTTGAAATATTTTTTTTTGTTTCTCTTTATTGTATTTTTAATATTTTGTATCTCAGCTGTTATTGAAGATCAAAAATCGTTTAATATAAATTGACCTTAAGGCTCTAAACGATTTAACGATTTTTAAATGAAACTAATTGAAAGATATTTGCTATAAAACAGACGAAAGCTATTCAAAGACGAGATTAATGTCGAATTTTTAAACAAAGACAGCCAAATAGAATTATTTAGAGCTGTACATTTTAAAAACAGAACTTTCCGACCTTCACACAATATACTAAAAACCAAGTCATAGTCCATCTCTCATTTGAAAATCTTCATCCTACAGACCAGAAAATAACTATAGTGAATTTAGTGGTTCAAATATCAACCTTTAAACAAATGTGTTTACTTTTCCAAAAGTAGAACCTGCCATGTTAGCTCTCTTGCGAAATAAAAATTGTAGGTACAAAATTGCATATCGTGTTTGATCATACAATTAAGGTGTAACTATCAGATTTAAGTAGTTTTAAATAAAAGTAAGCAGTACTTTTTTTCTATCAATACTATATACGATAAACATAGCTCCATCTTTTTAATTTTTTGAAAAATTGGTTTTTATTTTAAATTATGCCACTAGATGTCACTATTTTAAAGTAAAGTAGTTTGGGTTTTCGCTAGTTATCAGTTACGGATTTTTAAAATTTTTAGATTTTTTATGTTGTCTCTTTCCTCAAACAATTTTTTCGGACCGTAGCACCAAATTTTTCACATGGCCGTTAAACAGAAAAAAAAATCGATTCAGTGCTTACAGATGAGAATGGTTAATTTCCTGACTGATTTCTGACTGAGCCCAGTTAAAACGATAAACTGTTCGTTTTTGACGTATTTTGTCAGTTTAACGCTTATTTCATTTTGTGTCAGTGTTAAATGATTTTTTTAAATCTTTAATTTATATACATTTTAGAGCTTTGGTCAATCAATATCTATACCTTTTGTATCTATTAAAACCTCATTCAACCAACGAGCTTTGTTTTGAATTCTACGACTTTTTTTATTTTTGCCTACCGATTTAAGCCTCCAGAGATCAAATAAACCATTAAGCATTGAACCCGAAATTGAAGTAATTCCGATTATGAACATGACAGCTCCAACACCAAATAAGATGAAATTGGGAGCATTTTGGGAACAAAATATGAAAATTTAGTTCAAATATCCAATGGGCAGTTCCGATTAAATTGCATCACCTCGGATGAATATAAATATGACAAAATGCTGTCAAAAATTAAGGAAACCATCTTGGAGAGTGTAGCGAACATAATAGCAAATTCACCACAAGACGGAACTAAATATATATAACTCTGTAAAGAGTGCATTAATTTCGAGAAATTCGTTATCTGCCGAGTCACGATTTAAACAGGTTTTGTACAGAGTACATGTACAATCGAAAATGAAAAACCATCCGTCATCTCCAGAAATCCGTCAATCAGCCGTAATTTCCAGAAATTACAAGAGTGGAATATGGAATTAATGTCGCTACACATGGAGTAACTCATTGCATCGAAACTACGGGTCTCCCTTGTTTTTTCAGAGCACAACGCCGATATAGCGAGAAGTACAGTATCGCGAAGAAGGAATTTCGAAAAATGATCGAATTGAGGTTATGTCAGCGAAGCAACAGCAATTGGATGAGTTCATTTAGTTCGAAAAAAGTCGGGCAAATGGAGATTCTCGCTCAAACAAAACCTGATATGTACAATATTCCGTACTTTTCAGATTTTAGTCATCAACTAAATAGATGCAAATATTTTACTGCTATAGATTTACTTCGCTGTATCAATTATTCCACCTCTATAAAATAACGCAGTTTTGAGTGTGTGGTAAATTTACTAATCAAAATCTTAAACGGATATAAAAATAAATCACAAAATAAAAATATTGATCTTTTTGGATATTGCCCAAATTTTTGACAAAGTTTGGATTAGAGGATTAATATTCAAAGTTTAAGAACTTCAGCCGCAGTAGTCCCATGTAGCTCTTGAAATCTATCTTCTTCAAAGTTCATACTTTGATCATCAATAAAATATTTTGGAAAAAATCTTAGTAAAGGGTCAACTTTGGCATGTAATGCTGTTGATATATTCAGCGCGGAAAAAACATACATCACAGAAAACAATCAAATCGAATTTAATAAAAGTGCTAGATGAACACAAACTTGCTGACGATTCCAATGTTGAGCTACAAATTTTAGTGTGAGCGCCTCATCAGGTTCCAAATTTTTAGGTATATTTTTTTCTGAATAGTTATTCTGATAAAACTTCCGAAAAACGCTCGGCCTGTTTTTCGCAATATATTTGGACCTGAAATGCAAAACAAACCAAAAAATACGAACTGAGTACATATGCTCAAATTACAATATATCCAAAGGACTATATTACCAATAAATTGTATTGTTCAACCAACGAGTGCCTTAGCTTTGCTCAGCCAGGTATTTCTATTCATGCAAATGCTCTTAAAGGTAACATACTCAATGATTAATGCAAATTTGGTCAAATACTAAAAATAACAGCTCTAAAAATTGCAGATGGTAAGGCACACGGCGGCACCGAATACAAAATTTGTAATATCGGTCGTTTGCTGTCCACAGGAACATGCAATTAAAAATAAATATTTTCCTAAGGGATCGTTACTCAATTGGTCATTGTTTGGATGCTGACGGTGGCCTTGTAATTGTGATATACAACTATCATAAATGTCAAAATATTGACATGGGAAATTTCAATTTTCCCAACTTAAGTTGGAAACGTAATAATGGAATGCTTGATCGAAGGTCGCCAATTTTTTTAGCCGTAAAAAGACGAACGCATCAGCAGATTTTGCTCCTTCAGTATAAGCTTATGGTCTTGACTCAATTCTTGTATGGAAATTATTTATTATAGAGATCGAATCTGGTATCAATACAAACCCAACTTGATACTTAAACATCCTTATGTCCTGACGGTATCCCTTTGTTACTTTTTCAAGCTTGTTAGTTAGTCAGTCAGCGTATTTATATAATGATAGTCATAGAAAAGGATTTTTCTTCCATCGCTGGAAATTATCGTACATAACCTCAATTTTAATCCCACAACAACATGAATTTTTTTTGGTAGATCTGTGGCAATCCATTTTCAGTTTGAATTTTTTATTTTTGTTTATCAACCGATTGAGTTGAATTGGCATACTTTTGAATGAACCATGTGAAGTATAGGTTTATATCTCTTTATTTCTTTAGTACAAACACCGGAATGCAGGTGGATATGTAGTGCTATAGAAAAAGAGAGATATGTCATTTTTTTGTAGTTAGTGTTAATATAGAACGAAACTTGGTACAGACAAGACGTAAATATGGCTTTTTTATCTGGTAACTTCCATTTTAATTGATTAATTTTATAGTTATTATAAGACTATCTAGAACAGTGTAATCTTGATAATTAAATAAAAAATATAAGTGAAGTTTTATTAAGTGTTTAATTTGATGTCGTGTAATATCTAACACAGAGCAGCGCGAAACTACACCGAAATTAAATATTATCATCCATCTTGTGCATAGGGATAAATATAGAGATAACTACATATATCCCCACAGATCTAAGGTTTCTAATCTTACGGTATTCGTTAATGATGCGATATTTTGTTTAGAAAAGGGTGCCCTAATGTTCAGAACTATTTGATAGATTTTAAACCATAATTATTAATTGATAAATTGTTGAAAGTGAATTATAATTTTATCGCTGCCAAATGATTATTGTGGAATTATTGTTGGATTCAGGGCAATATGTACTCATGATATAATTTATGCTAAAATTGATTGCGCAGAGCAGCTTAATTAATTTTTATCTACGCAAGATGTGGAGAATAGCTTTTTATCGAATGAATTATGGGATTGACGAACCAGTTGCACGTATACCTCATAAGATTTTAACCAATGATCGGCACTATTTGATTTTAATATTTCGAGAGATTTCTTGGAGAGTTTTTTTGGCAATAATCATTATGTATAACATTTGATGTTTCAACAAATTTAACTTGAGAACTTTTTTTTAATACGTTCGATTCGGTCTGAACGATTACTTGCGGCAGGATCTAACTAATGAAAACTAAACTGACTTGAACGAAAAAATGTCACGAAATGTCTTACAGGACCAATGCCTCGCATTGTATTTGAAAAACCAATAACAATTTCGTACTGTTGGATGAAAGGCAAAATATTATGATACGCGCTTACCGTTCACAATCGATCAAAACCCTTTCGGTCAAAATGACGACGAGCACTTTTAAACTTCTCTGATCTATACAGCGACCGTCGTAACTCGTACCCAATATCTGTTACCTAGCGTATCTATTTTATTTTTCGATACAGAAAAGGCTTTAGAAAAATAATTGTGTTTCCAATGTGGCCTAGTTTAACGATACGGAATAAACAGATCCATACGAAGTAAAAATTATTCTCTTAAATCGATTCTCTTAAATCGATTCTCTTAGATTATTCGATTTTTAATCGATCTTTTAAATTAAAAAATCGATTCAAAATAACCGAAAATTGGCTTGAAAAGATCGATTATTTTGGAATATCTCTAATCGGAAGTGTAAGGATGAAGGAAATTGATCATATCACTACTAAAAATACATTTAACAGTAATTTATTTCAAAATTAAAGTTACAGTGTTTAAAGTTACTTCGTGATTTTTTCACGGTGGCTAGACCAAAAAATTTAATTTTACAATAAATATTTCAACATGCATGTGCTTTTTTCCTGAGCTCGCTCATCTGTAAGTTACGATTACTCTTTTTTGTGATTGTATATGGAAATGGTGGATACGTTTAAGGACTGAGGTATATAACCTTTACCGCGAATTTAAACTCCTGGTTGAATTGAATAGGTAATCCTAAATCATAATAGCAGACTCTACTATATACTAGAGCGCTGCATTGGAGCGCTGCGAGGATATCCGCAAATATCCGCTATTCGCGGAAGCTAGATCTAGCCTGTAGTGTTTTCATCATTAGATCGGTTACTTATTGAACTGTCCTAATGTAAAATACAAGAAGTACTCTAACAACGAACATTACGAAGCAATTTTATAAAAATTCAGGAACTCAGTAACTAATACAAGATTTAAATTTAAATAATAATATTACGATCAACACTAAGTGACTACCAAACATAAAGCAAGGCTATGCTGGGTGATTTTAAAGCATTTAATCTTTGAAGCTGATATCAATCCTGATATTAAAATAATCTCATTAAAAATCTGAGATGACACCGAAACATTTAATTTTTTTTTATAAATATTGCCAGCACTTCCGAAGGCAATACTTACACAGATTTAGTCTCTTATATTTTACAATATTTAAAATATAAAACCCTTCCTTCCAAATTTCGACTTCACTTCTGTAAATTATGATTTGTTAAATAACATAATGCCAAATCTTAATGAATGGGCTGCCAAAGGACCTGATAATATATCTTTAAAACATCATTATTCCTGATCTTTATACGATCATAAATAATGGAATTGATAAAGTCAATTTCCCAAATATTCTAAAACTGGGTAAAGTCGTCCCCATATTTAAAATTAGTAATAATTAATTAGTTTTTTAAAAATTTGTTATTTTAAGCCAGATAGACAATTTTTTAATTTGAAATAAAATCATTCACAAAGATCAATTTGAGTTTGTGCAAAATTCCAGTACTTCTTTCAGTTCCACGTGACTTAAATTAAGACATCTCGGTTTAAGTGAGATATCATTTTCTTTGTTGCTTTTTTACAGAAAGATCACCATATACGTTTGTTAAAATAGAGAAGTTCAAGTTCGGTGATAAAGACTAGTGTCCGGCACTAGTCTTTATCACCGAATGTGTTTCTTCATCAATGATGTATTTTAAATCCCCTTAATTTATGGATCACTAACTTGATTCACAAAATATTCTTGATCGACGAAATATTCATAACTCTCAGCGAATCGCAGGGCAGTAATTTTAGCAAAAAAAATTATATTGCTTCAAATAAAATTTTTCCAGATGACTTTTCTAATCACTTAATTATCGACTCTAAGAAAATATTGTAAGTAAGTGTTGCTAAATATGTATGCCCCTATCTGGAGGACTACATACATTTCAGAGAACATGTAATACATTTAGCTAATACAAGCGCTAATAATATTTATGATCTACAGATACTTTAAAATCGCACCATCAAAATAATTAAGAAATTGCTAAAAGGCTCTGCCTTAACAATCGTAATAAGCTTTTTTTTTTAAATTTGTAGCTGAATGCGAAACTAAAAAATATTTTAAAAATAAACGTAAAAAGTACAATTATTTTACATAAGGTTTAGAATGGGTTGGCGGAGAACATTATACATTTTTAAATTTAAAATCAATCACTTCTGATAAAATTCCAATTTTTTCACAAATCGATTAAAACTCTCGAATTGAAATAACCTCTAATTGAGTCGATTATCAATTTTTTAACACTATAATTTTAATCACTCAAGACGCAGAACTATAAGAAATTAACCAAAGCCAAAATATAAAAATTAAGTAGGCTACACCAAAATCACTTAAAAAAACACTAAAACATAAAACAAAAACAAAAAAAAAACTCACCAATAATTGAAACACATGAGATAAATAAAATTACAAAAATTCCAAACGAATTCATATTTGGTTGCGAAAATTAACAAAAAAAAATTTCGGTATGTACGAATTTAATAAAATTTCAAAACGATAAATCACTTGATGGTGCACGATTAAATTAATTAAATTTTCCCGTTTCGAACAATTCGAGTAATTAAATTTTACGAAAATATTCTAAACTATATATACGAGTACTACTTAGCTTTATAGAATTCTAAATCACTTTTTTTTTTTTTTTTAATTATACGCGACGTGTGTAAAACTTTTACGCGTTATTTAACTTAATTTAATTTTTCTTAAACTTTAAGCTTTTTATATTATTTACAAATTTTTTTATTTTATTTTATTTAATTTTTTTTTTTAAGTTTTGTGCTGTTATGTGCTTTCTATTCGAATCAAGATCAAAATATAAACTGAAGATTTGCACAAGGAATTGAAAATAAGTAAGACATATATTCGCGTTGTTTAATAAAAAAAAAAAAAAACAAAAAAAAAATTTTCTTCTCATTCGTTACTTTTGATTTTGTTTTTTTTTTTATATTTTTGTTTATCAAATTTATGTTCAGCTTGGTGTATGTTATTGATCAGTCAGTACATAAGTTTTGTTATGTTGAAATATATATATTTTTTTGTGGCGGGGGGCGCCTTTGTACTCGTTCGCTAATATAGGCGATAAAGTGCGAATGATTGTGATCCGTACGTTTTTTGTTTTTGTTTTTTTTTTGTTTTGTATTTTAACGGGAGGGGGAATTAAGTAAAGTTTAAAAATATTTTGTATGCTGTTGCAATAATTGAAGTATTACAATAAAACATAATTTTAGTATCCACTTAGTACATGAAAATTCTGGTATAGTACGGTTTAAGTTTAGTTTTATTGACAAAGTTCGCGGAAAGATTAAATTTTGTTTGTTTATTTTAATTCGAATTACTCGACCGTTACGGTTTTGATTCGTTATCTGGGTTATTATTGATGTGGTTCTTAGCTGATTTTTGCCATAACCTTCTTTTAATTGGAATTGTTATCTATAGACAGTAAATTTGCGTTTAATCATTCTTTAGCCGGGCTTTAGCGTGACCGACTTGTTGATTTAAAAATATTCGATGCAAGCCGACGTAATAAAACTAATCTGAACCTAACTTAGATCAATCAATGGAGAGATTTTGGAGTATAGAATACAAAGGATTTCTCGAGAATCATCGATGGAAAATTCATAGTTAAACTTCCTTTTGCTAACGGTCTAGCGTTATGGTCATTGAATTAAAAAAAAATACTAAAGGCCACACGGTATCTTCTTTTTAATAAGGCGTTTTCCTTATATAATTCCGATTACGGCTGAGATAAAACCTTTAAATCCTCAGGTGATGCCAGTATCTCCAGTGCAATCAAGTGAGTCATCGGATCCCATCTTTAAGTTATATAGAGCTACAATTCAGTCCTGGTATGATTTTTTTCCTTTATCTCCAATTTAGGAGCATAGGGCGTCATCTAGACAGGACCATCTAACCCTGTTCGGCGCTATTGGATTAATTTCCGAACATGATTTCCCGTGTTGTTTCACTTCTGCTAGCATCGTTCTTATCTCTTTCCTTGCTCCACTCCAAAGCAATTCTTGTGAGAACATTCCGAAACTTCGATCATTTGCGTTTCCTAATTTCGGTCTCAATGACTATTTGATTTGTTTCCCTTAGGAGCTCAACATTTGTAATTTTGTTGGAGCCAGAAGCACTTTAGTATTCTCCTTAGACATTTGTTTACTAACATCTATAGCTTGATGTTTTGCGTATGCTTCCAGGTTTCACAGCCACAGAGCAACACCGATTTCACACATGAATTGAACATTCTTAGCTGGGTGTTGCGGGATAGGACAGATGAGTTCCAGATTTTGTATAGCGGGTTGTACGTTGCTGTGGCACTGTTGATTCGTTTATTGATGTTTTTATCTGTTCCACACGGATAAAAACATCAATAAACTTAACTTTGCTAGTGTACGACCAAAGTAAACGAACCTCTTCTATTTTCTCTTGGTAAATCGGTGTTGATATTGGTAGGTTTAGCCTCATCATCTTTGTGAAGTATCACCTTGATATTTACTTTGAGGCCAACCTCTTACGGATAGCTAGATCTGATAGCTTCTGCACTTTTGTTGATATCGGCGTGTTTGTGTGTTAGCATGACATCATCTATGTAATCCTGGTCATTGAGTTACTCCGGTAACTCTCATTGGCGGCCGTTGGGGGACGAACGCACTGTCTAATTTTCTCATGAAACTATCAATACTCCTATAGGAACAGGAGTGCGAGATGCCCATTGGGGCATTGCGTTGCTATTTATTGTGTCAAATGCACGCTTGAAGTCCACGAGGTATAGGTACTGTAGTGAATTTCATTCATTAGATTGCTCTATGATCAGTGTATCTTCATCCTGGTCTGAAGCCAGCTTGCTCGTTCCTAAGTTTCGAGTTAATTGTCGGTGGAGTTTTGTCCAGAATGATCATTGCCAATTCTTGGCAATTTTCTTTCTTGGGAATCGTTATGGCCAAGCCTTCTTTCCATTTACACGGTATTTTATCGGAATTCCATACTTGTGATATTAATGGTGTTAAAGCACTTGCAGTTGTAGATATGGCCCTATTGAATATTTTAGCTGGTATAGCAATGACATCACTAATTTCTAGCTCCGTTGGTGGATAAATGTAGATAGTTTCGTTAATGGCGCCAGTTGTTAATTCGAAGATTTATGTATTGTTAATGGTGTTCTCTCCAAAAGTTTCCTTCTGTCTCTTCAATTGTGCTTGACCCGATTCATCTTTTATTGGTGGTATATATTGATGAATTTGATATTGATGTGTCGGTTTTCTTCAATTTTCTTCCAACTTATTGTCACTGATCTAAGGGGTTTTGCGTCTGTATTCTTGATTCGCGAGTGTGTTAGTGTAACTCGTGGCTGTTTGGAGCCTGACCTTGAGCGCTTTGCAGAATGTGGTTCTCGTGTTAATCTGGCGATATGAAATTACTTACGGTTTGACTTGGTACGCTTTACAGCAACAGCCTTTATTTAACTGTGATCCTAGCCAGATTTCAGGGCTACTGGGAAAACCATAACTGGCCTGCCAGGGGAGAGGATTCGTTCCAATTAATTTTTGCACTTTCTATTATGATGTTCCCAAGCGGTCACCCAAATTTATATTAACCCAAGCAATGGTTGCTTGACGTTGGTCATGAAGTTATTGTTGTCTTTTCTATATCTGCCAAAGAATAGAAAAGACTTTGGATTGTTACTTAAGGTTCAATGAACTGGTGATATTTAGCAAACAAATCATTAATCATGAACTTTGAAAACTATAATCGATGCCTAATTTTAACATTGGATTAGTCCGACTAATGTTTAGGATTCCCGTAAGGTCGTGTTAATGACACACTTTCACATTCAAAGAAGTTTGCATTATCGTAAGATGAATGATAAGTATTCTGTTTTCTTCTGTCCTCAACTTTCCTTGTCGACAACCGAAAAATTCTACTGGTTCGGAATTTGAACGTACAAAAATAGTAAGGAACCTAGAACTGGCGAGTTCTGTAAAACTGTCGTGTCAACCCTCTCGATTATTGAATGATATTGCATTATAATATAATATAACGGTGTGTCATCAAAACCAATATAGGGAACAGGCAGATTTAACATTACGTAAGATTTCTGCTTTGTTTGACGGTAATGACCAAAATAACAATACTGTCTCCGTAAAGAATGAGAAGTCACATGAACGGAAAACATGTTGCAAGAAGTGATTGCATAATATATTTGACATTTAGGCGAGATTAATCCGGTTATTGCAATTTATATCCACAAGTAATGTTCTTTTTAAAATGAGAGCGTTTCGAACGAGAACCTCTATCTTTCTGCAAGGTTTACAGTTTTTCATGTTCGACGCGTATTATTTGCCCCTTTGTATAAATCGCGAAATTTTCGATGGCATCTTTAAGCTCGCCAAATACGAGTAAAAGCCAAAATTCAAAAAATTTCAATTATTTCATAAAAAATTAACAACCTATAAAAGTGGAAACGCTACAGTGGAGTCTAGCCCAATGTTTGATCGCACAGGGGTCAAACTTTTAAAAAAATGTTACATTGAAACATTATCTTTGCCTAGAACACCAATTGCACACCAACTTATGCAATTGTCTTCGTTATCTAAATTTGAAGAATTCTAATTTTTTTTTTTTATAATTTACAAAAATATTTTTGTTTTCATAAATACAAAAAAAAAAAATGATGTGGAAATTCTAAAGATGATAATTAAAATTTTATGACTTCTGTGTAACAAGATTGCAATATTTGTTGTTGAGTTTTTTTTGCGATATTTTTAGATTTTGTGTGTTGGAATTTTTTATGAAACGAAATTAAAAATCAAAATACCACATAAAAATTTAATTTGCAACGTATTTGTCTGTCTGCTGTGTAAATTTTTTTTTTGGAAAATTATGAAAATTTTTATGAATCATTGTGTGGTTCATATTCATTCTGCAGTGTGATATAAAACGCATTCAAAGATGTACGAATAATTTTTGAAACGGGTTCCTTTATCATTTATTAAACACAACACAGAACGTAACAAACACAGAAGGTGGATATAATTTAAAAAATACTTGATAGTGTACCTATTAAAATTATGAATGTTTCTTAAAATTGAAATTCCTAAAATCCAGAAAATATATGAAATTTACGTCATATTGGAAATCAAACATTTTGAAAATCTATAGAAAATTTCATAATCATAGGCTGTGTTTTTTTTATATCGGAGGAGTCGGAGAGATCAGAGAGATTATTTATCGGATATATCCGATAATTTTTATCTCCGATTTTTATCGGTCAGATCGAAAAAAATATTTTTTGTGTTTTTTTTTTAGTATTGGAAATAATAAATTATTTAATAAATTTCAGTATTAAACTCCTTAAATTAAAGATTTATTGGTCACCTGATAGCTCAACATTAATCGGAGTCGCCATTTTAGAATTTACTAAATTATATAAAATAAAACACACTGCTGCCAAATAATAATTTGTTTATTTTTTTAGAGTAAAAAGATCGTATCCGATAATTATCGGATCGTAAAAAAAAACGACACAGAGAGATCATTTTTTTTGTCGGATATTAAAAAAAAACGCAAATCTGAAAATTTGACAGTAAATTTTTCTCTCTGATTTCTCCGATATCAAAAAAAAAAAAAAACACACCCATAGTGTGTTTTAATATTAAAACTGTTATATCACAAATGAAAAGCTTCCAAATTCCAGAAAACCATGTTCTTTCTGGAATTTGGAAGCTTTTCAATAGGCCACGGTAAGCCTATTTTCAGTTTGACATTTAGAATTTTGAAAGATTATTGTGCTCGGTTGATTGTAGTTTATCAATAGTTTGATTCTTAAGAGCGCCTCTCGTTACAGGAGCTTAGTATTCTAAATGTATTGGCTCGATTAGAAAGCCATATAAAATTAAATTTATATAAATTTGATTGCGGGTGATAGATGCCGTAGTGTTGAGCTTCGTAATTTTTAGCAGCTTGCAAAATTCCTTAAAATGTAAACTCATAAAGTTTTAACATCTCAGCTCAGGTATACCGAACATACAAACAAATTCTTCAACGAACGTTCTAGTCAGCGCTAGAATGTTTTAACGTGATAAAGTTTTTAAACTCAGAACTAAGGCTAGCATGTTCAGAAAATCGAATGAAATTTGTCCTTGTTTGCATGGAGACTACTCATTAAGTATAAGGTATTACTTCATTCTAAATGTATTATTGCGTAAGTTCATCTTTAATCTCGATACATCATTCTTTGTATTTTCACTTTGTGGCCAACAGGAGGCGGGGGAGGGCGCGCCGCGAACCTTTGATTAGAGCGATTTAACATGCTATCGAGAGAACGCATTAACTGGTCGAACAGTTAATGCATTCTTTGGTGTCAAAATTTGAGTAAAGAACAGTGCGATTTAATTAAATTAAAATTAAAATAATTAATATCCACATTAATTGTAATTAAGAAAAAAATAACAATTTCAAATTATACTGTCTGAATTTCTCTCTAATTGCCTAATTATTGCAATTATTTGTTTTCAAATGAAAGTTGGTGTTACAATATTACATACATTGAGGCGAATTACATAAAAATATGTGTGAAATGACACAATATAAAGTAGTACATATTAATAGTAATAGATGTCACTTTACATCTTCAGTGTAGTTTCACTGAAATACAAGAATCGTTCTCTATGCCGCTCTTTATGACTATGACAGAACAGTAGCCAATTTCAAAATTTCAAAAAAATACAACAAAAAACTGCGTTCGATTCGTTGCCATTTGTATTTATTTGAAATTAAAAATAATAATAAAATAAATCAAAATTAAGTAAAACTAATAAATAATAAAGGTAAAGATAGTAAAATTAGCACTAAAAAAATTGAGATAAATACCAAATAGTGTCTGGTAAATTAATTAATTTATTATATAGCATCATGGAATGGGATTAAAGTGGGGTAACATAAACCATGAAGAGATTACAAAAAAAATAAAAAAACACAACAAGATAGATTTGTCAAACTCAAATTGTTTAATTCGAAACAAGGATCTCAATCAGAGGCGTCTCATCCGACGACTTTGGGAGGCACTTGCCTCGATATCACATTCACCACAAGGAACATCACCGCAGATACCTTGCCCTTCATATCGTATTTCACGTACCATCGACTAATACTTAATCGTTTGTAAACCGCCGATGGCGCGTTTGCTAGTAATAAATAAATAGATTTTAATAAATCCATACAGTCTATCATTTTTCAAACTACATATTTACGTTATCACGTATCACTACGGCCGTGCAGACGACACAGCCATCTCGTTTTTTTTTCACCTGGTGTAATGTCCAAAAGTGGCGCCCCAAACAAAAATCCGTTCCCGCATTACATCGGAAGTAGGACCAGTGTATTTTTTTTGTATGTGTGAGTGACCGAGATGTAAAAATATACGAACAAATAAGTTGGCGTCATAACTGTGGTTATTGAGTGAAGTAAAGGTTAACCGATCAAATTTAATAACGGCGGTACATTTTTAAACACAAGTTGGTGTCATAACGGTGAGTGGTGTTATTTGGACAACAGTTAGCGGTTCGCTTTTAGTTATAGCCGATTTATAAAAATTAAAAACGTGATATTCGTGTATAATCAGCGGTTTACTGTTTAAAAATAAATAAATACCACGATGACAAATAAATCAAAAAGGGAACGCCGTAGACGCAGCGCGCTGAGAATGATGATATGGATGCCGAAATACTAGAAGAGGTTTATAAAAAAATGACGCTTGAATTTTCGGAAAAATTGGATACAATGCAGATTTCGTCACTTTCATCAACGAAGCAGACAGAAAAATCACCACCGCGGCCGCCAGATAGTAAAACACTTCAAATTAAGGAACTAGAGTTGATGAATTTGGAGATTGACTTACTTAAGCAAAAGAATAAACTACTACAGAAGGAGTTAAACTTAACTGCAAATGGTTCAGATGTTTCTTCGAATAAATCGAGTTCCAATCGAGATGTCGATCCTATTTCGAGATGTCGAAGATGCAATGACCAAATTCATCGGGGAAGATGAGTACAAAGTGAAACGCTGGATCAGCGATGTGGAAGGGGTGGTAAAGACATGTGGTTGGAACGATATTCAAACAACGACGTACGCGAAAAGGTTGTTGGAGGGATGCGCAAAGAAATCGCTTCGGACTACGAGTTTGATAACGTCTTGGAATGAGCTCAAAAGTTTCCTAAGCAAGGAGTATTCCGCAACTGTGAACACCGCCGTAATCCATCAGAGACTCGCGTCGAGAAAAAGAAATCCAGGTGAAAATTATCGGACATATCTGCTTGACTTGTTTGGAAATAGCAAATGTTGGTAACATCGAAGATGTAGCTGTTCTCCAATATTGCGTCAACCGTACAGAATAACCTTGCGTGTATTTTAATCCAAGCAAGCTTATCCTGTACGGTGCCGAAAGAATTTAAATCGAAACTGAAAATCTACGAAGATATAGCAGGCAAGCAAAACCCTGTATCGTGTTCAAAGCAGTCCTCATTACTGGAATCCAAACAACAAAGAAGACACAATAATAGACCAAGGTCTGGTGCACCGTACCGTGGCCGATGTTTTACATGTAATGAGTATGGCCATACAAGGAGCGAATGTAAAAATAAGAAGAGATAGGTCTACAATGCTACAAATGCAACGAGTACGGGCATCTGGCTCCGAAATGTCCTACTCTAAATTCAGACAAGAAGACACTCATCGTGATGAAGTCACAATTGGAAAAAGCGTGAATTGCGTGCTAATCAGTGACCGTCCTACGTTCATGCTCTCGTCGATTCAGGCAGTTACCTCAATTTGGTTAGCAAAAAGGTTTGGGAATGTGAGGCTCTGAAATTGCAGGAATTGCAACGCGTCCCAACAAAATTCTACGATATCGGTTTAAAAGTCATGGAGAGTTTGAGTCATGTTGAGTGCGATATAGTTGTTGATGGTGAAAGTTTTCGTACTCGTTTCCATGTTTGCTCTGACGATTTACTACCGTGTGAATTAATAATAGGGAATGAGCTGCTGAATCATACTGTCTCTGGGCAGTATAACAATCAAAAAATTTGCGACAGAAGACGCAGACGTGTCAGCAGATATTAGAGATGACCTGGTGGTCTTGGACCACGTTAAGAACAAACAGTGTGCGAATGAATGAGACGAATGAATGTTTGATGGAATCGTGCGGCCAAGTTTTTCACAATATACGAGTCCAGTTACCCTGGCCGAAAAGAAGGATGGATCAAAATGGTTATGCGTCGATTATCAGCGACTAAATAAGGTGATTGTGAAGGACCGATATCCTATGCCGCTGATCGATGATCAGATCGACCAGTTGTATGGATCAAAATATTTCTGCACGCTCGACCTAAAGAATGGATTTTTCCACGTAGATATGGAGGAGGAATCAAATAAATATACCTCGTTCGTAACGGCAATGGAACAGTACAAGTTTATAAAGGTACCGTTTGGTCTTGTAACTCGCCTGCAGTGTTTGGACATTTTATTAATCACATTTTTAGACAGTTGTGCGTCAATGGGGCCGTATGTGTGTATATGGATGGCCTAACTAAAAATCTGAACGAAAAAGGATGGAAAAGAAAGTCGTAGAAAGACTCATGAGAGTGTTGCGTGTAGCGGAAAAGAACTGGCTGCAAATTAAGTGGACAAAATGTCATTTTCTGGTCAGACGAGTGGAGTACTTAGAATATGAAGTGGAGGATAGCCGAGTTAAACCATCAACGACAAAACTTAAAGCTATTTCGAAGTTCCCAGAGCCGACAACTGTTCAAAAGTTACAGCGATTTTTGGGACTTACTGGCTATTTTTGAAGATTTGTAGAAGGATACTCTGCAATAGCCAAACCACTTCTTCGGAAGAATACAATATTTAAATTCGGATCGGACCAGCACAGATTTGTGCGTTTGAAAGAAGGGTTGTTCACAGCTTCAGTCCTTCAAATTTATTCGGAAAAGGCGCGGACAGAGTTGCATGCAGATGCCTGTAAAGTAGGACGTCTTCGGATGAAGAGTCGGATACCGGGCGGTATACCGCACCAGGAGGGCCGTGTAGGAATATTGCGGTTAACCGGTTAATAATAATATTCTTTGTACAACCCTAATTGTTATACTCACCTCGTCTACAGCTGTCAAAAAAGATTCATTATTGTAACAACATTCATTTCGTTAAGACGAGTTACACGCCAACAAATTATATAAATAAAAGTTGATAATTTCGAGTGTTTTACTTTTATATTCGGGAACCTCGCCATATATATATATATATATATATATATATATATATATATATATATATATATATATATATATATATATATATATATATATATATATATGTATATATATATATATATATATATATATATATATATATATATATATATATATATATATGTATATATATATATATATATACATATATATATATATATATATATATATATATATATATATATATATATATATATATATATATATATATATATATATCAATTTAATCCATTCTTATTTCTTAGAAATTCTAACCTGTTTTTCATTTTTAAACACGTTTCCATTAACTGAACGAAACTTTTTCAGTTTATCGAACCAACGAAATATTTTTCTATTTTGACTATAAAACATTTTTCAAAAAGTAACAAATAATTCTTTTTCAATTGTACACAAAGAAATTTCAAGAAATTTAACGAAATATAAAGTCACAACTGATATAAGTGTGATATTAATATTTTTAAACTTTTCTGTTTGGACAAAAAGCCAAGGACGATTCAAAAACGGACTTAACGAAAATAACTTATAAAAAATTAACAATTTAAATAATAGTAAAATCAAAGGTTATTTATATCATTCAATTTGTTATCTTCTTAAATCACATTTTCGTTAAGTAAACTTGACGAAACTTTTCAAGTTTAACGAACCCCGGAATAATTTTGGAATTTTGATTTTAACGTTATTCAAAAACTAATAAATAAAAATTAATTAAATCATACTCAAATAACTTAACGAGTACTCTATTTAGCAAAATATATTAGAATTAAAGAAATTTTTATGAGCAGAAAATATTTACAAAATAAAATATAAACTAAAGCTGATAAATTTTAACGCACGTTAAGAATAAGTTTAAATAGCTAATTTAAACATGTTTATGAAGCAAGTGATTGTTGTAAATGATAATTGGAAATATCGTCGTAACTTAACACTTTAATTAAACATTGAAAAACTTAACGAAACATTTTTTTTAAATAATTTTAGCGTGATTCAATGATTTAAGTAACTTAACGAACAATTTAATACATTTAAACTGAACTAGTTTATTTGCTTGATAGGTTCTCATCTTAAACTTCGAAGTCTCCAGGCATATTGTAATTATCCATTATAAAATCATAAAAGCTATCTTCTACAAAATAGATTTTTAAAGTTTGTATGATAACTTTGCTGAATTATTCGGAAACGGAGAAAATATTAAATGTTTTTCTTTGTTTCTTTTTAACTTAAAAGATTGCTAGAAATTTGGTTCAAAAGTCTAGCACAGCGAGCTTAAGTTTTCACAGTTTAAGTTTAGATTGTAATATGTTTTCTATTTGTGCCATTTAGACATGAATGATCTAACTTAATGAGTGCTTAACTTAACTTAACGAAACTTAACGAAACTAAATTAACGATAATTATCAATTTCGATTAAACAGTTCATTCAAAAATTATTAAAATTTTAGTAATTCTAATCGGTTTTTAACACATTTCTGTTAAGTTAGCTTAACAAAACTTTTTAAGCTTACCCAAACGTAATATTTTTCTATTTTCCACCTAGTCTTAGTTTGTATTTAGATTTGAAGCCGGATAAATTTTGCATTTCAGTATTATTTGATATATTTCCAACA
The DNA here is from genome assembly GCA_963556175.1 of Tipula confusa. NCBI lineage: Eukaryota > Metazoa > Arthropoda > Insecta > Diptera > Tipulidae > Tipula > Tipula confusa. Next base: position 49,140,011 of record OY744475.1, on the reverse strand, counting down.
AGCTGTATGTGCTTGGGCTCACATATAAAAGGTTGCAGTGACATTTCTGGAGATATAGAAGAAAGTAATTTATTCTCTCTCTCTCTCTTTCTTTATTGGAAGTTAATGTCTGAATTATTTCGTCAAGCTCTAAGTTTATTTTATGACTTTGTGATCTTGTAACTACGTTACATTTCAATCCAATTTTATTTGATATACTGGGTTTGATTCGGCCTAAGGCATCTGCATTTTTTGTTTTAAGACCCTGGTTTGTTCACTATTATGTAATCAAACTCGGCCAAACGTATTTTCCAATGCATTAAACGTGAGGGTTTTGTAAGGTACAAAACCAGGTTAACGGTTTGATACGGTCAGTTTTAATACGGTCAGTTTGATAAAGGTTTATTTGTTGATACCCTCTGTAGAGATGTAAAGAGCTAAAATATTCGGCATTTCCCAATTTGTTGAGTATGTCTGAAATATTTGTAGGAGGAAATACACTATCGACAGTAACTTCATTTAATTTGCGATGATCCATCACAACTCACCAAACTTCGTTTTTTTTTGGAACAACGAGTAAAAGAAAGTTATATCCTGCCATGATTGATATTTTTGGAAATATTACAATTAAAATCCCCACTTATAATGATATCCGTATAACCAGCACGGTTTTCATGCAAAATTTTCTGTAAATCACCATGGCCATAAACACATAAATACTACCATCACCGCGTTTTGGAAAGTCTAATTTCCGATCAAATCTCAGTATATTTATTTCCCCATCGGGAATACCATCGTTCAACCAACTTTAAATAAAACAAAGGACATCGAATGGACATCCAGCTTTTGGTATATACTACGTGTGCTTAAGAACAACACTTTCAAACCATTAAACCTGTTTATAGACGACTTCAGAACAATATTATTATTAATAGCAGAGGGTACAGCATTTAGATTATCCACAAAGATTATATTCATCGATAAATACAGTATCTATTGTGGCTCCATCGGATTCGTTCCCGAAACGAACTTGTTCTTCGTATTGGTCTAACAACTCGAAGAAGCCAAGTCGTTCTGAAGCCATCGTCGGCGACAATGACCTCTCTCTACACAAGCCAAATGGTGGATCTCATCTCAAAGATTCCTACACCATCCGAGGTAGGATCAGCTCGCAAAACTTAACTGAGCCAGCGTACTCACAGACCTTTTATGAACGAGATCAGGAATTTTCATTAAATTCCTATAGTTACAACAAAGTCGCGCGAACTTTTTTAGAGCGAACACTGAAATACTGAACAATTAAACTACAACCAATACCAAGAGATCATACTAGTAAGCATACAGAACAATTTACAGATTTATTGCAAACGTGAAATTCTCTATAAATAAACAAACGATGATATAACACCAACTCTTCACAGAGTTAATTAATTCCCAGCTAAACATTTGCTAAATCCTTTTGAAGGTTGGCAGACGATAATATATACGAATACAAATATAAAGCCACTTATGGCCTAAATAATTCAATTACTTATATTTTACAGTTCCTATTACCATACCACAAAACATTTATGTATATAACACATCCAGTACCATATAAATTTGATCCTATATATGTACTGTACATATATAGCCAGGATACCATAGTCGTTTATAACAAAACGACAGCAAACACTTAAATGTAAATTTTTTTTTTATTTACATTTTTTAATATTTTCCAGCCGCCTCATCATCTCTCCAACACTTGAAAAAGCAGTGATACCTTACGTACACAACACAAAAATTTATACCAAACCACACACAACATATATGCTTTAATATGTCTATGAATAAATGTAACTACATATATATATAGGGTTTTATAACAATTCAAAGTGGTTGACATCGTTCCAAACGCTAAAACATTTAGACATACCTGATACCAATTTAAAATTTTATTTTCAGCAAAAAACAAAAAAAAAATTTATGAATTTTCATTCGAATTGATTTTTTTTTTGTTTTGTTTTCCTTTCCATTTTATTTTTTGGTGCGAAATGAAAATTGGAAATAATTAGATGATCTTTTTGTATATCATTTACTATATTATGATGCATAGATATATATTAAAAGAGTGATTTAACTGGAGCTTAAACTTTGCGGGAAATGTAAACAACCTTTGATTGATTAATTGATTGATTAGAGTGTACGGCCAAGCACTAAACAGGAACTCCCGGAATACCGGGTACCACCATACACCCATGTTACATATAACAAAACGGAAGGAGTAGATGGAATTTGTTAGTTATGACAGACTCGACGCGGTTGCAGACACCTAAGCGATCGATAGTTAGTGTTTTTTTTTCTGAAAATACAAATTTATTAATTTATCCCATAATAATATAATAATGTAACAATATAATAATATAATAATACAAAAATACAATAATTTAATTTAATTTAGTAAGGTTCCTATTTTCAAATGATACAGGTACAACACACATGTAATCGGGTATGATGAAACCATACCTCATTACCAAAAGGTGACACTAATATTGCGGCCAACGGTTAACTAAAATCTCTCGAAATGCCAGGCACCGCCGTACACCCATGCTAATAATAATTAATAATTTAATATCTGTAATATGCTATTTCTCTGAAAAACAAAATTCATTTATAGACCATTTTCTCCATTGCCATAAATTTGCCAAAAATCAAACCTAAAATAACTTCCCAAATCGACTAACTAACACTTCAAATTTAACAATGTAAGTCAACCTCCAAAAACCCGCCACAAATCAATAAAAATTCATCACTCATGCCGCAATTTATTAATTTTTAAATCTTATTAATTAAAGAACGTCAAAACAAACCCCTTCCGCCCAACAACACAGCCCTCCTTCAACCACTGAACCAAGGCACTTCAGCCACATCCCAATCCTATTACATTTGTCGCACCCCCGATAAAACATTGTCAGTCAAAAAAAAAGCCATCTCCACGCAATTCCTGCTGGAAAAAACAATGTCCTGATGTAGCTCTAGAAGAAATTACCACCATTAACATCATTTACAAATCAGGTGGAGATGTGCATCCGACGATATGGGTGAAACCGACATTTAAGAATCATTCCGAAGACGTCTCCAAACACGAATATCGAAGAACACCACTCAAGCGCTCATAAAATAACCACAAAACGAGCTAAAATTAAAATGGGAGGATTAGACTCGGCCAGAAGCTCGATGAACTTTTTTACGGATAATGCTCCCCATGGATACTCTATATACTATATACTAATACTATATATATAAAATCGAAATATATCAGCTCGCATTTGAAAGAAAACGCTCAGCACTCTCCTGAAACGCTCACAGTAATGGAAACTGTCAAAACTCTAGCGACGAAATGTCTCGACAATGTCATATCATTTTGGACTCAAGCTCAAGTGATGAAACTATGAATCCATTTTATTACCTATATTATATTGTAGCCATGTTGTTGACTTGTTGTACCGACATGAACCCTACAATATACTTTTCCTGAATCAAAAATAAACGTAAAAAAATCCAAGTCGCACACAACGCGAACCCCCTCCGGAATACAACTTCCGCACTATACGAGTGATACTTGTATAATAATATATAAATACAAAATTTACATTACATACAAATGTCAAATATAATATGTGAACATTTTATATATAAAAAAAACGGGATCAACGGGACATATTATGTATACAGAGTACATATATATGTACATATTGGTATATTACACTCATTTACCCAAAATAATAAAAAAATAAAAATAAAAAATAAAAATGTTCCAACAAAGAACACAAAAGACAATAAAATTCAGAACCATCTAAACTACAAGCCATATTGTTTGCATACTCATGCTATACAAAAATATATACTTTAATTGTATTGTAAGTAAAAATCGTGTTGGGATATGATCGCGATTATAGTATAAAAAAAGAAACATTCGCATACCAATACAAAAGAGATTAAGAAAAGAGAGTAAAAATTATCAAAAAACAAAAGACAAAAACAAATTACATAACCTCAACTTTTATTTTATTTATTATGTATACACTGTATATATTACTAATTACACCGCACGATAGATTTTAATAGAAACAAATAATTACAATATATATTAATATAAAAATATATTATATATTATATAAAAATAATTAATAAATTTAACTTGAAAATTTCACAATTCACATCATTCACTAAACAAATAAAATAAAATATGACGTTTAATACCAAAAGTAGAGAGAAAAATTCTCAATTATGTTAATGGTGTTCGTGAAAAATACTCAACTATGATAAGTTTTCATTTTTATATATGGATTTTGAAAGTTACTAACACATCTAAAGTATATATTTCCACTAATACATTTTAAAAATATATGAGAATATGTGTCAACGAAAATTTCAATACGGCTTGTAGTAAAGAGGGTTTTGATTCTGTACATAGTAAATTGTAAACAGAAATTTTTTGTTAAAAACAATATTAAATTAATTAATTTTACTAAACAGTATTATTTATATGGAAAATAATATTTATATGTGCAGGTGTAACTTATATACTGTGTGATATGTGCCGTGCAATAAAGCAATAAGTAAGTACAGGACATACAAAATAATAAAAAAGTTGAGGTTATGAAATTAAAAAATATCTTTATCATAAAATAAATTTCGTTTGGTGATTTAAATTGATTTATTAATACTAAAATGAGTTAAGTGAAATAATTTAATATTAAATCTTAATAAATCATTACACATTAACTATCAATTGAATAATCCAGTTGGATGAAAAGTTTTATGCGCGTACCCGGCGAAGTTGTTATAATTTAACAACTCGTTTAGTAATTAATAATAATATAATTAATTTGACGGTTACATAAACAACTTATTGATACTGCTGAAGAAAAGTTAAATAACATCGAGTAAAATAAAAGTGAATCAGAATGTATTTTGTATAGGAATAAAGATAACCTCAAATTTGCTTTTTAAATTTTGTTTTTTGACAATTTTTACTCTCTTTTGTTTTGTAGTATGCGAATGTTTATGTTATTTTACACTATATTTGAAACCATATATCGCAAAACCTTCTTTACTACAAGCCGTCTTGTAACTTTCGTTGACACACATCATCATGTATTTTTTAAATGTATTAGTGAAAATATATACTTTAGATGTATTGGTAAATATCAAAACTCCATATAAAATTAATAAAAAAAATTGTAAACGCATGTGCATTATTTGATTTTATTATTTATTTCTTTTACACAATATTCGCTATCATATCCCGACACGATTTTCTACTTACAATACAATCAAAGTATATATTTTTGTATAGCATGAGTATGCAAACAATACGGTTTGTAGTAAAGAGGGTTTTGATATATCGACACGTTTTTTACTTACAATACATTCTAATGTTCATTTGACTAGATAGCATTAGTATGCGAAGAATACGGCTTGTAGTAAAGAGGGTTTTGGTTGAGACGCAATTATTTTAAGAATACTGTCCGTGTGAGGTGCGATGTAAAAAAAACAACCAACTTTTTGGTAGAAACGTACCTAAGGCCACTTTTGACAAATTACAATATTAGCTTATTTTTTTAATGTGAATCGTGAATCTCCAATTGAATCATTCTTTAGATTCAGTTTCTCAAATATATATATATATATATATATATATATATATATATATATATATATATATATATATAAATATATATATTTATATATATATATATATATATATATATATATATATATATATATAAATATATATATTTATATATATATATATATTTATATATATATATATATATATATATATATATATATATATATATATATATATATATATATATATATATATATATATATATCGTATACAGTCATGTAGGCACATGACTTGTTATGTCTGTATGTTCTGAAACTATGAACATTAATTTACTTGAGTAGTTTATAGTTTTTAATCTAAAAAATTACATACATAAATTGTAAACGGAAGGAGATATGTCGTACGCAGAAATCAACTTAACAGTAACAACAACAACAACACAAACGGTACAACACAAACCACTTTATCTCGCGGTTTTAATCGAAATTAATTAAACAAAAAAAAATTGTTTTGTTTTGATGAATTAAATTCTGTTGGGTGTGTGTTGTTTGTTTGGCCGGGTTTAATCAATACTTAAATTACATTGAGCTTTTTTCATTGACTGCGAATTAATCAGCATTGATTTTTTCGATGGACAAATGTTCATTAAAATTATTGAACTTATTTAGGTAGAACCCGTTTGTCTCGGGTCCATCATTACCACTACTAAAACATATTACGACTTGGTAAGTAAATCATATGTAATCATAGATTGGGAAATTGTAAAGGCGTTGCCACATACCAAAACGACCGACGTTTTTCTAAAAACAGATTGTCAATTTACAGCTGAATAAATCCGCATTTTAATTGATGAAAAATTATAAAAAATAATCAATTTTTATTATTAAAATAATAAATTTTCAATAATTTAACAATTTTCATTCAATAATTTGAATTTTTCTGTTTTGCTGTTCCTAGAAACAGATTTTTCACTAAATAGTATAATTATTTCTCTTCATAATCTTAAAACGTTTTCCGAACTCACCCAAAATTTCCGACGTTATTTTTTTCCGTCGAAAATCGTATTTTTTATTTTATTTTTTTGTTTTGTTTTCCCATTTTTGATTTTGACACAACCGCTGTCTTAATATTTTGTGTTTTTTTTTTGCTTTATAGTCATGACAGTCATGTCAAAAACAAATAACAGAAAATATATAAAAAATGGTTGTTGTAAAAAACGGCTGTACATATTTTGTTTACTCATGTGGCATCAAAAACCTAATTACATAAAAAACATTGGTGATTAGATGTGCCTGTGGCATCGCCTTAAGTCTCATTTATTTTGAGGCCAACGAAAGCTTACAATCGTACAAGTAGGTCCATTGCCATTCAGACCGTCATACAGATATCATCTACATCCTAAGATGTTCAACTTGTATACAAACGATAAACGTTAACGTGCGCAGTTAAAAGCCCTTGTGGATGGGGGCACTCTCATGTCTCGTAAAAAAATTTTAAACGAGCATGTTATCCTTAGAAGTCCACCAAAGCATCGTTGGCTTGTCATAGCATGCAACTAAATAAAGATTAGATCGCTGAACTAACTACCCACATCATTAAAAATTTTATTGTTAAAAAGATCAAAAAAACAAAATATGGATACCGCCAAAATTTAACCCAACCTCTACTTAGGTTAAAGGACCCGTACGTTTGAAACCTGTTGCTCTTCAAGAAACTCGATGGCCAAACAATGGAGACAATGTATCCCAAGGCTATACGTTGCTTTATAATGGAGATTACCTCGATAATCTTGGTGTTGGGTTTCTTCTTGGGTTGGGTGTTTGGTGAATTATTCATAACTCTAATAGGTAAAGATTGAATGGACGTTTCCCCGAAGGTGAAGAATACTGGTATGCTTAATAATATTTGTAATAATGAACAATTTAAATCGGTTCAGATACAATGATCAGCAGCCGAGTACTGTTAAGCAATAGCAGGTTTCACGATTACCAAAATTAAGTAAGAGACGACTGTGATTCAAACGAGTCTAAAAATACAAAAATGCATTGGTCTTTCCCTAAGAAAACACAGTGACATTCTCGAGGAACTATCATCTAGCAACTTGCAGATTTTCCATCAAAAATTAAATGAGGTTGGTTTTTATTTACCTGCTCCGATTTAAAATTCTGAACGGAATCTCTAAAACTTCTTAGATAAAGTATTAGTTGTTATTTAACATTGTGTTAAGCACCAGGTTCTTCCTTAAATATTTAATTGCATTTTTGCAATAAACCTGCGGCATGTCTTATCATCGCTACATTTTGCTGAATGCATCTCATCAACCGTATGAGAACTTCAGTCTAATCTAACTTTTTTTAGCTATATAGGAAACTCATTTTAACTGGCATCAAAAGTATTTAATATTCCCATTAGAGAGTCTAAAATATGTCTATGCTAAAAAGTCTTATTCCTTCAAAAGTACGTCAATTTATTTATGTTTGCGGTATTATGTGAACGCACCTTTCCTGTTTCACAAGAAGTGACACATCCAATGTGTTGCATTAAGAGTTTTTTCCACGAAGAAACATATTTTATATGCACGAAAAGCGTGAGATAAAAATATAATAAAAATATAACTGTTGTACGAGTAAGACAGATAACTTTTGTTGCACGCTATGCATACAAAATTATTTTGTATTTTTTTCGTTTTGTCGCCATAATTATGGCAGCAAAACGAAAAAATACAAAATTATTTACAAAAAATATAAAATTGGAATACTTTTTATGGTTGAAAATCGCTGCAAAATATACGTGCACATAAAATTTGTGTTTGGACGAGAAAATATTTCTCGCACACAAATATAAAATTTTTGTTAATTTTTTTATAGCTAAATTCATTTTATTTTTATTTTCAGTGTGGTAAGAACTAAAATTTTGAGGTTATATAAATTAAATAAATTGTTGATATTTTGATAATATTGTTATATTGTGTTGTAATTAATAAAAAAAAAATTTTAAAAATATTATATTCATCAGATCAATTTTTTTGAATCTATAAATATTCATTAAAATTCACGAATCTCACAATAAAATAAAATAATACAATTTATTTTGGATATGTGCAAAAAATTTTTTTATTTTTTTAGGTTATTTAGGGATTGTTCTTGTCACTCAAGTAAAATTTAACACTATCTTTCTTTTTTTGGTTTTGCTGCAGATTTTAATGTTTGGCAGCAGAAAAAAATATGTTTCATCGTGGAAAAACACCATTAAAACTTTTTTTGTAGTCGCCAATAGTGTGTCCTATCAAAGAGGTGATTATACTCTGAACAATGGATGTTAATAGTCCGTTTATAATGGCAAAGAGGACCATAAAAAAATGACCGTCGTAATTTTTTTTAAATGAGCATAAACCTAAAATTAAGACAAAATGGTACTGTTTGAAATGTTTTTTTTGATACCACCTTCGGTAATAGTTGTGTTGGCTATATCCAACCGAAGTAGCCTTAACCAAAGTGATAGTTGCTCAGATTTACAGGGTGTTTTCTTAAAAAATAGAAACTATCGAACAGCAAAATTTAAGTAACTTTCCACCATCAAAGAAGTAATATTAATTGTTAACATACCACCAATACTAACCAGAAAAGAACCTAAGTACTGGTTAAAAAATTACAATATTATAATTATTATAACTCCATCCTAACCAAAACCCAGTTAAAAGTAAAATTTATGGGGGGTTACATGTAAACTAAAAAAAAGCCTTTGAAAAGCCCAAATAATTCCTCAGTTTTGGTCGTCGGGAGAGATTGAACGCTGTACGAATTTCGCTTAATTCGAATTTCTTGTACCTTTGGCAGACTATCGATAAAGCTAATCGCGCTTAGCTAAGCTACCACTAATCTTTAATCGTTGACATACTAGGATTTAACTATAACACACTGTAAATAATCCTTCGTCCGCTGCCGCTATATCCAATGAACAGATTTGGCCACCTCAACGATGCTTTTTCAAATTTTGCGATTCGTCACAAAAGAACGCCAGACACGATGACCGAATGCATTCAGGTCTTTCTCGACGTCATCCATCCAAATAGTATGCAGTCTCCCACCTTGGTCGGACCCACTTTCGTTGGTACCGACTCCAAGGCCTGTTTTGTGGTCCGAATTTGTGAACGAAGAACATATCCATCTTAACCTTGATTATTTTATGAATCCGATGATGTCGACTTTATCGAGATCATTTCTGATCTTGTGATTCATTCGCATTCTATGCATGGCTTCCTCCTTGATAGGACCGAGAATAGAACGTTTTGTGCTGTCAATGTCCAAGACTCACAACCAAAGATGATCACTTGTCTTATCAGCGCTTTATAGATGTCCAGTTATACTTTGCGCGATATATGGGGAGACTTGAACACTTTAATACTGGCGTAAAATTCTCGGTAGCCTGCTGCGATCTCCGATGACATGTTAACAGAAACGGAGTTTTGCTCGGTGATCAATAATCCTAGATATTTAAACTCGTTCACCCTCCCATATTACATATTTCTCCTGAATGAAGTCTCCGCGTGTCTGTCTTCTCGCGGTGACAAGCTGGGTTGAATAGTTATATAGACAGCTGCGCTGCGCTATATTGAGCTGACGGATAACATATTCTAATGATGGATTGAAGAGAATTTGAGATATTGGGTCTTCTTGCCGCACTCTAGATGTTATCACGAAGGCATCCGAAATTTTACCTTCAATTAGCAACTTACACTTTGTTTCATTCCTTAAAAGTTTGCACATAGAAACCAATTTTTGGACGTGCCTAGATAGGAAAATACGTTCCATAACGCGTTCCTCTTAATGCTGTACGCCTGCTGGAAGTCTATTAATAGACTATGTACAGGGATGTCCTTTTCGTAGCACTTCTCTAGGACCATCTTCAGAATGAAAGTTTGATCAGTCGTTGATCTGGTTTGGCGAAAACCGCATTGGTATTCAAAACCTTGTATCTTATGTTCAACAAAGCTATATAGCGGTAATTGTTGCAGTTCAGCCGATTTCCTTTTTTATGTAGTGAGCAGATAAGAGCCGTCTTCCACTCTTTTAAGATGTTTCAGTAGGTGGTGTAGACAAAACAAAATAGACAGCTATTTAGAAGTGAAGAGAAATAATTCCCCCACACTCCTAGGACGGTTTTAGTGTCGATTTTTAGACGGTTTTAGTATAACTCTCCTGTTTCATTGCGAATATCACTGCTACGTGGATAGAATACTGTAGCTATTTCTCTTATATCGATATCTATCCCGTAGGCCTAAATTTGGGACGTTATGGGCCTGTTGTTCATGCCAATCCCTTTTCTTTTGCCTGCATAGCCAATACGAGGTTTTTCTTGCGGTTATGTATAGGCACCGTGAGATTGCCTTGTTTTTTGTGATAAACTTCGTTGTTGTGTGTGATCTTTCTCCTGAATAGCCCTTAAACAATCATCGTCCAGCCAAAGGTTTTCAGGTCTAGATGAACTGCGGCCTATAGTGGACATTGATGCATCGGTTATCGCTGTGTTGATTATGTCCCATTGTTCTTAAATGGAGTCAGGAACTGGTTTGTCCTCCAAGATTCCTATTATTGTAGTCTCAGAGGTGGTACTGATGTGTTCCAACGAGTGATACGCTGAAATCGTTGAATGTATATGTGGTTGACAGAAGAAATTTTAATTCAGCAACTACCAAGAAGTGGTCTGAATCGATATTAAGTCCAGAAAAATGCCTTTTGTACAAGAAAATGTGGTCGATTTGATTGACCGCTGTCCCGTTGTTTGATTTTGGGAAGAATATACTAAAAACCCCCAAGTTGTACAGTAATGCTAGCTCAGTGATGCATGTCGTGTTGTTGTTTGATGTAGAGTACAAGGAGTTTGGGGCCATGGTGCTACGATATGTGCACTGCCAGCATTGAAGTCCCCTAGCACGATTTTAACGTCATGTTGCCGTATTTTGCTCGAGGCAGTTTCCAGTTCATCATAGAAACTATCCTTGATTTGACCTGGTTTCTCCTCTGTGAGGGCATGAACGTTCACAAACGTATTATTAAAGTGACGTCCATGAAACCTGAGTGTGCAGATCATATTATTGAACAGGTTTGAAATCAGTCACGAATGGACGACTTCGGTTGTTAATCAAGAAACCGACGCCAAATTCATGCTTATCCATGTTAATGCTTCAACAGAGAGTTAATCCGTAGAGACTGAAATCAAGCTTATACTTTGATGCTTGTTCGAAGAGTTGATGGAGGCTCTCCGGGCAATGTAGGCTAAGTACGTTCCATGTTCCAAATTTTAAATCGTTTTATCGGGGTTATGAATCCAAATTTATCCGATTGTTGAGGTTTTATGAGAATTTACAGTTTGAGCTGTTAGCTCAACTTCTGCCCCCTGTAGGAGGAACACAGCTCTCACTTTTTAGTCTACTCTTTTGACGGAGTAGTTGATAGTAGTCACTACGAAGTCATTGATCAAAATTTTTCGCTGATGATCATTCTTTCTAATTTTAGTAAACATCTCATGACGTATATCAGGTATTCTTGGATTTCTAGAAGTTTGCTTTTATATATTTATAAGTGAATCACCACAGAGCAAACCCTTATTTCGTCAGACCAAACAGGTTCTTAATCCCTTGATACAAATATAATTTTGCATTTCAACAAAAACTGAAACTAAATCATGTTTGGCAAAATTCATGTAACATTTTGCGGTAAAATACTCAACATTAACTCGATATTTAACTAAATCCAATCCCGAAAGTCTAAAAATAGACTCGTTCACAAACATTACAGTTATGCTGCACTTAATAGTTATACGGTACACGTAAAAGTCATAAAATTTTTTTAATTATCATCATCTTTTAAAATGTCTACAAAATCAAAGCAACTAAACTTGTATTTGTAAATAAGAATTTGTATTTGGATTTGACGAGATTATAGGTAAGCGTAACTTGAACGTCAATTAAAAATGACAACCATGCGCTCGTAAGTAACAATTAAATAAACTTAAGCGGCAATTGAACTAATGTCTTATTATTAATGACCCCATGTCCAATCCAAAATTATAATAAAATATTTCCTATATTATAGTAATCGTTTATTGCAAATCTTAACCGTTTGTGCAACAAAATGATCATCGCGCAATTATTATTTCATTGAACTTGACTCCGCTAGCCGCATAATAATAATCAAACGTCTTTGTGTTTAATCCCTTATCAATTATCAATATACGCGTCTATAAATATAATTTTAAATTGCGTACACATAATTTTATTGGCTTATAAAAATCATGTTACACAATTTACCAAAGACGACGTGTTGCAAGCTTAAAGTTCACCTGTTGTATATAGAATTTTGATGTGGGTTTAGTTTACATTTACGAACGATAGATGGACACAAATTTTAGCGTTATAATATACAAATTAAGCGCGCAATTTATATGCATTACTTGTGTATAATATAAAGACATTTTGCGATAAGAGGCCTCGTACGAAATGAGAGACAGCGCATTTTAAAAATATATTAGGCTAAAGGTTATACGAATAACACAACAGTTTAGAAATGCCGATAACATTACAACTTATATTAAAATAAAACATCTATAATTATTTTTATTTTGTCTATAATGAAAATTAGAATTAGTATTTACTATTATCAAACACAATTATCCATTTAGCCGTTAGATCTGAACTAGTAAATTTGCTGATACAAACCATTCCAGACATTCAACTCTTTATATATATAGAGCATGATTTATTTTTAATTTTTTTTTTAAAGCGAGCGAGTTTTTTAAAGATCCAGTTTTTTTTTATTAGATGATGTAATTAGGTTAATAAATTACAGTATAAGATTAAGCACTTGGTCCAATTAGTTTTTTGGTCGATCACTATGGTTGTGGAGCTATATATATATGGGCCGAACCACCTCCACGCTTGTACAAAATGGCTAATGCACTTAATGTGACTGACAATTATGGTAAACGAGTGATACGAAAGACTTAGGTATGTTTCAGCCATTTAGAAATATTAGCAGAGAAAACGGCAACGGGAACTTTTAGTTGGATTTGCATTTGAACGGCTGACTTATCACCAATCAATATAGTATTTAAAGTGTTTCAGGCTAGCTTGAGCTTTGGCGATGTAAACCTTGATTTTCCAGAGCTTTTAAAACTGTAGAATTTCACAAAGGCCAATCTAATAATAATAAAAGGTTTTCACTGGCCGTTGCTGGCCAGTACTTTATTAACAATCTGGATTATATAATTAACATCCGGATTATATGATTAACATGAGGGTGGTATTTCCACAAAATATTATTTAACTTTAAAATATAGAAATATACGTAGTTTTTTAGTTTTTTACATGAAATCTTTTATTTCTTATATTTCGGTACAAGTTGTCGCGTTACTTTTTTACTCTATCATTATATAATATTAAGGTGCGTTTACATTTTTTTAAACAGGTTCGGTGGCAATGCCCAACCGACCGATAACTCGGAACACGATAACACGACTACTACATTACTCCCTCTGCAGTGACTTTGTTACGATAAAAATCTACCAGGAGTTTTAATTACACGCCCTTTTTTGGTTACATGCTGTGGGAGTAACTGTTGGAACGTACCTTTTTAGTTACTCTTGCATTGCCTTGATTACTTAGGATCACACTTTCATCTTTATTACTAATTTTTACACTATTTTTAATTTGGGAATCGTCATTCTCCATAAAAGCTACTCTAAGTCGATCTATAGCAACTTCCTGATCCTGTCTGTCAACTACTATGATGAAAGTGTTACACTTCCTTATAATTACCTCATACGGTCCTTTATATGGCGGGGTTAACGAGGGTGATACCACGTCGTCGCGAAGGAAAACGTGACTACAAGATTTTAGGCCACTTTGAATGAATGTGCTCCGACGAGTGTTGTGATTCGAAGCTTCAACGGGCTTTAAATTATTGAAAATAGTTCTCAATTTGCTTATATATTCTGATTGAGAAATAAAAGAATCTGCACTCCCCAAAAAATCACCGGGCAGACGTAAGGTAGTACCGAATACAAACTCACTTGGCGTGGCCTTAATGTCCTCTTTGAAAATCAAACGATGTCCCAATAATATTGTAGGAATACAATCCACCCAATCGTTAGCATTGTTACATTTCAGAGCCGATTTAATGGTTCTATGCATTCTTTCTATCATCTCGTTTGCTTGTGGGTGATATGAGGTTGTGCGATAGTGTCGTGCACCCAACAACCTAGTAATTTCGTTAAATAAGGATGACTCAAATTGCCGGCCTTTGTCAGTTGTTATATTACGAGGTGTACCGAATCGTGATATCCAGCCGAACATCAATGCACGAGTTACAGTTTCAGCCGAGATTTCGGATATCGGGATTATTTCCGGCCACCGTGTGATTTTATCAATGCACGTTAGGCAATACGTGAAACCTTTCGACGATGGCAAAGGGCTAACCAGATCGATATTAATATGAATTAATATCGATATTAATATAAAGGTCGCTGGTTATGGCGAGTAATTTTTGCTTTCTGAAAAAATCATGCATTGCTTTGACATGATTTAACAATCGCTTTTCATCTTAGGCCATACGAATCTATCCGTCATTAATTTTACTGTAGATCTAAGTGACAAACCGTGAATTATCTTGAAATATGTTTTTCTCAGTGTAAATGGAATATATGGACGAATTTTACCTGTCGCAGTATCGCAATATACGGGATTGGTACCTGGAACATTAATCAACTCGAGTTTTAAACTTGTTTCATTATTCCGCAACAAACTTTGCAACTCAGTGTCTTTATCTTGTTCACTTCTGAGGAATAATAAAGAAATTGAACCTCGATATTCTCTCTGTCTTCCAAACGCCAGAGCATATCCGCGACGATATTATCTTTCCCAGATATGTGTTGTATGTTCGTACTAAATTAGCCATAACGATTGTTTTGAGTCTACTGAGCCCGAGGAAAAACCAACCGATGATTGCGCATCGGGTACTATTATGACATTTTTATCGGTATCATCGCCATCAGACATTTTGCTTCGAATTTTAATTACCCGTGAGAAATATAATTTTCGGAAATGAAATTCGTTTGCTATAGATCGCTTTTACAATAGTGCACTAACCCAAATGACGTTTAAAATAAATTATAATACAATGATTTGATACAACTTAAAACTATTTACATTTAACAAAGAAACATATGTTATTACTAAAAATTCAACAATTTTGTCGATATTGATGAAAAATTTCAAACCTGGATCACTGCTGGTAATGATGATCTCTTGTTCTTTTTGTGGTTAGGTGGATCAATTTATTTTTCTTAGCTGTTAATATATATCTTATTCGATTATTTTGATTCCAATTCCAACGAAGAGTATTTTAATGCATCAAATTAATGAATGAATTCGTAAAATACGAAAACGCGAAACACTTGTATGGTCGCCTTTGATTGTAGTAAGAGCGACTATAGCTTATTGCAGACGCAAGATGTGTGACGCTTGTACGATTTTAATTTATAATATTAAGGTGCGTTTACATTATTTTAAACAAGTTCAGTGGCAATACCCATCCGACCGATAACTCGGAAAATGATAACACGACTACTACAAACACATTAGATTTGATCCCGTGCTAGCTCTTTGTATTATTTTAGACAACCTCCTCTACCCCGAGGAGCCATCGCCAAAAAAACATGATAAGTGACTGGCCGATTCGGGCGAAATTTTCCTTGGTATTCACCTACGTAAAGATATTAGTTCCAGTATTTGACAGAAAATTCAGGTTTTTACTTTGCCTTTCAAGTTTCAGATTGATTTTTGCTCCAAATTAAAAAATGTCTATAATGCACTCAATTCTTTATTTTCAATGATAATATGTTTAATTTATAGCAACTATGGAGTATCTATTGAGAACTGGTAAAGTTTGTAGAGAACTGGTAAAGTTTGAATTCAAAATAATAAGCGGATAGTATATGAAAATTTGCCATTCGAAGTTTGTTTCGAGAGCGTCAAGCAAATGTTCATAAATAATTTAATTTAAAATAATAATTAAATAATTTTTAAATTAAAATACATTTAAATTATTAATGCTTCAATTGCATCATCAATTTAACATTTTAATATTATTACAACACAACATAACATCTTTAATTGACGTTTGTCTAAATAAAATTTCTTAAATTTTTGATCGGGTTTTACAAAATATCACGGTAGAGCTTTTATTAAGTGTTCATATATCTGTTAAATCAATACATTTAAAATGTATCCAAACAATGTATGTTTTGATTGATAAATAATTAAATAATTACTACTACGCTCTATATGCAAATCGCGAATGTCATATTTCTATTTGCATTATAAACTTCCAATTTCTCCCGCCAGATCTACGACCAGTTTTCAATCGCAATGATCAAGCAAAAATTGTAATACTATAATTTCTTAAAATAAACAAATGTGACATCTAGCATGCTATAATATAAAGCGGCATTACAAGTAAGATAGCGCGACATCTAAGATCATAAGTTTAAATTATAAACTAATTAAATACACATTATTTGCCTAAATGATGGATAAAGTAAATGGTCATAATATGTTAGGGACGATACTTCAAAAAACATATTACATTTGCTATGATAACATGCAAGTAGTGATGAGTATAATTCATTTACATAATATTCAGTAAAATTATTTATTTTTGACGTTTCTTTTAGCTGCTTATGAATCCAGATATTCAGCTATTCAACACTCCTAATCGTCATCCTAATCGTCATAATATACGAACAATCCTATAAGTTGTTAGTACTTGCAAAGCTTCCTATATAGGCTTTGGGTTATTGTCCATCAAAATTTAACAAAGTTAGTCACAGATAAAAAGCAAACTTTAAGACTGTTTGACGTCCAATTTTTGGAAGGATGGTCCTGTTTTGGCAGAATTTGTCCTTCTCTAAAATAGAGTCCCCCTCCGTTTCTTTTTACGATTTAATTACTTCATTAAAATCTGTCAACATAAGCCAGATAGTCTCACAGAGAATCTAAGAAACTGCTATAATTAAAATGAAAGATAGCAGCGGTCAGTGCCATATGTTGAGTGCTATTGGATTCTGGATCGCAGTTATAATTTATATCAGAGGCGTGTGTGAAAAATTTGAATTTGCAACGAGAAATGCTAAAATTCTAATAAAAGAAGTCGGTGATGCTGGGGTGGGTTTTCAAATCCTTGGATCTCAAAGCCAAATTTAAAGTACAAGTGTTTATTCTAACTAAAATATCCAGTATTTTCAACAAATTTAATTTATCGAAAGTGGAACAAAGAATGCTGAATGTTTTGCAGCTGGAGAGTCCAATAGTCGTAAATTGGAATATGGGCTGACGGTTCACAAAATATTTGGTTTGATAGTGGCTGGCAGACTAGCAGAAGATGATTAAAGTGTAAAAAAAAACCTCAAGCTTTAACTTTTTATTAAATATGGACAATTAATTGCGTAAATTCTGGGCTTCCAAAGGTTATTTAAGGAACTGAGGATGAAGAGAAAAATAAGGAGTTATTTCAAACAACAACTAGGAGAAGAGGTAAAATAAGAAGCTTATTGAAAAATGAATTCAGTGAATTCGAAATATTATACAGATCATTTATGTCGGAGTACGAGGAGCTTGAACGCATGACTCAGATACATAATGAGGATAATAAGGCACACATTTATTTCCTTTCCACCACGGGGTATTGAAAACAAGCAGCACAACCACCAAACTCAAGGTTGTTTTAGACGCGTCAATCATATCATCGACGGTCCTAGCATTGAATCTGTTCATAGATGGTAGTGGTGGCAAACGGGTGGGAGGTCGGATCCAGAAATGTTTGACATCGTTTCATGTAAGCAAAATCCAAGAACCCATAATCAATTCATGGAAAATCTGCCAACAACAAGAGTACATTACATCCACCTGTTTTACCAGGTTGGTGTAGATTATTGTGTGCCATTAAAGGTGCAAGCTATAAGAAGAAGAGATCAGATACTGGCGAAGGCGCCCGTCTTCATTTCATTTATATGAGCACTTGTTCTAAGCATCTCTGCAAGAACTATTTAAATTCTTAAAATCAAGAATATCCGACATATCATTAGCGCTTCTGAAAACAAAATAGATTGGGGAAGTTTATTCCGCCGAGTGCACCACAAATGTGTTCAGTATCTGAATACAGTATCCAAAACTGATTCTTTTGATTGTGTAACACCAGTGATTATTTAATCTGGCGTACTTCTTTCACTGATTTAGCCGAAAAAAATTTCACAGATGCAACAAGATTTTTGGAATAGATGGCACAGTGATTTTGTGACTACTCTACAAAACCGATATAAATGGACCAGAGAATCTGACAACATCACATCAGACATCGTGTTAGTAGTGAAGACTTAGCTGTAATTCAGAGAATCATTTCTTCCAGTTGTGTTGCACACATTTTTATAAGCTGTAATTACGTGCCTGCTTTCTTTAAATCTTCATATTGGGTACTTCTCAGCACATTTGACACACCTTGTCTCCCGTTCACAGTATTTTTGTGTATGATTAAAACCTTGGCATAAGCTGCGCAATAAAAAAATTATTTTTGTTGGATGTTCATGGGGAAATATTTCTCACCAATTTCATATTGACAAATGTGAGACAGGAAAATAGAAATGGCAGTCTCTTCTTCCGGAATTGACCAACTCTCTTAAATGAAAAAACTGCGAACTCCATACAGTAGAGCAACAGTCATGGCAAATCATGGAATTTGTGAAACGCACGAACGAAGTAAAGAAGATGGCAAAGAATATTGGCAAATCATAAGCAAAGAGCATTCACAAATGCTGAAGAAACAGCATCAAACAGCACCAATAACGAAACTAGCATCATCCATCCACCTACGGACTGGGTGGTAAAAAGTGTTATAGAGAAGTTTAAGAATAATAGAGTTGCCGGAATAGACATAACCACTGAAGTGTTAAAAAATAAAACATCTACAGCTATAATCGCATAACCAGGAAAATACTCGGGATAGTCATCCTTGACAGAATCTCACCAGCAATCATTACAAAATTAAGAAAAGTATAGAAAAGCTGGTTTCAGACCAGGAAGAAGTGGCACTGATCACATCAACTTAATGAATGGAAATCGGAAACCCAAAGAAATTAACTCAGCTCATACAAAAAATTTATCGGGATGCTGGAAACTTAGTTCAATACAAAGGCAAACAAAGTAAAACATATATTGTAACACTCAAGGAATAAGGCAACGATGCGTACTCAATGCAGCATTTAATGGTGCTTAACAGGTAAACTATTTGAGTCATAGAAACATACAAAAACATCAAAAAGAAGATGTATGTATTTTTAAAGTACTTTCGGCGAATATTGAAGTGATTCACAGTATCACGAAGCAGTTAGACATTGAGACCGAAATAAAGAAACGGAAATGGAGATAATTTATGTCATACACTAAGGAAATACTATAGTTATATAACAAAAAGGTCATTGGACTGGAATCCACAGGAGGTAAGGAAAGTCGAAAGACCAGAAATGATAGAGAATAACTGTGCTAGCAGAAGCGAAAGAGTTTGGCAAATCATGGCTGGAAACCCCTTGCATTTAGTTAAAAACGAACAGCAACCCCATAAATCGAAATTTGTTACACACGAAAGAATTAGAAATAATTTTGCACCAGAAAATAAAAGATGCATTTAGATCGTTTAATCTCAATTATTTCTTTAAAATTATTTAGTTCGTAATAGTCTGTCCGCACATATACATTTATTGAACTATAGATCAATTTTAATCGAACTTTTTATAACAACATGAAATCTTATCACACTTGGTATAGTTTATTTATAACTTAATATGGGTCGCACTATATACATTTATAATTTTATTAATTTATTTATAGACTACAAAAAACTACATGAACAAGAAAAATTATATTTTGCCGATTTTTTTTATGACATAATTCAAGAACATTGGACATTTCAAATGGAAAAAATGCGTAAAAGGCGCCTTTTTTTGTCTTTTTTATTTGACGTTTGTTAAGCCAATTAAATAACGTTAACTTATAATAATAATAAACAGTTTTTACTTTCCATGGCAGTCCATAATTAATGTATCAACAATCGGGCTCCATCGGTTTCGATTCCGACCTTCTTATTCGTATTTTATTACTATTCGATGTATTAGTAATTGAGATAAGGACAATTTAAATTCCCGTTTATTTTGAACAAAACCCAAGAAACATTTTTTAATGGCTTTTTTTATTACTTCATTTATAAAAAACTTTTTACGTGTACATTTCATCAATAAGTTTATAACCATTGTAAAAATAAATTCAATTAAACTTGATGCAAATGTATTTGTGATTCATCATTTTTTGCATATATATTTGTGATATATCTAAAACTGCAGATTGCTCTCATAAGTAACCGGGTTTCCATTTATTTATTTTGCAATTGTTTTAAATTATTACGCGTCTTTCACACCAAACAAAATTTTTGTTCGATACAATTTTTTGCTATCCAAAAATCATATTTAAACTCTTTTTATTCTACACAAAGATATTTTTTTAGAAGTTTTATCATAATTAAACTAAAAATTGAAACCAATTCGATTTGAGAGTTAATTTTAGAATTTAATATCTTTCATAAAATTTTATTTGATACAAAATTGAGTAACCGAACATAAAAGTTTATTACAGAAGCGCCAAGTCGATAAAAAGATCGCAGTAACTAAAGTATCTGAATCGGGTAATTCTACAATTTATTGTGAATATATTTTATAATTCACACAGTAAGGGCCAAATACACGAAATGACATCATCACATTTCCATCCAAGACACATGCTTGTATTTTATTATCTAATAACAGATGGAGTTGTAATTTTGTAAACTCCATTATTGATGAATGGAATAAAATGAACACATATTAACGTATACTTCTGCGTACAGTTTTGTTGTTTTATTTGTTCGAATTATTGAAGAAAATATTAAAACGTGCTCAACAATTTTTTATTATCATGTTGATTATAATTCTCGACTTTATAATAAAAAGGACGTTAGTCATAAATTACAAGTTGTCAATACATTGAATTTAAACTTTAAATTGTATTAGAAAATCACCAAATTTATTATTTGCTGGTTTTTTAAGAGGTAATGAAGGAGTTATTGCTAGATTGTGTGATATTTTCTATTTTAAATGTATATTGAGTAAAGCAAAAAAGCGAATTTAATAATAAATAAAATATTTATTTTTATAAAAAAAAAATATTTTATTTATTATTAAATTCGCTCTAATGTAGTGATATTAACATTTTTCAGATTGTGTATAAAAAATAATGTAATAAAATTGTTAGACCATTTTTAAAATTTTTTACATATTCTACCAACAACAACTTTATAATCAAAATTATGTTCTATATGTATTTTGAAGGGCAAATTTTAAAGGGCATATTTTAAAGGATCACCTTAATGAACTAATTACAACTTGCCTGTTGCAGTGAATTTCGTGTTAGTTCCACCGAAAATGTTAGTCAAAATATTTAATTAAAAACGTTACTATAATTCGTTTCTGGATTGCTTGGAAATTGGCAATACTTCTTTGACGACAACCACCTAACATAAAAGCTTCTGCAGCATGTTTTGATTGAATAATTCCACATTCCGGAGTGTGTGTATATTTATAAATCCTTTTGGCATCCAAAGAAGCAGTAATCTCGATCTGTTATTTCTAACTGCCATGGTATATCTGGTAGTATTTTGGTAGATTTTGTTTAATTGTCACGTTTGCCGGTGCATTTGTCATGCAGAAGAAATTTAATTAATTTTGATTTCACTTGCATTTAGTGGATATAAATCTTTTGAACTATGAGATCCTTTTTCTTCGATTATTCCATCGTTTTCCATCAATCCAACCGGCGTTTACTTTCTCGAAATGCGAATTTTTTGAAATTTCTTTTTTTTTAATTGCGCAGAGCACGTCTTTGGTCCAACTATTAATTGGATTTCCTAATAGTTTTTGTTGTGTGATATGCGTATTTGGGTACGATTTAACCTCTAAAATTTGTATTTATAAACTAGCATCTCCGTTTGCAACTATTTTATGGTATCGAATGCCATAAAATTCATCGCTTTTTCTATAAACTTCTTCTTCTAAATCATCTCGTTCTATTCCAGTTGATGATCCAGCATGGTTCAAATTGCATTCATGATCTTTGGGTCTAGTTTATTTTAGTTCTGCAATTCGACAAGCAATATTTATTTCGAACAGCACTCCATATTTGTTTTTTTTTCTATGGCAGCATCATGCCTTTTTTTACTGCACCCACTTAGAATGTTACGTTAAGCTTCTTTTTGTAATTTATAAAAAGTATTTGGTGCCAAACATAGATCAATGACAGTTGAATTACCCGATACCAATTCAAATGCCAGCTAAAATACTTTGGTAGTTGATTGAATTTGGGCTTCTTTCTGTTCAGTCAAAACTTGAGATGAAATGTTTTAAATTAAATTGCATATTTTGCATAAAAATTTTTTTGGAATTTAGTCCAATTCTGCGTTTACTTAGAAATTGTAAATTTTGTAAAGAGTTTTTACAATTTTTACGTGTTGGTTTAAAAAGAGATTTATATGCTTAAATTACGGTTGCCAGTGTTTGATTTAAAATTATCATCTTAAAAATGGTATCATTGTTTCAGATTTAAATTGTTGGCTGTTTTTAACAAGATGTGATGTTGAATTTACATTTGATCAATCATAAGAACTTTTAGCAGACCTGGGCCTCAATTTTGTTGCCTTTTCGAGACTACGAGACTAGGAGTAATTTATACTTACACTGCGTCTAGTATTCATTTGTGTACTTGTGTTTTTTCAAAAAATTTAAAAAACACAAGAACAGTGTACGTATAAATTACTCCTAGTCTCGTAGTCTCGAAAAGGCAACAAAATTGAAGCCCTATACCAAATAAATAACTCCCATGTCTCGTAAAAGACTTCTAAACGAGCAGGTTTTACCTTAGAATTTTACCACATACTTCTTGGCTTGTCGTATGAGGCGTCTAAACAAAGGTTGGATCGTTGGGCTAACTACCTTCATCCTTAAAAAACTTTATTTTTAAAAGATAAACAAAAGAAAATATGGATACCGCCAAAATTTAATCCGATTCGCGCTTATGTTAACGGACACATAAATTAATACGAATTATGTGCATTTTGAGACAATTATGGTTTATAATTTAAACTGCCATCTATTAATTGGTTGTAAGAACTAAATAATCAAAGATTTTAGAAAATCATGGCTTAATATTATCATAGACACATGTGTCAAATCAATTATTTAATTGAGACTTAAAAATTTCAAAAAAGCCACCGTGATTAAATCCAGATTTTTATTCTTGATTTTTATATCAAGCCCGGAAACTAAAAAATCATAATACCGAAACGTTGGCATACGGCAGCGGCCACGACTTACCACATAGCGGCGAGATGCTCGTTCGATACATGGTCAATGATAAGTCTTTGAGTCAACGAGCCCTTGCCACTAGGTTTAAAAATGATAGAACTGTCGTAATGCATTAGTCTACTGTTTGTCGTTTAAAATAAACCTTTGTAAAAGCATATGTCGGCACGAAGAAGTAATTTATTTCCTCAAAAAATAAAGTGAAACGACTTCAATTTGCAAAAGCGCATGTACTATTCACTGAATCGACGGTCTCTTTAGATGGTACTTTGGATAAGACATATTTTTACTCTACATCAGAGCATTTAAAAAAAGCATTATAGCGTATTATAACAAGCTGTCGTTTTACTTCATGAATTACATCAGGAATTTTTAATAAACTCCTAATCTCGTGGTTGAATAGAAATTGGTAAGTATCATCATCATCATAATACACCGTTTATAGTGATTTAAATAGTTTGTCAGACTAAACTTCCGCCAGTCTGAATGGAAACTATAAATTTTATGTAAATAGTTTTAAAAGAAATACATAACTTTATTATGTTATTATAATAGTTTTCGTGAATTTCGTTTGTCATTCATTCATGGATTAGGGCAATTTACCAATTTACGCGTTTTACGCGACGATCTTTCGACAAAATTTAAAATTACAAATCAAGGCTGAGACGATTACAAATATTTTGTTACAATGAATAATATGTTAGCCCCATCAAATTCGATCGCTATAATGTCATGTGTACGCACTTATTATAGATCGAGATTAAATTCATAATTTTATGCGCATCCATAATATGATTAGAAAGCAAAAATGATAACACACATACACTTTAACACTATATAATAATATATAAGAATAAAATCTAATTCTTATATATCTAGTAATTTGGTGTAGCAAAAAAAAAATGACGGAAATATTAAATTTAATAAATTTAATTTTATAATAATATTTATTGTTTTAAGTTGAAAATAGGTTACAATGAATTCTTTAACTTAAACTAAAATAAGAAAAGCAAAAAATTACGCATTCACAACATAATAGTTTGTTGAGATGAAAAATTATCGTGAAGTGTGAGAAACTATATTTTTGCTCGGACTAACTATACATTTAACACGGGTCCCATTTGGGACGGCACGTTTCACAACAGGATGTTCCAAAACAGGATGTTCCAAAACAGGATGACACGGGTCAGGTTATCACAAAATAATAAAACTAAGTAGCGGCCTGAGATTCGTTTTCGTTTATAAATATCTCTCACTCTCGATGAATTACATTCTGCTATTTGGAAGGTTAAATCGGAATCCTCTTTAGTTTGAATTATGTAAATTTAAAATTCGTAAAACGAGTTTTCCCTTTCGTTTCAAAATACGTTTTACAGAATTGTTCCATTACCGGCCAATTAAGACAGTATTTTAAGTTCTCTCGCTAAGGCTTTGATTCAATCTGAATTTGGTTCAGTTTGGTTTAATCTGGGCTTAGAAATTAATTTCATTATTTAATGTTTGTGATGACATTAGGCGTAATATGGATAGTAAGGAACTAACATCTTTATCGTTGTTAGATTTTTAAAGGCATTTAATTCTATAAAGCAAAACATTTTATTCATTAAGTTATAATCACCCAGTTTAAATTTTCAATTTCTGCTCCTAATTTGATTTTCAACTACCTTTCTAATCCATCTCAAGCAGTTTTTTCGGTAACATTTTGTCTAATTTCCTTCATGTTACTTCCGGCGTACCTCAGATTCAGTACTGGGTCTCTTATTCTTTTCTATGTATATTAATGGGGTATCGGTCGAAACTGGATATTTCACAACTGGATTTGACGAAACAGGATAATTCAAAACTGGATATTTTAAAACGAGATAAGGTACAAAACGAGATATGGTACAAAACTGGATATTTCAAAATTAGATAATTCAAAACGAGATAAGGTACAAAACGAGATATGGTAAAACACTGAATATTTCAAAACAGGATATTTCGACATGTGATTTAAACTTAAAATGATTTTTTGGGAAAGTTCTGGTATATGGCCAATAAGGAAGGAACTCAGCGAGTTCTTAACCGATTATGATAAAATACGATATGTAGGATGAAAATGTTGATGAAAATTAATTAATTTTTCTCACATAGATTCTCTAAAGTGAAGAAAAGTTATATTAAGTAGAAGAATTAAAAATAGATGAAGATACATTTTACTGACAGTAAACTCGATCAAGTCAATGATTACTTTAATAAGATGAGAAAAGCAGCAATTAAAAAAACCTTAAGTGAAGGAAAATTCTATCTCTGCTTAAAATTATTCAAGTATGAAACCTTATTTGCCATATTCCAGAGGTTTTCCCAACAAATCATTTTAAAATCCCATCTTCATCCTACATATCGAATTTCATCATAATCGGTTAAGAACTCGCCGAGTTTATTCCTAATTGGCCATATTCCAGAACTTTTCCAAAAAATCATTTTTAAATCCCATTTTCATCTTACATATCGAATTTCATCATAATCGGTTAAGAAATCACCGAGTTCCTTCCTAATTGGCCACACTCCAGAACTTCTCCAAAAAAACATTTTAAAATTCCATTTTTATCCTTCGAATCGAATTTCGTCAAAATCAGTTAAGAACTCGCCGAGTTCCTTCCTAATTGGCCATATTCCAGAACTTTCCTAAAAAATTAATTTAAGTTTAAATCACATGTCGAAATATCCTGTTTTGAAATATCCAGTGTTGTACCATATCTCGGTTTGTACCTTATCTCGTATTGAAATATCCTATTTTGAAATATCCAGTTTTGTACCTTATCTCGTTTTGTCAAATACTATTTTGAAATATCCAGTTTTAAAATGTCCAGTTCTGAGCGGTTCCCATATTAATGACATAGAATCGTCTGTTCACCATTATTCTATTCATTGTTTTGCTGATGATCAAATATATAGGAATAGTCGTTTAGATCAGGATTCTGTTACTACCTAGCAGTATTGCTTTAATTAATGATGATTTACGTAGTATAGTTAAAAAACGTCGATTTACAGTGGGCTTTGTATAAATTCAAAGAAATCCATAATAATTTTGTAGGGAATATTTTCACAAGAATAATTAAACCGGAGTGAACGTACGTAATTTATAAATAACTCTTTATTGTACCACGGTTTCTGTGCATCTGTTTTATTTTTTATTTGTTCGTCAATTTTAAAGATGATCGTTTTACAATCACCCCCAATCACGTCGCTCGTTTTATCGCATAAACGATCACGTGATTCATCGACCAATGGGTTTGCTTGTATGATACATTATAACCGGCCAATGAGAATAATCGTTTGATAAGGAGAACAAATCATAGCCGGCGTGTCTCCTTGTACTAAAAGGCCCGATTAACCACTAATACATGCCCTTAAAACTATTACATTTTTTCTTTAGCTTAAAATTAATACATTTTATAAAATATGGATTTAACTCATTATTTTTTTATTTTTTTAACCTCGACAACGGTGTACCAGAATAAATATCATTTGGGAATAAATTATTTCGTTTCCCTCACATGTTTCTTGAATAAATTTGCCATCTGAATAATAAAAATTAGTCTTATTGAAATAATAATTTGGCTAGCCTAAGACTCAGATTTCTTTGAATAAGCGGGAAGGCATAAGAGATAGTGCGCTATGCACAGATTGTTGGTACACATTTACAGACGACTCCTTAAAGTATATTTACTATGGCAGTACGATCTGATATTTCGGGATTCCACTACACCATTATAGCAAATTCTGGTCACTTGATGACCCTCGTTCTCAGTGACTACGTATCGGTTGTTCGGGAGTAATTTATGGATTTTGTATGGACCTTTCCATCTGGGGATTAATTTTTTAACAAAACCGGCAGCTGTGTTGTAGTTTTTAATCATGACATAATCGTTTATTTGATGTGGAGTAGGCGCTTTTTTTTCTTATCATACCTTGCTTTATTATAAGTGTGACTGCATTGTTTTTCTATACCGCCTTTGATCTAGTTGTCTATAGATCTCTCGAGTTCTGTTGTATCTCGTTCCAAACAAATTCTCTAATTTTGTCGTTACTGAGTTTCACCAGTCGAGCGATTTACTGTATTGTTCATTGTAAATTCCACTTGACCTAGTTTTTTGGGCCAAGAATTCTTTGAACTAGTGTCGGATAATTTTGTCAACATGGGAATTACCGCCCTATTATCTCGTCCCCACTGACCATTCGCTTGGGGTGAACCGGTTGCTATTTTCGTATGAATAATATTGTAGGCCTAAATAAAATTTCGGAATTCCCTTGAAGTGAAGCAGCTTCCTCTGTCTGATCGACGCGGCGGGGTCAACTATACGCATTTACGTAAGTTTGCAATGAATCGATTGCTTCCTTTGTGTTTGTGGTTTTCACAGCGAATAATTTGAAAAACTTTGTAAACCCGTCTATTATCACGAAAAGGTGTTTCTTTTTCCACATGGGTGAAATTTATCAATGGGACCACAATGATCAATATAAATTGTACCAAATGGAACGGTTTCTTTTTTTGCTTCACTCACAAAACCCACAATCTTACCTCTGTTAGGAGAGGAGTTAACACATTTTAAACACTTATGGATATATTCTTTGATTTTGTGTTTTAATTTGGGAAACCAGTAAGCTTGGCTAATTAAATGATAAGCTTTATCGACTCCTACATGTCCAACATCGTCATGACATGTTCGAATAACATTGTCTTCCATTTCGATTGGGGCATAGAATAAAGTTGTTTGCTCACGTAATTATATCTCGGAATTATCACGTAATTGTGCAATTGACAATGTTTGTTCGAACGTGTTTTCCTCTAGGACTAAAATATTTGTGAACCTATACTTAATGCATCTACATGAGCCATTCTGTTTTCTTTTCTGTGCTCTACTGAATAATCATAGTTCTGTAACTTGTGGCGGTTAATGAATTTCGTTACAAAATTAACCACCACACAATGCAACATCAAACATCTTAGTCATAAACTAGATAGAATTATGTACACCTGTTGCATCAGACTGTTTCACGTAGATTCAATTAATCTACTATGTACGTAGCGCCATCCAATTATAAATAGCGGGACTTAAAACATAGCTGAATAAATTATAATTGCGATGGAGTACACAACAAGTAAACGTGCGTTTTTAACAAATCTGCCAATCGCAGCTTGGCACGAAAATAATTAGCTGAAGACAGACCGTGACAAAAATACATAACGACCGATGTCTATCTCATGGTTTTATTGCGGTCGAATTTAAGAATAAAAAAATTTTGTAATTAGAATTAGAAAAGTAGTGTGATGCTGTAAGCGATCTAATACAGTAACCATTATAAACACAAAAAATTAATTAAATTTATAAGTTTATATAAATAAATAAAATTAAGATATTTTTGGCCAAAGAAGAAACAATATTATTTTTTTAATAAACATAGTGGCCTCTATAAACCCGAGTGCCCACCTGGCGATTTTACGATTAATTTCTTTTTGATCAAGAGTTAGAGTTAAAGCGGTGCAATCTTTTATGATTTTAAAAGTCAAGCCTTGCAGATAGATTCGGAAACGGTGAAGAGAATAAATAATGGCAAGTGTTTTCAACTCGAAGCTAGGTTCTGCGAGAATAATAGAATATTGGATGGAATTTACCATCCGATTGGTAATCCAATCCGATTGGTTTGGATTATATATAGCTAACACCGGTTATTGACGAATGAGTTTTTAAGTGATTCGAACGATTTTAATTCTTCGTTAGTAAATTTAAATAGCGACTAAATGGAATTATTGAATACATTTTCGGAAATATGAATAGAGTCCGATAAAACTATGAACTTCTTTTGTATTTTTTGGAACAGGAAAATTGACCACCGACTGAATTCCTGACTTGGTTGGACTAATACCTTGACTCGATACTGAATAACCCAAATAATCAATGGACTCGTAACCAAAACGGCACTTACTAAAATTTAATTCCAGCTTATGTTGCGCTAAGATTTCCATGATCATTGACATAATTTCGATATGTTTTTGAATAGTGTCGGTTGCGGTCAAGATATCATCCAGGTACAAAAGAACACATCCTGTTGACATAATTGGCTGCAAAATATTGTGAACATATCTCTGAAAGACTGGTGCATTTTTCAGCCCAAATGGCATACGCAAATATTCGTATTGGCCTAATGAAGTAATAAATGATGTTAAAAGGATTGAGCTGGGGTGCATCCGAACGTGATGAAAACTACTTGTTAAGTCTAGCGATGAATAATAGCTTTTATCTTTGAGTAGCATCACCTGAGCTTTATCGCCAGATTTAATAATTAATTCTGTTGATCCTAAGACATTTAATGGTAATTGATTGATGCCTACATAATGTTTGTGAATAACTCTTTATGGTATAATATTTCTATGAATTAATTTTATCTTAACTAAACTTACTGCGCTGCCGGTGTCGAATAATGCCTCAGCTTGAATAATACGGTCTGCAGACTCACCGACACTTACAGAATGGATTGTTAATCATTTAGATTCCAAAGCAGGATTCTTTGTTGTCGGTTGCATCCTTTTCGCGCACGAATATGAAAGGTGATCGCTTTCGCCACAGATGTAACAGGCTTATTGCACTGGCTCAATCCGTGGCCCATCCTGTTGCACTTATATCATCATGTGATGCTCGTCTTACTCGTGGTGGGTTGGTTTGTATTAGGAGTCATATTCGCTTAGTCCCCAAATTTCTCCCTGTAGGTGTTTTCGACGTCTTTTGAACGACTACAATAATTCGTCGGTATTTTTAATTCACATAATGGAGGCAACATTTTCTAAATGAACATCGTTCATTCCTTGAATCACGCTTAGCACGAGTTCCTCCTCGCTCATGTTAAGGCTGCCAGCTAGCATTATTTTGTCATGGAAATAATCATTGAAAAACTCCTGTGCCCCCCAAACTCTGGAGTCGAATTGCGTCCTTGATATTGCCAGATTCGGTTTGGCTGAGAATAGCGATTCTATTTTGTCTAACAATTCAACGAGGTTAAGCTGTATGTGCGTCGAATTGGACTGGAACCACTTAAGCACTTTGCCTTTCAATTTTCTAATCACTCGAGCCGCATTTGTTTTTCGTCAACTGCAAATGAAGTACTGACGGTTCCTACCTGGCTCTTGAATAATGCAAACTAGTTTAATTCGCTGGAATAATCCATAATTAGGTCCTCGTGACCTCTCATCGTCACTACTGGTGGTGGTCTATCGACCAAAAGCGACTAACTGGATCGTTCGCATATCTCTTTTTCACAGATCAATAGAGCGTTTTCTCTTTGGAGCAATGCGTTCTCTCCCGTCTGAGCAGGTTGGTTTCCCGCTTCATTACATCTAATTGATCGTTGCGAACTTCAACCGTGACGTGGTAAAGTCAGTGTGTATATTGTTCTCTCTGCTTCTGCTATTGTCTTCTTCTGAGCTTTTTATTAGAAACTTTTCTATACGGGAAGCATCCATTGCAATATGACAAGAAAGATGGAACAATTCGAAGGATGTAAAGACGAATTTTAGTTGCCTTCTATACCATCGAAGAAGCGTGGGATAAAAGGGTCAAACTTAGCGCACCATTAACTCAGATGTTAACAGAGCATGGACTGCGTAGGTTTTTTGTGTTTGAATGATTTTTTCTAAATATTACGAAACAGTTTGCTACGTTCAGGTGTTCTTGCTTTGCGATACAGAATGAGTATACAACTAGAGACCGATTTTAGTAGTGTGGTGATCACACATTTGAAGAAGTGAGGCGTTTCTATATCTTTGATCCCTAATCAGTCATGATAATTCTGTGGGAGGGAATTAAAAGGGTGTCTTGTCGGAATTAAAAGGGTGTCTTGTCGGGAAT
The DNA here is from genome assembly GCA_963556175.1 of Tipula confusa. Taxonomy (NCBI): domain Eukaryota; kingdom Metazoa; phylum Arthropoda; class Insecta; order Diptera; family Tipulidae; genus Tipula; species Tipula confusa. Next base: position 49,108,040 of record OY744475.1, on the reverse strand, counting down.
TAAAAGGGTGTCTTGTCGCTGGCAACCATGCTTTGTATGCCCTACGGTCACTGCTAAAGTCAAAATACCTTGCAAATGCCGGCTACCTGGATTTGTACAAGGCAATAATCAGCCCGTTGTCGTGTATGGGTTAAACCCTGATGAATGAGTATGGCAAATGGCTGATAACAGTTGAGAGAAGAGTCATGAGCATGTTATATGTCACAAACGCGACAATAACGACCCTTACCTAGTTTTATTCAACCGCAAGAGATCAGAAATGTCATGATAAATCCTGATGTCGTTCATTAAGTAAAAGCACCGTGGAAACGCAGGCTCGGTCACGTTCTGCGAGCCAGCAGAAAGTTCTAAGTTCCTTGTCGGAAATGACTTGGCGTCTTATGGTTGTGTAGAACTATAAACGAAGAGCAAACATCGTGATCGAACCCGATGGAGCTACAATGGTCAAACTAAATACAAAAATTAAAACCTTACAAATAATTGACCTTTTGTGAAATAATCAAATGAAAATGAACCTAACAAATTACTTAAAAAACCTAGCAAATGTTTTAATTCAACTTGTCTATTACACGCTAGATGCCACTGCGCATTAAGAGAATGGTTTAGTAAAATACAGTCTCTAATAAATAATACACTGATACGCACAGTCAATATTCAACTGGTGTCATGACGTCATAATGTGAACCAACAGGTAAAAATGTAAATAAGAAAACCAAAATATTCTGATCATATTCTTATTGTGTGTGTATGTGTTCGTTAACAAACATCGTATAAATTTGTGTCGTAATTTCATTCATTGTATGCAGTAGTAAAGTAATGTAAAATCCACGCCTAAATATTTTTTTAATTTTGTTTACCAATAACCAAATCTTCACATATCGCGTGTACCATATAAACAAACAAATAAACTGCGTAACACTATAGTGAATAAAGAGAGTGAGTGAATTTTATTGTGTTTGAAGATTTTAAAGCTAGCAAGCAAAATGTTTTCACAATATGATAGTGAAAAATTATTATCGATCGCGTACCCAATCATTATCGCGTTATCATTTGTGTGTAGTGTTTGTACGGCTGTTGTATGGAATCACTGGAAATTTGTACTAGATCGATGCAATCGAGAGACAAATTGTGGCTGTATTTTGTATGGTCGTTCGACATCGTCCGAATTCGAAGGTGGGCATGCTGCGTACTGTTATTGGTCGATGTATGGACTTTTAATTCCATTGTTTTTTGCATTGATTTTGGGAATTTTTCACACATTTCGAGTGTGTATGGGCAAAGGGAAAACCAGGATGGAAACTACGACCGTAAAACAAAGGTAGAAACAGTTCAATTCTTGGACAAAATTAAAACTTACTTTATTTGTTTATATTGTTTATTCAGATCAGGCGATACAATCGTCATGTCATCACGAACTGAACTAACCGATGACAGTGTATCACCATACTATTGGATTCCATCTGCCATCATATCAATATTCTTTGGGATATTTACGCTCGTACACGCAATTATATATACAGACGGCTTTCATCGCACCTGTCGCCAATATCGTCAAGAATTGATTAAAATAATAAATGCAAATGGTAATCAGGTTGCAGCAATTCAAGGCCGATTATCATGCTCGGCCATATTCGATTTTATGGATTACTTGCATACCGATTACAGTCCAATACAGAGACGTGATGGTATTATAAATACAGCCGCCGCATTATATATAGCAATAATTTCATCGTGGCTGGCTTTTATACTATGGATTGGTGTGACAATACTGAATATAAAACAAGCCAGGAGAGAACGAAGTGTTCGAGTTTAAATTGGTAGCATTATCTATGCTCTATATGCATGTAGTATTAAGTAAACGAAAAGACCAAGTTTTATGTATTTTTAACATTTTAATAAATCGACAATAATTTATATACCTCCGAGGGTGGATTTAATTAGTTCGATCGGTAATAAGAACAGTTCCAAGACATATGGAAGACATTTAGTTAATCTATGTAGACTTAAAAATTAGCGCCGATAAGAATTGTTCTTACCACAGCCCTTGCGGATAGGGGGCACTCCCATGCCTCGAAAAAGACTTCTAAACGAACATGTTATCACACGTGGTTTAGGATTGGTACGTGGAACGTGCAGTCGCTAAGAAAACCAGGCGTGTTTGATGCCACTATATCAGCCATAAACATGTATCGCGTGAACTTCGTTTCCCTCCAAGAAACTCGTCACTACTTTACAGTGGAGATGACCTCGACAATCTTGTTAGCTTTCTTCTTTGGCCCCAGGTGAAGAGGCTGTTTTGGATTTCAAAGCAGTTGATAATTGTATGTGTAAGCTACGTTTACGCATGCGTCTAGCCATCCTGTCAATCATTTGTGTTCATGCGCCAACCGATGTAAATCAACCCAAACATCAAGACCCATTTTATAACAATTTGGATGATCTGATGGGATTCATACAAAATCTAGTTAGCAGTACCAATCATCGTTCTAATGTTGTGAACACTTGGTATTGAAAACTTCAGTTCTCGGTGATGATCAGGTTATTCTAGGTTTGGTAAAAACTAAACCCAAAAATGATTGGTTTCATGAGGAGTGTAAAGATATAAAGAAGCGCGAATACGGTTTACAATCGCACGGAACATCAAAGCGGTTTTATAAGTCTATTGCCATCTGAACCTTCGTCTTAACATCGATACAGTGCTCGACACTGGGCAGGAGCATTTCTCTGATTTTCTCAATGTTCAACAAGTTTCAAATACAGACTGTGATGATGTGCATAGAGTACCCTTCCTACGAGTAACTCACACTGGCCTTGCAGAGACTAAAAAAAATGTTTAGATCCTGCACAGATTTCAAAGATGTAGCTACTTTTAAAGTAATGCGTTAGTGAAGTCTCAAATTGAACAAACACAACTGATGTTCGTTCGGTATGGCAGTTCTACTTTCAAAACATACTAAATAGAAATAACAATGTAACTCTGATCACAACTGTCGCTTCCTCATGTGTACTACACCCCACAGTAGAAGAGTTAGAAGCAGATAAGGATAAGTTGAAGAATGACCAAACCACAGGTCTTGATGGAATTCCCGCAGAGCTTGTTAAAAACAAAGGAGCCAAACTACACTCATATGCCCGCTACATAAAAAGGAGAACGTCTAAGTTGTGGAAATTACCGCGGCATATCTCTCTTAAATACTGCATACAAACTAATCCCATTACTGGAGATTGTCAGTGTGGGTTTCAACCGTTGAACCACTGATAAAATATTTACGATCAGGATGGTCTTGGAGAAATGTTGCGAATACAAGATCTGCATTTATCAGCTCTAGATTGATTTCCTACAAACATATGATAGCGTCAACCGCGGAAATCTTGTTCCGCTCTCATATACCTTAGCATACTAAAGGAACTGATTCTCTGATTTCCTCAATGTTCAACAAGTTAACATAACTTAAGCCACCAATTTATAGAACTTATTTATATGTAAGAAATAATTTATTTTAAATAGCAAAATATATTTTAATTTTAGTTGGCAACAACTTTTTTGTTTGACTGATTAGGACCGACTAATCAACTTGGAAAAAACAAATGTTATTTTTATATTGAAAATAGTTTTTTCATCGCATATACGATTGATTGAAAATTCAATCAATTTAAAGATGCGTTACCACATATTCCCCCTCCAGTGAATTCGTTAATAATTCACGAAAAGAGATAACAAATTAAAAATATGCAAGTGGTTCTTGCGGTTGTATAATACTACTTTGCCAGAGAGATGTTGTTGCGTGAAGGCAGTTGTTATATCTGTTACTGTTGCACCTGATGTTGCTGCTTTTTTTGTTCCTGCTGCTGTTGTTGTGAATGGTAACTTGAACATTGATGTCGTGATGCAACGGTCCACTGACATAGAAACAGGAACTTGATTATGTATTGATTAATTCTGATGCTGTTGTTGCTGTCGTGCCTGTTGTTTTGCTATTTCTTTCGGTTCTGCTGCTGTTGTTGCAATAAGGTGATTGTAGTGGCGGCGATGCCACTAACTTTTTTTACATAACTTTTATTGATGTTTTCTTTTACAAATATAGTTGAACCTCCTCCATCTGCATTCCAAATGACTACTCTAAATGTTTGATTCATTTTCATATTTTAGTAAATCATGAAAATGATTTCATTCACTGTACCATAATATTTTGGTGATCAACATTTTGTGCAACAAATTTTCAGATAACATATTTACAGAATTATTTTATTTCCATTAAAATAAATTCTGAAACAATTTACAATTCAAAAAATTGAAATTGAAAAAAAAAACATTTTATTTTATTTCTATAATCATAATCATCAAAAAAAAAAAAAACTATATATAATTTACTGTCTTATAATTTATTTTCCGGACACAAATCTTGATAACACTTAACCGACATATTTTTACAAACTAATAAATATAATAAAACAAATTCTAGAATTTAGGTATAATAAAAGACAAAATGATACAGAGTGTAGTGGTTCAAATAAAAAATGTGTCTATCTATATAGTATTACAATTTATATAGTGATGGATGCATAAAATGATCACATTGAAACGCGTTAATATTATCTTTTTAATGTATGTAAATTAAATTTTCTTAGTCTTAAAAATAATGAATTTTTCCTATATAATTTTTGTTTAGAAATAATCATATCTTATACATAAAATATATATAACGTTTTAACCCTTCATCTAATAAAAAAAAATTAATTAAAAGAAAAATCTTACAGTAAAAAATGTTTGTTCAATGGTAGAAAATCGACTTAGATGTAACCGTACGAATTAATTATTTTATGTTGTGTAATAGCATAGGCTGTAGTTTTGTTATTTTTTTTTTATTTATTTAAATTATTTAAGATATGATTAATTTTATTTCATGAAAAAAAAAAATGAAATAATAAAATTATATATAATTTTAATTTAAAACATATTATTGCTGGACTGGTTGTTCGACGGGAGCCAATCGTTGTACCAAAGAAATTCCGGATCTTAAAAGTTTTGCTAAAAATCCTGGTGTTTTATGATTATTTGCAACTGCTTCGATTGCAAGTCGTAATTCATAGAAAACGTGACGCGAATGTGGGTTACGACGTGATGAGTAGCGTAGCACGAGGAACTGATAATATATAAATGGTGTCATAATACCCGCTCGTCCTAAGAATGCAAGTACAATTGCTAGTGGCATTAGGAATATTTCTGTAAATGCAGCCAAACGAAGCATATTACGAGTTTGTAATTCTACTAGAGAAATTACTATTCTTGCGGGCCATCCATAATTTTGTCCTAGAAGCTAGACGATAAAAAAAAATTTATATATAAAATAAAATATTTTAATATAAAATTTCGTCTACTTACATCAAGTACTGTTAGCGAATAGCTGGCGGCATGTAAAACAGCAAATAATTGTACCGGCAAAATAATTAGTAATACTGGACTAACATATAAAAATATCAAAGAGAACAATAAATAATGCGCTGAATCTTCTAAGAGTAGTTTGGCTAAAAACTCTTTTGTGAATTGTACCCGTGGTAACCGCTGGTGCAAACGTAGTGCACTGGTTGCCGCATTTGCAATTAAAACTTTGTAATATGCGTTTTGTGCATTTCTAGAAATTAAATTATTTTAAATATGATTTTTAATTATGAACTTAGTTGAATAATATGGTTTGAATCTTTGGTGCATAAATAAATATTCATTAATTCGTTTATATTTTGTGACATATCGAATACAATTGTTTTACTTATAAAATTGGTTAATATTAAAAAGCTATTCTGTTAGATATATTAGCCGGTGAGTAAAAAATTAATCAACATTTTATAAATCATAATATAGTATGCAAATTGATAAGAATTAATCTCCAATTCTTCAATATTAACCAAAACACAAACCATCTCATAATTTTTAAAATATTTCATAATAATTTTACATAAATAAATATATTATGCTATTTTAAGTCATTTTGAAAATTGAATCACAATAACTACTGATCTATAAAAAAATATGTTTTCATTATTAATTTTCACACAGCAAGTTATAAGGGCCTTTAAAAAAACACATATAAGATTCTTAATTATATAAATGTTTAACCTCTACACCATGGAATAAAAAATTAAACCAGTTTTAAAAGTCATAAGTCTTAAATTAAGCTGCGAATTAAAATAAATTCGACATTGGTCAGACAGGTTTATGTTTTGACTTTGACCTTAGTAAAAAATAAACAATTGTATCTATCAATATGAGACTCGATACTTCTTAATCTTCATATGCATACCGAATTACAAAATAATTTTTTTTTTAATTAAAAGCAACTGTTCATCAATAGAGCGATTTATCTAGATTTTATCATTCCACCACAATTTTATAGAATTTTACAGATAAAGTAAGTCGTATTAAGTATACAGTTGATTCACGATCACTATACCCTACTGTATCGTTATGTTCTAATAATTATAGATGTAGTACAAATTATTGATTTATTGAGCCCCATTTAGCTCAAATCGATATTATATACAAAAACTTAAGGTCAAACATAATCAACCATTTATCGGGTATTGTACCTACTATGATATCATAAATGCATATAAAAAAATTGTATCTCATAGCGATAAAATGATCAAGAGAAAGTTTTGTTAGTTTTAATTAATAAAAAAAACTTTCTCTAGCAAAGCGAAACATAGTTTTTTAAGTTTTGTTACAAATTTAAGTATAATAATACTGTTGTAATGTAATTTTATGGATTCATTCGAATTGCTGTCTACTTTAAATTATGAATGTACACATCCTAAAGCCTATCTTATCTTAAAACAATATAATTTACAACCACAGCAAACATACCCGAATATTGGTAAAATATATCCAATTGAAAAGAATATGGTTAAGAAACGTGTAACTAGTAGAACTATTTCTATTTTGTTCCGAGCTACATGCTCCGTTAATGCTTGAATACCCTTTGGCTGTTGCGCCTGACCCGTTGATTGGGGCCTCGTATTCGATTCCGATGATGTGTTATTTGTATTATTGTCACTCATTTTACTATTATATGTTTATTTAGCTAGAATGAAATGGTTTTAATTAATTATTAATGCAATTAAATGTGAAAAGGGTAAAAGACTATTTTTTTCCTTTTTATCTTTTTTTATGATCACTCACGTTTTTTTCAATTTTTTTTTTTTTTGTGTAATTTGTTGATTTGACACTACAACCACCTTTATATGAAGTAGAATTAATAAATTTTATTGCAATTAAAATTAATTAGATAATCTTTAATACATTATACAATGTAATAAATTTGTTTTATATAGAAATATTTATGGTGTAATATTTATTTAATGAAAAATTTCTTTATTTTAATCTTTTAAATCATAGACGTATAAGAGATATAGACCGGTTTCAAATATTTTTTCCATAGTAAATCTTCTATTTCACGTGTGATCGGTTGGAGAGGGACGGATATCTAAAAAATTGTATGTCTTATTCAACAATTTGAAAAAAAAACAAAAACAAAATTTTTTTTTCGCCAATTCAAAACAAAGCTTGGCTTGGATTTGTTCTTTTTTTAGAAAAAACAGTGATAAAATTAATTAAAACTTATTAAAATTAATAAATTTGTGTTAAAAAATCATAAACTCTATACTATCGTGTATCAAAATTAAAAAAAAACTTGAAAAAATGAAGTGTTTGGTGAAAAATTGTCGGAATTTTAACTCAATAAAGTAGAAGGAATTTCGTTTCATAAGTAAGTTAATTACTAAATTAGATTAAATATAATGTATGTTGTGATTGTAATCTAGTGATTAGTGAAAAACAAAATTAAGTTTTAATTCAAAAATATTAAAAATTTTAAAAAATAATAATGTTATTTTTGTGGTCCCTAAAATCGTAATATACTGTACACTTTCATTTTTTGTTTACAGTCCCTTCTTTTGAATGTAGTGTACTATTCCAGGACCGAATTGTATAATTAGTTCGGAAAAACGCCGTTAAATTACCCACTAATTTTATGATTTTCAAAATATAATACATACGGAGTTTTGTCATATAAAATCATATAAAATTAATATAAAATGCATGATGTGTTTATGTCCTGAATGGACAGGGTCATGAAGCTCATTAGCACTTCGTTTATATGTTGAGCTTTTGTCTAAGGAAATGACTACTGTTCATTTTTTTGTAAATTTGTAGCTATAATGTAAATAATATTTCTTTCTTTTTAGGTTACCAAAATGTAATAAAACGAAAGAACTGTGGTTAAACATGTTAAGTCTTGACCAACCAGGACCTTTAAGTAGCTATAGTATAGTTTGCTCGGAACTAGAGTTATAGTTTGCTCGGAACTAGAAAGGTTAAAATTCTTTAAAAAGATATGTTATAATGTTCATCATAATCTTCTTGATGAAAATATTTTTACCGACAATTTAGAATTTCAATATAGCCATTCTCAAGAACATTTACATTTATTATCTCAGTCCATTATAGAAAAATATTACGATATTCGGTTAAATTTCTTTTGCAACGAAAAATCTGCAAAGCTATCAAAAAGGAACAAATTTGTCTCATTACTCCATTTCCATGGCATGTAGGCTAAAATCTCAAATTCCCCTATTTTCTAGTTTCAATCTAAGTGGATTAGACCTACTGGGGATACCACACTAAAAAAATGCGCTAAGTACTCTTCCTCTTGGGAAGTGTGGAAATGAGTACACTCAAGTAAACTAGAGTCCTAAAAAGAAACCTTAAAACTTTTTTTAATATTAAAATACATATATCTACTAAAATATCTAATTGCCATACCATCACAAAAAAAATTATTAAATTTATTTTTTATTTAGCAACCAACTTCATTATAATCAAATAGTAAATTTCTAATTGCGGCCCTGGTATTATTATAGTCTTTCTCTTTTACCCTTGAAAATTTCCTCACTTGACGTTTGCTTGATTCTTGTCTAAATCTATTATACGTCTATGTTTTAAATACAAAACTTTTTTAACAAATGAATTGACACATGATATCCAACTTGATGAAAAAAAAAATGATTCGTCATTTCGATACTGAATTGCGGGTATTCAGCGGAATGTTTTTTAGGTTTCTAGGGTAGTAGGGATGGGGCTAGTTTTTATTTTATCGATTAGAGTTTTGCAGGAATTGTCAAAAATATTTATTGATAAATTTCGTTCGTGGAATCTAAACCTTCTACTATAATAGAATCTTTTTAAGGTTTTGGCAAAATCCTAAGTTATCCTAATTGACATTATATTAATTTCGATTTCATTTGAATCGGTTTTTTCGTTATTTATACGGTTAATATTTTTGTCCGAGATGGCGCTGCTTATTATTGGTAATTTTGTAAATTGACGATAGTAAAGTAAAGTTTCCAAGTCAGCAAGGTGAAAAAATCAGCTAAATTAAAAGGAGAAAGCAATACTTCTCCAATAGTGCAAGAACAAGCGAATTAGTTCTGTGGCGACCCCTATAACACAATTTTGAAATTACACGATGTGACACGACGGTCAAATCAATAACTAAGATATACCGACACTCAGTATATTGAGTCCAAAGAAATATACGTAAAAAAAAAAAAATAGATTAACAATTAAGCATTCAACACACAAAAAAGATGTCTTTTATAAGCAAAAAATAAGTAATAAGTAAAAAATATTTTTACTTAAAATAAGCAAAAAATTTTCACTGCCAAAACTAGTCATTTTTAATCGCTTATATAAATTTTTGTATAAGTTACAGTTTTATATAAATGTAAAATTGGAAAAAGTTATTGCTAAAATTAAAGTTAAGTAAAAATTATTTTATTCTAAAGTGTTTGTGCTGAAAGTTTACCGAGGCATTTTGGGGCGCCAATTTCTTATCACATTTTGGTTTACTAAACTAATCGATTCTATCACGAAACTCAACGTCAAAGGTGTGTAAATCCAAATTCCTTCGTATATATATACTATGCAGTAATGCCACTGCAATCAAGTCTGACTCACTACGACCTAAAGTACTGGAATTATTACGGGAGTTCACATCTATAACCCGTGAGTCGACCGATTTAAACGCAGCAAAGCATAACATTACTCATTGCATTGGGACAACGGGGCCTGTCAGTACGAAATTTTTTGTCGTTCAACTAGAATCGATAATGAACTATAGCGATCGATTTCAATAGTAGGGGCCCAGCATTGATCAAACAACGAGTCGACGATTTCAATAAATCGATCGATCCCTATAACATATTGGTTTACACAATATGGCTCGACGGGCAAATCGATAACTAAAGAATATATCAAACACTTATTCGCTATATTGGATCCATAGAAACATTCCGTTAAACAAAGGTTAAAATTACATATAAAAAAATACGCCTGGATGACACATATATGTGTCATCCAGGCGTATTTTTTTATATGTAATTTTTTTATATGTAATTTTTATATGTAACGCATAAGTGAGTCGGAAATATTACGCTTATAGGTATACACTAATAGGTATATAAAGGACCTGTGCATGGATTCCGGTTTGATGAGATTTTTTAGTGGGATGAGATTTTGTACTAATCGAGATTTTTGGATTCTTGTTCAGTGGAATCGGAAAATAAATTCCACTTTTGTGGAATGAAATGTCAAATTATCTCGTCGCGGAATTTGAATTATAAATAAAATTATTACATTAGTGGAATTTTAAGTGGATAACAATCACAAAATAAATATGGAAATATATATATATATATATATATATATATATATATATATATATATATATATTATGTATGTATATTTATATATATATATATATATATATATATATATATATATATATATATATTTATATATATGTATATATATATATATATATATATATATATATATATATATATATATATATATATATATATATATATATATATATATATATATATATAATGGTTATATAATGTTTCTTGTAGATTTGGAAGAATAGATGGCAACCGAGAAATGAGAGAGAAGTGGAATGAGGTGGCCGAGGTGTTTCAATCCTAATATCATAACAAATTTAGAAAATATTTTATAGAACAATTTATGTTTTATTAGTTTTTATAATATAATTTTAGTTTTCATAATACAATTAAGTTAAGTTTTCTCAATTCTCGACGACGCCGTATTGACCCTAGCTTGTGCTTTCTTCATTGTGATACTATAAAAATCCTCATAGACAAATCCATATTGTCTTATATCTCGTTTTTTTAATTAATCCACTACACAAATCCCACAAAATGACTCGATTTACAATTTGTATAATCAAAATTATTTGATTAACATATTTAATAAAATTTAAAAATTAAAAATGCACAAACACAAAAACAAGCCACAAAAATAATTAAAATGACAGAAATTTTCCATTTTTGGACACTGAACTCGATTTAGAACTAGTACTAAAAATGTTATCTCGAAAAAAGAACGAGAATACCAATTTATGGGATGAAATTATTTAGTGAGAAAACGAAATTCGAGATAATCAAAAATCCCATTTTAATTTATTCCATCTCATTAAACCGGAATCCAGGTACTGGTACATTAGTTTCAATTCTCTCATGATAAATATTTCATTTAAATAACATAACAAGCGTGTTTTATCGGTCACTGAAATAAGAATAAGAATGACAAATTTCCCCTCATTGTAATATAAACCCATCAAAAAGTTGGAATGAAACTAATCCAAACGGAATGAAATGCATGCAATTGTTGTAAAATTCCCAATAAAATATAGCTAAAATGTACTGTTTTAGTGTAATGTTTACAGGTTGGTTCATGACATCGGAAATAATTTTCGAACTCCCCAAGTCAAACCAATCAAAACACAGCATATGATTTAAAAATTTAACTTCATACGAAATGAGCACGGGAGTTTGGGAGTTCGGAAATATTTCCAAATGCTATTAATCAAGCTTTAGACAGTTTAGTATAGCAAAGTCTTCGTAGAACGTAAACGTAACTCCTTGCATAAAGAGTATACACTATTATACTGTCAATATTTTTCGTATCATCGAAAAAGATGAAACAGGGACTTTTAGGAAAAACCAAATGGTGCTCTAATTCATAAAAATTAGGTGTTATTTGCTCATTTGTTACCAAAGAACATACAAAAAATGATGTACTATAATAAATCCATTTGTTTGCTGTCAAATAAAACGACATAACGATATCAACCGGTACATTTCCTTTTGAATACAAAACATCAGTTCTCATCCCTGACATTTTCATCAAAATCAAAACACTGTGCGCGACAGTAGAAACATGGAAAATAATTATGATGATGAATTAACTTTGCCAGCCGATACGTTGGATATTCTAAAAGAATTTTTACGCGAGAAAGCGGAACGAGAAAAATGTGAAAGTGAAATTATATCAACTAAAACACCACAAGATGTAGATTTCGAAGAAAATTGGGTACATTTGAGGTTAAAATATTTAAAGATTGATGAATAAAAAATAGTTTACATTATTTTAGCAACTCAGCCAATTCTGGTACAGTGATTCTACTAAATCTGATTTATCCAAATTATGTTCTAACTTGATCACGACATTTTACGATAAACAAAATGTCCAAATTGGTCTACTATCATGTCCATCATTGTACAAATCTGTTAAAAAAGTCAACGATAATGTAAAAATATTTGAGTTTGATAGACGGTTTCGGGCATATGGAGATGATTTTGTGTTCTATGATTATAATGAGGCCGAGACTGAGAATTATTTGGATAAGTACAGAAAACATTTCGATATAATCATAGCAGATCCGCCATTTCTGTCGGACGAATGTATTTTAAAAATATCAATTATTATTAAGAAAATTGCCAAAGAATCTAGTAAAATTATTCTTTGCTCTGGAGAAACCGTTTCGGAACTGGCTTCTAAATATTTAAATTTAAACATATGCAAGTACCAACCCAAACATAATCGTAATTTAGGCAATGAATTTGTGTCGTTTGCAAACTTTGATTTAGATCGTTTTATTTAACCGTAAAATATAAATATTAATTTGTAAATGCTTTTTTATTTTGCTGAATCTGCGTCCTTGCGTTGCTGGACAAGTTCACGTAAACTATCCTCCTTTTCTTTGAGACTACTCATTAGATACTGCTTCTTATCGTCATGCGATTTAATTAAACCTTGCATTGTATTCTGGTTATTTTTTAAATCATCACTGAGCACTGGAATTGTTGATAGGCTGAACATACGACCGATTGAAGCATAAACTCTAAAAATAAATAGATAATGTAAATCAAATCTTTTTGTATGAGGTACCATTTCCATACTTTGTGTCTGGATCTAATCCTGATATTTCTCGGTCGGTAATTAAAAGTCGTTGAATTGATTTCTTTAGGGTTTCAATTTTAATATCGATAAATCGTAATTGCTTGGCGCTTTCAATTTTATTTACTTGCATTTCAGTAAATGCCTAAAAGAAAAACCATATTTTTGTTAATAATCTAACCTCACTTTTTGAAGTAAGATAGAGTAGGCGGGGTTTAAGTACTTAAATAGCTATTAATATTTGAACATATTAAATAATTTACCTTTTTAAGCTCTGCGTCTAAATCGGTTGCCATCATTTTTATACAATTTTTTTTAATTTAACAATAAAGATAAATAAAATTAAATTTTCTGAATGCAGTTCTATTTTACTTGTTTGACAGCTCGAAATTGAGTAGTGAAGTTTGAAAATTGTGATTTCGCTTCTATAACAATGGGCTGCTATAAAAAGTCATGCAGGATTTACATTGATGTTTATAAACTGTGTACGAAATGACACGAATTTGTCCTTCAAACAAGGTGACCCGTTTACGAACTATAACACACCGTCTCTACCAGCAATTGCAATCGAGTTATACCATTAATTTTCGAATAGTTGCTAGTGGAGACATAAAAAATTAATGTTATACCATATTGTACACAAAATTTTAAAATGGCTACCTTTTGAATTTTATTCTATATCCCTGAAAGTATTTCTGTTTGGTTGTCAAAATTTATGCATCGTTGATTAAAATGTTTAATTATTAAAAAAATGAACCAGAAAAATTAAACTCAAATTAATTCAATTACTTATACAGAAATAATGAATGTCTTTGGAACATAAATCCAAAATTATTTAGAAGGACCGACATTAAAAAAATGTATATAGAATAATTGTGCAGAGCCATTTAATTTTTTGTAGAGAACATTTTTTAATAATTTTTAAACAACAAATAATGCTTTAAGTTTAAATACAAAAATTAAATGATTTCTAAAGGTCAATTTTATTGTAAATAGACCTCACATGATGCCATCTTTGAAATTTTTATTGAAAGATATTGCAATTAATGGTATACTTTATGTCAGGTGGAGAGGCCATGTATACAAAGAATGCCGTTCATACAATATTTCGTAAACGAATCATTTTTGCGGTGTAAAAGCGAACCGTTTACGATGTTCCAGTCACATGATAATTAGATTTTTATCGAAGTAGTGTTATTGTGTTGGTAGTTCGTAGGTCGGTAGCTCAGTAGTTTTATTTTCAGCTGTTTCTGCTATGAGCCGCAAACCTTTTAAAATTGTTTTACATTTGTTAAAACTGTTATTTGTTTTTGAAATAAACAATTATTTACTAACTGTTGGAACTAAGACCATAAATAGAATTAATTTTATCTATATTAAACTATTAATTGTGTTTTTTAAATTGGCCAACTTCTAATAACGAACTGCTATTCTTATTACGAATTGTGACGTGTAGAGTGTAGTTCGGCGTAAGCGAAAAGTAACGTAGAAATGATCGTAACTTTAAAAGTACAATTCCAAATTTTATAGTAAAACCAAAAAGTTCAGTGGTCGTTTTAATGGTAAAAAATCATTTGTATATTATTATTACAGCTGATATCATTTTATAACAAAATAGTGACAGATACAGACAAAAAAAAAAATAACACAAAAATCAAAAAGTGATAATTACAATACAATAAGTGTGAAATTAATCAGAAAAGAATTGTAATAATAAATATATAACCATTTATTTACTAAAAATATAATGTGATAATAATAAATATATACATATATAACGATAAAATACTAGATATTTTTTCTTAATTAGTCATCGTCACAACATAAATAAATATTGTTGTCTGACCTGTTTTTTTCTTCGTCCAATTTTTTTTTTAAATACATATAATACTTATAAGTTTTAATCAATATATACTAAAGAATATTTAAATATTCAATCGTACAAAATAAAATAATGAACTTTGGCTAATTTAAACGGTCATATATAAAATAGTGTGACTTAAAAAAATGGATCCAAAAAAAATTTCATCATTTGCCCAATTGCTGAAAGATAATGGAGATAAAATATTAAATTCGGGATATAAATTAACACTATCTGGTATGTAAATTTATTTACTATAATATTTATTAATAACATCATAATAATAATTTCGTATTTGGCAAACGTCTCGAGTAAATTAATAAAAAAAAAATGTTTTTGTTTTGAAAAATACGAAAATTGTTTTGTCATTTCAGTTTAGAAAATATAAATAAATAAATTAGATAGTTACACATACGAATCGTATTTCGTATTATTATTTTGCTTTTAATAATAAAAAACCTTGTAATTAATCCGACTGTGTGTGATGTACAAAGTAGAAATTTTGTGTTTGCGCGATTCACACGAAATAGCCAATTTGCGAATTCTATTTTAAAATCTTGGCATTGAACTTGAATTTTTTTTAAATTTAAATGAACTAGGTTCGTGCACTTTAATAAGATTAGGGTCGTACATTCAACTTTTTGTAGTGCTAAAATTAATTTAAAATTTATTAGAGTAAACCTAGTATTTGGTTTGTTTCTTTGATAAGGATTAATACCCAATTTTGGTAATAATCAATGAAACGTACCGATTATTATTATCGTTTAATTTTTCGTAGAACGATAGATATTTCGATCGTCCCCTAATCGAATTTAATTTCAATTGCATATGTTAATTCACTGTTTTTTCTTTTATCTCTGATTTTAAAAGCATAGGGTGTATACTAGATTTTTCTTTCAACTTTATTTGATACTTTTATCTTTAGTTCACTCAGGGTATGTTCAAACCATCTCCACTTTCGTTTTCTGATTTACCTATTAATATCCATTTGTTGTGTTTGGTAGAGAACTAGTCGTTGCAATTGTTTACAAACAGCCGGAGTTTCCCAATGACCTTCAATGTGAGCTTCCACGTTTTACATCCATACTACTGTAATATAGATTTCACACATTCTTTGAACACTCTTAGTTTAGTTCTTAGTATGCTTTGCCAGGTTAAACCTTTTAATCCCTACCTCATGAAGGCAAATTCCTTTCTACTAATTTTTTACATGTATTGTAATCTTTTTATATTTTTTGCTATAAAAAGATAAAACTTTTCATCCTGTAAAAATCAAGTTCATCTTTTTATAACAGTTTTTGGGTTTAGATCTCGGGTTTCGTCTTTTTATTTTACAAGAAGAAATTATTTCTCGGTTTGCTTTGCATTTTTTTCAATCTAGTGCCTCGTTTTCTTCAAGATGAAAATTCATTCGGCTTGATTATAAATCGGCTATTACATTCAACGAATTTTGTCATGAACGCTTTGAACAATATTTCACACTTCTCGCTGTAGTACATCGCTCAAGTACTTATTACGGAATACTACATTTGGTTTTGCACTCGAATAGTTCTTCTATTTTTGATGTATTTTAGCATCTTTATAACTGTTGTTCTTTTGGCATTTAGCTCATTAGTCTATCAAGGCCACCACAGGAAAGTCCATTACTCTATCAAGCCGAGGTTCACAAGTATTTCTT
Source organism: Tipula confusa (assembly GCA_963556175.1). Taxonomy (NCBI): domain Eukaryota; kingdom Metazoa; phylum Arthropoda; class Insecta; order Diptera; family Tipulidae; genus Tipula; species Tipula confusa. The sequence continues at coordinate 49,091,186 of OY744475.1, read as the reverse complement.
GAAAGGACGGATTCAATCCAGATCTGGTCGATGAAGATTCTTGCTTTGTTGATATGTAGGTTAATATCTTGAGTGCTGGTTGTTTTCAATTGGTGAAGTGATGTTCGTATCCAGTCTTAGGGCCTTTGTCTTGCTAATATTGATTTAGAGGCCGACTACAAGTGACAAAACTGATAGCTCTTGTACTTTTTGTTGCATGGCGTAGTGTTTGTACATTAGCAGGCATATATCATCCGCATAATCTGCGTTTGTGTTGTTTTTTTTACATTCTCTTGGGTATCCTTTCTTTGGAATTGTTATGGTTGAACTCCCTTTCGATTTCTTTGGTATTTACTGATAACAATTTCAGATCTTGCCGAACAATTTAAAATTCTCGATTGTTTTGAAATGACTGTAAATCCGTTAATAATATGGGTTTTGGGCTAGATTTTATGTGTTTGCAGTATAGCTTAGACGATTCTTGATATCCAAATCTACAAACGATTTCTTTGAAATTTTACGTGTATTCCATACTGCTGCTAATAGTAGTGTTAATATTTCTGCTGCTGTAGATGGTTTGAATTGAATAGCTAAGCTGGTTTATTATCAATTCAGCGGTATTCTAGTTCCTGAGCTTTTGTACGTCACATCTAACTTCCCACTCTGTAGATGGAAGGAGTGATAGTTTTATTATGTTTACTATCTGGAAGCTCGTCATTTTTATAGGTTATAGGTGTGTTTAAGGTATATATTATATGTTTTGTAATTTCTTTCTTGTTATTATTTGATATTCACAAGCAGTGACCCGTTTAACGATAAAGTTATCACAACTTTAACGGCCTTTGCCATTATTCACCCCCTAATTCACTTGATTACAAAAAAACAATTTTTTTTTTTCAATAATACGAGTCATTATATCATCACATGCATATTACAAAATTGTTATCATTTCAATATATATTTATATACTTTATGTTAACAGGTTCACTACTCCGTGCACTAAACGATTCGTTTGTATTCATTGTCGATCAAAATGAAATATGTCCACCGAAAAGCTTTCAGGTTGTAAAAACGAATAATTCAAAATCCGATGCAATACGTGATCTACAATTTATCCATGATTTTATACAGAAAACATTGATACTGAGCATAACAAGTTTTCAATCGGACGATACATTTGATGGGATTGCAGACATATCAAAATTTAGAAATTTACAACGACTGGAAATTCAACGTTTTTATGTAAAACAAATTACCGGTATACAACAATTACGATCGCAATTACAAGAAATTTCGTGTGTGCGAAAAAGTGTGGCGTCCGTAAAAGAAATTATATCGGATTGTGGGGGCGATAATAGTAATGGTTTTGTGTGGAATGAATTAAAAATAGCAGATTTTTCGTGTAATGGTCTAACAACGATCGATACATCACTGGAATTTGCACAATTTTTACAACGCCTTAATTTAAGTCATAATCAAATTGTTAGTGTAGATGCAATAAAATGGTTACCGTATTTAAAGGTGCTCGATTTAAGTTATAATAAATTAACTCATGTTCCCACATTTAATATTGAGGCGGGACGACGATTACAAATTTTATTGCTATCGAATAATTTTATAGAAGAAATTTCCGGATTATCTAGACTTGATGCATTAACCGAACTTGATCTATCGGGTAATTGTATAATGGATCATTCAATTTTGTATCCAATATCGCCGTTGGCCGCACTTCGTTATTTAAATTTGGTCGAAAATCCACTTGCATTTTATCCAAAATATCGTGATAGTGTGGCCAAATTTTTACACAAAAATACTTCGTCAGTCAAGGTAAAATATTTGAGTTATAGATTTTCCAAATTTATGATTTGTTTAATTTGGTATTTTTTTTTTAGTTTATTCTCGATAATGAGCCACTCTCGAAATATGAAAAAAGTTTAACAGGAAAATATAAATCGAATATTTACCAATCGTTAAGTACAGCACATGTATTAGGTCGGCCAAATGCAATGCGTTTAGTACATCAAAATTCTAAACAAGTAACACCATCGAGTAGTATAAGTTCTATAAATAGTATTGTCGAACGTGATAATAACAATTTAAATAGTTTGCACAACGAAAGCAATACAAGCATGACAAATTCAATAACCCAACAACCACAAACATCTCGACGACTTAAAGCGCGTAAAGTACAAATCGGTGAAATTGGCGAACATAAGTGTAATACGAGTGGTAGTAGTGATCGGTTAAATAAAGAAAAGCAATCGGTTGAAATTTTGAAACCGCTCGAAGGTAATCAAGAACATTTGGAAATGAAAAAAGATATTGAAAATCTTGTAAAAAAATACGGTGAAGAATGGTTACATAAAGAACATGCCAATCTAGTGCACGATGTTATTGGTAATTTATTAACGTTTTCTATTTTATTCGTTGAAGCATTTATTTATTTAAATTTATCGTTAGGTGTACACTATAATACGGGTTCAAAAACGGGACGTTTCTCAACCGAAGAGCTTTTCAATTTAACGAGTGATATTGTACCAATAAAAACCACTCAAAATGACAATACTATCAGTGGTAGTAGTGGTAGTAATAATAGTAATACAGAAACGAGTAAATTACAAGATAATAAAATGGATGAAAATGATTTGTCGGTCGTAAATTATAGAAAAAAAAAGGAACCATCAAATGAATTTATAACATCGACACCGACAAATCAATTTGCTAGTGAGCATAATACAAGTTTATTGTCGTCAACTGGAACAGACTATAAAAGTATTAGAGTCGATGATGAAAAATCACGCGAGACATTAAATTCGGTGTATAAATCGTTTGATGATGGATCGAGCGAAGCATCAATTTTAGATGTGTATAATCTTAAAGATACAAGTGATATTATTTCAGACACCGATGATGACGAAGAACTGTATCCGGCTATTTTAGATACAACAAATGAGGTAATTTTTTTGACTGTGTCCAATACCACGATACGAGAGAAAGATATTTTAACAAATCGGTAAGTTTTTTTATTTTTTATATAGCTTTATATATATTAGGATGATAATTCGAGAGCTTTCTGTTTTTTGGTTCACTATTATGTTTAAAAAATCTGTACAAAAACCTTTAATAGGAGACTATAATAGAAAATGTTCTGTACATCATTGGAAACCTTATGAATTACCGATAATTTAGTGTGTACATAGAAAAATCTAGTATATTAAGAAGGTAAAGAAAAGAAAAAACCTAGCGATGTTTACTATTTATTTTATAAACTACATTAATCTCGCAATCGGTTTGTATCTTTGGTTTACACTGTTAAATTTATGAATATATATTTTATATTGCCGTCCAAACCTGTTTATATTATAGACGGTTTTTCTGTCATCTGTTGTAATGAAAACCATCTATATTACAAGCCGTCTTCAATTTCTAGTACACACAGACTATCAAAATCCATACACTGTGCGTGTGGATTAGTAACTACCAAAAATCTAAAAAAAAGTGTGTTTTATGATTGTTGGTCGCTAATTAGTGGTTTATATGTTTTTTTTTAGCAGAAATGATTTTTATCCAAATTGTTAGCACACCTTACGATTTGTCTAGCTTACCAAAATTCCTTTAGTGGATCTAAAAAACAAACAATTGGTAACAACTAAAAATGTGATCCTAACGTTAAGTAATATTGCTGAAATGCCGATATTTCGACCAACTTGACAATCAAGATACATGTGATAATAGTGAAATTCGTGAAAAAAAACTAACATCAATTAAGGCTGTGTCCGAAACCAATGATAAATATTTGTGAGTATAAATTATTGACATTTATTTGAAAAATATTCCCCTACATTCCCAATTTTTATTACGCAGTCCTAAAAGTATAATAATGGTTAGAAATATTTTCCCAACTCACATGGTTTTAAATTCACTTTTTATGAGGTATAAAATCTATCATGGCAGTAGTTAACCGTGATAATTTAGCTGTGTACCAAATAAATGTGAAAAATTTGTATTCACAAATATTTATCATGAGTTTCGGACACATTCTTAATAGAAAGTTAAATTATAAATGAAATTCGTAAGTTTGCACATAAGTAATTTAAAGATAATTTTTGATTAAATTAGAATTCTGAAAGATTTTAAATAATACTTAATTAGAGACTGTGTTTACAGCTATGTCGACTTAGGCAATGATAACAGAGAAGACAAATTAGGCAGCTATATTCGTGTTTGTTGTTTCGAGAAGTAATCCACAATTGGAAGAATCAGTTGCTACTTCTCGGAAAATCCTTATTCGTCAAATTCTATACGGGAATTTATAAAAAAAAATTAAACTTAACACAATCCGATGCTTAATTATAAATTATGAAACTGGTTTAATAAATTAATAAAAAAATGAAAAGTGTATAAAAATTACTTTTCAGTATCGAAATCATAAATAAATTTCAATAAATAAAGTATATTAAGGCGGCAAATTTAAATTCCGTTGATAATACTTCCGTTGAAAGGTCTCCAACCATGCGAAAGAGCCAAAACGTATCAATGAAAGGACATTAAAATAATGTAAGAACATTAAACATCAAAGTACATCAAAGTAAGAACATTAAATAATCAAGCCTTACGAAAACATATAATCACAAGTACCGAAGTAATGGATACTACAAATCATAACTCTACAAGGCCAAATCGTTTTGAATGTTTCTCTGAATCTAATGGCAGTGAAACATATTATGACAAAAAAAAAGAATCTGTATAATTTATTATTGTGCAAGGCATGACATACAATACCACAGAAAGTCTGTTTGGAAGCAACGGGATTAAGCTGTATCACATTAAAATTATTAGTGTTGGGTTAGTTATTTAGTTATGTATTTTGGTTTATTTTAACCGCCAGAGAGTATCAATCTAAGTACTCAAAAAACTCAAAGCCATCAACCAGGTCATTGTCAAGTTCAATTCTTCACGCTAGAAATAGCCCAACTCAATGTAGACGATGATGGCAAATGTTTAGGCATGGATCGTCATTTTGACAATGATTGTCTTAGACGTAAAGAATATCTCATCATTTAAGAAAATGTACAAATTAACAACAAATTCCAGAATTTTTAAAGTTCCCAACATAAAAGAGTTAATAAAGAAGTACCAAAAATATCAAATGAGGATTTCTCAAAGCTTAACTATCCAAAGCAAACGTCCTTTTATTCTACATGGAATATAAAATTCCAATACAACTTATCCAATTTTACTCAAAAACCCCCGACGATAAACTAAACTGAAATAATAAATGAAAATGTATTTTCACTGGATGAAATTACTAATCTAGTTAGCGAGATAATTCAAAACTTGTCAACATGCAAAACAAAGACAGAACTATTGCATCTCGCAAAAGTACTAAAGAAAAAGCAAGCGCCTATGGTAACCTTTTTTCATTAGAAACTAATATCTTAGAGTCCAAGTAACTGAATCGAAAAACATTTTTCTACAAACTGTATATTAGCTGTGTTGCTTTTACAATTCCGAAAAAGATTACAACAACAATTGCATTGTATAAAGCCGAATCGGCTTTATTTGTAAGCCAACAAATTTTTAGGTTTCGGGGAACGAACCATTTTATGGTTATGGTATTCACCACAAGGCGGTAATTTTTTCAAATTTATTAATGAAAATCATATTTATAATCATAGAAACTATCATCACATCACACGATTCTTCTATATAAATTTTTTTTACATAAATGTATATAAAAAAGTTTGACATAAATGTTTTATAACCAAAACAGAAAAATTAAAATGCGCATAAAGCCAGAAGCTGTTGCTTTGGGATATTAATGTAAAACACGCTTAGCTTTACGAAAGCAACACAGCTAATATCAAACCAACAATACGGATTTCGACTTGGCTGTTTCGACCAGTCACCAGCTAGTAAGAGTTATTTTTTTATTTTAATAATTATCAGTGTTGCTTACACACACCACGGTGTTGAATTTGAGCTCCGCCGCTGTCCACAACGCCGTAATCAATTGTGTGTAAAATCGTTCATTGGGCTGACAATCAACAATGATCACCAATTGTAAACAACTATGTGCTGTATACACATGTCACCACGTTATTGCCTAATTAAACACTCCCCTCAATTATACAATCCTCATTGTTGAATCATTTCCAAATATTTTGATGCTGGCAATGGTTTTGTTAGTAAATCAACCAACATCTTTTCGGTTAAATAATAAACACATGTAGCTATTTTATTGGCAACGTGGTCCAAGACTCTCAGTTGACAACTCAACCGTTTACGATGAATACATAACCAGAATTTGATTAATGATTTCCATATTTTTAAGCTCAATTTGCATCTGCTTAATTATAAATCAAAATTGTATCGTTTGTTCCTCTACCCAAAATGTTAAATTTGCTGTTGCTTCTTCTTTGTCTTCTTTGTTTGGTTTACTCTCTTGATGTATATCGACTGATTCAGTTGATAAATCTGTGTTTCGATTCCAAAATTTTGTGAGAAACCCTGTGCCACCAATCTTACGTTAAAACGAACAACTTCACCACTCGCATTGCATTTGACCATTCCAGTTGTTCGCCACTGGACACTGGACAATCATTTTCGCATTAATCATTGTGGTTTATACGCTTTTGAAATGATTTGTACGTAGAACTGTTTCCTTCGTCATCACTGACATATTTATAGCGATTATAAATATGTCAGTGATGACGAAGGAAACAGTTCTACGTACAAATCATTTCAAAAGCGTATAAACAAAAGCGTTTCTTTACTTCGATGACGTCAAATTCAGTTTCAATTTACTCCTCCTAAACAAAACGCTCATCTTTACTGATTCTGATTGTTACCTTACAAATGTGTAATTCATAGCGTCTGTATGCTTTGCTTCGATTATTTGAAAAAATTCAAATATCACTTTCAGAATTAATAAGAACACATTTTATCGAATATTGTGAAGTACAATGTGTGTTGCCATATTAAAAATATTCGAGGCAAAGCCTATGTTCTACTAAAAAAATCCGTTTCATTCTTTAGGTCTCAAACATTGTGAAAATATGAAAAATGTATAGAGATTTTCTATTCCAATTTTTGTAATTACCTTTATTACTCAATAGGGTGATTTTTTACTTCAAGTGTCTGTCGTTTGGTGCGTCTTAGGTATGGGATAAAATTCAAATTGTCAAACTTTTACATAGGAAAACCTAGTATGCAATACGGTTGTGAAAAAATTAAAATTTATGAAAGAATTTAATAAATTTATAATAATTATGTGAGTGGTTTTTGTTTATTAATTGTTAATAAACCTATTTTATGTTGAGTTAATAAAGAGGTGTCTATTTTAATTTAAATACATGTTCTTAAATTAAAGCTTATTCCAAATCAAAATCTTGTCAACATGCTAAGTTTTTGGTTATATAATGGTTATCTATTACTTTGTTATATTAATACTACTTAGTCTTTTAAGTAATATACAAATACAAATTTTTAATGTAGTTTTTCTTTCATAAAAATTTATACAATAGAAAACTTGAATAATAACATAATTGAAAAAACAAAAAAAGTTGTAAGCTAAGTCGGCGCTAAATATAGTGGAAATAAAGCCACTTTAATCGACAGGTAACGTTACCAAAATACCGAGTTGGCGATTTATGGTTAATTTGAATGTTCATATTGCAGGTTACGAATATATCAGTCGGGAACTCTAACCAAAAACTATAACAATGAAATCATACAGATATAGAAATAATTATCCATTCCACTGTATTGAAGCAGTTCCACGTCTGAAATTTTGGTATTTTCTGTTTGTGAGAGTATATGAGTGTTGCCTTTTCAACTGGATCGATCTATAAATATAATAAATTTTATATTCACATAGAAAAAACTACAATAAATTTTGCCTTTACTTGATCGAGTACCACTAAAGATAATTTAGGTATCACTGACATATCTTCTGATGGACTGTTATTCCTGGTTCTAATATTGATTTATATTGATTGAATTATATGTAGAAGCCATCAGCCAAAAATCTATAATCATTGCTTTTCAAAAATGCTCCAGTAGGACAATTTTTGAAAAGCGATGATTATATATTTTTGGCTGGTGGCTCTGAACTGGTAATTTTTTTAGAATATTGTGTCTAGCTTTAATAATTTACTCTGCTCTATAATTTTAAATATTATTTGTTTATACATTGAAATAAAAATAAATTATTAAAATTATCACTTTGAGAGAAGTGTAAACCACATACAGTTGAATGCTGCTGAATGCGATATTGCTTTACCAATTCGAAGTGCCACATTCCATTGATTTCTAGTTGCACAACAATAATTTCCCATATTTCTTTTAATTAAATGATATTTCCGTTTACAAACTTTACTTTTTTGATTTCTATACTGTTTTGGCACTTTTGTAAATTTGTATCCCAGACACACTATCTGATGGCAAACACTCGAACTAATCGAAAAATCCCCCTAGAAAGCTTAATTCAACCCTGTATAATTTTAAATAAGCATCAATAATATATAAAAACATTATAATTATAAAAAATGTCCGTTTTGACTTTCTATTTTTTCGATTAAATAAAACATAGACGTAGGTTGTTTTTGTACCTACTAGGATTTTTTATATTAAAAATACTAACATAAAAATGCGACGACGCTGTATTTTTTTTTCATACTACGATGTTTTATTTTAATATTTTGACACATTTGAAATACGCTAATTTTGTGCTATGTGGAGTGGTTGATGCTTTGTTATCAACCCAACAAATATCATTTGTTTGCCAGAATTATCTAGTTTACGCCGTTTTTCCGCCAGAACGTGTACAACATATTTTGGGGAACCGCTCAGAACTGGACATTTTAAAACTGAATATTTTAAAATAGGATTTGACAAAACGAGATAAGGTACAAAACTGGATATTTCAAAATTGGATAATTCAAAACGAGATAAGGTACAAAACGAGATATGGTACAACACTGGATATTTCAAAACAGGATATTTCGACATGTGATTTAAACTTAAAATGATTTTTTAGGAAAGTTCTGGAATATGGCCAAGTAGGAACGAACTCGGCGAGTTCTTAACCGATTATGATGAAATTCGATATGTAAGATGAAAATGGGATTTTTAAATGATTTTTTGGGAAAGTTCTGGAATATGGCCAGTTAGGAAGGAACTCGGCGAGTTCTTAACCGATTATGATGAAATTCGATATGTAGAATGAAAATGGGATTAAAAAATGATTTTTTGGGAAAGTTCTGGATTATGGCCAGTTAGGAAGGAACTCGGCGAGTTCTTAACCGATTATGATGAAATTCGATATGTAGGATGAAAATAGGATTTTAAAATGATTTGTTAGGAAAGTTCTGGAATAAGGCCAGTTAGGTTCCATATTTGAATATTTCTAAGGAGAGAAATAGAATTTTCCTTCACTTAATGTTTTTTTTCTTTAATTGTATGATTAAATTTGATTTTAAAACCTTTTTTGGGAAAACCTTTGGAATATGGCCAGTAAGGTTTCATACTTGAATAATTTTAAGCAGAGATAGAATTTTCCTTCACTTAATGTTTTTTTTAATTGCTGCTTTTCTCATCTTATTAAAATTATCATTGACTTGATCGAGAAAATTTTTACTGTCAGTAAAATTTATCTTCATCTATTTTTTATTCTTCTACTTAATATAACTTTTCTTCACTTTAGAGAATATATATGAGAAAAATTAATTAAAAAAGAAAAAGAAAATAAATTATGTGTATATTTTGGTAAATTAATATGGTTTTATCATTACGCTGTGAGAATTATTTGTGAGAAGTATTTGTCTATATTTGTTTCGTTAGGTAATGTTATTTTTGATTTTATGAATATGTCATTATATTAATTGTTGTTTTCCACACTTTTTCCATTAAGTATTTTAAACATAACTTATTTAAAATCATTTTAAAATCCCATTCCCAACCTACACATAGAATTTCATCATAATCGTTTAAGAACTCGTTGAGTTCCTTCCTAATTGGCCTTATTCTAAAACTTTCCTAAAAAATCATTTTAAAATCCCATTCCCATCCTACATATAGAATTTCATCATAATCAGTTAAGAACTCGCTGAGTTCCTTTCTAATTGGCTATATTCTAGAACTTTCCTAAAAAATCATTTTAAGTTTAAATCACATGTCGAAATATCCTGTTTTGGAATATCCAGTTTTGAATTATCCTGTTTCGTCAAATCCAGTTGTAAAATATCCAGTTTCGACCGGTACCCCATATTTTGTTTATTGCTTCGTATTAGGCTTTTGATTGTTACACAATTTAAACGGTGTTTTGCTAATATTTCTTGATGGCAACAATTTTGTAAATAATTCTCCATATTTATCGCTTCTCCCCAAACTGTCTTTGCCAATCCAGGATCTTAAACCATACATCTAACCATTTCGTTCAACGTTCGATTTTTCCGTTCACAAACCATTTTGTTGTGTGTGTTTATGGCGCTGAATATAAACTCGGTTCGCTCGTCGTCAACAATGTTTACTTTTAATGTTTTAAACATTGTTGTCACATTTGCAAAAGAAACAACTGTTACCTTTTACGCTTACAGTTTTAAATACCGATCCACCGTCTCTGACCCTTATGGCTGTGCCGTCCAATCAACTTTTCGCTAAATAAATCGTAAGTCAACTAATTTACATAACGTGTTTCAAGCACTCTAAACAGTGGATCATAGCTTTTTGATAAGACACTTAATAGCCTTGTCACCTTCCAGCCATCTTGCAATTCGACACCTCGCCATTATCCAATTAGGACTACATAGTGCATTTACGACGCATCAATGTTACTTTATTGCTCAATGTGCTCTTTTCAAAATAATTTTGACTGTTCGATTTGTTGTCATTCACTTTAATGGTTGTTGTCATGTTTACTGCCACATCCAAATTCCAGCGACGAATAAAGAAATCAAATTCCACGAATTTCTTACCGAAGACGCACCAAATTTATTTTTCAGTTTATGTACTTTGGTCCACACGAATTTCTTTCCGGTTTATTTATATCTTTTCAAAATATTTTACCTTAATATCTAATCAATCAGCTTGGCCCATAACCTGATGAAATTTTATCTTTATCTTTCTTTTATACTCCAGCGTGATGGTATTAAATAATTGGAACTGAAGTGAATGCAATTGGATGGAATAAATTGATTTATTGTTGCTTCATATAATCAATGATCATATTATAATATGATCATTGATATAACATAATAATGAATCAAAAAAGTAAAAGCCTCCCGAAGTACCTCTATATGTATATATGTATTATATATTATACTATATTATAATAATATGTACTGTTTATATTTATGTTTTATTAATTTTAATTGTTTAATAGCACGCGATCAAAATGGCCGATACAAATGCTCGAAAGCTGTGAACGTTTAAAATCCGATTTGATTCGTATAAATTACGATACCATACGAAAGGACAAGAAACAACGATCTTATCGTATAGAGTTGGATTTATGTCAAAAATTAGAAAAATTTTTACGTGACGACATCCTTGCCAAACGGCCACTGTCCGAAATGAATCAAACCCTATTCCGTTGTGCAAATTGTTCGGCCCAGTTTTGTAAAGAGAATACATATAAAAAAAATAATTTGGGTAAGATACATTTAAACAAAGAATATTATGGTTATGATTTTAATACAAATTTTCTTAGATGTACGATGTATTGAATGCCGAAGTACTTTTGTGATTGAAATAAAAGAGTCATCGCCGAAATTGAATTTTGTGGAGAAGATACGAAGTGATTTGGTTATTGAAAATGCACTTGCGTCAAAATCATCATCATCCATACGAAAAAGTGCTTCGCACAGCAGTATAGGTAATCTATTTTAATAAAATGTAGTCGTGTTATAGGAACGTATTTAGTGGGCGTATGTGATTTATGTTTGTGGAATCGACATTATATAATATATGATCGCTTCCACATTTTATATAGATCTAAAATATTAAAAATTTAATTTTGTACAAAATTTAATTATCACAGTTATTATAAATTTGATTTTTTTTTTGATTATATTTAATTATATAAGATATATTAATAAACATTATAAATGTTGGTGATGGATTTTTAGAGTTTTCATTTACTAAACATATAATAAATTCAAAACTATTTCTAAACGCAATAATTATGTATAAATAGCATGTTTTTATGGTATATAGTATTTTTTTTGTTGTTGTCAATTATGAGGTTTCTAAATCTACTGAAAACTAGATTAGATCTCATATATGATTCGTGTGTCGTTTAGATTTAGTTGATTATCTTGTTTTGATTTCTAAAAAAAAAATACTAACAAAACAAATTAAATAAAAATAAATTAAATTATGTTAATATTTTTTCTTCATTTTTTTGGTTTTTATTTATAATTAATTATTTTATTTTTAATACTAATAAATGCTTGGCTATATAGCACCATCAACGGATGCATGGAGATCTCCGTTAAAATTACCATTGAGTAAGAATTGAAAATTTTAATTTTGATTTTTTACATTTTGTTTGGTTTGTTTAATTTAAATTAGTAATATATATTTATACATACATATATGAATATTTATTTTGCACTACTAACGTTTTTCAAAATTATTTTTATTTAAAAATTATATACATACATGTTCAGTGCTATCTAATCGTTCTTAAATTTTATTGCCAAAATTGCAAACAATATATTTTCGACAAAATTTTTATACTTGATTAGGAAAGAACTTGCTCATCTGTGCTTTACACATAAAAATTCAATAAACGATTAACAAACACTGAACTGTTTCTTAACACCATAAAATTTAAATTTGACAGTAAAAACGCTTCTTAAATATTTTTTTTTGTTTATTTAATTTTGAATTTCACTAAAAAAAAAAATATGAATAACATGAACCTTTAACTAAATTAAAGGTTCGGTGGGATCTTTAAACGAATCATCATCATGTTCGAAAATTTCAAATTCTGAAAGTTCGTTTGACTCGAATCAAAGTGTGGCGGGAAGTTCGAATTCGGAACGTGATCGTGATCTGGATATAAATGGTAGAGATAGTGATATTGAGATATTGAGTAATCCGAGTCAAAGCAGTATTGAAGTTTTAGATAGGTAAATAACTGTTCTTATACATTACTATTAATAATATTGTGTATGGGTAATTTATTTATTTTTTTTTTTGGTTTAGTATATATTCAAATCGTAAACATTCTGATGAGCGTAGAATATCTCAAGTACCTACGTTGGATACAATCACCGATGATTTATCAACGACGTTAACCAATCAAAGCACCTCAACGGATTTTGATCACTTGGCTAAAAATAAAATAACAATAGACGATGATTTAATTGACTCAGAAGCTTTAACGCCAATCCAAACCATTGCAAATCCTAATTTTGACGTTAAAAATGATAAAAAAAGTTTACTAAGCGGTGTAGCAAATTTAACAGAAAGCAGTTCATCGGGTTCCGTTACCGATAGTATATGCACGGCGTATGAACAAACTCATGGTAAAATCTTAACTTACCATTTCAATATTTATATTAAAAACTTATGCTAAATTTAAAATTAAACATTTTGTGTTGCAGGAAAATCAGTTGATGAGACCGCTGTAATCGAAAGTAAAGGAAAAACTGACAAATTTGTTCGAAACGATTCAACCATATCATCTGTGTTAAATAGTGAGAAAACATTTGAATTTATCATTAAATTATTGATTAACATTTTTTTCCACTTAATTGTAGATCTTCTTCAGTCGACCAACATATTATTGTCGAAAACTCAAAAACCTAGCACCGATACGGACGATGACGGCAACAATCAAATTGAACCGTATAAATTTTCTTTTAAAAATTTCAACGAAGTTGATCACCGTCTGAAATTATATTTCTATCAAAATTTATTTGAGGACGAAAATGAAAATTTTAAATGGCTTGTGAAATGTAAAATAATCGATGAAAATAGTAATTGTAGTGATACAAGTAGTAACGATTTAATTGTGAACGGTTTATTACTAGTGACAACAACAAAACTATATATATTAAAAATAACCAATAATAATTACGATAATAATCCAAAAAATTGGCTTAAACGATATTTATCGGTTACAATCGATCGTCTCGATCGTATCACCGTACTACCATGGAAAATTGGTATCGAATTAAATATTAAATTGTTGGAACGTATCAATATATTGCTGTTCGATATATTACGCACTGATAATCTACTCTTGTTCATCTCGACAAATTTACCTGATTCGTGTACAATTATTTATCAACAATCTGATATTTTATTAAAAAAACTATTAAAGCAAACGGATAATTTAAAAATAGAAATGTTTGCTATTTTAAAATCATGTGATATAACACCAAATAGTAATAGTAGTAGCAATAATAATAATAATAATAATAGTGATAACGATAGTAATACAATAAATTTAACATTATCGTCATTAATGATTACCGAAAATAATTTATATTTATCGAATAATTTTAAATGGTTGTTAATTAATTCGAATGCGGCAAAGGATATAAATAACGAATTTCTACCAACACACGAACAGGACATGAGTAATTTGCTCGAATATAAAAAAATGAATGGTACACAATATGTACTGTACTTTTACGATGATAATACGGATAAATATGAAAATTGGGATATTGATTTTGAAACGGAACAATGTGCTGATAGTACACTCAATGCAATAAGCCAATCGTGGGAAAAAATATTTGATGTGCCTTTAACTTCAAATTAAAATAATATTTGTTAGTTGTATATAATACTAAAAAAAAAATAATTTGTTGATACTCTTTATATTTGAACTCAACGTGAAAAACGCGTCGTCGATAGATCTATGTCTTCTGGACATTCAAGAAATTAAAAGAATTGGAGATCCCACCGAAAAGATTAACACTCCTTATCGTTGGCTTTAATTAAGGTGTTTGAAAGGCTACGATTACGATATAACATTTTATACAAATTTCGGTAAAACTCAACAAAATTATCCGTTATATATGTGTCTTTGCTAAGATTTTTGTTATAAATTTAGATATTAATCTTATTCCAGACATGAACCAATTCAATTGTTGGGCTTAAATTTATTTTAAAATTAATTAACTCTAATTTTATACTTTTTTTTTTAATCGATCATTTAATTATTAAATTTAAATCCAACATTAGTTTGAGATCAGTTTAAGATCGGTATAATATACGTTTAATACTGACGAAGACATACAAATTGAGAGTTTTAAAAATAATTAAGGAAAAATTAAATAAAACACATTGACGGGTATTTTAAATATTGAAATGTCTTCCAGTTTTTATTCGTAAATTAATTATTAAAAATAAATTATAACAGTTATAATTATTATACACATTATGTAATAAGAGAGTAATAAATGTAAATTAATTAATTTAACAAATTTTAACAATTATATCTATTATGTTATTGTTTTTTTTTCTATGCATATATCATAATATTATTAAATATATTTTACACCAATTTACTGAAATATAATAGAGTATGTAGTTTGGAATTTATGTACCCTTGGACTTACCCTAAAACTTATTTAATGTATTATTTTAATATATCTTAAAAATTAATTAAATTTTCTGCTTAAATTAAATTTAATATAGGTATATTTATGATATACACAGGTAGTTAGTAAATATAATTTTTATATATTATGTTACATATTTTTTATAATATATAGAAATATTATTTTTTTGTGAATTTGAACGCCAAATTATTATTGACATCCGTTTTATTTTAAATTGGTTGATATGAGCGCTTTAAATTAGAGTATAGTCCATTCGAATAATGAGAATCATTATGATGGTGGTACATTGAATTTTATTTGATCGCCAGTTGTTCTGTTATCCAATCCAAATTTTCATAAAATCTTGGATCTGTTATTCGTAGGGCGGATCTTTTGTACAAATAATAGTAGAATGGTGAAACTGTAATGATATAATTTGATTTAAATATAAGATGTTTGTTTTTTGTGTCGTAATTGTCCTTACATAGCCGCTGAGTGATGAATAAAACTGTTAATGCTTTTGGCCATTGAAATGAGTATGGTGTTTTATGATGGTCGATTACAATCCATATGTGATGCGATACACTTAACAGAAAGTATAGTGTCATAATAATTAATGGTGTTCTGAATTTGGTGTACAATAGATCAGCCATTCCTGCCTAGAAACATAAAAATGTATTATAATTTATTTGTATAACCTTTTATTACTTTAACATCTTTGTTGTTTATGTTTCAGAAAATAACCGAGCCAGCGTACTCGCTATCTTTTGTAGGTGAAAAAGAAGAGACGGCACCTTATATCAAATCCACTAGCCAATATATTAAATCCAGTGGAAACGCGAGGATTCAATGGACCAATCATTCAATAATCTAAAAATCAAATGATTTCAAATTCGAATACTAGAAGAAATAACGCACTAAATTTCGACCATTGGATAATTGTATTGGAGTATCAGAACTCTAACAGAAACATCAAAGCTAACAAAGCTCTGTACGAGACGTGCATAGACAAGGCGTGGACATAATAAAAATTTCTAAAGAGAAGAAACCATTGAAGTGATCAATAAGCTGCAGAGTAGCAGGGTTTTATTTGAAAATAAAAATCGCAGCCATCATCCAATGTTATGCACCAACTAAAGACTGTTGAAACAACGAAAGACGAGTTCTATTACAAACTCCAATCAAATTGGAACAAACAACACTAACACTACACCCAGGCAGGCAACTATGGAGTTATCATTTTTGATGTACTGGTTTAATAATTTTTGATCTGGCAATGTCTATCATGTGGTTTTGTTGCAACAGGTGACATGCAACACTGATTTTGCTGCATCATGTGGCATGCAACACTAGATTTCGTATGCTTGGCTTTTCCATGTTCTTAAAGTCTCGTTCTAAATTTGCTGGATGTATTTTGTGCCCGATATAAGTGTCCTGGTAATTGAGTATTTAATTTATTCTGAGTATTTAGTAGGTTTCAGGGTGCGATGCGAATGGAACTCGATCTGTAAATAAATTCGAGTATCCATTAGCTATTTTGGTTCCTCATCAAATTCTGAATAGGTTGAAATTTTGATGTATGCTTGTATTTTATTAATTGGTAGATGATTTTTTAAAGGGTGTTCTTCCAGATACTCGGAGATAACGCCCTAACATCAAATGATACCAATATTTCTTCTGATGCTAATCTTATGTCTGAGATTTTCAACAAAGTAGATTTTTTGAGTTGATTTTGCTGCATCCTTGTGCTGGTGGGAAGTTTGTTAGTTCATTTAACAACCAGTTACCCATATTTTCTGTAGGTGTAGATATGTTTGAAGCAGTATGTCCCATCTCATTCGCTGGTTTATTGTATCTGGTAATTCATAGAGTTTGGAGACCTTCGGATTGGTAACATATAATGTATACTCTAATTGAAGGTCGTTTAATAGAATTGCTATTTACTTTTTTGGCTTCTTTGACCATATAATTGAGATTTCCGGGGTTTTGAGGTTTATGTCGAGTTTTAGTATTATTTGCTGTGCTTAAAAATCTAACGCTTAATGAAATTCGAATTAAAAGAAGCGAAACACATGTTGCCCGTCGTTATAATGTAGCATTATATGCAGCTTATGGCAATGTCAATGTATGACTGGGAGTGCGTAGCCGCAGCATTCAGGTCGCGTAAGATTAACAACTTCAGCGCAGCATAATTATAATTAACTGGAAGTCTGCCGAGAGCCAATCTTGTCCGACAATTACAGTTACGCTTGTGGACAACTGAAAACATTTATGTTTGTTAGTGACCACATCAGGAAGACTACAGAATCACAACAGAATGGTTGGAAACACAGGAACTCCATTTTTTACCACAGAAAAAATTATCAAGGACATCATAAATTTGGAACAAAGTACAGCTCCTGGAGAAAACCAAATATCGAAAAGGCTCCTAAAACATTTGTTAGAAAATGAACGAACACTTCAACAAAAATATAGTTTACTATAAGTAAAGAATTAACGGCCATTTCGATAAGTTCTGTAGAACCCACAGCACGAACTGCAAAATCCAGAACTATAATAGGTTCCCAACTTTAAAACGAAATTGACCGAAGCAGAGTCAATCCGATAGACTCGAAAATATTCGATCCGTAGAGACGAAAAGGATGTAAACTAGATATTCCATTTCGATGACGACGCTCTAATCATGAGTAATTTAAGCGGAGCACCAATCAATTCTGGTAGTAAATGCAATATATCATAGACGACAAAAAATGGGAAACGGTAAAGCAGATAAAATAAAAATAAAAAATCAGCTACGAACACATAACAAAATATTATGGCGTATGCAAGTAGTAAGCATCTGGATGTGCTAGGTTCATTTAAAACGTATATCAAGGTTAGATATTATACTATACAATATGCTACATTTTATGTCATAAAAGGCGGAAAATTAGTTTGTTTGACAAAATCACAGCAATAGAATTAGGAGTTCTGAAATATGCTAGTGGAGATTCTAATGGACAAATCAGTGCTACCAGTTACTTGCGGAACACACTTTGAAAGCCATCAAGTGACATTGCCAGGATGTCATTAGAATGACAAAGATTTGAAGAATAGATTGGAAAAAGAACAATAAAACATGGCAGAGGTGAAACACAGGTACGAAGTTTTAGCACCTATACAGATATGATCGGAGAAAATATGCAATGGACATTCTCAATAAAGCAGCAACGGAACTAAACATACGACCAGCCACTGGCCAAATAACCAACATACTTACTATAAGGGATGCTTCTGGTCAAGTCCTTAATAATTGATGAAGAACAGAAAAAAATATTTCGAATAACACGTTTGGTGTTCACGCAACACCAAGATGCGAATGATCAAATCATGTGTAAAATTATTACTATTTTAGCAGAAATAAACGAACTTGAAAAACCATGGGTGGAAATGAAATGTATAGCTCGATATAGTAAGATATTCTGGCCTATTAGTAGGCGCCCTATATGCTCCTAACCTGGCGATAATGGAAAAAACTGTACATTTCCTTATCGTACATCAGAAACAGAGTTAATTCCAACAATTCTTTGCAGCTTATTAGTAGACTACCTTGTTACATTCAGATTACCATTTAATCAACACCGCAATTCAAAAAAGGCGATCATAACATTGCACGTAATAAAACTGCGAATAGTTTTACAAATTTGATTTTCTATTTACCTGATATACGTAGGTTGAATACATCGTAAAGACCATAATCGTGAACGATAATATAATGCTAATGTCTTGTGCCCTGTAAAATACAAAAGAAGTTTTTAATTTAGCCATACTCAAACGTATTAAACTTAAATACTTACAAAAATATTGAAATTATTGATAGCTTATTTCCCCTGGCTAAATACGAAAAACTATTTATCCCTAAATCAACAAATAAAAACAAAATTTGAACAAATAAAATACAAGAATATCCTTTTAACGTTAATTTCATTGTTGTACAGATTAAATTATCACTTTTCTTCTCAATTTTTTAAAACATAATAAACACTATGACGAAACAAAGAAATGAAATTTAATTTTTCATTTTACACCTACACACGTTTTAATACGTAATAACAAGACAAGAGGAACAGGAAAAAGGAGTATATATTTGTTGTAACCATAGAATTTTATATGGCACATGCGCTCATAAAATATATAACGATATAAATACGAAATACATATCGTAGTACCATTTATTTAATGGAGATGTCAATGTAAACATATTCAGCAGTTCAGCACATATAAAAAAATATAAGTTCAGTGCACGATTTGATTGTCAAACGGGTTTCCTGTTCTTTTTGATTAAAACAACATCAAGATGAAGTACGTAAATTTTCTAATTGTGTTTAAATAAATAGTTTTTCTGACCATCTATTAATAATTTTATGTGATTTTGTTAAACTACAGTTGTAACTACTTGTTTTTAATGTTATTAATTCGTTATTTTATTTAATGTTTTCAGAGTCGGACTTTGTTCATTTAGTGGGTACAAAATTCACCCAGGCCATGGCAAAACATTGGTCAAAGTTGATGGAAAGGTTTGTGCTTCGATTTTAGTTAATTACCTGAAACTATAGTTTAATGTGAATCTAAATTGATAATTTACTGTGTATAATTGTGATCTATTAATTGATCGTCTCAAGAAGTTTGACGTTCGACGAACATAACCTCAAAGATATTTATTTGTAATAAACTTTTTGTTTATTTTTATTTTTAGTCATACACTTTCCTTGATAAAAAATGTGAACGTTCTTATTTAATGAAGAGAAATCCACGTAAAGTAACATGGACAGTTCTCTACAGGTAAAGTTATTTGTGATTTCCTTAAATAATAATAATTTTTATTGAATGTTATCCAATTTCTATTTCAGACGTAAACACAAGAAGGGTATTATTGAAGAGGCTCAACGTAAACGTACTCGTCGTACTCAAAAATTCCAACGGGCAATCATTGGTGCTTCAATCACAGATATTATGGCCAAGCGAAATATGAAACCAGAAGTACGTAAAGCACAACGTGAACAAGCCATTAAAGCCGCAAAGGAACAAAAGAAAGCGACTAAGGCCGCAAAGAAAGTTGATAAAGTACCAACAACTAAAGCAAAGGCTGCACCAAAATCGAAGGCTCCTAAGATTACACAAAAAGCAGCTCCTCGTGTTGGTGGTAAACGATAAGTTAATAGCTCTGAAAAATAAAGAATAAAATTTCATAAAAGAAAATACCATATTTTGTTATTATTTTGTGTTTGTTAAGAGTTCTCTCGACTGGTGACTTTTAAATTCCTCAGATTATTCGATTTTTGGTACTTGTTATTGTGCTACTAAAAGTTGTGGAAATCAATCCCACGCATAAAAATTAACGATTTTGATAAATTTTTTTAAATTAATTTAATTCGCCGGAATGTATGCCTTTTCTAATCGGTAAACCGATTGTTTCATCTGACCCTTCGCATATGTATACAAAAGTTGCAAAATACCTAACCTTACTTTACCGTTAATTTTTGTTTAATGGAAACGTCAGCAGAACCACAACCACACAACACAAATTAGTTTCAAGTAATCTTTTGCCGGTGATTAATTATTGTGATAAAATTGATTTATATGTCGAATATATTTAAATTAATTTGTTAAAAATGAAATTACACTTATTCCTCTTGTTATTTGTAAGTAAAACATTATTTAACATTTTCTATAATACCTTGTGATTAAAACTGCTGTTTTTTTTTTACAGATATTCGTGTGTAATTTCAACAATTTATCTGCCAAATCGAATTCAAAAAATTCCGTAATCGATGATATTACAGATTTTAAAGATTTAAAGAAAACATTTCGAACAAAAAACAATGTTCTTGTGTTATTTGTTCCTGGTACAAGAGATACGCAACCAACGATTAAAGTGTTTAGAGATGCCGCCGAATTGATAAAGGGACAAGGTACTATGGTTCTGCTGGATTGTATGAATAGTGAAGTTAAGAAGATATGTAAAAAGTTAAAAATTACCCCAAATCCATATATATTGAAACACTACAAAGATGGTGAATTTCATAAAGACTATGATCGACAAATTGCGGTCACCAGTATCGTAAATTTCATGCGAGATCCTACAGGAGATTTACCCTGGGAAGAAGATCCAACTGGTTCAGATGTTTATCATATTCCTGATGCGATCGTAAGTAAAAATTTACTTTTAAAACACGTTTTCGATGTGATATTTAGCAACCCCGTTGTTTATAAATCGACTTAAGTTTATAGCAGACAGACAGCCATTTATTGCGATTTTTTGTAGTAGGCTACCGTTTGTCACTTCATATCGATAATCTTCGGCATTGACTTGTTTCGAAACGAGTTGAAAAAATTATTTATTTAAAATTTTAAATTATGCTCTTGAAACTATTAACCACCCGTTTAATAAATAATGTAAATAACCTTTCAACGTTTCAGACCCTCGGCAAATATTTAAAAAAAGAGGTCAAACCAGTGCTGGTAATGTTCTATGCGCCATGGTGTGGCTTTTGTAAAACTTTAAAACCAGAATATTCCGGTGCAGCGACCGAACTTAAACAGAAATATGTACTCGCCGCTATTGATGTAAATCGGCCGGAAAATGCTGTTATACGGAAATTATATAATATTACGGGATTTCCAACCCTCTTATACTATGAGGGTGGTCGTATGAAACATACATTCGAAGGGGAAAATAATAAGGCCGGAATTGTAGCATTTATGGAAAATCCGTCCGAACGGCCTGTTATCAAGAATAAAGATCCGGACTGGGCGTCTGAACCAAATTCCGAAATAGTCCATTTGACCGAAACAAATTTTGAAATCGTGCTGAAGGATGAAAAATCAGCTCTTGTTATGTTTTATGCACCCTGGTGTGGCCACTGTAAACGAATGAAACCTGAATTTGAGAAGGCTGCCGAAATCATGCGAAAAGATAATGTATATTTTGTTTAAATTAATTTAGATAAAGATTGATGTAATTTACTTGGTTTACAGATTCCTGGTGTACTGACAGCACTTGATGCAACTAAGGAATCGGCGATTGGTACGAAATTTGGGGTAAAGGGTTATCCAACAGTAAAGTATTTTGTAAATGGTGAATTTAAATTTGATGTTAACATTCGTGATAGCGATAAAATCATTACATTTATGCAAAATCCGTCTGAACCGCCACCACCACCACCACCAGATACTCCATGGGACGAGGAACCATCGAATGTAATGCACTTGACTGACGAAACGTTTAAACCATTTTTAAAGAAAAAGAAACATGTTCTGGTCATGTTTTATGCGCCTTGGTGTGGTCACTGTAAGAAACTTAAACCTGATTTTACAAAGGCAGCAGAAGAGTTTGCTGACGATCCAAAAGTTGAACTAGCAGCGGTCGATTGTACAAAATATTCAGGTGTTTGTGCAGCATATGAAGTGCAGGGCTATCCAACTCTTAAATATATCAGCTATTTAAAAGATGTCAAAGATTATACTGGTGGCCGTACCGCTAAAGATATGATAAATTTCTTAAAGTCACCACAAACTTTTGAAGTCTCAAATGAAGCTAAAAAACCAATACCGTTTGGCGTATATCCCGGTTCCAATGACGTACTAATATTAACGGAAAAAACATTCGATGAAGCGCTTAAATCGAATAAAAAAATATTGATTATGTTCTATGCGCCGTGGTGTGGTCATTGCACAAATATGAAACCGGCATTTGCAGAAGCGGCACAAAGTTTAAAAAAATCGGGTGACGGTATTTTAGCGGCCGTCGATTGTACCGTAAATATGAAGATTCAGGAAAAATATAAAATCAATGGATTCCCAACGATTAAGTATTTTGAAAATGGCACGTTGAAAAAGGATTTTGATGGTAAACGAACGACTGAATCGATTATTACGTTTATCAAGCAAGGAGGAATTATAAATAAAGAGGAATTGTAGGAAAGAAAGGAAAGAGGAATTGTAGATGAGAACGTAATTATAAGTGTAACATTACTACGAAAATATCACAATTTTTTTTTCTATATACATCCGGAAACCGCCGCGATTTTACTGGTTAAGAATATTTTTTTCGACTGATGATTTAATTTAATTTTAATTTTTTCTATTAAAAATGAAAACCAATATTGACAAAAAAAAAAAAAAAAAAGTTCGAATTTTCATTTTCAGTTTAACGTAAGCCGGGGGTAAGTATAACTAACTAATTCCGATACGATAAAAGACAACCCCTTAGTTCTTCATTGTGTACATTGATATACCATGTTAGTCCACTTATAGATAGAACGAATCATCACTTCCAAAACTTTTTATGTAATTATTAGAGAGATAGAAACTTGGAGTAATTATTTATGTTAATATGTACATGTATAATTTTTATTTACCTAATTATTAATTTTTTTGTTTTTGTAATGATAATAACATCAACTAACTGTTTGTGATTAATAAAATTAATTTTTTTTACATAAAAATTATTAACTTAACGAGATGCGTTTTATATTGTTAGTAAGTAAAGAATCGTCAAATCCTTTAACAATACGGAGTTAAGGATTGCCACGTCGAATGTATAGTTGCTACGAAATACAGGCTATTCTTCTGGTATTATACCAGCCATGAACTATCGATGAACCTCTAAGAAACATGATGGCCCAAAAATGGAGACCGCGCTTCACAAGGCTGTATGTTGCTTTAAAGTGGATGTGCCCTGGGGTATCTTGGTGTTGGATTCTTCTTGGGCTCTAGGTACCAAAGAGCGTTTTGAATTTCCAAGTAAATGTCAATCATATGTGTTCAGTCGCCAACGGATATTAATCAAACCAAAGATAAAGAC
Source organism: Tipula confusa (assembly GCA_963556175.1). Taxonomy (NCBI): domain Eukaryota; kingdom Metazoa; phylum Arthropoda; class Insecta; order Diptera; family Tipulidae; genus Tipula; species Tipula confusa. Next base: position 49,066,799 of record OY744475.1, on the reverse strand, counting down.
TATCTATATCGGATAGATAGGGGTATCGGGGATCTATATCGGAGCTTGACGTCAGATTAGACGGCAATGATTGGTAACTTTAATGTCTGAATGCCTTTTGAGAAAATAAAGGTCCGTAATTGCGACACGAAATAGCGACCGATAATGGGCAAAGTATAATGTACTTCATTATTTTAAATTAAAAATGATCTAAAATATTTTTGGGACTTTTTAAATGATAAGAGGAAAATAAAAGGATACGAACTGCTTTAACCATTTTCAATACCTTCTTTTTCGGAAGCTGCCATACTAAGCGCCTAAGTATAAAATACCTAAGTATGGGTTGTAGGCCTACTACTATCCTAAATGAATTTAGCAAATTAATTTTTTCAAACTTCTTTTCAATAAATCTTTGCGCTCCAGGAAGCTCCACCCTTTCCAACCAAATGAAAAATTTCCATAATCACTAAAATTTTTAAATTTGGGAAAAGAGCTGCTGCTATCTGAAAATCGCAACAACATCAATTATGCGCAAACTTTTCGAAATATTAGTGTGTGATGCCTTCAAGGAAATTATACTCCGTCACTTCTCGTTCAATTAACATTGATTTATGCCTGGAAGATCGACAGTAACCAATCTGGTGGAATTTACAAGCATAACTGTGAAATCTGTTCAAAACCATGAGCAAATTGATATAATTTCCACCGACATTGTAAACTGTCTAAATTGGTCATTGCCAATTGTAAACTGCCGACATTGTAAACTGTCGAAACATTTGATCCTATTCTAGCAACATCTGGAGTCCCTCAATGATCTCCTACTTGCTCCTACTGATTGCTTCTTACTTTACTTACATAAGATCTCAGTAGAGTATTTTGTTGCTGTTTGGTGTCCGTACAGCGGTGTTCACATCAACATAGTGGAAGTTGTTTAAATCAGATGTTTCTTTATATTGTAAAAAAACAGATTGGAATTATTACGGTCATACTAAACCATTCCACGAATACCTAGCAGAGAATTCAGACACAATAATATACTTATTCATCAGAAACATCGATATTCATTGATAGTTTAATCTATATTTCTATTTTTAGTTCGTAATTTTTCAATGCTTTAATTCTAAGGTTTTTGTAATTCTTAAGTTTAAGCTACAAAATTCGTAGGCAGTGATCACCAATTGGTATCTGCAAAGTTACGATGTTACTTATTGGAGAACTCAGAGATCACATGAGAACGTATAAAACGTTTAAATGGCGAATGTCTGAAAAACGAACATGAAAACGCTCACTAACAAAACCTAAGTAACACTGTGAAAACCAATCACGGGTATGATCAAGTGACAGTTCTATAGAAGGTACTGGAAACTTTGGTTGTCTGTACCATCAAAGTGACTATAGGTATCGTGACATTTAAGCCCAAAATTATTGGTTTGATGAGGAATGCAGTTTTGCTGTCGAGCAACATAGCAATCGGATGCAAAAAAGAGCCGTCCTTGCTAGGCCACTAGGAGAAGCGCTAAACATATTGCGTATGCAGTAAAGATGCAGTAATCAACACTTCTAAGGAGCATTTCTCTGTCTTACACAGGTTCAACAAGTTGTCAAGTGCTGTAGATGATAGTTGGCAAATACAAACAGCGGATATTTGGATAGAAGACCTGTTATTGTGCACTTTGGTTAGTTCAGCAGCAGTTAGATAGCTTGGTATCTCTTCAGAAACTCGGTGAATTCGTTTTTTATAGATTAAAATGAATCTGAAGCAATAGGCTTTTGTTCTTCTGATTTTAAGAGTTGATTAAAACCTTGAGAATCCCAATAATTCTAGAATAGAAGTCATGTTGGTGTGTAAGCATATTGGTTTTAACGCTTCAATTTTTGATTCTTTTATTACCGCATGATGTAGGTAATATGCTCCTTCTAACTCTTTCTCAGTTTGTATCATATGGCCAAAAAAAAATTTAAATCACTGGATAATATTTTCCCGACTTGAAGAAGTATTGCTACTGCCATTCGTTTTGCATCTTCTAGGTATATTGTAAGATCCTTCTGGAAGGGGGATACAAACTTCGTAACGCCCATCTTTAAGCCGTTTATGTGAATTTTGAAAAATTTGGCGTGTGATTTAACTCAATTTGGGTTTTCTGCTCGGTGCTGATATTCATTCCAAGATGATCCAGTCAAATTCTGTAAGCTGCGCAGTTGATTCTTTCTATTTTTTCCTGGATGAATTGGAGTTATCAAATGTGTCTGTAATAGTCTGGGCCTAGCAGTTCAATAATGGGCGCCGGAATATTTTAAAATAGATCTGCTAAAAGCATATTGTTTAAGTGTTGCCTTTCTTCTAATTCAAATGGCGTGGCAGATTTTGACTTATTTTGGTGAAGTCAATACTTCTATTTCAACAGAATATGTTGACGTATCTTTTGGTTATAAAATGATTTTTACAACACTGTTGAACTTTCCAGCTACTTGTTCTCCAACACCATAAACTTTGGCATTGATTTTACTGCATATAAAATTTAAACGTTGGATGGCTTCTGTCAAGAGATTAATCTCTTCCGTAGTACTTTATTGTTTTGATAATAGCGGTTGCGTCGTAAGTTTTTACAGCACTATTTGTTGAAATCGTTCTTGAAGAATCAACGGATATTTGTTTTGTGCGAAGGGGATTATGAAGTTTGCCATTACAATCATTGCATCTGGATTAGTGGCAACATTGGCACAAATCGTGCACTGATTGTAGCTTTGAGGTCGGTTATCATTCGTTACCAATATTTTTGGTAATCGTAAGGTTTCTAGCGCTTGATACCTATAAGCTCTAGAAATCCAAGGAAATCGTCGGTTGCTTGGATCTCCTTTGAATTGCTGAATGACATCTCATATGTAAGTGTCTTGTTGTCTAACTTTATTTGTTCAATATGGTACTATCCACATGCACCCCAGGTTCAAATAGCAATTATTTTCTAACGGAGTGAAGGCGCTTTTATCGTTGTGTTCATTCGTTCGTTCTAATTTTTTTTAAAACCAATCATGTTACCCGAAAATGACGTATTTTATACTTCAGTATTTTTTTCACAAGAGTTGCTTCTTCTTTTTGACCAACCGAACATGGAGTAAAAAAGACAAAGCACTATAAAATAAACGAGACAAGACAATTAAAGCAAATGTCAATTGATTTGATTCGGTCGGCGAATCATCAAAATATTTTTACAAGAACAAACAAACAAATGAACAAACTGCAGAGACTGATTCTTTCTGTATGTTGTTTTATTTGTTAAGAGAGCCTTGATATGGTTGTTTACTCTAACCTTTTGTTTTTGGTTTAAGGTTATTAATATTTTTATTGTGCTATCGTAGTTATCTCCAGTAGGCTACAAATGTTGAATCAGCTTGCTCAAAGCTTCGCCTTCCAAATGTGCTTTTAAATGCACCATACTGAGGGGTTTGGTTAGGTTGAAGACTCCATTTACTGTGAAGATAGTTCATGGAAACTGTTGAGTTATTAAGTGTGAGAGAGCCTTTATTTTGTTTTGTTTTTAATACTAGCCGCTTGTGGCGTTCTATTTCCTTCTTGTACTTATTCTCTAAAATAAATACCTCGTGTATGGACGCTTTTTTATTCGGATTATATTTCTTTTTATTTAAGTACATAATCACATCAGGTTATAGGCTCAGACCCACTTAAATAATAATAGAAAAAAAAAGTTCAATTTGTTAAATTGCGTGGTTAACGAGTTTAGCGTAATTATTTTTTTTGTGTAAAAAATTGATAAAACAAAAAAAAACAATAACATGGCGGCAACGTCTGCGTCCATAGAGAAATTGCGTGGAAGAGATAACTATGAAACATGGAAATTTGTTGCACAAGCATATCTTCAAATGAATGACCTTTGGAGTCATGTTGAGGGCACATGCAAGGAAAGTGAACCAGAAAAAAAAAATTGAAGATTCAAAAGCCAAGGCGTCGATTTTTTTATTAGTGGATAGTGTGAATATTTCACATATTCAAAAAGCAAATACGGCGAAGGTTGTTTGGGACAGTCTGAAAGTGCATAAGAAATTCGTTGGGATGATAGAGTTGAGCGCTCTGTCTCTGCATCAGCCATGTACGTGAAGCCAGCAAAGTCATACAATTATAAGAAGAAGAAGAAACAAGTAAAGGACGGGAAATGTTTTGGATGTGGCGTAGTTGGTCACTTCAAAAACAAATGTCCGAATACGAAGATGGCTAATCATTCGTCGGTTTTTTCGTGTTTGACGGCATGCAATATTAAATCGAATGAGCGGTACATAGACTCTGGTGCCTCTGCACATATGACATGTGAACAACTTTGGATGGAAAATCTCAAACAAGTACCAGAATCAGTAGAGGTTACGATTGCAAATCAATCAAAATTGAAGGCCGAATAGTTTGGCAATATTTTACTCCAGCCACGGGTGAATAATCGTATAGTAAATACTAGAGTTCATGATGTTCTATACATGCCAGGGCTTTGCACAAACTTATTTTCAGTTAGTCAATTAGTAGGCAAAGATTTAATTGTCAAGTTTAGTGCAAATGATTGCACTAGAAATTACTGATTGAGACAAAAGTAAATGCAGGGATGTTCAAAGTGACACACACAAGTGAAACATGTTTGAGGGTCAAAGTTGAGAATTCATTGGAATTATGGCATCAACGTCTAGGATACGTCGTGGGTCACGATAGTTTGATGAGATTGCGAAATGGATTTGTGGACGGGATGAATTTTGTCGGAGGTCAACAGGACAAGTGTGAAACTTGTATAAAGGGAAAACAGACTTGCCTTCCGTTCAAGGACAGCAAATCTCGAGCTTCCCGAGTACTAGAACTGGTGCAAACTGACCTTTGTGGTCCATTGCCAGTTGATTGGACATTTGGCGGCTCGCGATATTTTGTGACTTTCTTGGATGATTTTAGCCGCAAGATTTCCGTGTATTTCATAAAAAACAAATCAAACACCTTGAATGTTTTCAAGGAGTTCAAAGCTTTCAAGAGCAACAAGGAGTTTTCTAAATTCCTCCGAGATTCAGGGATACAGCATCAAACAATTGTACCCTATACGCCAGAACAAAACGGCAAGGCGGAAAGGATGAATCGTACATTGGTGGAGCGTGCGAGATATATTCATTTTGACGCAAAGCTTGACAACAGTTTTTGGGGTGAAGCTGTCAACATAGCGGCTTATCTTGTGAATCGTTTACCATATCGTGGGGCTATCGATAAAACGCCCGAAGAAATTTGGTCCAATAAAAAACCAGATTTATCCAACTTGAAAGTTTTTGGATGCAGGGCACTGGTCCATATCCGAAACAAAAGCGCCAGAAATTTGATTCGAAATCAAAGGAATACATCATGGTCGGCTACAGCGAGAATAGTAAAGGTTATCTAGTTTTTGATTTAAAAAAATCACGAGTGGATGTCAGTCGTGATGTCATTTTTCAGGACGGCCAACGCTGTGAAAACAAGATAATTGATTGTAACGAATTTTCTAATCGTTTTTATCCATTCAAAGATGATAGCAATGAAGTGGAGGATGAGGCAATTGTTACAACAGCAAGTTCAGAAGGCGTATCTAGATCTTAAAAAAGTGAGGATCTAACAGCTGAAGATTCAATTGACGTTTCGGGGATAGTAATGAACCGTCAAATGAGGAAGAGAACGATGTTTTGTTAGAACCGCGTCGTTCATCGAGAGAGCACAAGTCGACCAAAAGTAATGACTTCGTTTATATTGTATCTCTTGTTCAATTGGATGATCTATTGTCAGTGAAGGAGGCTATGAGCAGCTCAAATCCGTCTCAATGGAAAAAAGCTATGGAAGAAGAGTATCGTTCGTTAATCGAAAACGAGACGTGGTCGCTTACAAATTTGCCACCTGAAAAGGAGTGGTAGATCGGTACAAGGCTCGTTTGGTAGTGAAGGGCTGTGCTCAGCGTAAGGACATTGACTATGAGGAGACATACTCGCCCGTAGTTCGCTACTCGTCGATACGTTTTTTGATTGCGGTAGCTGTGAGATACGATTTAGAGATCGATCAGATGGATGCGATTACAGCGTTTCTTCATGGCGATTTGACCGAGAAAATCTATATGATTCAACCTGAAAAGTTTAGTGACGGAAGTCAACGTGTTTGTTGTTTGAAGAAGTTGTTATACGGACTCAAGCAGTCCAGTCGTGTATGGAATCAGCGTTTGGACACTGCCTTGAAGATTTTTGGCATGAAATGCTCAAATTATGATGCATGCATTTACTATTCAGTAAGATGATGATTGTGGCAGTATATGTTGACGACTTGCTCATTTTTTCCAACGAAAAAGTTGAATTGAAGTTGTGTCTTCAAAAGCAATTTAAAATGAAGGACATTGGCGAAACCAAATGTGTGTTGGGCATGCAGATTACACGAGACCGCAAGACGGGGTCGATTTCAATAAATCAAAGCCAGTATATTCAAAATATACTAGAACGTTTCAGAAATGTCGCCAAAGAATGAGTCAGATCGTGAATCCATGAAGGATGTGCCATATCAAGAAGCAGTAGGGAGCTTGTTGTTTGCTGCCCAAGTAGCACGACCAGATATACAGTTCGCAGTAGAAGCTGTCAGCAGATTTAATAACAATTCAGGCGTTGCTCATTGATTGGCAGTAAAGCTGATCATGCGATATTTGAAAGGTACAATCGAGATGAAACTGACTTATTCAAAAAATGGAAATAAACTAGTGCAAAGTTATTGCGATTTAGATTGGGCAAGTGATTTAGATTGACCACAGTATAAATACCAGTATTTATACCAGTATTTATACCAGTATTTATACCAGTATTTATACCAGTATTTATACTGACAAGGTGGTTAAATTTGTTTACGTCAACACAAACAATATGTTAGCAGACAGCCTTACCAAACCGGTGACAGCAGAAAAACACTGGGTCTGTTCAAAGAGAGTAAATCTTGTAAAGAGTTGAGTGCTGGAAAATAAGGCTCTATTGGAGGTGTTTAGTTATTAAGTGTGAGAGAGCATTTATTATGTTTTGTTTTTAATACTAGCCGCTTGTGGCGTTCTATTTCCTTCTTGTACTTATTCTCTAAAATAAATACCTCATGTATGGATGCTTGTCTTTTTTATTCGGATTATATTTCTTTTTATTTAAGTACATAATCACATCAGAAACCAATTCAATCTTGATAGGCCCCATTAAATTTTGGTATCTAAATTTGTTGTAATCTGAATTTTTCCGGTTGTTGGTTGTTGACAGTGTGACCGTTCACTAGCCTGTTATGTATCGCCTGTTGTAATCTTTTTTTTTTTTTTTTGTTTTTGAACTCTGCAATCTGTTCTGGGGCCGAAGCTCTTCCAACTCTTTCGCAGTTAATTTTTAACGTCCTACCTTACGCCGTCACCAGCCAAATTGAGGACTCACGAATACAGGTTCGATTATAATCAGATGGCTGCACATTGCATTGCTCCAGCCAGCCTGCACTGACATGGACGATGGTTCGGCCCATGGATTCTGCACTCCAACAGGGGTCATAGTTGTGTTCATCGTCATCACCGATCGAAATCAGGTGATGAAAAACCCCTTTTGCAACCCTCCCCCGTTGGGATTCGAACCCGGTACCTCCCGTCCCAAACACCGCAGCTTTAACCACTGCGCCAATTGCTCGGTCTGTTGTAATCTCGCAGTAAAGTCTTCAGCTCGGCTACTTATTTCAACATACATGTTGTTTATAAAGTAATCTTGATTTTGTAGATCCTCCTGTTGTTTTTAGGAGGATTTCTTCATGTAAGTCATATAATTCTTGATTGCTGCATTAAACTGATGGATCTTATGTATTCAGGTGCCCGTTGTTAATTTATGTTCTCTCAGTATCTTATTGTTCGGATCTTCGTTGATTTCTTGAATTTTTGGAATTGTTATTTTTGTTGCTATAGGCTAAAATCTCGTTCCCATTTAATTATGAATGATTTAAATCATTCATATTTTCTAGGGTAATTATACGGGTGGTGCTGTTTGGGTTGGTCTTGTGCTCGCAGTTTCTAGCCTAGCGTTGTCTAGCCTAGCGATGTCATCTGTTGATTATATGATAACATGCGCTTTGTATTAGTCGACGATCTTGCATATGTGGAAAGTCTTGTATAGTCTCGACCTTAAGCGTTATTACTTTATACCCGATGAATGGAAACTGGCCACGTTTGGCCCTATAATTAAAAAGAGAGAATGCTTAAAATTGCGAAAACTAATATTATATTTCTCGAGTTCTCGTCAATTACGAGATCAGCAATTGGATTGAAATGGCTTAGGATGTTGTGTGGCATAATTATAAAGTGGAAAACCTATACCAGATAAATAAATTATTGTTAACGTTTCTATTTTGTACAGGGTTGTCAATTAATACGAGAACACACTGTAAGTATATAGCAAAATTTCTTTCTATTCTGGTGTCGAAGATGGTTCTGTGACGAACCAAATCAAAACAAAACTACAATTCACGTGTTACTTTCCCAGTTGTTGTAGTCGTTGTTGGACACTACAGTATAATACATAATACAAAAAAAAAATATTAATAGAAAATGCACACTCTTATGGCTTCGATTATCAATAATCTGTCAAAAAAATATTATTACAGATTTTTAATATTTTCTGCAAAAAATATTATTCGTACGAATATTCTAATTGGCCGAGTTTTCCCATTTATACTCCTGGAGCGGGCAATTGATTTGGTGCGCATCATGTTTTGCGTTATACGATCCAAAAATGTTTTTATTGTTTTGTCCACGTATGTACTCGTACCTAGGTGGTTTATTATTCGAATTAAATGAATCCTTGGAAATTTTTGTTTTGTTTATCGTAAACACCACCAACCAATCTTCTCTTGTCCGCACGCTAATTGGATTTTTTCACAATCAAATTGTATAAATACAAGGAAAATGGTTAAATTCAATTGTAGTCGTTTTTTTCGTCCGCGGAAAAAAGTTGACAATTGTTGAAGTGAAAAAGAAAATTAACAATTTTTTTTTTAAACGAACGAATATTCCCAAAACTGTAGTTTGCCAAAATGGTTATAAATTTTAAAGTTTTTAAGAAGTGCTCGCCAAATGGAAAAGTGACTTTGTACTTGGGCAAACGTGATTTTATCGATCATATTTCGGCCGTTGAACCAATTGGTAGGTGTTTCGTGTGAAATATATTATGCGTGTGTGTGTGGTGCTAATTACTTGTGTGTTACAGATGGAATAATTGTGCTCGACGATGAATATATTCGTGAAAATCGAAAAATATTTGGCCAAGTCATTTGCAGTTTCCGCTATGGTCGCGAAGAAGATGAAGTTATGGGATTAAATTTCCAGAAGGAGTTATATCTCGCTTCGGAAATGATTTATCCGGAAGAGGAAAAGAAACCAGAAAAAACTCTAACCAAATTACAAGAACGATTATTGAAAAAATTAGGACCGAATGCATTTCCATTTACGTTCACCATTCCACCAAGTGCTCCAGCATCGGTAACATTGCAACAGGGTAAAAGTGACGAGGGTGAACCATGTGGAGTTCAATTCTACGTAAAAATCTTTACTGGCGATTCGGAAACTGATCGTTCCCATCGACGCAGCACTGTAACACTTGGTATCCGCAAGGTACAATTTGCACCAACCAAACAGGGTGCACAACCCTATACCGTGGTGCGTAAAGATTTTATGTTAAGTCCCGGTGAATTAGAACTCGAGGTCACGCTAGACAAACAACTTTATGTGCATGGCGAAAAACTTGGTGTGAACATATGTATTCGCAATAATTCGAATAAGGTTGTGAAAAAAATTAAGGCTATGGTGCAACAAGGTGTTGATGTTTGTCTATTCCAAAATGGACAGTATCGCAATACTGTGGCTTGTATGGAAACGAGTGAAGGTTGCCCCGTTCAACCGGGTTCCAGTCTACAAAAAGTCATGTATTTAATGCCTTTGCTTACGTCGAATAAAGATCGACGTGGTGTTGCACTCGACGGCCAAATTAAACGTCAAGAAAATTGTTTAGCCTCGACCACCCTGTAAGTATATGTTGATTAATTAAATTAAATTTAAAATTAATGAAAAAAAAAAAAATTTTTTTTTTTTAGTCTTGCTACGCCCGACCAACGTGATGCATTCGGTGTTATTGTTTCGTATGCCGTGAAAGTAAAACTATTTTTGGGCGCCCTTGGTGGTGAAGTTTCAGCTGAATTACCATTCGTTTTAATGCATCCAAAACCAGGAACAAAAGCTAAAATGATTCATGCTGATAGTCAAGCCGACGTCGAGATATTCCGTCAGGATACAATTGATCCAGATACTGCTGATGCCTACTAAAAATATGATATCATATCAGAACATAAAATCTAACATGCAAAACTATATCAATCTATTCATGAAATTTACTATAAACTACACTTATTTATTTACCTTATTCGATTAAATTAAATAAATTATAAATTAGTGGAGTGAGGTTAATTATAATTTATTTAATTTAATCATAAATTTATCATTATCTTAAACTATTTATTGTGTACATACAAAAATAAATTTTGGGCAACAGAATATGATCGAATTTACTATATCCAGCTGAGCCGAAGAGGTCTAGAATAATTTTCTGAATCCAATTTCTTTATTTGCTGATCTGCTTGTTAAGATTTAATCTTCTCGTCTAATCTGTGGTTAAACCAAACAAAGTATACCCAGACAGGTTTGGCTATTCATAGCACTTACTATAAATATATTTTTTTCTACCATGCCTGATAAATGGTCAACAGAATTTTTTAAAACTTGCGTTGGTCTTGTGAAATTATTTCGATTTGCGTAAGCTCAATTTCAGCATTACAGGGTTCTTTGTTCGGATACTTTGTTTCGTTATGCCTCCACTCTAATTTTGTAAAGAACAGTAGTGTCCGACAGCCACCTTAGTAGAAACTTTTTATTTCGGCCAGAAGTGTTAACTCGTGAAGTGATTTGTATTATTCGCATTGTTCGATTTCAAATCTAACAGTTTTTGTATAGAATGTGGTTTCCAATTCATTATCCGTCACCTATACGAAGTTCAGGTCTCCGAAAGCGTCAGAATTTGAGAAACAAGTATAAATAAGTAATGATATTTCATATATTTCCACAAAACATTTTTTAACAAAAAAAAAATCGGAAGGGGTTAACCCAAAAAATGTGAGAAACTTACAGTTCCGGAAATCATTTTATAGCAGAAGGCTAACCCCTTTCTATTTTTTTTACTATAAAATGATTCCGGAAATGTAAATATATTATAAACCAGTATTTATACTGAGGTCAAGAGCTTGCGATTAAGGTATCAGTCATCACAATAGGACCACTATGACGTGTTTTATGGGCAATTCATACATTTTTCGGAAATTTTGTGGGCTAACCATTGTCGAATTTTTTGGCTTAAAAATGATTCTGGAAATGTAAGTATATTGTATACCAGTATTCATACTGAGGTCAAGAGCTTTTGATTAAGGTATCAGTCATCACAATAGGACCACTATGACGTGTTTTATGGGCAATTCAAACATTTTTCGGAAATTTTGTGGGCTAACCAATGTCGATTTTTTTGGCTACAAAATGATTTCCGCAAATGTAAGTATATTGTATACCAGTATTTATACTGAGGTCGAGAGCTTTTAATTAAGGTATCAGTCATCACAATAGGACCACTATGACGTGTTTATTGGGCAATTCATACATTTTTCGGAAATTTTGTGGGCTAACCAATGTCGATTTTTTTGGCTTAAAAATGATTCTGGAAATGTAAGTATATTGTATACCAGTATTCATACTGAGGTCAAGAGCTTTTGATTAAGGTATCAGTCATCACAATAGGACCACTATGACGTGTTTTATGGGCAATTCATACATTTTTCGGAAATTTTGTGGGCTAACCACTGTCGAATTTTTTGGCTTAAAAATGATTCTGGAAATGTAAGTATATTGTATACCAGTATTCATACTGAGGTCAAGAGCTTTTGATTAAGGTATCAGTCATCACAATAGGACCACTATGACGTGTTTTATGGACAATTCATACATTTTTCGGAAATTTTGTGGGCTAACCACTGTCGAATTTTTTGGCTTAAAAATGATTCTGGAAATGTAAGTATATTGTATACCAGTATTCATACTGAGGTCAAGAGCTTTTGATTAAGGTATCAGTCATCACAATAGGACCACTATGACGTGTTTTATGGGCAATTCAAACATTTTTCGGAAATTTTGTGGGCTAACCAATGTCGATTTTTTTGGCTACAAAATGATTTCTGCAAATGTAAGTATATTGTATACCAGTATTTATACTGAGGTCGAGAGCTTTTAATTAAGGTATCAGTCATCACAATAGGACCACTATGACGTGTTTATTGGGCAATTCATACATTTTTCGGAAATTTTGTGGGCTAACCAATGTCGATTTTTTTGGCTTAAAAATGATTCTGGAAATGTAAGTATATTGTATACCAGTATTCATACTGAGGTCAAGAGCTTTTGATTAAGGTATCAGTCATCACAATAGGACCACTATGACGTGTTTTATGGGCAATTCATACATTTTTCGGAAATTTTGTGGGCTAACCACTGTCGAATTTTTTGGCTTAAAAATGATTCTGGAAATGTAAGTATATTGTATACCAGTATTCATACTGAGGTCAAGAGCTTTTGATTAAGGTATCAGTCATCACAATAGGACCACTATGACGTGTTTTATGGGCAATTCAAACATTTTTCGGAAATTTTGTGGGCTAACCAATGTCGATTTTTTTGGCTACAAAATGATTTCTGCAAATGTAAGTATATTGTATACCAGTATTTATACTGAGGTCGAGAGCTTTTGATTAAGGTATCAGTCATCACAATAGGACCACTATGACGTGTTTATTGGGCAATTCATACATTTTTCGGAAATTTTGTGGGCTAACCACTGTCGATTTTTTTGGCTACAAAATGATTTCTGCAAATGTAAGTATATTGTATACCAGTATTTATACTGAGGTCAAGAGCTTTTGATTAAGGTATCAGTCATCACAATAGGACCACTATGACGTGTTTTATGGGCAATTCATACATTTTTCGGAAATTTTGTGGGCTAACCACTGTCGAATTTTTTGGCTTAAAAATGATTCTGGAAATGTAAGTATATTGTATACCAGTATTTATACTGAGGTCAAGAGCTTTTGATTAAGGTATCAGTCATCACAATAGGACCACTATGACGTGTTTTATGGGCAATTCATACATTTTTCGGAAATTTTGTGGGCTAACCACTGTCGATTTTTTTGGCTACAAAATGATTTCCGCAAATGTAAGTATATTGTTTACCAGTATTTATACTGAGGTCGAGAGCTTTTGATTAAGGTATCAGTCATCACAATAGGACCACTATGACGTGTTTTATGGGCAATTCATACATTTTTCGGAAATTTTGTGGGCTAACCACTGTCGATTTTTTTGGCTACAAAATGATTTCTGCAAATGTAAGTATATTGTATACCAGTATTTATACTGAGGTCAAGAGCTTTTGATTAAGGTATCAGTCATCACAATAGGACCACTATGACGTGTTTTATGGGCAATTCATACATTTTTCGGAAATTTTGTGGGCTAACCACTGTCGATTTTTTTGGCTACAAAATGATTTCCGCAAATGTAAGTATATTGTTTACCAGTATTTATACTGAGGTCGAGAGCTTTTGATTAAGGTATCAGTCATCACAATAGGACCACTATGACGTGTTTATTGGGCAATTCATACATTTTTCGGAAATTTTGTGGGCTAACCACTGTCGATTTTTTTGGCTACAAAATGATTTCTGCAAATGTAAGTATATTGTATACCAGTATTTATACTGAGGTCAAGAGCTTTTGATTAAGGTATCAGTCATCACAATAGGACCACTATGACGTGTTTTATGGGCAATTCATACATTTTTCGGAAATTTTGTGGGCTAACCACTGTCGATTTTTTTGGCTACAAAATGATTTCTGCAAATGTAAGTATATTGTATACCAGTATTTATACTGAGGTCGAGAGCTTTTGATTAAGGTATCAGTCATCACAATAGGACCACTATGACGTGTTTTATGGGCAATTCATACATTTTTCGGAAATTTTGTGGGCTAACCACTGTCGAATTTTTTGGCTTAAAAATGATTCTGGAAATGTAAGTATATTGTATACCAGTATTCATACTGAGGTCAAGAGCTTTTGATTAAGGTATCAGTCATCACAATAGGACCACTATGACGTGTTTTATGGACAATTCATACATTTTTCGGAAATTTTGTGGGCTAACCACTGTCGAATTTTTTGGCTTAAAAATGATTCTGGAAATGTAAGTATATTGTATACCAGTATTCATACTGAGGTCAAGAGCTTTTGATTAAGGTATCAGTCATCACAATAGGACCACTATGACGTGTTTTATGGGCAATTCAAACATTTTTCGGAAATTTTGTGGGCTAACCAATGTCGATTTTTTTGGCTACAAAATGATTTCCGCAAATGTAAGTATATTGTTTACCAGTATTTATACTGAGGTCGAGAGCTTTTGATTAAGGTATCAGTCATCACAATAGGACCACTATGACGTGTTTATTGGGCAATTCATACATTTTTCGGAAATTTTGTGGGCTAACCACTGTCGATTTTTTTGGCTACAAAATGATTTCTGCAAATGTAAGTATATTGTATACCAGTATTTATACTGAGGTCGAGAGCTTTTGATTAAGGTATCAGTCATCACAATAGGACCACTATGACGTGTTTTATGGGCAATTCATACATTTTTCGGAAATTTTGTGGGCTAACCACTGTCGATTTTTTTGGCTACAAAATGATTTCTGCAAATGTAAGTATATTGTATACCAGTATTTATACTGAGGTCGAGAGCTTTTGATTAAGGTATCAGTCATCACAATAGGACCACTATGACGTGTTTTATGGGCAATTCATACATTTTTCGGAAATTTTGTGGGCTAACCACTGTCGAAATTTTTGGCTTAAAAATGATTCTGGAAATGTAAGTATATTGTATACCAGTATTCATACTGAGGTCAAGAGCTTTTGATTAAGGTATCAGTCATCACAATAGGACCACTATGACGTGTTTTATGGACAATTCATACATTTTTCGGAAATTCTGTGGGCTAACCACTGTCGAATTTTTTGGCTTAAAAATGATTCTGGAAATGTAAGTATATTGTATACCAGTATTCATACTGAGGTCAAGAGCTTTTGATTAAGGTATCAGTCATCACAATAGGACCACTATGACGTGTTTATTGGGCAATTCATACATTTTTCGGAAATTTTGTGGGCTAACCACGGTCGATTATTTTGGCTTAAAAATGATTCTGGAAATGTAAGTATATTGTATACCAGTATTCATACTGAGGTCAAGAGCTTTTGATTAAGGTATCAGTCATCACAATAGGACCACTATGACGTGTTTTATGGGCAATTCATACATTTTTCGGAAATTTTGTGGGCTAACCACTGTCGAATTTTTTGGCTTAAAAATGATTCTGGAAATGTAAGTATATTGTATACCAGTATTCATACTGAGGTCAAGAGCTTTTGATTAAGGTATCAGTCATCACAATAGGACCACTATGACGTGTTTTATGGGCAATTCATACATTTTTCGGAAATTTTGTGGGCTAACCACTGTCGAATTTTTTGGCTTAAAAATGATTCTGGAAATGTAAGTATATTGTATACCAGTATTCATACTGAGGTCAAGAGCTTTTGATTAAGGTATCAGTCATCACAATAGGACCACTATGACGTGTTTTATGGGCAATTCATACATTTTTCGGAAATTTTGTGGGCTAACCACTGTCGAATTTTTTGGCTTAAAAATGATTCTGGAAATGTAAGTATATTGTATACCAGTATTCATACTGAGGTCAAGAGCTTTTGATTAAGGTATCAGTCATCACAATAGGACCACTATGACGTGTTTTATGGGCAATTCAAACATTTTTCGGAAATTTTGTGGGCTAACCAATGTCGATTTTTTTGGCTACAAAATGATTTCTGCAAATGTAAGTATATTGTATACCAGTATTTATACTGAGGTCGAGAGCTTTTGATTAAGGTATCAGTCATCACAATAGGACCACTATGACGTGTTTATTGGGCAATTCATACATTTTTCGGAAATTTTGTGGGCTAACCACTGTCGATTTTTTTGGCTACAAAATGATTTCTGCAAATGTAAGTATATTGTATACCAGTATTTATACTGAGGTCAAGAGCTTTTGATTAAGGTATCAGTCATCACAATAGGACCACTATGACGTGTTTTATGGGCAATTCATACATTTTTCGGAAATTTTGTGGGCTAACCACTGTCGATTTTTTTGGCTACAAAATGATTTCCGCAAATGTAAGTATATTGTTTACCAGTATTTATACTGAGGTCGAGAGCTTTTGATTAAGGTATCAGTCATCACAATAGGACCACTATGACGTGTTTTATGGGCAATTCATACATTTTTCGGAAATTTTGTGGGCTAACCACTGTCGATTTTTTTGGCTACAAAATGATTTCTGCAAATGTAAGTATATTGTATACCAGTATTTATACTGAGGTCGAGAGCTTTTGATTAAGGTATCAGTCATCACAATAGGACCACTATGACGTGTTTTATGGGCAATTCATACATTTTTCGGAAATTTTGTGGGCTAACCACTGTCGAATTTTTTGGCTTAAAAATGATTCTGGAAATGTAAGTATATTGTATACCAGTATTCATACTGAGGTCAAGAGCTTTTGATTAAGGTATCAGTCATCACAATAGGACCACTATGACGTGTTTTATGGGCAATTCAAACATTTTTCGGAAATTTTGTGGGCTAACCAATGTCGATTTTTTTGGCTACAAAATGATTTCTGCAAATGTAAGTATATTGTATACCAGTATTTATACTGAGGTCGAGAGCTTTTGATTAAGGTATCAGTCATCACAATAGGACCACTATGACGTGTTTATTGGGCAATTCATACATTTTTCGGAAATTTTGTGGGCTAACCACTGTCGATTTTTTTGGCTACAAAATGATTTCTGCAAATGTAAGTATATTGTTTACCAGTATTTATACTGAGGTCGAGAGCTTTTGATTAAGGTATCAGTCATCATAATAGGACCACTATGACTTGTTTTATGGGCAATTCATACATTTTTCGGAAATTTTGTGGGCTAACCACTGTCGATTTTTTTGGCTACAAAATGATTTCTGCAAATGTAAGTATATTATATACCAGTATTCATACTGAGGTCAAGAGCTTTTGATTAAGGTATCAGTCATCACAATAGGACCACTATGACGTGTTTTATGGGCAATCCATACATTTTTCGGAAATTTTGTGGGCTAACCACTGTCGATATTTTTGGCTATAAAATTATGTCCGGAAATGTAAGTATATTGTATACCAGTATTTATACTGAGGCCGAGAGCTTTTGATTAAGGTATTAGTCACAATAGGACCACTATGACGTGTTTCATGGGCAATTCATACATTTTTCCTAAATTTTACGAAGCCCCTTCCTGTATTTAAAAAAAAATGGTTTTTTGGAAATATTCGAATATTTTATAGCAATTTTGTTGTTTCTTTAATAAACTATTTTATACGGCATTTGTTGAATATACACAATTATTTCATTTAATTAAAGCCATATATTTTTATTTAAGCGTTTACAATTTATTTACCTCTTACCTCTTACCAGATTCAGGAAATATTTTCCAGCGCTGCTAATTACCGAAATAAGTGTGAAACCATCATTAAAAAAATATATATTTTTTTCTTAAATATTAAGATTTCTTAAAAATAATTAAAAAATGTTAAAAATATATTAAATCGTAAAAAACTTCAATTTTCAAAATTGATATACAATATTTTTTTAATAAAATTAGGGGATTTACATTTTTTCTGGATTATCGAGGTTCAGTGAAAGCAGAATCGTTCGATGACTCTGTCTTGTTGTTCGATTGTCATTGGTCTTCTCCTGTTGTTCTTTTGTTCCTTTAAATATGAATTAAGCGTAAAATAAAATTTAATAGTGAATTATTAAAATATGTGTATTAGTAAAAAATCTTAAAATATTTACCTTTTTTGTAAATTAAATTTTACCTGTTTTAATTAGTTTTTACAGAATACTGCATTTAAACTATCTGAATAGTTTATCCCATTGACTATAAGTGTGCTTGTTTTACAATTCCTTTCAAATATTCATAACCACAGATAATTATAACAGATAAACAACTTGTGTGGCACAAATATACACAAGTAAATTTTTTATGAAATAAAATAATCGTGTGCAAAAAAAAAGAAAATGATGAAAATATCCATTTTGATATGTACATCTTTTTTCGTATGGTTGGATTTCGGTTCCATTAATTTGCGTAGTATACATTTACTTGTGTACATCAAAGCCATACAAGATGTTCATCTGGTATATTTATCTATGCTACAGTGAAAAACAATTTAGTTCGAAAAACGCTGCACAAAAAAGGCCTAAACTATGCCTTTAAGCAGCTGCTATCAGAAATATAGCAGAGAGAAATTTTTTTTCTCTAGTTAAGATGGCAAGACGTATGCCATCGATGCTAGAAAATAATGTTTAACCTATAGTAATAAATGTTTGCCAAATTGGTATTGTAAAAATTCAAGTATCTCCCATTTTAAGAAACTTGGTACAATTTGTTATGTCCACACGTGCGAGACGAGAAGCGGCGAAAAATAGACTCAAAAGCTCTAAAAGCCTCTAAAAGATAATTTTAGTTGGGAACGACGAATAGTCGAAAGCGTTATTATGTTATAATCAATCAAATGGAAATGTTGTTATCAGCCGTAATGTTAAGTTTGGCAACTGATATATTCATGAGAAAAATCTAGAGATTGTGGTGGAAACCACCCAAAGTAAAAGTGAAAACTGCGTATAAAGTACTAGTTTGAATGAAGATACAACTGTGTGTACCGATGACAGCTAATTATATTTAAGTGATATGTCGAAATGTTGAAAATCAACTTGAGTTCCAACTGATGGACACTGAAAAAACCGGAAAATAGATTCTGCAGATCGAGTCCAATAAATAAAAATGTTCCACTAAAGTTGACGATGAAAAATATGAAACGAAAACGTATATAGACAAGCTGATGAGTGTTCTTAAATTCTATCGAAAGGCTTAAGATGTCTTTTTAAATTGAAAAGCGACAAAAAAGAATGGAATTAGTAGACATAAAGTGAGCGCGGTTGCACAGTGATTTTTGCAGTAGTTCATGCATCTGTAGTAAAGCAGATGGGAACGAAGGCTATATGTGTGTTATCTCAATATTTCGGCAAGCGTATCAATATCAGCACAATGGACAATCAAACCTATCCGACTGGATTGAGCTAAACTGTGAACTTAATATTTAAAAATGACTTTAGGATTACACTTAGTGCTGAACAATAATAATAATGAGTTCTTTCATTGATTTTGGCCGATGCAAATTGGGCTGAATGCCGGCCAGATAGAAAGTTCACAAGTGAATAAATATGTTTTGGGTTTGGAAGGGCAGTAAGCTGGTAGTAAAACTACATTTTTGCTACATAGAAAAATTTGGGAAGACTATTCAACAGGCCTATAAGTGACGCAATTGAGTCTCATCAATTTCCATTACTACCACTGCAAATTTTTTTTTCAAAACTGGTAAATGTCTTTAGTCTAACATATTTGGGCGATGCGTTTCTCTACGCGAAGACTTTGTATAATAGCATCGCTTCAGTTAGAATTTGATCTGCAAAATTCACTGGTAGATACAGAGTTCAAAAGTTCAAAAAGCACTTCAAAAGTGTGGACGTCATGGCATTTTTGCCATGGCCTGGAATTAACGAAAATGTCGCAAATTTGGTCAAGTGATATAATCAGTGCGCAAGTGTCACAAAAAACGTCTACAAACATACCATTAGAATCATGGTTAATACCCGATGTTCCTTGGCAATGCATTAATATTGACTTTGTATGATCCAATCAACAGATTGTATTTTTCGATTATTGTTGACGCATACTCGAAATGGGCGAAAATATTTATTACACCGACGATATAGAATATCGTCCAAACTGAGGATAAATATATGACATTTAGGCGATTATAAATATAAAAATATTTTGATTATTTTAAAACGATACCAGTAGCGACATCTACCAAGTCAAAATCCAAACATACCACGACGTTCTGAACGTAACCATGATGCTCTTCGGTACTTTGTGCCATTTCTATTTTATTAGCGGTAGGTGTTAACTATTTATTGTGTTCTTGCAATGAGTTGATGTATTCAGAATTCCACCGCTTCCAAAAATGTTGGCTCATATATTGGATCATTTGTCATTTTGATAGGTGACATGGCTTAAGATGTGTTAAATCGTACTCGTGCAATTTGATTGCTGGTTTATTAATTTGATTTGAATTTTTTAATTTGATTAAAAAGTGAGATGGTGCTAGAGCTAAGTACGCTTTGTATTTCTGCTAATAAGGTTGACATTTTCTCCATAGTTAAAATAGTTAGAAGTTTTTTGGCCCGTCTCCTAGTCAGATAAATTGACAGAGGCCTTGCAAACTCAACACTAACCATCGTAAATGCACGTTCAAGTTTTATTTTACACGAAGGTATAGCTCGGCCATTAATTGACTTTCTGTTTTAGGAAGCGAGTGCACATTTGCACAATTTGCAATGATGGCCAAGCATGGTTATGTTCCCTGTGTAGTTCTTTGATAATAAGTCGTATTACTCTAGATTTTTGTGGCAGTATGATATGATGTTTGGTTTGAAATGGAACATTGCTTTTGTCTAATCTGCCACCTATGCGTAGAACCCCAATTTTGTCTATAAATTTCTAACCGCTAGACCGTTTGCTGACTTGGTTTCTTCGTATATCTTCCATTTCTTGCGAAAAAATCGTTCTTGTTCATAGCGATAGAGTGATCATTGAGTTGGGTTTCACATATTTCTTCGTCCTTGGAAAAAAGAATCGTTTCTTGGTCAACCCTCTCTATTTCCCTGAAACGTTAAACTGTTCGATCAATAGCACCGTCTGATTTAATTGGCTGCATAGAGATTGAAGATCTGTGGGTTGTGTAGAAATAATGTTTCCAACTACAATCCAACCAAAAATAGTATTTTGAAGAATGGACTCGTTTCGGTTTGAATTTTACCTTCACATCCTGAATGTGGACGAAGTGTTCAATTCCAATAAGTACGTCTATTTCATTAGGCTTGCTAAATTTTGGTGCAGATACTTTGACAACCCCTCTAGTTATTTCCGCCTCTGAACCGCTCAATCCCTGTACTAATATTCTTTCATTCCTTCAGTCCTAGCCGCTATACACATTACTCATTGATGAAACTTGCCTGAAAGTCGGAATCTAACAGGGCCCAGCAAAATGTAAATTGTTGGTAGTATAGATTGAATATTGGCTGATGGCTGATGAATATGACCAGATAAAACTTGACTGAATGAAATTTCTTGTTGCTTGTCAGTATTTTTTTCGATTGAGAGAAAAAATACATCGTTTTTCTGTTGAAATTAAATTTAAGGACAAAACCACAGATAATTATACCAGATGAACAACTTGTATGGCTCAAATTCACACTAGTAAATTCATTCTACGTAAACTAATGCAAACGAAATCTAACCAAACGAAAAATAGATATACATACATATAAGAATGCATATTTTGACCTTTTTTTGCGCAAGGCTATTTGATTGTATAAGAAAATTCAACTAAAAACCATACCAAAATATACGAAAAACATGAAAAACATGTGTACCTGGAGTAGAACACTCCATAACTTTATATAATGATACAGCACCGATTAACGTTCGATAATATCAACTTCCACAAATTCTTGTACAAGAAGTAAATAAACAAGTCGAAGAGATGCTTCGAGAAGGTAAAATCTGCCACAGCACCAGTCCCTTCAACGCACCATTACTAGCCGTTCCTAAAAAACCAGATGAGTTTGGCAACAAACAATGGAGGGTCGATGTTGATTTTCGTAAACTCAATGACTCCACAATTGGTGACACTTCCTAACATAGAAAATATATTTGACCGATTAGGTCACTCTAGATACTTTACCATACTAGATTTAGCCGGTGGGTATCATCAAATTAGAATGAATCCACAAGATTAACATAAAACACCTTTCAGTACCGATTACGGACACTATGAGTTCAAAAGAATGTCTTTTGGGTTAAACAACTCACAAAGTACATTTCAGCGTACTATGGACCAAATCCTAACAGGTTTTCAAGGCCTGAAATGTTTTGTATATCTCGATGATGTCATTATTTACGGTAAAAACCTAAATGACCACAGTCAGAAAATTTTCAGAAATTATAATCTTAAGCTTCAACCAGCTAAATGCCATTTTCTTCGAAAAGAAATAAATCATCTTGGTCACATTATTTCAGACCAAGGAATCAAACCAAACCCTAAAACTGTAGGAAGTATAGTCAAATTACCTGTACCTAGAAATAAGAAAGAAGTACAAACATTCCTAGGACTTGCGAATTACTATACAGGAAATTCATCCCATTCTGCTCACAGTTAGCTGAACCAATAAATTGTCTTCTTAGAAAGAACACGGTTTTCGATTGGTCAGAAGATTGTGACAAAGCTTTTATTACCCTCAAACAAAAACTAACTTCATCACCAATTCTCATTTACCCAGATTTTAACAGAACATTCATTCTCACAACTGAATGCCAGCGACTATATCCTTGGCGCTGTACTAAGACAGAAACGTGATGGAAACGATCTTCCTATAGCTTTTGCTAGTCGTTCATTGAAAAAAGCTGAACGAAACTACGCAACTGTCGAGAAGGAAATGCTCACAGTCGTATGGACCATTCGGAATTTCAAACCATATCTCTATGGTTGTAAATTTCTCGTCATCACAGACCACAAGCCACTTGTTGGTCACATCAGAAATACCCTTTCTAGACTTCTTCGTTGGAGACTGAAGCTAGCGGAGTACGATTTTTCAATCGAACACAAACCCGGTTCTAAGAATACGAACGCAAGAACACAGTTGACAATCTCAACATGACGATAGGTAACGAATCCAATACTGAACAACAGGAATCAACCATGAATTCTGTGACAAACCAAGTCACACTTGACGAATCCGACATAAATCAATAAGAATCCACAAAAACCGTGAATCCAGTAACGAATCAAAATTTTTTCAACAAAAACCCTCAAACAATTATAAGTCCGAACCAGGTACAAGAAATACTGGAAGAATTCCATAATTCACCATGCGGTGGTCATTCAGGAATATATAGAACATTCAAAAGAATTAGAATGTTTCTAAATCGAGACATTTCTCGATTTATTAAAAACTGTACACTCTGTAAGCAGAACAAAATTCTCAGAAACACCCGAATTCCAATGAAGCTAACCACAATCTCCACACAAGTATTTGAGAGGCTAGCATTCGACATTGTAGGTTCAATGACATTGTAGGTTCGACATTGTAGGTTCATTTCAACAAGGTAATAAGTATCTTATTACATACCAAGACGATCTCACCAAATTTTCACGTGCAATTCCCGTGGCTAACCAAGAAGCACAAACAATCACAGAACAAATAGTCATACAAGTATTCACTAAATTTGGATTTCCAGATCGGTTACTTACAGACCAGGGAGCAAATTTCATGAGTAACTTATTCACAGAAATGTGCCAAATTTTAAAAATTAAGAAACTTTAAACAACGGCATACCACCCAATGACTAACGGTGCCTTAGAACGTTCACATAGAACTCTAAAGGAATACTTACGTTGTTTTGTCACCCAAGATCATAATAATTGGGATGAACTAACACCTTTTGCAATTTTTTTACTTAAAGCTTCTACGGTTTTGATGAAATCTATTTGACCTTGGCCAGTATTATTTACTTTTGTGGTTGATTCTAGATTATATAATCCCTTATTATTCGGTTGGTTTGTTGTACCAGGGTTTCTTTGATTTTGCGCAGAATTTCTTGCACGGTTTCTAATTTTTTTGCAATTCTTTAGCTACCTCACAAGCACGATAATTTGCGGGGTGTTTTCCTTTACAATTTATGCATGTTGCTGTAGTGTTTCTGTCTAATGTACACATACTTCTCAGCACATTTAACACATCTTGCGTCACGCCCGCAATATTTCTGAGTATGATTATAACTTTGATATTTCCTGCATTGGAATATCTTTGAAGTATTCTTCCTCATTGGCTCTATTCTAACTCCCATGTTTTGAAATGCCCGAATATTATATAACTTTTGGATGTTTTTTTTTATTGCCAAACGTAAGCATAAAGAGCGGTAGTCCCCTTCTTACCAGTTCGCGGCTTCTTTTATCGCTTTCTTTTTTGATCATACTAAAAGCATCCTGAATATCAAACCTTTATGCTGTAACTCAGCTATTATATCATTGCTTTCACAGGTATGGTATAGTCTTCTAGCCATAACCTTAGAAGCGCGACTTGGCAAATTATGGTCCTGCTTAATAAATGCCATATGCTCCTAAAACGGAGATAAAAGAGAGAAAAAAAGCAAAACAACAACAAAAAAAATTTGCCCCAGCAGAGCGTATTAAAATATCCATTCGATTAATTTTCATTTTTTTTTTGTTTGATTTGTTCTTTATTAATTTTAATTTTTATATGAACCTGATTAATTATTTTGGCTGTTCAAAATATTAATTTTATTTTTATTTTTTATCAGTTTGTGTTTCAGTTTACTATTTCATATTATCTATGGTTTTTTTTTTGGTATTCAATTTTTTAAAAATTGCAATTCATTTTTTATAATTTCAAAACTATATTAGATAAAACAAATAAATAAATAAAATAATAATAAATAAAAATAATAAATAATAACATATTTTATGGTTTTTTGATCAGTTTCTAATTTACAAATTAATTAGTTTTTCGTTTTTTTAAAAATTAAATAACAAAATTTTAGTATTTTTTTTTTTAATTTTATTTATTTATTTATTTTATTTTTTTTTTTATGTAATTGTAAATATTTTTTTTTTATTTATAACATTTATCTATTTTTTTTAATGTATTTAATTAATTTATTTATTTTATCTATATACATATTGTCTTTTTTTTTGTTTTATCTAGAAAAAAATAAAAAATAAAAATAAAAACAAAATAATATAAAAAATTAAAATTAAAAATAAATTTATGGAATTTGTTTTCATTTTTGTTTAATAAAAATTTTTGTTTCTAATTTGTATTTACTAATTAATTAAATTTAATTAATATATTTTGTTATATTTTTATTTATATTTATATAGTAATAGTTTTTTTTTCATTTATGTTATAAGAATTATTTTATTTGATTTTTTTTAAGTAGTATTAGAATGTTAATGTATCCGATTTATTATTTATTTATATCCATTTTGTAAAAAGCAGTATCTACAAGTTATTTTGTAATTTTAGTATTTATTTTATTTATTTATTCTATTTACCATTTATGAATTTTTATATTATTATTTTTTTTTTATATATTTAGTAGTTTTTATTTTTTAAGTTTGAATTAGAATTTTGCTTTATTTTGTTTATTTTCATTTCTTTTAGTAAAAATGATAATTTAATTTAAAAAAAAAATATATAGATATTAAAAATGAAAAGAAGCCAACATAAAATACATATCCAAATTTTTTATTGTATTATATAAATTTTAACCTAATAAATTTAGAAATTGCTTCAAATTTTATAAATAATTTAAAAAAAAAAAAAAAAAACGAGAAATTATATTAAAAAACACGATTTTTGTTTGTTTAATAAAGATGGCAGTGCGTTTGCTATTTTGTTGCATTCATTTTGATTAAATAAATTAATTTAATTAAAAATAAATACTAATGGTTTTACCGATTTTTTTTAATAAAATAGTTAAATGGTGGGGCATTTGGTAAAACTTAATCGAATGGTTGAAATTTATCGAATTTCCTAAGTTTTGTGCGTGTTTCATAATTTATAATTATTAAGATTACGAATTTCCAATATTACATTCGTTTGTGGTACGGTTAGACAGAAATCCTTTGGTGGCGAAATATTCTTTCTTCTCTTTGTTGACGATTATTAAAAAAAAAAATGGATACATATTTTGCTGAATAAAACTGAAGTGTTGGGTTATATCATATTAAAACTGAAGTGCTGGGTTCTTTAAAGAAATTCAAATTATTAACCGGAAGGTGTCCGAAAAATAAAAGTTCTATGAAATTAGAATGAAACTGAAAACTGTAACCACACCATTATAGAAAAAGTTTGCTGGTTGATGTTGGGCACGTTTGGGGAAATTTTAAATTTTTTTTTGTGAATTTATGTTTTAGCTATGGAGATCACTCGTAGATGTTTCTATATTAGTAATTATAATTTGTCGCATCTGGTAAGTTTGAAATATTTTTTGTTGTAAGAAAAAATCTAACTGTAAAAAACATTATTTTTTATTCATGTAATCGAAATTAAGAGACGTGAGAATCAGTTAATTTCTACAAAATACACAAGTTGGGGCAATCATACACGTGGTAAATCATAACCTCAACATTAGGCAACGCATTTGTATCACAGATTGGATGTCATGAAAATCATCAAAATTCATAAGCGGGTCGGATAACTCTTAATCAAAACATCAGGTGAAACTAATTGTTTGTACTGCTTTACAAACAACATGCCGCAAAAAAAAACGAAGCGATTGTAGAAAAGTTAAAGAAAACATTAGGATTGTTGGGTGATATGGTGAAGACCATAGAGAGTTTCCTTGGTGAAACATTAAACGCGTGAGTGTTGATATTGCGAATTTGGAGGCTAGACGAGTGCTATTAGACAGAACTTGGAATGAATGCCAGGAAGTTAGTGAATTGTCTTATGATCTGACCAGGGAGTCCTATGATCAGGTGGGTGCAAATAATGAGGATTTTGAAAGGAATCCCACAAAATTGACTGTGCAATTCTTACGCAGGATTGAAAAACAGGAGAATCAATAAAGGCGTTAGGTCTGTATTGGGCATCATCAACAGATAAAATTTTCTTCAAAGTGTCTGTGTTGTCTGAATCAAACAAATGTACGAAACGTCAGACATCTCAAAACTTTTTAATCCGCTCGGATTACTTGCTGCAACCATGGTCACATCAAAGATATTAATGCAAAAAATGTGGGTGAGCAAAACAGATTGGGACGAAGATGTAGCTGAAAACATATGTTCTGAATGGCAAGAGTTTAAAATCAATTACCAAGTTTGAATGAACTTAGTATACCACGAAATATAATATTGCAGGGAGCTCAGCTGATACAACTTCATGGGTTTGTCGATGCATCGGAAATTTTTTACGGTGCATGTGTTTATATAAGTAGCGTTAGGAACGAGAGATTTTTGGTTCGCTTGATTTGTGCCAAAAGTCGCGTAGCACCACCAAAAAATATCACCATTCCGAGGCTGGAATTAATGGCTTGTGTTTTGTTGTTCAAATTGGTTGGACAAGTTACATCAAAAAAATTAATTTAAGTGAGCTCGTGCTATGGTCTGACTCATCAATCGCATTATCATTGATTAACACTAGTCCAGGGTAGTGTGGGTGAATCTCAATAGGGTAGGCAGTGGTTTATAGTTGTAACTTGTTACAACTTATTCTCCACTGTTGCAACTATGTTGAGTCCACCAATTGTATCTAATATACCTCCTAGTGGTACCACCCGGGCAACGACCTCGGTCTGCTAAATATTAGATGCGAGTGTTTTGCACTATAAAATAAGGGCCGGATTAAGGATATGCGACCCGTGCCGATGATCAACCTGGCTGGGGGCCCTTCCAAAAAGCCAGTCTTAAACGGAGCCTCAGGATACCTGGCGACCTCCAGTTGCTCTTAGCCTTATCCTTGTATTACGGACCTCTGCAAGGATGGATCCCATTTTTCTGCACTCCTCGTGGGAAATATTATGGATCCAAAAAATCAGAATAAAGAGTCCGGAGCTCTTAAAAAACCGGAAAAAATTTTAAGGGGACACGGGTCTTTAGGCCCACTTTCCCTAAAATTGGGGAAGGGAATACGTGCAAAAATAATGCATGTCCCTCCAAACCAAATAAGGAGAATCGGGTCTGTAGGCCCTCTCTTCCTATTGGTGGGAATGTGGATTTATGCAATGATAATGGAGGTCCCTTCAAACCATCTTTCAATGCCAGAAAGAAAGCATGGAGAGCCTTAAAAAGGATTGAGGCAATTCCGTCGGAAGTAAGAACAGATAAACACGTAGCGACACATAAATGGGCTACTGAGGTTATTAGGACGATGCCAGGAACTTCATCTAAAGGGTCTGTCTCCAAAAAATAGAGATCACAGGATGAATCTCCGAAGACCACTAAAAGAACTAAACTGCAGGTAACAGTAGGTAGGTCTTTTAGTGATGTTCTTAAAGATCCACTAGTAATAGCAGTGATTTATGGAGCACAGGAAGATGTTAGCATCACTCCCTCTAATTGGAGGAATGTGGAAAAGGCCTTAGCCTCCTCTTTCTTCACAGTTATAAGGTAGAACCCTGGTGTGGCTCCTACATGTCGATTGGTACAGGAACCATTTAAAACTGACAGCCTGTGCCAATCAGAGATCTCTGGATCTCTATATGAAGGCGATTAGCAGCCTAGGAGAGGTTTGGTCTGGAGCCAAGCTTAAGGTAATACCATTGGAGGATATTCCCAGTAGGTCGAGAGCTCGTGCGTGGGTTCCGGCTGAACCGAGTAATCCAAAAAACACTGCAAATCAGCAATCCAGAATTACCAACTTCAAATTGGAAGATAGCCAAGGTGGAGGAAGCAAGAGATGACAATAGGTCAGTCGTCATTATTATTAACACCGAATCATTGGATGTACTAACCAAGACAGGTGGTCTAGTGAGCTATGGATATAGTGCGGTGACTCTCAAAGTCTACAAAAAGGATGGGGATGCAAAGTCAGGGGCATCAAAATCAGAGGATACTTTCGCATTGCACGGAACCTCGTCTGAGAACGGTTGCTCAATTGGCATGCAGTCGCACCCTAAAAAGACAGAGGGTACGAATTTATAAAATGAGTTGTCTACATCAATGGAATCACTTTGCGAACTCGGTTCAGACTCTGATTCCACGGAATCTGGGTCCACTGTAGTGGAGGTTTTTAAATAAAGCATTAAAATGCTTAATTTCATGCAAATCAACCTTCATCACTGCAAGGCAGCGTCAGCTGCTCTGTTGCTCCAAATATCAAAAGATGACATAGATGTCGTCTTGGTTCAAGAAACATGGGTCAAGGAGGATCGAGTTCTTGAGCTCAGAGCTCCGAATTACAAATTACTGTTTGTACAGCAAGAACATAAAATTCGTTCATGCATTCTTGCAAAAAGTAAACTAAATCTCTTTCTGGTTGCAAATTACAGTGACGCAGATATAGTAGCAGCTAGCATCGAGATCGGAAAATAAAATCTCTGGCTAATACCAGCATACATCAGCACGACGGGGTAAGTCTCCCTCCTGCAAATGTGTACGGTCTTGTAATAGATGCCCAAAAACGGAAAGTTGGGTTTATCCTTGGTTGTGATGCGAGCTCACATCATACGATCTGGGGAAGCACTGATAAAAATGAGAGAGGTGAGTCACTTTTTGATTACATTCTTAGTACAAACCTATCAATTTGTAATGTGGGTTATAAGCCTACTTTTATAACAAGTAATAGGCAGGAAGTTTTGGACATTACCCTTCTGAGGGAGAGTGTCTGAGGAACACTCCTTTTCTGATCATTGTTATCTTCAATACAGATTGGATATAAAAAATTCTAAAACTCCAACCTTTAGAAACCGAAGGAAGATCAATTGGGATACTTTTAGAACGGTTTTAAGTAACTCTCTACCATCAGTCGTCCCTAAATCTCTGGAATCAACACGGGAGTTGGATGACATAGTAGATCAGGTGTCGGATGCTTTAAATAAAGCTATCTCTAGTTCATATCCTCTAAGTAGACCTAAGGGTAAACCTCGTCCACCATGGTGGTCGAAGGAACTACAAGTAACACGCTTAAAATGCAAGCGGCTCTTCAAGATCGCGAAGAAAACAAGAACTGATATGGACTGCGACTCCTACAACAGGAGTTGCTTTTGGTAGAAGTGCTAAAAGCAACTCCTGGAGACTCTTTTGTGATAAAGTACAAAAGTATTCTGAAGCAGCTAGGCTACGCAAGATTTTATCAAATTGTCCTGCCATTCCAAGTCATCTTCAACGATCATATGGCCAATGGACTACAAAGGGTAAGGAATCCTTGTAGCTTCTTTTGGAAACCCATTATCTGGGTTGTTCTGATTCTCCCCCTATTTTTCCAAAGGCTAATAAGACTACTAGCCTTCCGGGGAAAATTGTCAGTAAGAGAAATATCTTATTGGCAGTTAACAGTTTCAAGCCTTACAAGTCTGCAGGTCTGGACGGCATTATTCCTGCCGATTTTCGGAAAACTGCTGATCTAACTGTTCTCTGGATTGAGGTGATTTTTAAAAGTAGTCTCGAACTTTGTCATATTCCAAAAAAATGGACTAAAGTAATCGTTTTTTTTATACCTAAGGCGGGAAAACGCTCTCATTGCAATCCCAAGGACTTTAGGCCTATTAGCTTATCTTCTTATTTCTTGAAAAGTTTAGAAAGACAGATAGAGGCTTACCTTAAGGGCTCAATCGACTCTGTAAAGATGTCAACGTCTCAGCATGCTTATTGTAAAGGGAAATCGGTAGAAACTGCTCTCCGCATTCCCTATTATGTCCTATAGAGAAGTCTCTCGAATATAAGGAAATCTCTTTGGTGACCTTTTGTGATATTGTGGGTGCCTTTAATAATGTCAAACCAGAGGCGATCACACAAGCACTTTCAAATTTGGGGGTGGATGAGGCACTTAGAAGTTGGATTGATCAAATGCTCAAAGACAGGGTCATAATGGCGAACCTGGGTGGATCATACACCGGTGAATTTGTAAGTAGGGGTACTCCGCAAGGCGGTGTATTATCCCCCCTTCTTTGGAACTTGGTTATAAATGACTTGTTATTAAACCTGGAAGGGGCTGGCTTCAAAGTGGTGGCTTATGCGGATGATGTTGCTATTGGCACTTTCGGTAAACATCCTTGTATCCTAAGAGATATTATGCTCTTGGCATTCTAACTCAATGGACCAATAGCTGTGGTCTCAATGTGTCCTGTGGCTCAATTACCGCTGTGTCCGATGATCGGGGAGATCCTGATCCTTTGACTCCGGGACACTTTTTGATTGGGCGACCAATCTCGACTGCAGCTGAGCCGTCATACGATGGATATCCTGCGGCTAGACTTTTGAGTTGGCAGAAGGTCAGTCGGCTGTCTCAAGAATTTTGGACTGGCAGCGGTGCTAGACTGGATATATCATTTTTGGTTGGTTATAAGGCTATATTTTATAAAGAATTCATCCAATGCATACGTTGTAGCGCTTAAACGAGTTTTGAAATACATCAAAAGGACTTCTGCTAACCAACAAAAATTATCGTTATCTTGTTACAGTGACGCCGATTATACTGAAGGTCAAAGTTCATGCCGATCTACTAGTGATTATGTTTTTATGCTTAGTGCAGTTGCTGTTAGTTGGTGCTCTGAAAAGCAAAAATGTGTAGCTTTATCGACGACTTAATCTATCAGAATATATTTAAATAATTTCATTCTTTACTAGATTTCAAATTAGTTGCGAAAATTTCCGACGCTATTATTTACCGACTAAAACTTTATTACTAACGTTCAGAAACGTGAAAATAGGCTTATATTTATAAATACTGCAATAGGATATTATTATGTAGACTAGCAATAGATCAAAGTTCTCATGTTTGTCTCGTTGAAGTTATGTATCAAAGAAAATTAGGACTTTGTGAGGCCGCAGCGATATTATATTGCATTATATTTTTCTTGCTTTAATTATTAGCTGTTTGAATGGGTACCGGTCGAAACTGGATATTTTACAACTGAATTTGACGAAACAGGATAATTCAAAAATGGATATTTTAAAACGAGATAAGGTACAAAACGAGACATGGTACAAAACTGGGTATTTCAAAACGGGATAAGGTACACAACGAGATATGGTACAAAACTGGATATTTCAAAACAGGATATTTCGACATGTGATTTAAACTTAAAATTATTTTTTAGGGAAGTTCTGGAATATGGCCAATTAGGAAGGAACTCGGCGAGTTCTTAACCGATTATGATGAAATTCTATATGTAGGATGGGAATAGGATTTTAAAATGATTTTTGGTAAAGTACTGGAATATGGCCAGTAAGGAAGGAACTCGGCAAATTCTTAACCGATTATGATGAAATTCGATATGTAGGATGAAAATGAGATTTTAAAATGATTTTTTAAAGTTAATGATTATTTTAATAAGATGAGAAAAGTAGAAATCCGAAAAAACCATTAAGTGAAGGAAAATTCTTTCTCTCTGCTTAAAATTATTCAAGTATGAAACCTTACTGGCCATATTCCAAAGATTTTTCCAAAAAAGGTTTTAAAATCAAATTTAATTATACAATTAAAAAAAAAAAAAAACATTAAGTGAAGGAAAATTCTATTTGTCTCCTTAGAAATATTGAAGTATGGAACCTTACTGGCCTTATTCCAGAACTTTCCTAACAAATCACTTTAAAATCCAATTTTTATCCTACATATCGAATTTCATCAAAATCGGTTAAGAACTCGTCGAGTTCCTCCCTAATTAGCCATACTGCAGAACTTTTCTAAAAAATCATTTTAAGCTTAAATCACATGTCGAAATATCCTGTTTTGAAATATCCAGTTTTGTACCATATCTCGTTTTGTACCTTATCTCGTATTGAAATATCCAATTTTGAAATATCCAGTTTTGTACCATATCCCGTTTTGTACCCTATCTCGTATTGAATTATCCAATTTTGAAATATCCAGTTTTGTACCTTATCTCGTTTTGTCAAATCTTATTTTGTAATATCCAGTTTTAAAAAGTTTAGTTCTGAGCGGTTCCCATTCGAATAGTTAACCAATGAAAATCTTTCTAAAGATTTTGTGTCGTCCCGATTGTATAAAATTATTTTTCGATTAAGTTTCATGAAACACCCAAAACTATATTTATCAAAAACTAGATAATTAATTAATCGTAAATTTAATTTTTTTTTATCAAATTGTAATTGTAGTTTGTTTAATGGTTGTTCTTCATTATATATTTATAAATCTAATTAAAAAAGCACTTTAAGAATTAAATAATTATCTACGCACACTCGTCGTCGTTTTGGCAAAATAAAAATGCAAAAATTTTTTTCTTCCATTTTTGATACAATTTTTTGTTGTTGTGATTTTCTATTGAATTCTAAATTTTAAATTTAGATTTTAAAAATATTTTTCATTTATATTTAATATAAATTTTTAAATTATAATTATAGTAATATTATAATATTTAAAAATTATGTTTTTTATGTATACTATACAAATAAAAAATATATATAATATTTTATTATGTATACCTAAATATTTATGTATTTTTATTTAGTTTACCATAAGTTTATTTTTTAGTTTAAGATATATAATTTAATGTATTACTAAAATAAATTAATTAATTTCTTTTTTATTGAAAAATAAAAAAATTAATTAAAATAAAAAATAGATTGATTTTTTATTTTTGGGACGATTTAAATTTTTTATTTTAAATAAATAAATTAATGCAGTATAGTTCATTTTTTTGTTAATTTTTTAAATTTATATTTTTGCGAATTTTTTTATGTTTTAAAGTTTTTTAATAAAAATATTTTTATTTTAGTTTTTTTTTTTTGTTTAATAATAATCATATTATAATATAACTGAATATAAAACTACACCCTGTACTTTTTTTTTCTATATTTTATATTTTTATTATAGTAATAAAAAAAAATATATAATTTTAAAATATAATGAAAAATATTTTTAAGATTTAGTTTTCTTATTTATTTTATTTTAGTTAGTCTCTAATTGATGATTTTATGGAAATTGAAAATTACAAAAAAATTAATTAAATATTTAATTAGGTAATCAATTAAAAGTAATGAATTTTATCGATTTTAATTTTTTCTTAGGTAATTTTAAATTAGCAAAGATTCACACCAAAATAATAAATTACCCATATTCATTAGTTGAAATCAGTTAGGGGTTACGATTGACACATTTAAAAATAAATACAGTCGCGATTAAAAATAATCTTTATGCAGATTTGTTATCCAGTTGGTATCAAGAGGATATTTCAAAATTGCACGATATACATATAATTACTATTTTCTAATTCAACGAATTAACTTTCTTTTTTTTATGTACGATGAATATATCATGTGTAATTACCATATGTTGAACACTTTTACATAAACATTATTTCTCAATGATCGCGCGCTTCACACCAATGTCTTTCAATTTGCAAAGATTTGCATACTATTACTAAAGTTAATGAATAAATAATTTATTCAGAACTTGACTAAGCCGCTGCTTAGTCAAGTTCTAGTCAAGTTCTGAATACAGACTTGCGTAATTGGTACGCACCAACAGGGCTTTTGTTTTAAAAACGACTTAAGTAACATTATTTGCCAGAGGAGTATTGTTAGGAGCCAAAATTAATGTTTCTTTACATACTTACAGGTGCATTTCTGTGGGTGATTTATAACTACCCGAAAATTATTCTATAACTATTGTTCATCAGCTGAAACATTAAACGCAAACAAAAGTCGACTGGGTTTACTTTTAAAGATTATGCCGCACTTATTATACCACTAGATGTCACTATCATTTAGTTTATTATGCTATTTGTGCCGCTAGGTGTCACTAGTAAACTGCTTACTAACAAATAATTTATTATATTGCCATCTTTCTGTCCTAGTTTCATTATGTGCTAAAAGATCTGGTATGAGTTTTAGTAGTCGATATCTGGATTTGAGTAGTAAGTCTGGATGTGCTTTTGCGCTAATATTTTTGTACTAAAACTTTTAAACTTGTTCAATATAAAGTTTCGGGATTACCTCTTTGTAGTTCAAACCAGTAAATTATTATATTAATTTTTAATTTGTACCCACATTTTGATGCCATACTTGTATAGAAAATGGAATTTGCTCACAATTTTAAAGCTTAAATGGGCCCAAAGTGGAACTTAGATGTTACATTACTCAATTCGTTAAAAATTGGATTCATTTGACATAACCTCGTGTATGGTAGTTTTGACTGGAAATTACCTCCACCTTTAGTTTAATGCTCCATTTAATGAGATAGCCCTGTGTTTATTTTGTAACTGTGCTCGCACTACTAAAGGTTTACGAGGAATTATTAAAGTTTTTAGATTTAGGAACGAACCCCTATACTCTTGTTTTAAATGTCGGTTTAAAAGTTTAACATTTCTAAGGTTGTTAGGAGTTTTATAGAATTCTGATGCAAGCTAGAGCAATTTCAGCTTTAATGGCCAAAAACGTCGATGACAATTAGCACACATACTTTAATCATTAGCATTAAAAATTGACAGTTTTGATAGGCGCACCATCAAGCTTTTTCGAGATTTTGGAAATTGTACATTTATCACAAAAATTGAAAGTTTTGATAGGCTAACCATCAATTTTTTGAGATTTTGGAAATTTTAAATTTATCACTAAAATTAACAGTTTTGATAGGCTGATTCTCATGGCTCAAAAGCGTTTCTAACGAGAACCTGCTCGCCAAATACTAAAAGTGAATAGTTAAAAGTGTTAAAACTGTTCCTTGACTAAATTCGATTTGAACAAATTCTATCCTAATTTATACTAAGTACGAGCGGAAAGACCAATTGAGAATCTTCAAGTCCCAATCAAAAACCAAACACAACTTGAAAAAAAAGTAGAGCTGCTCATAAACAATATTCAGATCACAGCATGGAAAAGCACTCCTCCTACCAAAAATAAACCTCACAGGAAATAAGAAACTTGGTCAGAGAAAAGCGGAAAGCTCACAAAATCTGGCATAGAAATCGAGCACGAGAGAGCAAAACTATTTTCAATCAGCTCAAATACAAACTGCAGAAGTTATTACAAGAAACCAAAGCGGTAAGCTTCAACAAATATTTAATAAGTCTGTTTGGCCACAAAGAAAGTGACTATTCTTTATGGAAAGCTACAAAAGGACTAAAAAAACCAAAAGCGCAGATGCCACCAATCAAAAAAGCAGATGGTATTAAGGCCAAAAGCCCCAAAGATAAAGCTGATCTTTTTACTGAACATCTGAAAGAAACTTTAAACCTTC
The DNA here is from genome assembly GCA_963556175.1 of Tipula confusa. Taxonomy (NCBI): domain Eukaryota; kingdom Metazoa; phylum Arthropoda; class Insecta; order Diptera; family Tipulidae; genus Tipula; species Tipula confusa. Next base: position 49,030,452 of record OY744475.1, on the reverse strand, counting down.
GACTAGACAAACGGCAGATGAAAATACCGTTCTATTGCAAAAAGACGAGACATACTTTCAGTTACATAACCTAAATGTAAAAAAGCTCCTGGATACGATCTTATTATATGAAAAGTTATTAAAAAGTTGCCAGAAAAATGTCTTAAAAAGTTGCTACACATAATTAACGCAGCATTTGGAATGAAATATGTTCCTCAGCAGTGGAAAATAGCAGAAGTTATTATGATACCCAAGCCTAATAAGCCACCTAATGAGAAAACGTCTTACAGACCTATATCTGTACTACCATCATTGTCTAAGCTATTGGAAAAATTACTCTTCAAAAGGATGAAACCTCTGATTGAAGAAAGACACCTGTTACCATCTCACTAATTTGGTTTCAGAGAGAACCTCGAGATATTAAAATCATACAATGAAATGAGATATTTCAGAGTAAAATATGGAGAAGAGCTCTCATCACTCAAGAGAATTGAAGCAGGAGTTCCACAAGGGAGCGTGCTGGGACCATTATTGTATTTGCTTTATACGAATGACATAACTTTTACTGGAGAAACAGATATTTCAAACTTTGCGGATGATACACCAATTTTGGCAGTTGGAAGTACAATCGAAGAGACAGCCAGCAAATTACAGCACACTGTAAATGAGATTGTCCACTGGACAAAAAAAATGGAGAATAAAATTGAATGAGCTAAAATAAGTTCAGACAACCTTCACCTATCTAAAAGTAGATCACCTATCTATTTACATAAATAGGCAGGAAATACCACATGCAAACATGGCAAAATACCTGGGTATGACGCTTGACCATTGTTAAAATGGACAGAACATGTCAAGAAAAAAAGGCAAGAACTGGATATAAAGTTCAGAAAAATGTATTGTCTCATTGGAAGAAGCAGTGAGCTTGCAATTCACAATAAGCTGCTTTTATACAGGCAATTACTTAAGCCTGTGTGGACCTATGGCATCCAGCTCTGGGGATGCACAAAGAAAACTAACATTAAGATTATACAAACATTCCAGAACAAAGTACCACGATACATTGTCAATGCACCTTGGTTCATTAGAAATGATAATATACATACAGATCTAAAGATGGAAACCGTCAACGACGAAATCACAAAAAATGCCAAAAAATATAATCAGCGTTTCCACTCCATGAAAACACGGATATTCAACATATTGTCAATGACGTCGACAGCGCCGATAGAAGACGGCTAAAAAGAACCCTCAGGACGGAAAGTTGCTGATGTAACCGGAAGAAGTGAGCCCATTGGGAGTAATTACTATGTTATATGCCAACTAATAGAGAATCCAAATAAGAAAGAAAAATTGCTAAATCAGTTGTAACAACTTATAGCCAATTTACATTCAACAAATTTTTCATCTTGAAAAAAACCGAGACACTAGATTGAAAAATTATTCAAGCCAAAACCAGAAAAAATTTCTTCTTGTAAAAATAAAAAGATGAAACCCGAGATTCAAACCCAAAAACTGGTATAAAAAAGATGATCTTGATTTTTACAAGATCATCTTATCAGCAAAACGTAAATGTATAAAATTAGTTTAATATACTATGTTTTGGTTACTTAACAAATAAAAACCAAATAGTATTGCGATTTTTGTGTTTATTTCAGTTTGAAATTCTTCTTCAAAATTTGTTGAATGTAAATCGGCTATAAGTCGTAGTAAAAAATAAAAAAAAACTAAGTAGAAAACTTAGGGTAACTGCTTCAAACTGGTAATATTTCACAGGTAAGTAGAGCTAATTTTAAGTTAATTTAGCAAAGACATGAACCCTACGTTCTTATACGCGTTCGCGGTGGTCGACTGGAAAACGACTTACAAAACTAACATGTACAAGATAACTAAAACATTTGTTTTAAGAAGGTCGTTCAACTTTTCTAAATATTCGAAGGACAGTACTAATTTAACCTGACCAAAATATCATCAGTAAAGGACTTTCTGAACACAACTACAATTCTAAAGCTCACAAAAAGGAAGCTTATCAAAAATTATAAGAATTGCCATTACTAATAATTGCTTAGAGAATTGTGTAAAAGCTGAGATCATATTTTTCGAATGTGATATTAAAGGTTTGTCTACAATAGTCAGTCAACTGTCAAATATGATATGAGAATGATGAAAAATGAAATATACAAATGCGGATGATACTAAGTTTGGCATTTGTAGCTCCTGATAAGATAACAACTTAGTTTAATAATTTATACCACAATTTAGATGTCGACAGACTAAAAATTGACAGATGGTTAAACCAAAACAATATAAGCGGTCAAAAACAGAATGGTAGCATTACTAAACCAAAATATTCGCCAATGTTTTGATCAATTTCAGCTACCGTCGAAAAGCGCCTGCCTATAAGAAGCAAAACAGTTTGGAGGCATGGCATAGGCGACTACACATTTTAATCGTTCTTAAATCCCATATCGAAGAATATGAAATTATTAATGAGCTGTCAAATGAGCATTAAATAACGGTTAAATTAATAAATTTTTCATTTGTTTAACGCTGAACACATTTCCTCTAAATACATTGAGGAAAAGAGAAAATTTAATTTAAAAAAAAATTAATCGTCTTTTTTTGTGTGGGAAAGCTTAATTTTTAAAGGAAAGTTATTTTGGAAAGCGGTCTTTTAAACACCCAATTCTTTTTGTACACGATCTGAATTATTCGATCTAACACGAATTCCAAAATAAGTTTTTAAATTAAAAAAAAAATCCACTATTAGTTATTAGCTTTAAATCGGAAAAATCGCCTAGAATATGTAGAAACGCATCCGGTGTTAGGATTTTAAAGCCTCTCTTTCCATCCATTGGATGGCATTCATGGCTTCGTTCCTAAAGTCAAAAAATATATTGAACAAAAGGGTCTTTAATTCAATTGTTGATAATACGCCCAGCTTTTGTGTGCTTGATCATTCAAAAGTTCAATTGCTATTTTTGCAACCTAATACCACTTCGTTGATTCAGCCATTGGATCAGACTATAATTGCAATATTTAAAATATATTTTAATAAGACACAGAATGTTGTGGGTTACAAATGCTTATTATACCGTAAAACAACTTCGTAAATGTACCATTAATGCTTGTTGGAGAAAAATTATGCCAGAATTCATCGATAACGAAAATTCTGTAAAACAAACATGAATTGCGTATTCTGAAATTACTTTGTTACACCTCTTTGGTGATGAAGATTTTGGCAACACGCCAACGGCAGACGTTTAGATGAAACCTTTAGATAAGAAGGATCTACTTAAAGTTGTAACCGTTGGTAGTAATAATGAGAACGATGAAAATTAAGAAGTTAAAGTTTCAGTATCTGTAATCTGCAGATTTGTATGGCTAAATTTTAAAAACTCTACAAACAATTTAAGAAACCAAAAACCCCGCCTCTGATATCAGATTCCATAATAAAAAGAAAACCAACTGTAGTAACGATAATGTAAGCATCGGTATGTAGGGAATTCACGATAAACCATTTATGGTGCGGATAGAAATGTGAGAAATAAAGGCGAAATAAAATTGACGGGAGGTAAGCAAAATGAATTTTCCTGTTTTAGATGTGGTAGAATAGGTCACAAAAATAGAGACAAAAGTTGCCCAGCGATAGGGAGGCAGTGTAGCAAATGTAAAAAGTTCAACCATTTTGAAAAAGTTTATAAATCAAAATTAGGCTCAAATCGTGTAAGATATGTAGAGGATAAAGAAGAGAATAAATCGTCAGAGAGTAGCGACATATTAAAAGTGATAGACAGTAATAATAAAAGAAATGGAAATATAGTGGTGGTCTGTTTAGTAGGCAATGTAAATATAGGAATGACTGTAGATACGGATGCCGCAGTTGATATTATTAGCATAGAAATATATTTTAAAGCGAAAGAAAGCAATATAAAGGAGATAAAGGAAGATAAAACAAACGAAAGCAAATTAAAAGATTACAATGGATTAAGATAAGATTGGAATTTAGAAAATAATTCGTGTTGTAACAAGTTACAAAAAAAAAATAATTGAAACGGACATATATGTAGTGGAGGGGAACGGAACTTCGTTAATGAGTTGTGAAACGGCTGTTAGTTTGGAAATAATATCTTTTCATATACGATCGATCCAAAAGTATGAGTCTTTAATTGGGACGGATGATAGGATTGGAAAGCTGAAAGGGGTGTCGGTCAAACTGAAGGAGTTAATAGATAACGATATAATAGAACGGGTAGAAGGAATATCCGAATGGATATCTCCATTAGTGGTGGTACCAAAGAACAAAAGCAATGATGTTAGATTGTGTGTTGATATGCGGCAGCCTAATAGAGCAATTAAGCAAGAAATACACTCACTACCTACTTTCGATGATGTACTTCCAAATGTATCAAAGAGTATAATTTTTACGAAGCTGGATGTGAAGAGCGCATTCAATCAAATAGAAATAACGCCTAGGTCTAGGGAAATAACAACATTTATTTCACACGAGGGGCTTTATAGGTTTAAAATGTAATTGTTCGGAATGACATGTGCCAGCGAAATTTTTCAGAAAACAATGGAAAACTTGTTAGTGGGAATCCAGGGAATCGTGATATATTTCGATGATATTTTAATTTATGCAAGGGATTTTAAGGAACATGACAGAATATTAGAATAGGTAGTAGGAAAGAAGATAATGGAATAGTTTTGAATAGAGAAAAGTGTCAATATAGAAAAAACGAAATTGTTTTTATGGGACATATATTAAATGCTAATGGAATCAGACCTGCAATAGACAAGGTTAGTGATATCAACAATTTTAGGCAACCACAAAAACGAAGGAAGAAATTCGTTGTTTTCAAAACGAAGGAAGAAATTCGTTGTTTTCTAGGTATACTTAATTATGTAGGTAGATTTGTCCCAGATTTAGCAACGATTAGTGAACCGTTAAAAATTCTGACAAGAAAGGGTAACAAATTTGAGTGGACGTCTGAACAAGGGAATTAATTTAGAAGCTTAAAGAAATTATAGTTCGGGAAACTATATTGGGATATTTCGAGTTGAAAGATCGGTCAATTATAGTACCGAATACTATAGACCATATGGTTAATGCAAGAAGATGACAGAGGGAAGGCAATAATAATAGCTTTTGCATTCAAGGTTTGTCGGATGTCAAAAAGCGATATTCTCAGACCGAAAAGGAGCTTTGGTCTGGGCAGTCGTTAGCTTTGGTCTGGGCCGGGGATATAGAGATGGGTAATGCGTTTACAATCATGACATGAACGTAGTATATAGACCCGGAAAAACGATTGTCAAGGCTATTTCAGCAAAATTTCAAAACGTATGATGAAAAAGGGAAGACATATCTACATGAAATGGTCAGAATAGCAACACCAAAAGTTATTACAACGGATGAAATTAAAGAAGAAATTATGAAGGACGAAGAAATAACAGATCTAAAGTGTTGTTTGAAATACGGCAAGTGGCCACAGCATATGTCACGCTATAAGCGGTATTCAGACGATTTATCAGAGGTGAATGGAATATTACAGCGTTTCCGAAGAATAGTTATTCCAAAAAAATTGAGAATACTCGAGTTGGCACATGAGGGACACTCGAATTATATCAAAGCTTCCAATAGTTGTCAAATGATACCTAAAAAAAAGAAATCCTCAGCCTTTGTACATATAACGCAATTACCTGAGGGCCCATGAAAGCAAATACAGATTGATTTTCTTGGCCCACTGCCCAACAGGGATTATATTTTGGTGATAACCGATGATTACATTCTATTTGTGCTTGTGGAAGTAATGAAGACTGGTACAAGTGAAAGGACGATCGAAGTACTAAAACCTATATTTACACGGTTTGGTCTTCCTGGAATAGTAATAACCGATAATGGACCACAATTTACCGGTAACGAATTTGGACAATTTTGTGAAACACTAGGAATAAAACTGGAGCACACTATATCATACTCACCATCATCCAACGGAGAGGTCGAAAGGCAGAACCGGTCAATTTTGAATTCGATTCACCAATCAACAAACGCCGGCCCTGCGAAACTTATGTTTAACAGGGTATTCAAAGAAAAAATTCTATACCTGGTAGATGATAATTTCATTTTCAATGAGGAAGTAAGTCAAACTGAAATGTAAGTAGTATATTGACAATAAACGAGGTACAGTCGAAGGAGATATCAAAATTGGGGACAATGTTATATGTCAAAATGAGAGACCAGAAAACAAGCTATCTTCGAACTACAATCCTCATCAATATCTGATAAGGGAGAAAAACGGAAAAGCAGCAGTAATCGAGGGTATGGATGGCAACTGTCAACTAAGATGAACTAATCATCTAAAGAAGATAATGCCAATGGGAGATAGTCATAAATGACAAAATGAGAACGGTTGCCTTCAATGGAATCAAGCTGAAGTGTTAGATATATTTAGCGATGAGAACAGTATTACGCCAGTCAGTAATACAACTTTAAGTAGATTTTAAGTAAAACTTTAAATAGTGAACACTAGTCTTAAAAGTTGAGACCATCGAATGTTGAGTAAATAACTGTAAAGGACATTTTAATTATTTAGATTTGGAAAACGGTAAAACTTTGTTTTAGACATTTAAAACCCTAACCTCATCCACAGAATTTAATCGTAGCAAAACAAGGTTTGTAAAGTGAAATGAATCTGAATAAAGAAAAAGTAGGTTGATATCCAGCTTTAATCAGCACAAAAATATCCAAGAAAAAAAGATATTCCCACAAAGTATCCCCTTCGAATATCAAGAGCTCGGGATTACTGCAATAAATTCTAGAACAATTTCTTTATAATCTCTGCCTGTCTAGTGAACATCCCTTGTAGGATGGATCCTCTATTAAGGATCCTCTATGAAGGCTTTAGAAAAATCAGTACAAATAACGTTCAACTGATAGAAATCGAGACACTTAAAACCTCACTCCGTTTACTCGCGATAAGAAAATTGGAAGTAAGAAGGATATTTTTCAGGAATCTGAAAAAATTGAGTTTGAAATGTTTTCATTTAGGGTACAAGTAATGGGCTAAAATCAATAACATTACAGGCCAAAGTTGACCCTTTACCGAGATCTTTCCGACCATATTTTTACAATTCATGATCGTTATAACCATCACTATACGATCGGCGATGGACAAATATAACGGTTTAATGCTGATGAATTCTTATTTTAATGTAGGAATTACGTATGGAAGACAATTTTAACTATATATAACCACCTCTGTTACATCACATTTTCACACTAAAGTAGCGCAAATGTTTCCGGTTTGTTAGTATAAATCTTGAATTTTAAATATTTTCACAAAAAGAAGTCCAAAGCAGTTAACATAAAATTCCTCCATACTATCACTTTTATTGAATGGTAAGGTGACAGATAAATAATTTGACGATGTACGACGTCGTAAATGGTATTGTGGACGAAATGATTGTGCCAACTGAATTTAAAATTGATACAAATGAAAATCTGTATCGTCAAAACGCAATGTTTTATATTTATATAGCTCAGAGTTTTTAGAGGTACCGGTCGAAACTGGATATTTTACAACTGGATTTAACGAAACAGGATAATTCAAAACTGGATATTTTAAAACGAGATAAGATACAAAACGAGATATGGTACAAAACTGGATAATTCAAAACTGGATATTTTAAAACGAAATATGGTACAAAACTGGATGTTTCAAAACAGGATATTTCGACAAGTGATTTAAAGTTAAAATGATTTTTTTAGGAAAGTTCTGGAATATGGCCAATTAGGAAGGAACTCGGCGAGTTCTTAACCGATTATGATGAAATTCTATATGTAGGATGAAAATGTGATTATAAAATGATTTTTTGGGAAAGTTCTGAAATAACGCCAATTAGGAAGGAACTCGGCGAGTTCTTAGCCGGTTATGATGAAATTCTATATGTAGGATGGAAATTGTAGGTTGTAACAAAATTGTAGGTTGTAACTGTGCTATCGAACAGTGAAAAAATAAGGAATTGCTAAATCGTAAATAATTACTTTTTTTAAGTGTTCAAGATTTAAATTTTTCTATCGCTACTAAATACATCCTCTAAAGTGCAGAAAAGTTATATTACGTAGAAGAATAAAAAATAGATGAAGATACATTTTACTGACAGTAAACTCGATCAAGTCAATGATTATTTTAATAAGATGAGAAAAGCAGCAATTAAAAAAAAAGCATTAAGTGAAGGAAAATTCTATCGCTCTGCTTAAAATTATTCAAGTATGAAACCTTATTGGCCATATTCCAGAGGTTTTCCTAAAAAAGGTTTTAATATCAAATTTAATTATTCAATTAAAGAAAAAAAACATTAAGTGAAGGAAAATCCTATTTCTCTCCTTAGAAATATTCTAATATGGAACCTTACTGGCCTTATTCCAGAACTTTCCCAACAAATCATTTTAAAATCCTATCTTCAGCCTACAAATCGAATTTCATTATAATCAGTTAAGAACTCACCGAGTTCCTTTCTAATTGGCCATATTCCAGAACTTTCCCAAAAAGTCATTTTAAAATCTCATTTTCATCCTACATATCGAATTTCATTATAATCGGTTAAGAACTCGCCGAGTTCCTCCCTAACTGGCCATATTCCAGAACTTTCCTAAAAAATCATTTTTAAATCCCATTTTCATCCTACATATCGAATTCCATCATAATCGGTTAAAACTCGCTGAGTTCCTTTTTAACTGGTCATATTCCAGAACTTTCCCAAAAAATCATTTTAAAATCCCATATTCATCTTACATATCGATTTTCATCAAAATCGGTTAAGAACTCTCCGAGTTCCTTCCTAACTGGCCATATTCCAGAACTTTCCTAAAAAATCATTTTAAGTTTAAATCACATGTTGAAATATCCTGTTTTGAAATATCCAGTTTTGTACCATATCTCGTTTTGTACCTTATCTCGTTTTGAATTATCCAATTTTGAAATATCCAGTTTTGTACCATATCTCGTTTTGTACCTTATCTCGTATACCTTATCCCGTTTTGTCACATCGTATTTTGAAATATCCAGTTTTAAAATGTCCACTTCTGAGCGGTTCCCAGTTTTTAGATAGCCCAAATTGTATGATTATATATTTTGACCGAATTATTAATGTCTGCAATTATAAAGGAACGATATAAATATTTGCAAATTTAAAAATTAAAATCTTATATATCGATATCTCGATACGACATCCATTACTTTAACGAATTAAAAATATTTCGTTGTTAATTTTATTTCAAGTAAAACAAACAGAGTTAAAATAATAAATTTAGAATTCTTGAAATTGAATTTGGAATTATGTATTATTAAATTATTATGTTTTAAATTAATTGGCAATTTTTTTTTTATAATTTTAAATATTACTTAAAGCTTTTGTTGAATATATGAATTTTACTCATATACATATTTTTTAATTTTTTAAATATTGTGTTCGAGTTTTGGTGTTTTTATTGTATATAATAAATTTATACATAAAAAATATAAATAAATTAATTAATTGAAGAATGTTTCATAAAAAATTATAAAACTAATAATTTAAAAAAAAAATTTGCATTTTCGTTTGCAACCACCATTTTTAATAATTTTATTTTCATTTTGCTTTAATTTAGTATATTATAAATATCTCATTTTTTTTTACAACTAAATGAAATTAAATTAATTTGTTTTAATAATTTAATTAATAATTTTTTTTTTTTTAGTTTTAACTATATACATAATATTATGTATAATATTATAAACGGACGAGACGTCGATCAAATTTTTTGTTAATTTTTTAATCTATAATTTATTATTTACATGTTTTTGTTGGCTGGAATTTTTTATTTACTTCTGATTTTTAATTTAAATTAATTTTTTTTATTTTACCAATTATTTTACATTTTCAATTGGTTAGTCTGACTTTCTAATTAATTTATTAGCATTCTATTATTTAGTATTTACAATTTAGTTTTTTTTTTGTTTTTTCTAATTTTTTATTTTTTTTTTGTTATTAAAAAGTGTATAAAGGACGCCGGCAATATGTTGTTAATTTTTTTTGTTGACTAATTTTTACAAAATAAAATAAAATAATGTAGGTTTTAGTCCCAAAATCGCACATAATGTGGGGACGATGCAAAATTTTTCTTGTGCGACTGTGTGATAATGGGACTTTTTGTTAATTTTAATTCGTACCTAATTTCATTTTCATAATTGTAGCAGGACTAAGCGTATTTAAATGTGAAAATTATACATTAGTTATATAAGCATTATGCCTAAATATTTAGTGATGTTCAAAATTATTTGTGCAAAGTATAAATTGATAATTTTGGAAATTAAATTGGTTTGGAAAAAATTATGTTAACTGTGATAATTATATTTTTAGCCATAGCTTCTAGGCCCTCTCTTAATTGAGAGTTCTCATTCTATTATCAGGTTTTTCATCTTTGGATCATTTAACTTTCCGTCAAATTTTTCGTTTCAAATACGCCCACAAATAACCGATTTCAATAACTTTTTTAAATCGGGACTCTGCACTGGCCAAGACAATACAATTTAACTCTCATATGTATAGGGGAGTTTTAATGTTAAAGGCTGAAATTACAATCAAATAATTTTTGTCCAGCTTCATATGAGTGTTCATTTATCTCCTCTAAATATCCGGCTTGTGTAATTTTCGCTTTGCGCCAAATGAGAGGTTATAAACCAGTGTAGCAGCCAATACATCATCTTGAATACGAATTTAGATTTTTTTTAGTTATATTAGGATGACCGTCTAAACTCAATGACACAGCACCGTACTGTATCCTACCATGTGTCGCCGACTTTACAGATTTTCCGCATCGCGCCGTTCAATGTGATTGCCTTTGCGTTTTCTCATATAAATTATATTGGACTATAAGAAACGGAGCGGTGCGGTGTCATTGAGATTGAGCCTTTAGGCATGTAACAAATAAAATGGTAAAAATTCTAATCTCATTAGCTTTTTTATTTATATAGATATTTTGCATTTGTTTCTAATATTTGACAGCTGAAACCTTTCAAAATCAAGCCTTACATAATTTTTTTTTTAAATAAGCTGTCCTAATTTCGAAAAAGGAGTTTAAAATCACTAGGAAGGCTGTGGGTCATGTAATAAATCGATACTTTGAAAACTTATCCGCTTTCCGAAAACAAAAATCTGGAGGAAAACAAGGAGCTGATAAAATACAATCCGATTAGATTAAAGTAAGCTCCATTGTTGGAAACCGCATAATATCCATCAGACATATCACAAAAAAATGTTAACCTAATACAAGTATGGTCTAGCATGTAGGCTTAAGAACTCGTAAGAAGCTGAAAATACATAAAGTAATAGAAAGTAATTCAAAGTTTTCAAAACCAGAACCCGAAAGTTTTCATCGTGTTTGGTTTTAGAGGATGAACCATACAAGAAGGCTGATTTTTCTACCCTCTCAGACCCACAAGGGTATTCATATTTTGAATGAGAGCTCCTTAATGATTCGAAAACTTTGTTTAGCATTGAAAAAATCCGGCATAAAACATTTTGTTCGGCAAACAACTACTGAAACAATGAATGCAGAAGTTTAAATGTTTAAAGAAACATCGTTTACCCTTCTTCCGAAAGCAAGATAATCTGGCGTGGTTTTAGCCCGATTAGGCCGCATCACTTTATGCACTCATCATATTAAACATGCTGGAACTAAATGGCGTCTTGTTCAGATAAATAATGTTCTTAACTACAATGAAAGATTTTTGGACCTATTCTTCTTATAAATTCTGCAAATCTATGTAAGGTTAAATATTGCACCTACTTTATACATCATCAACGATGTTTTGCAGCACAGCAACTAGACCTTCGAAGGACAAGGGTTTTACCTGAAGTTTCCAGAATATCAGAAACAAAAGGATGCTCACATCAATTTTTGGTATAAGTCCAAAATTTCCAATCGAGCTTCAAGATACAAAATGCTTTAGTTCGGAGGACTATCACTGAACCACTTCTAGACAAGAGCTTATTGTTTCGAAAGGTAACTACAGACCATACTTTCGATACCACCGTACATATTAATCTTTTAATAGGCGCTGACGTATATAGAGAAACGATGTTAGAAAGCGTAAAAAGGGATTTTCGTCATAAGTACATAGCGCAAAGAACAGAACTAGGATGGATCATATAAGATCTTCTTAATGAAAAAAGACATTATCTAAATCACTCAGTTTAACCACGTCACATTAGCGGACATGCAATTAAAACGCTTTTGGGGATCTAAAAGTACATCTTAAACAAAGCCTAACTGTGGAAGAGATCGAATGTGAACAGTACTATGAAGAAACACATAATCGGTTAGAAAATGAACGATTTGAGGTTCGGATACCATTTGACAACAACAAACTCAAAGAAGTGAGAATAGAAGAATCAAAAGCCAATTAAAAATACTACATGGCGGTAATCAAGCAACAGTATCACACCTGAGAGCGCAGTATTGGATAATAAATACAAAGAACAAAATTCGCTAGACTGTACATGAAAGTATAACCTGTACCAATTGGCGCAGTGATTAAAGCTGCGGTGTTTGGGACGGGAGGTACCGGGTTCGAATCCCAACGGGAGGGAGGGTTGCAAAAGGGATTTTTCATTACCTGATTACGATCGGTGATAACGATGAACACAACTATGACCCCCTGTTGGAGTGCAGAATCCATGGGCCGAACTATCGTCCATGCCAGTACAGGCTGGCTCTAGCAATTCTATGTGTAGATGGATTTAAAGCGAACCTGTATTCGTATGACCTCGATTTGGCTGGTGACGGCGTAAGGTAGGACGTTAAAAATTAACCGCGAAAGAGTTAAAGAGCTTCGGCCCCAGAAAAGATTGCAGGGTTCAGAAACCAGAGTAAGAAAAATTGCATCAGGAATAGCGGGTAGACTATCTAAGGCCAATTAGCATGCAACTATGGAAAGGCCATTACAATAAAATAGCTAAGGGCTACATTGCCATATTTATATGCCTGGCCATAATCGCAATCATGAACTTGTAAGTGACCTAACAACAAAACCTTTTTAGTCGCATACCAATGGTTCATATCAAAAACAGATATTTGTCTGAAAATATTTAGTGCTTGTGGCACAGTTGGGAACCGAATGGCATTTTGTACTTCCGAAAAGTCCTCACCATGAAGGAGTATAGGAAGCCGAAGTTAAGTCAGTAAAACAACACCTCCGCAAAGTAATTCATACATACATTAACCTTTGAGGAGCTCTCAACACTTCTGGCTCAAATAGAGGCACTCTTTAAACCAGACACACATCCTGGTAATGATAGATCCACAATGAAGCAAGATGGAGTTTGCTGACCAAACTCTGTGCAGAGAACTAGTAATCCTCAAAGATGAATAATTACCTTTCACATACTGGCCACTAGCAACAGGAATATCACTAAAATAATGCCCTATCCTTAAAAAAGGAGATCGCACTAAATGCGAAAGGTTACGATATACGAGTCATGGTCTATCTCGACGAAATTATAATTTTAGCCACTTCAATCGACGAAGGAATGGAAAGATGGGATATAAAGATGCAGTTGATTGAGGACGCAGGCTTAACCTTGAATCTGAGCAAATGTGTATTTAAAGGTTAGAATATTTTGGGTTCGAAATTTTGATAAATGGCATTGAACCAGGTAAAATAAAATTGATGAGTGTAGAAAGCGTTTTTCATAAGGATGCCAGCGCTCTCAGTTTAGGTGCTGTATTGTATCAAAAGACGAAAGTCTGGGGCCTGCAATGTATTATAGTCGGAAAACATCGAGAGAATAGTCCAATTATTCAGCAATTGAATTGTAGATTGCTTCAATTCAGGCAGTCTTCTGGTAATTGTGATTCGTTAAGAAAAATTTCGTTTATCTATTGGGCACACATTTCATAGTACTGACCGATAGCAAGGGTTAACACATCGAGTCGCACGATGGTTTCTAAGTGTATATTCGAATTCGATTTTACTGTGTTTACATGCCAGGAAAATCAACTCAGGTAACTGATGCACTCAGCCGAAATGAGGCGCACGAAGCGACCGATGGTGAAAGTCAATGTTTAGGTATGAATATAAACACTAATTGGGTAGCACCCATCCAGTGTACTGTGTGCGAAATTTTAAAAATTAAAGGTGGTTAAATTTTAAGGGCCGATGTTGAATGTGAACCACACCTAAACGTCAAGTTTTTTTCTGCATTTCATTTGACATTTCTCAATTTCAGACTAACTCAATTTGAACCATAGAAAGATACACAATCGAGCAACGTGTTACAATTATTCAGGCTTATTATGAAAATGGGCGTTCAAATCAAAATGCATATCGTGCACTTCGTGATTTTTTCGGTTAATTTAATCGTCCAAATGTGCGTACAATCGGAAAAATCGTGCAAAAATTTGAGCAAACCGGATCTATAGGAGATTTTAAAACACCAGTGCATGCTCGTACAGCTCGTCCTGCAGAAAATATTGCTGCTGTTCGCGATAGTGTGGCTGAAGAGCCGTCCACCTCAACTCGTCGTCGTGCCCAACAATTGCACCTCTCACGCTCGTCGTTGATGAACATTATGCATAAAGACTTGCATTTACACGCTTATAAGGTGCAATTGACTCAAGAACTAAAGCCTCTTGACCATTTCAAACGTCGTCAATGGTCAGAATGGTGGCAAGAAATGGCAACAGTGGTCAGTGATGAGGCACATTTTCACCTCAGTGGATTCGTCAATAAGCAGAATTCCCGCATTTGGGTGAATCATAATCCAAGAGTGATTGTAGAAAAACAAATGCACCCACAAAGAGTGACTGTTTGGTGCGGTTTATAAGCTGGCGGCATCATCGGGTCGTATTTTTTCCAAAATGAGGCCGGTCAGGCAGTTACTGTGAATGGTGTTCGCTATCGTGAGATGATAACGAACTTTTTATGGCCCGAATTGGAAGATATGGATGTGGGCGATATGTGCTTTTAACAGGACGGTGCCACTTGCCACACAGCTAACGAAACAATGGCTTTTTTGCGCGACAAATTCAATGGTCGTGTTATCTCACGTGGTGGTGATGTCAATTGGCCGCCAAGATCATGTGATTTGACACCGTTGGAATTCTTTCTTTGGGGTTATTTGAAAGAAAAGGTGTACGTCGATAAGCCAGCAACAATTCAAGAGCTAAAGGTCGAGATAATTCGGCACATTAACGGCATAGAACCTCGATGCCTAAGCGTCATCGAAAATTTGGACCATCGGATGGAGGTGTGCCACCGAGGTCGCGGCGGCCATTTGGCCGATATTTTGTTCCATACATAATTGAACCATACCATATTATCATAATAAAAAGAATTGACAATAATTTCCTAAATAATTTGTGTTTTATTCAAAATCAACATCGGCCCTTGAAATTTAACCACCCTTTATAATAACTTGCCGAGTGGTAAAAAAATAGGATATTTACATTCATTGGAGAAAGGGGTAAAGCCTTTTATAACAGTCCTTATTGACCATGCAGGGCTGTACGTAGCAACTAAGGCAAAAAATCGGTATATGACCTTTGTTGATGGCTACAGCGCGTATGTAGTCTTAGTAGCTCAAAGAAATTTCACAGCAGACGATATGTGAAATTACGGTGTGAGTCGCCAGCGTATGGATACTCCAGAATGCTTTTAGGGAAGACAAAGGGCCATATGATGCTATTAAACTTATAGGAAACGATCGATATTTGATGACAGAGGGCAGCAATCTCAGTGCAAATATAAAGCTATTGTTATAAGTCCACAAAATCCTACAACACTATATTATAGCAATAATAAAAAAAATAAAAACTTTGACCCATGCAATATTACATCAAACATGATTCAGATTTCATTTCCGAAATACATTTCTTTTTACTTTGCACAAATAATGTTGAACGTCACTACGTAGTTGAATTTTATAAAACGCATATTTAAAAATACCAAAATACATCTAAAATTTAGCGAAAAAAAAATACTCTACCAAATAATTTATAATCATAAAACTTTAAAACAAAAATTAAGTGTTAATTTGCTTACCGCACTATAATAAAAGTGATTTAGAAATTTATTGGTACCATTACTAAACAATACTATGGCATTAAAATAAATTAATTTTCACATAGGACGACATCCGACCCGTGTGCAACAAATGAATTACAAAAAATGGTAATCTCACAACAAAATTGGTAAGCATTCTTAATAATAATATGTATTTGTATACAGTGCTGCTGCGATTAAATTTAATTTTGAATTACTAGATGATGTAAGATTGTCAAGTAGATAAATTACAGAATACCGATACAAAAAATTAAATGAGGGGAAATTTTTTATTTTTTTTTTTAATATATTTTACTCAAATCCATAAAATTTTAAAAAAAATTTTACGTTTGTTTATTTTGTTATTATATTTAATTACTATATTATACAATATGATTTCTAATTTGGCAGTTAATGTCACTGTTAGCGATTAGAGCAAATCATACCACATAGATATTTGATTAGCTCGAAACAAATCGAAAAAAAAGATTATAAAATTTTATGAAATTTAACGTAAAAATGGCATTCATTATATCATTCAACAGTAGGGAAGAATAACCGTTAAATGGATAAATGATGTACCTTATTATGTATGTGCAATCAATTCCAATATTTTAATACGACCAACATTATAATTTGACATAATTTCCGAATTATTTTTTTTTACATTTTTATAAAATATTTATACAATCAAATTTGTAAAAAACTATATATTTTATTTTAAAAAAAACTATAAATTTAAATTGCAAATTATTGAATTATTAAATATTATTATATTAAAAATACGCTTACAATTAGATAATTTCTTGTTTTTTTTTATAAAATATACATTATACACTTATAACATTTTTAGATTTTAGGTTTAGTTTTTAGTAGTTTTTTTTTATAGTAAAAAAGCTAAAATTATAGAATATAATATCTCTAATATAATAATAAATAGAATTATTATATAAAAGCTCTCATTAAATAAAAATACGGAAATTGTGGCAAACTGTCGGATGATCGTTGTGTTGTGTTGTATCTTAAATGTAAGTGAAACGTATAAATCATATATAAAATCTGCTAGCTACTACTCGGTGCCTAATTTTTTACTTTTATATATTATATGTTAAGTGTGTAACTGGATTAAGTTTTATCGTGTATATAAATTTTACTTTGTTGCGTGACTAATTTTATATATGTATATAATTATATATATATATATATATATATATATATATATATATATATATATATATATATATATATATATATATATATATATATATATATATATGTATATATATACATATAGATTTTCCCATGTGACCATGGAAAATATTTGTGGTTTTACTTGTTTTTGGGGAGATATGCGTGACATATATATATACATATGTGAATAAAAATGATTTGGTATTAAATCCTATAAGTAAATTTGTAACTGACATACATGGTGACGTGTTGTTAAATGTAAAACTTTCATTTAAAAAGATTCACCATTCGAAAATTGAATAAAGTTGTCGGAATTCTCCTTGTACAATATTTTACCATTGAGAATATTTAATTAATGCGAGTATAATTGATTGGCATTTATTGTCAATTAGAACTAAAATGCGAAGCTATTAGGAAAAATTAGGGGGAAAATAATTAGGTGAGTCATTCACTATCGGCAAATCTATCGGTTAGTAAATTCATTTACATAATCTCTTTGCTAGCTGAATTACCTCTAGAGAATTGCTTGCAGTTCATGATAACGCTTCGTGATTTTTGCTACTGTCTTTTTAATCATTACCATGCTCGAAGCCACCTTCCTCATTTTTCGCTTAAAACTATGTTATCTAGAATTTTTGTGACATAATTTTCAGTTAAAGAATGCAATCTCCGTCTTTATATTAATCCCGGAATCCAAGAATTTTGACAAGACCTCTTACTCACATTACCAGAATCAGAATCAATACAAATTTCTCGACATCGGACACCCTTATTAGTAACAAACTAATTCAAAATTCACGCATTTTGTGATGGCTCCGAAGCTGCATACAAGAGTGTGTTATATTTATGAAGTATCAATGATGCGGGTGATATATCAGTAAATATTATATCAATGCCAAAACCTATCATTTCCTCGACTGGAATTGTGTCATGTCGTGCTTCCGTGTAATCTAGTTAAATTTTGCGTTGAATCATTATGCATGCTGGTAATGCGTTGACATTAACCGTCATATAAATAAAATACTGGTTGATAGGAGCTCGCTACATAATTAAACGCCGTATAAAATCCTGCACGATACGTATTTGTCCCCGCGTCCACAAGCTCAAATAAAAAATTACAAGCAGAAAGGTGTAATCAAAGTCGGCTTTTCCTAAATACATTGCTCGATTATGCTGGGCCATTCCACATTTAAGAGAATGAAAAGTAAAAAATCTCCAATGGAAAAGGCTTACGTAACTGTTTTTGTATGCTTAGTCGCGAATGCAATACCCTTAGAAGTAGTCAGTGGTCTTGACACTGACTCATTTTTGCCGGCTTTAAGACGGTTTATTTTACTGCGTGGTACGCCACAACAAATCTGGTGTGATAAAGGTTCCAACTTTACTGAATCGAAAATTAAAATCCTTGAAGAAGCAGATAGTAGAACAATTAAACAATCCAATAATTTCAGACTTTTTCTTGCAGGAAGACATCCATTTCAGTTTAATCCTCCACATTTTGGAGGTTTGTGGAAGTTTACATTGAATTCGATCAAATATCACTTGAAGAGACCATTCTATCGTTTGAAGAATTGACAACTTTAATCATTAAAATAAAAGTGCTATTAAACTCGAGACCTCTCTGTAGACTGACTGATAATCCAGCTGACTTACAAGTTGTACATCAGCGCATGTTTTAATTGGAGAATAATTGACCACCATCCTTGAACCAATGTTGAATGATATCCCACAGAACAAATTGGCCAAGTGGAAAAATATTCAGCAGTGCACCCTATAGCAAAGGACTGGAAGAGATGGTACCAAGACTACCTCACATTATTACAACATCGTTTTAAATAGAAATCACCAGTACGTCGGATATTTTTTGATTAGGGAAGACCATTTATATCCCAGTCAGTGGTTATTTGACAATTCGAATCGGTTTTAATGATCGGTGTTGATATCACAATCACATGGGTCTTTTAAAATATTAACGTGGCAAATTCTCATTTGATCTTGTTTGAAAATATCTTGGTTTGTATCAGCTATAATGAAAAAACGGTGCTCCTCTAATTTCTGGGCACATTTTATGAAGTTTTCTATTTAGTTAGATCGTGAATTCAGAAAGCGATAATAAATGAAAACTCAGATAAATCTTTAGATTATAAATTTTTGTAGTTTGGTCGCTGCAGCCTGACGAGAGACCGAATTTTTAATATCTATATCAAATATAATTTGCATATTCTCATGAGCTCGAAAATAAACTACAATAAAGCGAAGCAAATTTCGTCTCTTTTTAAACAATCGCTAAAATCAAATCTAATGCTGCTAGCTGCTAAAATAATAAAATCTAATGCTGGTGGTGCTGATGTGGCAACACTCCTTATACCGATTTCTAAAAACAAAACTATTCAACGGAAAGCCGCTGATGCGAAAGGTTTATGCACACGCGTGTTATTTGATTTCTGTAAAGCATTTGATCTCATCGATAGTGGTCTTCTTATTGATAATTTAAAAAACCTCTTAAAATATTCATCCATTGCTTGCAAGTTGATGGAATCATATATTTCAGGTCGTTTGCAATCGGTATCGGTTCTTTAATATCAAGGTGTTCCTAAATGATCCATTTTGAGCCCATTCCTATTTATGATGTTCATAAATGATTTGAATAGAAGCAGTTATAAACTGTAAGTATAATTTCTTTGCAGATGACTTAAAAATTTATACAAGTTGCAGTCGACATGGTATTGCTGACAATATCAACAAAATCAATTTACGCCTAAAAAGCAGGAATGTGCGACGTCAACAAACGTCGACGTCGACAATTATTGTCGACGCATTTTTGTAGTCAACAATAACAAGTCTTGTCAACGTGAATTGTTGACGCGTCAACAATAAAAATAGACGAATAGTACTTTTATTTGATTATTTTTGAAATAAAATTCCCAGTTGGAAAATTTTATTTCAAGTTGTCCGGAACTGGCTGAAATTTTTTGGCCAAACTAGAAGTCTTAGAAACTTTTATGCCCGCCGAATTCCAAAAAACATTTGGGTCTTTAATATTTTTCTATTTTAAATATTTAAAAATTAAGGGTTACCCAATAAGAAGTTTCATTTTAAATAGCCTGCATTACTATAAATGGTACGATACACGCTTCAACAACGTATTGAAATTGTTAAAATTCACTACAAAAATGGTGAAAATTTTGCAGTCATAGTTCGCAAAACTAAAGCACTTTTTGGTCGTCGTGAAGCACCTTCTCGGCCGGTAATAGTGAAACTGGTGGAAGAATTTGAGCTGTTGCGACAAGTTAGTGATGTGAAGAATCGAAACCGTGTGCGTCGAAGAAAGTTGTCAAGAACAACTGAGAATATTACTGCTGTAGCCGGTAGTGTTGAAAAAAAAACCAAGTTTTTCGATTCTTCTTCGAATTAATGATTTTTTATGGCCGGAATTGGAAGATATTGATGTGAGCGACGTTTATTTTCAGAAGGACGGCGCTACATGCCACACAAGCAACGAATCAATCGCAATTTTTCAAGAAATGTTTCCTGACCGTGTTATTTCTCGAATAGATAATCACAATTGGCCACCGAGATCTTGTGATTTAACACTTTTAGACTTTTTTCTTTGGGACCACGTGAAAGATAAGGTCTATGCCAATGCTCCACAATCGATTCAAGACCTTAAAGATGAAATTCTTGAAGTTATCGAGGACATACAGCCGCAAATGTGCGAATTGGTCATGGGAAATTTCATGAAAAGAATATGGTGGTGCAAGCGTAGCCATGGCGGCCATTTGGCTGATATCATTTTCAAATATTAATGGCATACCTTTCTCTTTACAATGAAATAAACATTCATTGATTTCTCTTAAAAAATATTCGTTTTTTATTAATATCAAAATGAAACCTCATTTTGGAAAACCCGTTATTTCTATTTTCCCTAAAGTCATTCAACCCAATCAGTTCGGCAGTTGTGATAAGAGAATATCAGTCACTTGCTCAATTTAAAATAAAAGATAAAACCGACAATACTAAGTTTTTCGCCCAAACTTAAGAAAAATTAAGGTTTAAGATATCTAATATCTATATGGATCCGTCTTATAGTCTATTGCAGAAATTGACGAATGTTACTTTTTCTGGCTAATTCAACAAATTCTCTTGGTTTGAGCTTGAGTATAAAATTATTTGACATTCCCTTCAATTTGTTCTTTAATTTTCGTTTTGTTAACTTTGTTAAATGACAATTGATTTAAACTGTAACATGTGACTCAATCAGTCGTATTCTTACTTAAAGTTGTTGCTGAGTCGCTGGTTGGCACATTAATTGTAAAATTATGGCATCTTACTCTTGTAAAGTAAAACAAAATAAAAAATTAACGCAAAATTCGGATAGACAAAATTCGGATAGAGGAAAAAGCAAAAAAAGAAACAAAAACAAAAGAAATTATTGAAATAATTTTTTTTCTTGACATTACGTCATTGTTGACATAAAATTGACGTCGACCTAATGTTGACACATTGTTGACACATTGTTGACGCGTCAACGTCGACAATAATTGTTGACGTGTCGACGCTAAAAAGTGATAAGACGCAATGTATTGTAATTTCAAATATTTCAAATCCGTATTGCACGGATTGTTTACACAAAGTATCGGTCAATGGAATTTGCTTTGATTTCGCAGATACCGTTAAAAATATTGACATCATTTTTGACAAAAACCTCTCTTGGGACTCTCATATGGTATGCGTTAATAGGAGAATTACTTTCTTACTCAAGATACTTTGGTCTACCACAAAATGTTTTACATCTGAAGCAAGAATAAAGTTAATAAAATTTTACAAATTTGCCTCCAGAAGAAATATTGCAATGAGCTGCAAATGCTTTTGAAAAAATGTGTCCATCAAAAATATGTATTTTGTGTGAAATTTTGACATTTTCATTGTTTAAGAAAAATAAATTGCGGTTGTGTTCATATTTGTTTAATTTTTTTCTGTGTGACATTATGGATAATATTTTTTTGTCCGCTTCGAAAAAAAGCAAACATTAGCTTGTCAAAAAATACATTCTCCAAAAATTATTTCGTTTCTATTTCACCAGAAAATATGTGTAATTTTGTAGACCGCGTAAAATTTTCGTTTCGTTTTGATCTGAGTACTAAGCCTAGTTGGTCATTATCTTCTTCACTTTTATTTGGTAAGCCGAAATCATGTACATTATCGAAATCATCAATTTCAACATACTCCATTTTATTTCAAATATATTATAGTATTTAAAAAAATATATAGCAAACCATGAACGCGAAAAATAAAAACCTAATGAAATGTCAAAATTTCGCATTCATTTAATAATATTCATTAAATAATAGTAGTGCCATCTATTATACAATCCGACAAACTATTGTTTCCATTAGTTTGTACGTTAGTTTTTCTGCGTTTATATAGGTGAGCGACATTTTTTATCGCGCTTTAGCTCAATTTTATGTCAAATTAGTATGGAAAATGTATCTTAGCTCGAGCCGTGTATCGACCTTTAACTAACGAAAAAGAGAGTTTTTGCTTTATTGTTAATTTTATTTTTGGTTTAACGGTTAAAATAGTTGTATATCTTGTTCTTTGTGTAATGTATTATCTCACCATGTGAACTGATAAAAAACGGTACCGAAGTATATTATCACCTACGGCCAAAATGCTATAGTGAAGTGTAGTGGCTTTGCAACTTGGCGTAGTGTAGTGTAGTTAGTTTTGACAGTTATTTGTTATGATTTTATACTTAAAATTAAAAATCATTGGGTTTTTCATGCTGGTGAAAAATATAATTATAATTTATAAAATGGAAAGTGAAAATATAGAGAATGACAATAAGGAGTTAAAATTTAAAAAAAAAACATCACGTAATGTCAAATAATATTAGTATAATATTTCAACAACATATATATATATATATATATATATATATATATATATATATATATATATATATATATATATATATATATATATTATATATATATATATATATATATATATATATATATATATATATATATATACATATATATATGAGATGTCCATTTCCAAAACTGCCTAAACGACATTTTTTAAAAATGTACAATTTATATATCAAATGAAAGGTCTCGACGACCGGATTAATGTAAAAGCCAAACTAAATGAGTTGGAAAAAGGCAGAAAAAAACATCAAAACAAAAAAAAATGGAAAACAAAGCAGCAAAGAATGAGGTATGTAATTGTTCTGTTAAAATTTGAAAACCGAATTATTACTCTTATTAATATTTTGTAATATCAATCAGGTATTCCGCAAAATCATTGCCAACGAAACTAAATTAAGATATCAGAAGATTTCACCAACAATTCTATGATAATAAATCAAAAATTGACCAAAAACATTATTTAGTCAAATTTTGTGCAACTTCGGCACCGAAGAGAATCAAGAAATCATTAAAGAAAAACATAACTACGAAATATTATATTCTAAAACTTTTCGGAAACACAAAAAAATCCGTAAAAGTATGTCAAAAAGCCATTTTAAAAATATCTAGATTCCGTGTACAACGCATTTGCCGAAATTTTCAAGCAGATAGCGCAATACCGAAAGAAAAACGCGGTGGTAAACGTTTAATTAAAAAGCACCAGGAAAATATGGAAAAAGTTATTGGATTTATAAGCGATCTCCAAACATTGCAGTACCATTATTGCCGTAATGCCAACTTACTTATGCAATATTTGCCCAGTGAGTTAAACATCAACAAATTATGGAAACAATTTAAGTCAGAAAATGTCGCTTACTCAGTGAAATATGAATTTAAGTTTTGCTACTCCATCCACAGATGTATGCTCGAAATGTTTTTGCCTTAAAGAACTTATCAAAACTACAGTAGATTATGTAGACAAACGGCGATTAAAGACGGAATTACAGATACACAAGTTAAGAGCAAAAGCATTTTACGAAGAATTGCGCAAGGAAAACAACCACGAAATTGTATTTTCTTTCGATTGCCAGAAAAATATGGTTTTACCAAAATTGCCAAAGTAGTCAACGTATATTTCCAGGCAACTGTACCAGTACAATTTTACAATTTGTAAAGACTCATCAAAATAGAACCAATCGTCGGAAAATATTTCGTGTTATACATGGAATGAGGCAAGGAGACCCAAAGGTTCAAATGAAAGTGTTTCTGCTGTTTATCACCAGTTGAACCTAACTGAGTTCAATGAAGGAGTCACTTCAATAAAACATTTTTGTGATGGATGTGGTGGTCAAAATAAAAATCGCTCAATAATCCTGATGATATCTAAACGGCTGAACAATGATCCAACCCAAATTAAGCAAGTAACCATATTTTTTCCAGTACTAGGACATTCTTTTATCCCACCGGATCGAGTTTTTGGACGAATTGAAAAGATTGTTAGGAAAATTGAGACAATTGTACAGCCCGAAGAATACATTGAAATATTCAAAAGGCATGGGAATGTTGACAATTTAGAGAATATTCCAGTTTTCGATTGGAAATCTTTAGCTGCAGAAAAAGATCTTTAGCTGCAGAAACCACCACGGAATCAGGTGATGTTGCTTCCGACGTTGAGAAATCCATTCTTAAAAATACAGTACTGAACACAGGTTCAAATGATGATGATGATCTAGTGCAACAACTAGCTAATAAAAATCTTGATCAACCGACATCTAATTAAAAATAAGGCAAGAGATTGAACAGGCTGGAGTGAAGTTGCACCATTATGTCGATGAAATTTGACTTACAATATTTTAAAATCAGCCACAACTGAACAGACAAACAAGTCTTCCGGTTTAAATATGGTTTAAACCTTTAAACTAAAGAAAATAACGTGCTGTGTGGCATGTGGCACCGTCTTGTTGAAACCACATGTCATGCAAGTCAAGCTCTTCCATTTTGGACAAAAAAAGTTGGAAATCATCTCACGGTAGCGCTCACCATTCACAGTTACGTTGCGATTCGCATCATCTTTAAAGAAATACGGTCCAATAATGCCACCAGCCCATAATCCGCACCAAACAGTAACTCTTTCTGGATGCATTGGTAGCTCTTGCAATGCTCCTAGCTAATCTTCACTGCAAAATCGACAATTCTGCTTATTTACGAATCCATTCAGCCAAAAATGAGCTTCGTCGCTGAATACAATTTTTCGATAAAAAAATAGATCTTCCGTTAACTTTTCAAGAGCCCATTCACCAAAAACTCACCAAGGCTTCACACCTAAATCCTTTGGCAAAATTTTCCACGTTGTTGAGTAACAAAGGCCCAATTGCTGCGAACGGCGCCGAATTGATAATTGATGGTCATCACTAATACTGGCCGATACAGCTGCGATATTTTCTTCAGTTCGCACTGTACGTAAGCGTGTTGGTGATTTAATGTCCAACAATGTAAATTTGGAGCGAAATTTAGTCACAATAGCCAGAATAGCCGCTTCAATGGGTCGATTAAACTGACCATAAAATGGAAGAAGCGCGCGATGAACTTTCTTAACAGAGCATGTATTTTGATAATAAAATTCAATGATTTGCAAGCGTTACTCGTTTGTAAGACGATTCATGGTTAAATTATAGACTACACTGAAGATGTTTGACAGTGGCACAAAACACGAAACATACGTGACCTGTCAAAATCAGTGTTGCCAAAAAGAAAATAGTTAAAATATTACTCTTTATAACCTGCGACAATTGTTTATGGTTGACTGCATCTTATCAATAATAGGAATGGTTATAAAAGAACCTTCAGAACACCTTGTTGTGACAGGCCAATCTCGGACTATTCAATTATCTAGGTTTGCATTTAATAAAAAAGAAATAGGATCAGATTCAAGACAAATAATTGTAAGGCTACTAAAAATAACAGGTCAGTGGCGTCCTCTTAATCATATAATTTTAGGCATTTAAAAATTGAAAAATAACCCAAGTAAGCGGTTTTAAACATAAGGTAGGTACGCAGCTCGAAGATAAATTTTTCATACAAATTTGACGTACAATTTAGCTAAGCTAAAAGAAAAATGTAAAATTTATCTTGCAACTTCACGCTAAAAAATTCATAAATAGCAGTTTCGCGGATTGTAATGTAGATGGTACTACTAACACGTCTCTACTAAATTAAAAAGCATCGATTTATCTGCACGGCAACATTAAATATTAACGAAAAAAAAGTAATTAAAGCTAAATTTTAAATATTCTGCTTGTCAAATAATATTGCATATTGCCCTTGTTACTTGAATTCATTTAAAATTCAATTTTTGTTAAATTCAAGTTTTCTTTTTCGATTCAATAAATCGCAGCTTTAACCACTGTGGCAATTGCTCGATTCTTTCTATGCTACAGGGGAAATTTTTTTTATTTTAAATTAACTTAGACTGGCTACTTAGTTATTTTGGATA
The DNA here is from genome assembly GCA_963556175.1 of Tipula confusa. Taxonomy (NCBI): domain Eukaryota; kingdom Metazoa; phylum Arthropoda; class Insecta; order Diptera; family Tipulidae; genus Tipula; species Tipula confusa. The sequence continues at coordinate 49,003,792 of OY744475.1, read as the reverse complement.
AAAGGAAGATAATTAAGTACGGTTTTCCGTGATTTGCAGTAAGTCGTTTAATTGTTCACGTGAACTGAAGGCATTTTACGAAAATAACACGATAAATGAAAATAAACTAAATAATAATAATTTACTTACATAAGACGCCTCCTCTCTTTATATATATATATATATATATATATATATATATATATATATATATATATATATATATATATATATATATATATATATATATATATATATATATATATATATATATATATATATATATATATATATATATATATGTATATATATATATATATATATATATATATATATATATATATATATATATATATATATATATATATATATACATGTATGTATATATCATGTGTATGTTATGTTTATTGTATGTATAATATAAGTGTTGCAATTATGATGTTTAAATTAAGTAATTTTTTCAAAAATTATGTATCGTACGCCTCTACATTCATTTTCACTTTCCACATTTTCATTTATTAATTTGTTTTTGTTTTAAACAGTCACACGTTTCACTTAATTTATATATGTACTATATACATAATACTACAAAAAAAGAAAAACAAATAAAATTATAACAAAAAATGAAAATTTATTAAAAAAAAATATATATATACTATATATAATTTAAATTTTCCCCCCACATAATCCTCCCTATATCGTTATTATGTATATGATTTTTTTATGTATCATTATTTTATTTTATTTTTTCGTTATTTCTGTATTAAGCCTTATTTAGTGAATAATTTTATATCAAATTGTTTTTAATTTATACACATTTTTAATTTTTCTCTAACCGTATTTGTTGTAAATTAAATTTTCATTTTAGTTTATATATACATATATATGTATATATATAAATAAATTGCCTTATTTATGTATTAAAAAAAAAATAACAAAAAAAGATGTCAATAAAGTGATTTGTGCAGAATAGACATTTCCTTTTAATGAATATTTTTTTAATTAATTAATTAATTAAAATATACATATAAATTAAACTATTGTTGTCCTTGTTATTTTTGTTGGTTTAAAAAAGAAAATAAATAATTTTTAATTTTTGATTTGTTCTAAATAGTTTATCTCATTTAATTCGTATCGACGAGATCAATTCACGCAAAATTATATGATACATAAAAAAAAATTAATAAAAATATTAACAAAACTACTAACAACCTATCTTATAATTTATATATAAGAAATATATAAGAAATTTTAATATATGTAAATATATATATTTATTTATGTATATATCTACATATATTAAATCACCACGTGAAAATTGGTGATTAATTATACAATTTCCACTCATACAAAAATGTATACGATAATTTTCGCATGAGCAATTATACGAAATATCGTATAATTTTACGAGTATCGATCCGTGCGATATTTAATTTCATTCTTAATTTAATAATCACATGAAAAACTAAAAATAAAAATAAAAAAAATTTAATTTGTTTTTTAATAATTTTTTTGTTAAATGTCTTTTTTATTTATATACTTGAATTGAATTGATTTATTTTATTATTTGTTTTGGATAAGTTTAAATGTCTATTTAATAATTTTTAATAAATTATTATTTACGAAATAAATTGTTTTAAACTAATTCACTTTCATTATTGGATCGATTATCAATATTTTTTTGAAAAATACTTTTTAAACAACACCAACTAAATGTTGATGTTGTTTGCCTATTGCTAATTGATGTGTTGTTGGTTTTATTTATGTTGTTAACCACCGGCACCGGCATTAAAATATTATTCGTCAATTTTATAGATGGTGGTAATGTCGATGATGATGATGATGATGGTGCTTGAATAGCTGGAATATTAGTAGTAGTTGTAATAGTAGTAGTAGTAGTTGTTGTAGTCATCACGATGTTATCAATTTTATTATTTATAATAATATTTTTGTTTTTATTTATTATATTTGTTTCTAAATAATTTATATCATTAACGTTATCATTAAAAAATTTATTATTATTAATATTACTATTATCATTATTAGTATTATGTATATTAGTACTAGTATTAAAATTTTTTAATGGTAATGAAATGATATAATTATTTTCGCTCCCCCGCAATTACCGGCTATCGCGAGCGGAGCGTGGCCTTCCCTAACTGGACGTTGAAGCAATTGGTGATACTGGTGAAAGAGGACTACGTGCTGAATCTCGTGGACAACCCGATAATGTTATAACTAATTTACGTGAACCAGCACGATCTCTGTGCTCGCATAACCATACACCTTGCCAGGTACCAAGTGATAATTTACCATCTGTTATTGGGATTGTCAATGAGCTGCCAAGAAAACATGCTTTTACATGGGCGGGCTGCAAATAATTTAGGAAAATTTTTTGTTTATAACAAAATTAGCATTAAGCGGTGATATTTTTTTTTTATTATCATATCGAAACTAATTGATAAGCTTGCCAACATATTATTGTACTGTTTTTTAAAATATAAATTAAACAATATTAATTACCATATCGTCTGGACCTTCACACGAGTGTCTATACGGTAGACCTTCCGGAACTATTTTATTTAACATCATTTCCATATCGTCCCTAAATAAATTGTATTTATATAAATTTATTAGAATTTTAAAAATTAAAAATTAAATTTCATAGACATAATAATTACGACAGATTTTATTTGCGATCAAATCTAATTTTCCAGGTTCACCTAATTTTCCAAATGTTTATCTCTTTGACTTTGTGCTATTTCGGAATTTGAAATAATGATTTGATGAAAACGTTTGAATTTTGGCATAATTTAATTCGCAGGTATTAAGTCCTCGTCGTGGCGTCCGGTAATTGTAATACTACAAAATTTATATTGCAAGTTAAAATTGCATGTGGGTACAAATACTTTGGAAATGTAGGTCTCACATTTTTGTTCATGTTAGGGATGGCTGACGCGGGCTTCGATCTTGGATCAGACGCGCTATATAAATGTTACAAAAGCTTGACTGGGATCTTCAAGATGTGACGTCTTTACTAGTACTTAACTAGTACGCCCTGACATATAGATCGCGGTTGTTTGTTTGGAAATAATGAGTATGGTAGAAAGTACCAACCTAAATCTAAAAATTGGAAGTATGTATCGATGCTATATTGTTTAGTATTTGTTTGGCCTACAGTAGTGCATTGATAATGAATGCTATCATTGAATTTAAACATGGAAAAAATGTTGGTGTCAGATTTTTGAGATGAGTATTTACATTGATTATCTTTAGAAAGGGAAAATAATCAAAGATGAGAATTTTACAAACTTATTGCAGCGTTTAATTATTAAGGTAATTGGTCGCCAATTGCGTTCTCAAGCATCCTACTAGCCAGCTTTAGCGCCCTCGGATTATTTTCTGATTCCAAACTGGAAAAAATGGCTCGGTGGTAAAATATATAACATATTTGGCATCCGTTTCCTTATAAATTAAACAACTGCTAATCAAATCGATCAAGACATGATCTCGAAAACACTCCACAAGCATTCCTGACGCACGATTTTTAAGAAATACTGACATGAACAGCGATCATATGATTGTTATTTTCAAATTCATATAAAAGCAAAATGTCATCAACCTTTAATAGACAACCAAGAAATACCGTGCGCTGAAATATCGATGCATTAAAACAACCTCATTCACAGACTAACTACCAGACGACAGTTACAGAATACCTAGTGTTGCATACCCCTGGAAAACACCCATGGATAAAACGGTGGTTAGGGGATGGGAGAGAGTGACAAGAAAAGACACATGTTTTTGGGGATTGGGTTGGAAGAGTTGTATTACAAAGGTTATAACAATAAATATAAATTATAATTAAGGAGTCAGTGGTTTTAGAACACAACACCTAGAATGCCAAGTTCACACTGAAGATTCGTTCAATATCCAGGAGCAGCGGCAAATATTACAGTTCCTCCTTCGAACTGCAACACAAACAAACATCGAAGGACGACCACCGCGAGCTCACAAAGAATGGTACGGTGACCTAACAAGGAACACCCAAACGGAATACCTAAACGCTTGAAAAGTAATCAGCAAATTTCTTCGACAAAAGAAACGCGAATTTATGCGGAGCTGGATCGAAAACTTCAACGACGATGCGATAAACAGAAACTCCAGAGATTTCTTCGCCAATGGGCGGAATCTTAAGGATCTTTCGCTATCAGAGTCTCGGTATGTCAGTTCTACTTTTAAAAGCTCCTAAGATTTAATTCTCGCAATCCGAAAAAGAGCTAACTCGAAATTAAAAAACTGCAGTGATATCTCCGCTACATAAAAATGAACCCTTTAACTTGTAGAAATTACCGCGGTATGGTCCTCTTAAATACTGCGTACAAACTATTTGTTAACGTTGTATTCGTTAGACTCAACGCTTTTAGTGAAGCGAACATTGGAGGCTATCAGTGTAGGTTTTGACCCAACCGTTTAACCACTGATTAAATCTATACAACCAGGATGGTCTTATAGTATGTGGATGGTCTGGTAGTACAACATCAGCTCTACATCTATTTCCATCAATTATATGGTAACATCAACCGCGGAAACCTGTAACCCGCGCTCATATGCCTTGGTATCCCAGAAAAACTTGTTTCTTCATGCAAACTAACTACATCGGGATCGTACTGTATATAAAAGGAATACTAACTAATCACTTTGAGAAAATATCAGGTGTGTGGCAAGGGAGTGCACTCGCGCCTACCTTATTGAATCTGGCGCTTATATACGTGATAAAGAAAAGCCGAATTGAGGAACGAAAATGCGTTGTAAAGAAATCTAGTCAAATCCTTGACAGCAGATGATATAGTTCTGCTCGGTCAAAGACCGAATGATATCATTAATAATTTCATACCACTGGACCGAAATGCCAGACGATTCGGATAAAAAATTTAACTAATCGTACACTTAAAGTCATCAAAATCTGCCTCTTTCGACGTCATTAAACCATCTTATTTGGTTGTGTTTGATAAATACGATAATGTCGCAATCTTTGAGGAGTTTACTATTTTCGAAGTATATCCTAAACCGATATAACTTTAAAGTGACTTTTTTGTCACTGTAAATGATTTTTCATGGTATAGTTGATCGTCGATGTAATCAGTTCCAAAACTTGCCTTGATGAATGAATTCGAAAAAAGAATGTACTCTACATTTACCAACATTCAATAACAGTTTTTGGTTAATCAGCCACGGGATTTATTCAAATCACTTTGCGATTTCAAACAATCCGATATATTAGCAATGGAGCTAAAAAAATTATTATCAGCGTAAAAGCGACATTGAGGAAAAATTCCAGAACGAATGCTTTCATTAAATATGAGGGTCAAAAGGGGGAGCTAAGCTCTTAGTACAGTGCTTGATTAGAATAGGCGGAAAACTATCATGACCATATTTGATGAAGAAGATAGCGAAGGTTTCATAAACAGAAAGAAAATAATTGGCAGAGATTGCGGAAATAACAAGTGCCTTGAAATATCATAGGTGTAGGATATCCAGCTACTTTTTTTACCGTTTATGAAATTCCAGAATCTTTTTGGATTTAAACAGCTTCTACCTGCAAAATATAATTATTATAAAGAAACCAATTTAAAGATTTAAACTACTTTCGAACTTCAACAAATCTAGAATAAAAATCCGCACAGTGCAGTCTATATATAAATGAAATTTTTTACGGCGTTCTTCGAGACGCAACAATTTTTGTTGCACCATTTTCATTGCAGTATCGCGATTCATTTAAATTATTAGTTCTTCTTTCGAGAAAACTTCAATCAGAAATAATAAGAAATTCGTTTTAAGAAGCAAGGTTAGTATGCCTAAAATAAAAATGAAAAGAATTACAAGATAAAAATGGGTAAAGCATTTTCCATAAAAAATAGTAATCGTAACTGGAGTATGGTAAATGTTCGAACATCCGGTAAGGCCATCACACGTTGAACCTCGGAGCACAATAAATCCGTTGAAAAAATTAAATTCAAAAATATTACTGGAGATGCTACAAATTCAATTTATTTGGGATGTAGTGATACTAACAAAGTAGTCCAATAATGCCAATGCATTTTGATTTTGACCATTAGTTGTTCTTCAACATGCATCAACGGAAAAACATTAAAATTAATAAAATTAAAAATTTCAAGATTTAATCTTAAAGATTTAATCAAAAATTGGATGGAATGCAAAGATTTCATTTTGAATTAAGGTCTTAACAGCAATCAACACACCGCCTCCCTTAAGTCTAGTAATAAAATCATGTCGATCCTTTCTATGAACCACATAGCTGAATGGCAAAAATTCTTCTGAGCTAAAATTGTTGGTAAGCCATGTCTCACAAATAATAATCACATCATAGTCATTGTCTAGAACACCAAGCAAAAATTATTTAGCTTTATCACGAACACTGGGAACATTGTGGTAGAATGGAAGTGATAGCATTTGATACGGACAATTTGGGCGGGACTTTTCTCCATTTGTATGAACACGATAAAATTAAATTTCGGTTGAGTTCAATATAAGAGCAAGTATCGGAAGTTTTATATTTGATATAAAATTTGATTTCTGGTTGAATTCTAACACAAATCTGGTTGAATTCTTTCAAAAATATTCAAGATCTTGTAACTTGGCCAAAAATACTTAGCTACCACCAACTTACGAGTTGCGCGGACACCTGGATGTGAAAGGTTATGTAGTGTATCGAACACTGTTTGTCGTAATATCTTTGCGATGTAACGGCGGTTGCGGCCCGTCGACGTTTCGCAGTATATTTCAAAACCTGGAAGTTTAAATAGCTGTATAGTTGCATAGTAGAACCAGCATGACGTCCGGAATCAGAAAGTAATCTCTGAAGTTCTAAGTTATTTTGTTCGGCTTTGATAATTTTGTTATAATCGAGTGGCGACTCGTTATTGTGGTCGAGTGGTGATTCGATCGTAGATGCTTCGTTGTCCACTGTGTGGGACAGTGTGTCGGCGACTACGTTATGTTTACCTTTTACATAGCTGATGTTCGTGGTAAATTGGCTAATGTAATCCAAGTGCTTCGAATGTCTTGGATTACGACCCGTTTTTGACTGAATGGCTTTTGTCAGAGATTTATGGTCGGTATATATGGTGAAGTCTCGACCTTCGACAAAGTATTTAAAGTGCTTTATAGCGAGATATATTGCGAGCAATTCCCGGTCGAATGCAGAATACTTTCGTTCAGCATCCGATAACTTCTTCGAGAAGAATCTTAGTGGCTGCCAACAATCTTTATTGTATTGTTGAAGAACAGCTCCGTCGACGGAGTTCAAAGCATCCGTGGAGATACTGAAGCTTCCTTTGTTCAGTGGATGCGCTAAAAAGGTAATTTCGCCTAATTGAATTTTAAGATTGTTGAATTCCTCGTAACATTCAACTGGCCAAAAAAAATGTTTGGTAGTTTTTGGTTTTCTAAGTAGACTCGCCAAATGAGAATGGATTGGGGCTAATGTTTCAGCTAGTTTCGGTATACACCTATGATAATAATTTATCATACCGACGAACTGCTGTAGTCTTTTAATCGTTGTTCAAGCTGGGAGTTGCGTGATGGCATTAATTCGCTCCTCTGAGGGTAGAATACCATCAGGCGAAATTTTGTGGCTGAGAAAATCAAGAGTAGAGACGTCAAATATATTACATATATGCATTTGGAACTCTTTATATGCACGTCGAACTCGGCAAGACGCTGAAACAATTGTTTTAGATGGAGTTTGAGCTTATTTTCACTGTTCGATACCACTAAAATGTCGTCAATGTAAATAAAAGCGAAATTAAAGTACTGGACCACTCATATAGTATAAATGGTGTTATAATTACCGTCTTATGCACGTCACCAGGTGCCACGGGAATAAGGTGGTACGCTCTGGTAATATTGATTTTGGAGAAAATTATACAGCCAAGGAAGTGCATGGAGAAACTCTGTATGTGGGGAATAGGATAAAGATCCGGTATTGTTATCGCATTATAACGGCGATATTCGCCACATGGTCTCCAAGCAAGGTCTTTCTTCCTAACCATGTGTTAAGGGCTTGAGACCGGGGATGCAGAAGGTCTGCAAATTCCTAATGCCACCATGTGCTGGAATTCTATGAACGCAGCTTTGTGTCGAACCGAATCTAGTCTACGTGGTCTTGTCATTGGCACGTGCTCAGATGTGAGAATATGGTGAATCACGTTATGCTTTACAGGCAGATTATAGTGTCAGGTTTAATTTTATTACCATGGCATTGATTGACAATTGAGTCACTGACCCAACCAGCTTTCTATTTCTTAGATCGACTAAGAGGCCAAATTTGCTCAGAAAATCGGTGCCAACTATCGGACGTTTCACATCAGCAACAATAAAAGCGTGGCTGAAATTTCGTTTTAGTCCTAGGTCTACCTGTAGGAGTTTTGTGTCATACGTGTTTATTGTTTGATCTATTGGCTGCCGATAAAACTAGATCGGATTTAGGAAATGAAGAATTCAAATTATAAAAGTAGATATTAACGAACGTCGTACCGGGAGTACCGAAAGGTCAGCTCCCGAGTTTCTTCACTTATATTTTATTATAATATTTTATTATGGTATCATACAATTTATTAAATTTCTTTTATCATCTAGGATGCGACTTGATAGCTTGCATCATCTAACTAACTTACAATTATATCTATGTATTTAATTTTCGAATTCGACCATAATTAAAAATATAAATAATGAGACAGAGGTCGGTTGTTAAGTGATTTGTCACTGTCTGCCTTCAGCTAATTGTTTTCGTGCCAAGCTGCAATTGGCAGTTTTTTTAACAAAGCTCGTCTACTTGTTGTGTACTGCATCTCAATTATCATTCATTCAGCTATGTTTTTAGTCCCGCTATTTTTAATTGGGTGGCGTTACGTACAGAGTAGATTAATTGAATCTATGTGAAATAGTCTGATGCAACTTAGGTGAATATTATTAAATCTGGTTTACGAATCAAATGTTTTAATGTTGCATTGTGTGGTGATTAATAATTCTGTAACAAAAATTCATTGACCGCCACAACTTAATCGGCGTTAAATCACAGTTTGGTGGAAAGGTAGTTTTGTAGGGCAGTGATTATTAGCAAGTTCTACCAGCCATAAGGAAAGCAAACCCGATGTAACATTATCGCGATAATAACCAAAATTTTTACCAAATATTTAAGTTATAACGTAAAATGGGCACTGCCTCCAATGTTCAGTTATCTAAATGGCATCTCGATTGATTTCGAATGGGAGGTTCGATTGATTAACGAAAGAGCCTTGCTGAATTTAATACAAGTAAACGAAATTAGTTTTTACACGATTGAATCTGTAAAAATCGATGACATATAACGTTGTTTATTAAACATTTTTAGTGTCATTTTGTGTTTAACTTATGTCTAGGTTTTTTTGCCCGGTAAAGCGATCGGACTATGTCATCCAAAGTAAAAATATAGTAGGCATAAGGACCTCTCTAGTAATACAAGATTTATAAAAATTGACCTAAGGCCTTAATAATTAGAGCTCTTTCATTACTTGATTCGCTCGGATTATCAAAATTATCATCTAATACTTCTTCCATCGGCTCAAGCCGATGGAAATGCCTCTTTCAAAATCTTTCTGGAGAAGATATTTATTTTTCCACTTGTTCTACCTCATCGTCGCTATATTGCTGAGAGCGATATTTCCTGCCAATTATAGATCAAATCGTCATTGATCAGCTTCATTTATTGAGTCTGTAAGACTTTGTTTAGGTCAGTACAAATTAAAAAAAAAATTATATTTTTCTTGTGTCAACGTCATGATAATTGTAGATTCGATCGAAATAGTAATAATGTCTGTAATTATTTTATCTATTATATAGTTATACGATACTCTTACCTAACATCTGGATCCCAACTTTCATTTAACGCTAGGCTCGCTGATGTGTGTAAAACTGTAAAGAAACATAATAAAAATGAAAACATAAGCATAAGTAAACATAAAATATATAGATATGTACGATAAACATAATTATTTCCTGTAACAACACACAACAATTTTATTTTTAATTAATTAGTTGATTATTTGTTTATCCTATAATTAGCCATGTTAATTAATAAATTTTATGAGTAAAATCTACGGCAACTTCATATGGAGGGGTGTTTATTTTTTTGTATTTTTTTTTACAAAATTGTCGTATACGTTTTGACAAATTACAGCAAAAACTCAGTGAAATGTTACACACAAAAAATTGGATTAAAAATTAAGCTTTACATAATGCAAAAAAAAAATTAAAAATGTATCAAACTCAATTAAGGTATATGTTGTATGGATATTTCTAATAAGGTACGTCAGTTACTGTTGCTGACAAGCATATTAAAAAACAGGGCTACTTAAGTTACTAATGCAACCTACAAAGTAGCGAAAGCAATGCAAGTGTATGCAGCATTTGTAATACGGTGCGCAGTTTAAACATAGCCTAGTGTGATTGATAATGTTGGCCGACAACAAGTTTAAAAAGTTTAAGTATCAAAAATCAATTTTTCAACAACATGGATACCATTGCGTTGTGTGAATACACCCACACTGGGATATTTATCGACAAACTAGAAATTATCATTAACACGGTCGGCGCTGCGAGAAAAACTAAACAATACAGTGACGAAACTTTCAAATTTTCTACGATTGATGCTGCCCTAATCCACGAACTTTTGAAGAAGCATCCGTATATCGGAGCAACAATCTTACAACCAATTAAAGCAAGCGTTCGAGAAGAAAAGGGACTGCTACAATAATGAAGAAAAGGCAAACTTGAACAAACAGGTCACTGATGCTTCCTCATATGTCCTAACGGATTAGGATCATCCAATCCAACGTAACGCATGATGACGAAAATCGTTATGAAATTCAGCATGTGAAGGCTAAAATGTTTCGCTCTAACACTAGCTAGTTAGTTAGTTTTAGGTGGCCGCCCAACAAAAGGGCGAGGCATATGGTCCATAGCCTTACCACAGAAACTGCTTCTCCGCACTACCCTACTGTAACCAATTTGAGCTTCTCACGAAGCAGTAGATATCTCTGACTCTCAATTTACTGAGATCCGTTAAATCGCACAGGAGGTGAGCTCCCCAAAACTTGAGTCTGTTTTGAGACAGACTATAGGCAGATGCATAACAAATGAAGTATTGTTTCCTCTGCCTGAAAAATACTGCAATGATCAGGGAGGCGGAAAGAAAGATTTACATTTAGTTCTTAGCAGAAAACCGCTCCGCCAACCTGTCCATCAATTTTCGAGCCATCTGTAAAAAAGTTAATAAAGCCTATCTTAAAATTGTTCCATTCACCCAGTCCTCTCTGGAAGGAATATCAGTTATAAAATTTAACTTCGAGGCATGATGTCGAAATGGTGTAGTCGTTAGATTTAGGAATTTCTTTGTTCGTTAGAATAGATGAGTGTCCCATAATGTTACACAACCACATAGTAATTGATTTAAGCCTTACGCCTGTACTAGTAGCCACTTGCTTAGCCAGGATATTCAAAGGGATGAGATGAAAGAGAATCTCCAGTGATTGAGTAGGAGTGCTTCTAAGTGCACCACTAATACACAAGGTATAGCAGTTCTTTACACTTTCATCAGCAACTTTTGGTTCCCAACTGTATTTACAGCGGGCCACCAAACTGTAACTCCATACATTAGAACTGGCCTAACTACAGAGGTATAAAGCCAATGGACAATGTGAGGCTTAAGCCCCCATCCTTTTCCAATGGCATTTTTACAGGAGTAGAGTGCTATCGTAGCCTTTTTTACTCTTACCAGAATATTAGGCTTCCAGCTTAGTTTACTATCCAAAATGAGACCCAAGAATTTCACTTTATATGCTATGTTCAAAACAACTCCATTGAGAGTTGGAGGGTCAAAGCTAGGAAGTTTGTACTTCCTGGAAAAAGAGCCAACTCAGTCTTCAGTGGGTTAACACTAAGACCACAACTATTGGTCCATTGAGTTAGAATGCCAAGAGCATTCTGCATAACATCTCTGAGGATACACGGATATTTACCGAAAGCGCCAATAGCAACATCATATGCATAAGCCACCTCTTTGAAGACAGTCCCTTCCATGTTTAGTAACAGACCATTTATGACCAAATTCCAAAGAAGGGGGGATAATACACGACCTTGCGGTGTACCCCTACTTACAAATCTACGGATGGATGATACACCTAGATTCGCCATTATGACCCTGCCTTTGAACATTTCATCAATCTAGCTTCTAAGTGTCACATCCACCCCCAAATTTGAAAGTGCTTGCATGATCGCCTCTGGTTTGACATTATTAAAGGCACCCTCAATATCACAAAAGGTCACCAAAGAGAATTCCTTATATTCGAGGGACTTCTCTATAGGACATAAGAGGGAATTGAGAGCAGTTTACACTGTTTTTGCCTTACTATATGCATTCTGAGACGGTGACAGCTTTGCAGGCTCGATTGAGCTTTTGAGGTAAGCCTCTATCTGTATTTCTAGAGCATTTTCCCGCCTTTGGTATAAAAATTACATTTACTTTCATTTCTTTGGAATGTGACAAAGTTCGAGGCTACTTTTAAAAATTACCTCAAGCCAGGGAACAGTTAAGTCAGTGGTTTTCTGAATATCGGCAGGAATAATGTCATCCAGGCCTGCAGACTTGAAAAGCTTGAAACTGTTTACTGCCAACAAGATAGTTTTCCTATTGACAATTGCCCCCGCGAGGCCAGTAGCCTTATTCGCCTTTGGCAAAATAGGAGGAGAATTGGAACAACCAGGAAAATGAGTTTCCAGAAAAAGCTCCAAGGATTCCTACTTGTTGTAGTCCATTGTCCATCCGGTCGTTGTAGATAACTTGGAATGACGGGACAAATGGATAATATCTTACGTAGCCTAGCTGCCTCAGAGGACTCCTGTATTTTATTACAAAAGTCTCCAGGAATTGCTTTTGACACTTCTTAGTTCATATTTACAGCTCTAACACTAACGCGATTCACAAACTAAAAGATGCGGAACATGGCATATTATGAGTTAAAACCTAAACTGCTTATGAGTTAAAACCTAAACTGCTGAACTGCTATTTAGAAACGCAAGCGAGGAAGAGCTTGAAAACGAATATTTCAGCCAAGAAACGTACAAAAGCCTACAGCAAGATTATAAGTTTATTGTCATTCAAACCAATTCCAACCGTGAGATTTCCTAGCCTTTTCTACAAATATGATCCCAAACTCTGAGAGTGCTATATCGAGGTAAAACATATAAATAAAAGGAGGCAAACCAACAATACACCTCATCCAGTAAGGCTGCAAATGTTGCTGTAACCAGAAAACCCGGTAAATACATTCTTTGTTATATGGAGAGCACAATCTACCTCAATATAAAATGTTACGAAATCTATAAACTATTTCAAAGATTCTTGCTACCGGAACACAAAGTACCATGTAGTAAAAGTTGTGAATTATGCAAAGGTTCACATCACAGTCGGCTGGATAGTGGCAACCGCTTTAGTTAAAGCATCGTCAGGTAGTCACAATGAATTGTGTGATGATAGATCCTGGGTCAACCTTCATTACAGAAGAAGCCTGTCAAAGACTTAATTTAACAAAGGGCTCAGCATATGCAGAAATAACAGGCATGGGAAAAACCGGCGAACTCGACCGTTGAATTTAACATGAAGCTGAGAGTTCCCCGCAAATATAACTTACCCATAAAGGCATTGGCATTCAAAAACTTAAAGCTCTAGACTCGGACAGCCGCATCCAACGAACCAGTCGTTCAAGAGAACAAGTTGGGCTGGATATTTTTAGGCCGTGCTTCAGTTGATTGTCACAATCCAATAGAGATACAATCAATGGCATTAAGAACAATTGATTTAGATACTCATTTGAAAAGCTTTTGCGAAATACGGGAGGTTCGTCATAAACGAACATTCACCACTAGAATGTAAACAAATGTTCGCAACCAGCCACAGGCGTCTCAACCACATTACGTAGTCAAAATTATTTTTAGCATTTACTTATATTCTGCCAAACCATTAGGATGCTCAAAAAAGACCACAATGGCATCACGTGAGATCAACCGATATTCCAGCAGATTGTGCATCAAGAGGTACCAGTCAAAATGAACTAAAGATCAATCATTTATGGCGGACGAGCCAAAATTGGCTACAACTTTCATTTGAGCATTGGCCGCAACAAACTATTGCTCCAAGTAAAACCAATTTGGAATCTAAACAAATTGTTGTGCTAGAGGGAATTCAATTGACTCTGTCACATCTTTGAAACAAATATTGGATCATGAACGGCAGAAGTCACATACACTCAGAGATAGCAAAATGCATCATATGTTATAGATTCAACGCTTTAACAATACACCAAATAATGGCAAGCTTACAGTTCTTGGGAACGGGTCACACCACCACGTCAGTTTTGAAAGGCAGTGGAAATAAGTCAAACAAGGTATATATAGTGCTTTGCTACTAAAGCAGAGCATATAGAGGTTGTCAGCGATTTGACTGATGCTGGATTTATTTCGGGTTTTAAGAAATTTATCTCTCGAAGACGCCTATGTCAATAGATTTACAGCGATAATGGAACTAACTTTGTAGGAGCCGAAATACAGCTGAATAAGGAAAAACACGAGGCAACAAGCAACCGCTGAACTTAAACGCATCTTAGCTGACATCGGAAGCGAATTACATTGTATAGCACCATATTCTTCACAATTCAGAGGATTGTGGAAAGCAGCCATCAAATCATTAAAATATCACTTTAATTGGATTATTGAAAACTAAATCTAACTTATGAGGAATTATCAACAGTTGGTTTTGCATTCGAAGCTTGTAATAGCACACGGCTTTTCACCACAATTCCATCCGATTCAAATACTACTGACACCTATGAGGCTACTGCCACCCACCAAGTGGCCTTTCGGAAGGTTTAAAGAAATACTCTCTGGTAAAGATAACCTAACTAGAGTAGTTATAGTAATGGTGCCGTATAAAAAAAAACATTACAAAACTAAGTGCTCTCTCTTTCTCTAGAGTCTGACTACTCAGAACAAAGATAACCAGAAATTGAGTCTTGTAAAAATCATACATCATGCGCTACCAATTTCAAAGTGCTACCAATTTTTTTACTAAGCTTATAGTTAATATGGCAACAGCTATTAATCGAGTATCCTCATCAAGTCACACACTCTATAATATTCCTAAGTTTATTCATCGACCGAGTCTTTATTTGGAGAACACAGCTGTAAAGATTAGAGAGCAAAGCTGTATTTGAAAGTTGTCAAATGTGCATATAGAGGACCCAACCTATGAGGAATTCACACTTGCCATGCAGAGACTTAAAAGATGAATGGCGGTTACTTTCCATTCATCAGGCATAACTAATTCGCTTTGCGAAGGAAGGCTTTTAAGAAGGCTGTGCCTTAAAGAAGGAGATTGCCCAAAATGCGACAATTACCACGGCATGGCACTATTTTGCTCAGCATACAAATAACTGCGTTTATCATAATATTGAAGAGAATTACTGCCCTGTCGGAGGAAATTGTAGGTGACTACCAAACTTGATCAGTCACTTGATCAAGTTTTAACGATGAGAATGATACTTTCTAAATATTAGGGAACAGCTCGTGATTTACATCAGGTGGACTTTAATTTCCAACAACCCAACGAGATAGCTTATGATTTGCTTTGCGATGTCTGGGAATACCTGACAAATGGGAACCGCGCAGAACTGGACATTTTAAAACTGCATATTTCAAAATAGGATTTGACAAAACCAGATAAGGTACAAAATTGGATATTTCAATATGAGATAAGGTACAAAATGAGATATGGTACAAAACTGGATATTTCAAAATTGGATAATTCAAAACGAGATAAGGTACAAAACGAAATATGGTACAACACTGGATATTTCAAAACAGGATATTTCGACATGTGATTTAAACTTAAAATGATTTTTTAGGAAAGTTCTGGAATATGGCCAATTAGGGAGGAACTCGGTGATTTCTTAACCGATTTTAATGAAATTCGATATGTAAGATGAAAATGGGATTTTAAAATGATTTTTTGGGAAAGTTCTGGAATATGGCTAGTTAGGAAGGAACTCGGCGAGTTCTTAACCGATTATGATGCAATTCGATATGTAGGATGAAAATTGGATTTTAAAATGATTTGTTGGGAAAGTTCTAGAATAAGGCCAGTAAGGTTCCATACTTGAATATTTCTAAGGAGAGAAATAGAATTTTCCTTCACTTAATGTTTTTTTTCTTTAATTGTATAATTAAATTTGATTTAAAAAACTTTTTTGGGAAAACCTCTGGAATATGGCCAGTAAGGTTTTATACTTGAATAATTTTAAGCAGAGAGAAAAAATTTTCCTTCACTTAATGTTTTTTTTTCATTGCTGCTTTTCTCATCTTATTAAAATAATCATTGACTTGAAAAAATCATTTTAAAATCCAATTTTCATCCTACAAATCGAATTTCATCATAATTGGTTAAGAACTCGCCGAGTTCCTTCCTTACTGGCCATATTCCAGAACTTTTTCAAAAAATCATTTTAAAATCCCATTCCCATCCTACATATAGAATTTCATCATAATCGGTTAAGAACTCACCGAGTTCCTTCCTAACTAGCCATATTCCAGAACTTACCAAAAAATCATTTTAAAATCATATTTCCATCCTACATATAGAATTTCATCATAATTAGTTAAGAACTCGCCGAGTTCCTTCCTAACTGGCCATATTCCAGAACTTTTCTAAAAAATAATTTTAAGTTTAAATCACATGTCGAAATATCCTGTTTTGAAATATCCAGTTTTGTACCGTATCTCGTTTTGTACCTTATCTCGTTTTTCAATATCCAGTTTTGAATTATCCTGTTTCGTCAAATCCAGTTGTAAAATATCCAGTTTCGACCGGTACCCCTGACAAATATGTGTTTATGTAAAATGACAGTAATGCAGTCACAATGTGGTGTCGAAGGTGATAACAAGTTCATGTTAGAATTTATGTTTCGTAAAAGTAAATTATCTCAGGACAACATTTTATACCATCAGTTCAATCAGGTTTTGGCATTTGCAGATTCAAAGTTGAATAAAATCTAACAAAATTCGCGCATAGACGAAATATTGCGAAGAAAAGGGTGGCATGTTTCCTTTGACCATACTTATATTTTTACGCTACACTCTCGAGTTCCATTATTAAATCATGGTTAAAATGTCTAATAGAGTTTTAGACCCTAGTTAATTAAATTCTTTGTGTATTTAAAGACCGGTCGTTTACATACCCATTGAATTTAATCGAAACAGCAAGATGTATTTATCTCAAACGCAAGTGTTCAGACATAGGTTTAAGTTGTACAACAAAACACCATTTTTAACTTACAAACTTCGTGCCCAAATAAAATTTTCAACTAAATCCATCATAAATTAAACACTTATATAATGTCGAAATAATCTTAAGAAAATTTTCTTTGCCGTCTTATTTTTATTTATTTTTTCATTCAGTTTAATTCACTGATTGTCATAATATGGTTTTTCATATAAAATAACACAGTATATTATATACATACATACATACAGTACACACAAATATTCGTATATATACAATTTAATTCCATTCTTAAATCCATCTCGAACCGACCACAAGAAGAGACGAAAAAACAAATCTTTCACGAAATATATCGGATCCATAAATAAAACAACAATTCATTTAAATTGGAAATGCTACAATTATCCTTTTTCTTAAGTTTTACGAAAACTCTGTTATATTGGAAAATTCATAAAGACTTTTTGTGGTGTGGTATACACTGGTTTTGTGTAAAATTATATATGTGCTATATATTTATGAATGAAAAACATATTTTTTTTGTTGCTAATATGTTTTATGATGAAAAATGAAATCGATTTTTCTGTTATTAAAAAGTTTAATAACTTGAATTATATATATATATATATATATATATATATATATATATATATATATATATATATATATATATATATATATATATATATATATATATATATATGTATATATATATATATATATAATATATATATATATATATATATATATATATATATATATATATATATATATATATATATATATATATATATATATATACAGAGATTCCATTCGAAACCGATCACGAGTTGTCCTGACCCTTTTAGAATTTCCCTTTAGAAATCAATGCACAGTTCTCCTTTAGTACATAAGAAAATGAGAAGTGAAAATTATAAACAACAAAAATTTCAAGAATTTTCAGTGAAAATTTCTGAGGAAATATTTATGCTTCCGTGCAGTTCCGGGCATGCCGATAATGATATACCAGGCGATAGTATTGAAATGATTCAACAATTACGAGAAAAATATGGAATGTCTCCAACAACAAATGAAAACTATATGATTTTAACATCGATACCAAAAAGCTGGCCTATTCGGAAAATTCAAGATGAGTTTGGTGTGTCTTATTATATGGCAAATAGAGCAAAACAGATTCAAAAAGAAAAAATGATCAACACCGACCACCAAAGTGGGATCAACAACTCTTAATCAAGAAATAGCATTGCTGGTGCAGAAATTTAATACAGATGACAAAATAAGTCGAGTATGTGCTGGAAAACGAGATTTCGAGACAATGTCATAAGAAGGAGTTATTATTACAAATCAGCGTAGATTGATTCTTTGTAATTTGAAGGAAGCTCATCAAATACTTAAAAAAATCTATCCAAAAACAAAAATTGGATTTTTTTAATTTTGCTGCGCTTTGTCCAGGGTACTGCGTATTAGCGAACTCTATCGGCACACATATATTTGCGTCTGCATATATCATCAAAATATTAAACTTATGTTTAATAAAATCAAATCTATGAACCTTTTATCACACGAAGAGGGAAGTTATCAAGATCTTATTTCGCAGATTATTTGCGCTACTCCAAGCACATTATGCTATTTAAACGAATGTCCAACCTGCCCGAGAACCGATAATATTCTTAAGGATTTATCTGCAAAATTTCTACAAAGATGAAATAACATTCAAGCAGTGGCAGAAGGTAGATCGATGCACCATGAAAACAGTAACTGTATCATCATTGGTGTTATAAATGCACTAAATTATGGATTCTAATTATTTTGTATGTTGTGTACTACCAAAAGAATCTAGTACTAATTTATTTTATATAATTGAACTAATTTAGTACCTGTTTGTTTTGACCTTTATAATCACAACAAAATTGTCAAATTATCTTTCTTTTTATATACCAGCATTCAGCGGGAGATAACGTGTATAAGAATTAAATTAAATTAAATTAAAAGATAAATATATTAAAATAGTATATTTCAATAAGTTAATTTATTAGTGATAAATTATAAAAGTGGCGACGAAGATGGGATTATAAAATAAAAAATAAATAATACCGTGGAATAAACAGGAAAGTGATCATACTGTGAATTTACAGCAATAATATGGATAAAGCGGTAGTTGAAGATCTGTTAAAAAAACAACAAATTTGGATGGATACAATACTGAATAATCAACAGAAATGGCTGGAGCAAACTTTAAAAGAAAACCGAAAAGTTAGTGTTCCAAGCACAGTTTCAATTTCACCGTTTCGAGCATTCGAGAAGGAGAAGGAAAGTTTTGAAGATTATGTAGCACAGCTGGAACAATATTTTTGTGCTAATAATGTAGAACAAGAAGACAAGAAACGCTCTTATTTTCTAGCGTGGGTCGGAACCGAAACATATCATAACCTAAACAAAATTTATGGTGAAAAAGATTTCAAAAATGAATCATTTGCAGACATTATAAAATCGCTTTCGTCTTATTTTAAATTGAGCATGCATATTTTAGCTGCGAGGTGCTCGTTTTTACAAATAAAAATGAAACCACGACAATCATACAGTGAATGGGTTGCAGATTTACGTTTGGCAGCACGTGATTGCGAGTTTAAATGCAGTGGCGATCAGTGTACTGAGTCATTTACAGACTTCATGATTCGCGATATGATTGTGTTGCATACACCACACGAGGCAGTACGTATCGCATGTTTAAACAAAACAAACCCATCGTTAGACGAAGTGTTAAACATTGCACATGTTTTCGAATCTACGCAACAAACAGTTCAAATAATAAAAGGTGACCTAGAAAACACGTGTGAAGTAAACCAATCATACGACAATAAGCATCGTTCACGATCTTCGAACAGTAATTATAACATAACATACAAAGCGGCACAATCGTATAGAAATAACAATACAAGGTTCAGGGTGAAGGGGCTTCGATCATGCCCTGGTTGTTTAACATACCATAGTAGAGAGTCATGTAAATTTTTACATGAAGATTGTCACATATGTGGGAAACGAGGACACATTGCTTCAGTTTGTTTAAGTAGACGCAATAAAACGAAGGAGAGAAGTCCATCACGACAACGAAATCCATCAAGTCAACGACATAGTTCAAAGGAATATGCACAGTCTCTTGATGTCGTATCACAACCGGAGTTATTTGACGAAGTTCTGCAAGTGGAGGATTCGCCGGTAATTTCCGGGGGACGGAAAATATATTTATTGATCAGAGTAAACGGAATAGACATGCGATTTTTGTTGGATACGGGAGCTACTGTATCAATGATTGGGCTTCATGGCTACCAACAGTTGGGGGAACCACCATGTGTAGCAACTACAACAATATTAAACTCATATGGAAACAAAACGGTTCCTGTTAAAGGAATACTGCATGTTAAAGTGCTTTACAACAATATAGAGAAACAATTGCCATTACTTGTGACATGTAGCCCTGGAGGAGCTAATATTTTGGGGATGAATTGGTTTGATGAACTTCAGTTCCAAGTTCAACTCAAAGAGATTGATCGTCATGTTCAGCAAGCGCTAACAATACATACTGGCACCGATTTTAAGTCGTACGAAACCAAAATACATAAACTTTGTCAGGATTTTAAAGATATTTTTGAACCAAATTTAGGACACTGTTTGAATTTTAAAGTGCATTTACAGCTAAAACCAAACTACACACCAAAATTTTTCAAGGCACGGCCTCTTGCAATTTGTGAAATGGAGACAGTTAAGAACGAAATCAATAGATTGGAGGAAACTGGAGTTTTGAAACCAATCCGTTTTAGCCAATGGGCCGCTCCAGTTGTGATTGTCAGAAAGCCTGATAAATCAATTCGACTATGCGCCGATTTTAAGATCAATGTTAACTCTCAATTATGCATTGAGCAGTATCCAATACCACGAATAGAGGAAATCTTTCAAAAAATAGGAAAGGGCAAAGTATTCTCAAAGATAGATCTTTCGGAAGCTTATTTACAATTGGAATTAGATCAGGAATCGAAAGAGATAATGGTCATCAATACACCTTTTGGATTGTATCAGTTCCAAAGGTTACCTTATGGAGTCGCAAGTGCACCAGCTATATTTCAAAAATTTATAGAAATGATAATCGTAAATATACCTCAGTGCGTCAATTATTTAGATGATATCGTAGTGACTGGGAGGTCAGAAGAAGAACACTTGTCTAATTTGGAAGAATTATTTAAACAGTTAAAATTAAATGGGCTACGATGTAAAATGTCAAAATGTAATTTTATGCAACGTGAGATACAATATTTGGGACATATTATTAGTGGCGATGGTATTAGACCATCAGAATCGGGGATTAGGGCAATTCAAGACATGCCAACACCAAAAAACCTAAAAGACGTGCAAGCTTTTCTGGGGAAGGTACAGTATTATAATAAATTTTTTAATAACCTTTCTCAAATTTCAGCTCCGCTAAACGAGCTAAGAAGGAAGAACGTAGAATTCACATGGAAGCAACCTCAAGAAGAGTCGTTTAACAGAATAAAAAAACAAATTATTGATGCCACTAAACTAACCCACTATTCTGAGAACCTCAAATTAGTTCTTGCTACGGACGCTTCAAGTCAGGGTATTGGAGCCGTCATATCCCATATATTCCCGGATAATTCAGAACATCCGATTGCATTTGCATCAAAGACGTTGGACGAAGCGCAGCGCAAATATAGCCAAATCGAAAAGGAGGCACTATCGATCATTTTTGGAGTAACCAAGTTTCGTCAATACCTTTACGGGCGACAGTTCGAATTGGTAACCGACCATAAGCCCTTACTCTCCCTTTTCAACCCAGGAAAGAATTTGCCAGTCATGACCGCTAATAGATTGCAGAGATGGGCAATCATATTGATGGCATATACCTATACCATTCGGTATAAACCAACTACAAAACACAGCAATGCGGATGCTCTTTCCCGATTGCCTGCGGGTCCTGATGTCGAATTTGACAAATCGGAAGAGGCTGAAGTGATAACAAACGAAGTGTATGAGGTTGAACTTTCTTCATTTCCCATCGATGCTGAAACCATTGCAAATTATACCCGTGAAGATAATATTCTACGAGAAGTGTTAAGACATATTAAGGAAGGATGGCCCGAAAATACGACGAAATTACAAGAATCGATGATACCCTACAGTACTAGGCAGAACGCACTCTCTGCCCACAATGATGTAATTCTGCTACACACTGATTGCATTAGAGTAGTTGTTCCTGAGATATTGCGAGGCAGAATTTTGGAAA
Organism: Tipula confusa; assembly: GCA_963556175.1. Lineage (NCBI taxonomy): Eukaryota > Metazoa > Arthropoda > Insecta > Diptera > Tipulidae > Tipula > Tipula confusa. Next base: position 48,981,128 of record OY744475.1, on the reverse strand, counting down.
TGCTTCACGATGGGCATTGGGGTATTGTAAGGACGAAACAAATTGCTCGGCGTTATTGTTGGTGGCCAAAACAGGACGTAGAAATAGAAGTGATGGTAAGACAATGTAGAAATTGTCAAGAATGTGCAGCAGCGCCAAAGAAGGAATTTAAAAGTTGGCCAGTAGCATCTAAACCGTGGGAAAGAATCCACATAGATTTCGCAGGCCCATTTCTTAATTCAATGTGGCTATTATGTATAGATGCTTATTCGAAATACCCTTTTATAGTGAAGACGTCTGATATTACTACAAAGTCAACTATTCGCGCTTTGCAAGCAATATTTTCTATAGAAGGTCTTCCTGATTGTCTTGTTAGTGATAATGGTACATCATTAACATCAGAAATATTTGCTCAATTTTGTGAGAATAATGGAATTTCACACCTTACTACAGCGCCTTTCCATCCATCATCGAATGGGGAAGCTGAAAGATTCGTTAGGACTTTCAAAACATCCATGAAGAAGAATATAATTGATGGCGGTTCTACGGATGTTGCACTGCTTAAATTCTTAAGTAGTTATCGATTTTCACCGGGGTTAAGTGGAAAATCACCCTCGGAATTATTCCATGGACGTCAGCCCAAGACTATACTTCATCTGATGTTTCCGCGAACATCCTCAACGCCCCAACAAAATGCGGCTAAGTTTCAACCTGGAGATGATGTGTACATCAAGAACTTCAACAAACAAAGAAAATGGCTGCAAGGGAAAATACAAGAACAAGTAGGCAACATGATGTATCTGATCCAAGTCAATGGAGCAATCGTCAAACGGCATCAGAACCAGATTCGCTTGCGAACACCGAAACCGTATGATTATCAGTTGGCAGAAGGGATTCTCAAATCAAATGAATCACAGAATCAGGCTAACGACGAGAGGAAACGTAGGAGTGCATCGGAATCAGATGTTTTGGGAATAAGAAACATACCCAGAAGATCTGAACGAGAAAGAAGACCCATTGTTCGTTTTCAGCCATAAAAAACCCGTTAACTACATCATGGAAAAAACTAAGCGGAGAGGAATGTTATAAATGCACTAAATTATGGATTCTAATTATTTTGTATGTTGTGTACTACCAAAAGAATCTAGTACTAATTTATTTTATATAATTGAACTAATTTAGTACCTGTTTGTTTTGACCTTTATAATCACAACAAAATTGTCAAATTATCTTTCTTTTTATATACCAGCATTCAGCGGGAGATAACGTGTATAAGAATTAAATTAAATTAAATTAAAAGATAAATATATTAAAATAGTATATTTCAATAAGTTAATTTATTAGTGATAAATTATAAAAATTGGCTTTCACAGATAAAGTGGGTGAACAACTACACAACATAGTACCACATTCGCTTATTGCAAAACAATAAGCAGATTACCTGAAATATAGAAAATTAAATGCAACAACTGATGAACGTATAGTTATATGTGACTTTTCTAAAAACTATTCATTTGTAGTTCAGGATGTGGTTCAAGGATTTCATTGGTCGAATGTTCAATGTACAATACATCCATTTGCCTTGTATTATAAAAACGGGGAAACCGGTCATAGGATGGAAACCGATAGTAGTTTGGAATTCACAAGCTTGATAGCTATATCTGAGGCGCCAAAACAATCATATAGCTGTGAGATTGTTTATTACCGGCCTAGTTAATTTTTCAACAAATTTCTCTTTAACCTAAATCAAATAACTCCACAAAAATTTAAAAATTTGAAATTTTATTAATCTCTAATCAAACTATATCTGTGTTTAAACTTAATTTAAATGAAAAAACAATTTCTAAACTAAAATCATTCCGTGGTTACATCGATAACAACTTGACCTGGGATTCAAACTTACTTTCCAACTCGGAATTCGTAGATACTAGAATCGAACATGGAGTATGTTAAGTGTACCTCAATTGTTACGATCAATATCATTACGTGTTCCGGTTCCTGTAACGGCACTTATCACTACAGTTGTGCCAATATTGAATATTGAAGCTAATGGCTAAGTTATCTGCTATAGATAATAAAGCTACGGTTTCAACTATGCTGATGAAATAACTTCTTGCACTGGATTAAAGCGTTCGTCATGTGCTGCTGTAGCTGCAGCTCGTTTACCTGTGGATACTTTACGGTCATCCAGTATTTCTAGGTAAATTTTATCAAAAAAAGTGATTTGTAATAGTAAAACTGCCCTCTTAGAGACTGTGCCTTCAACTGCTCGTATTATCAGAGCTTTATCATCTGACAATGAGGATACTGAAGCTAATGCTGTGCCTACTAATTCTTTAAGGTCCTTCAAAGTTGGCAAAATTAGTTCATAGAAAATACCTTACAATCGTGACGAAACTATTGAACCTAGGTTTTAGATTCATCTAACCAGGTTTGAGCCTGAAACTTTGAAGAAGGATGTCTTATTAATGACGAATACTTGTTTGGGTTCCGAGAACTGCAAAATTGACAAACTCATCCCTAAAAATTGTTAACTACAAAATTTAGAATATATTTGTTTTAAATTGGGTGTTAATGCTGAATTACGGGAAAAACCACTTATTCCTAATACCTGGCCAACTAGTATATTCATCCGACCGTTTGATTTAAATTTTCAGACATCATGACCCTCACGAGCCAAAATTAGGAAACCTATTAAAAATTTCAACCTTGCAATAGTTTAAGGAGTAATAGTTTAGATAGTATAACCCTTCCAAATGGCAACTTGCAGGTATTTGATAATTTTTCATTAAAATGTGGTCATTTAAATGTTCGTAGTTTAGTGAAACATTTCGACGAGATTAGTATTATGTTACATGTTCGGCAATTTAATGTTTTTGCTTTGTCTGAGACTTGGCTAAGTAATAAAATTACAAATAAGTCTCTTTCCATTAATAATTACAAGTTGTTACGTTGTGATCGTCTTTCTAGGTCAGGTGGTGGTGTTGGTTTATATTTTCGATCTCATTTAGAAATAAAATTAGTATCTTCTGGTTCCTTTGGTAAAATGGAATTTTTGGCTTCTGAGTTTATAGGTTATTTTGGTAAAATTCTTTTGTTGGTAATTTATAACCCACCTCCTATAGCAAGTGATGATATCACGAATATAAATGCTATTTTTAAAGATTTTTTGCCGCGGTATGTTAAAATGATTTGCTTTGGTGATTTTAATTACAATATGGTAGCCAATAATCCTCTAACTATTTGTTTAAATAGAAATAATTTATACTTTTTACCATTTAAACCTACAAGGATTAACAGTATTCTAGAGTATAAGTTATGTAGTACTAGGGCTAAAATATTTTATCAAGTTGTTCCAAATTATAAAGAAATTGATAATGAACTTTTTACAAAAAGTTATTTTTCGCTTGATTTGGTAAATTTTTGGTTTTATCCAAATGTAAATGACATAATTGAAAATTTTAATTCAAATCCTGTACATTTAAGGTTCTATTTATGTTCCTCGCAAGATAAGTAGTAATAAATGCTCTACTGCTCCTTGGATAAACACTTATATTTTGTTTATAATGAAGCGTAGAGATCTAGCTTTCAAAAAATTTAAAAAATCTGGTTTAGAACTTGACTTCAAATCTTTCAAATATTTTAGAAATAAAACAAATAAAATAATTAATCAAGCTAAATAAAACTTTTATTTTGGAAATTCTGCATTTAACTCTAAATAGATATGGTACAATTTAAAAAAACTTGGAATTTCATGCGCAGCTAGTGATGCGATCATTGAATTTTCCCCTGACGATATATTAACGTCTATCAGCAAATTTTGCAATTTGTTAGGAGTTTTACCATTACCTAATATTGGTTCTGATAATATGAACAAAGTTGATGATTTTATTTTTGATTGTGTAGATGAGTTTGCAGTGTTAGCCTTCAAGCAGTTAAATCGAATATGATAGCATATGATGGGGTTGATTTCAAAGTATTAAAATTATTTATCCACCTAATTCTTTCACACGTCACTTTTATCATCAATCAGTGTTTGACATAATCAGTTTTTCCAAATTTATGGAAAGTTGCATCTATTATTCCTTTACCAAAAAAAGTTAAAATTTCTAGCGTGTGATATGCGTCCTATTAATATTTTACCTGCCCTTTCTAAAGTTATGGAGAGAATTATGCAAAAGCAAATATATGAACATCTTCAAAAGTGTGACTTTTTATGTAAGTTTCAATCAGGATTCAAATCTGGTCATAGTATCACCTCAGCTTTGCTACATATTATTGATGATTTATCTGATATGTTAGATGAAAACAATTCATTTGTTTTATTAGTTCTCTTGGATTTTTCGAAAGTTTTTGATAGTGCAAACCATACCCAGTTACTTCAGAAACTTTTTTTGTACTATAAATTTTCAAGTTTATCGATAAGCTTATTGCACTCTTATTTAAGCAACCGTAAGCAGTTCGTGCAGTGTGGTAATTAACTGTCAACTATTAGTGACGTTGCTGCCGAAGTTCTGCAGGGTTCTATACGTGGTCCCTTGCTTTTTTTATTTATATAAATGATCTTTCATGGCACATTCATAATTGCAGGTTTCATTTTTATGCTGATGTCTTGCAGCTTTATGTTGGTGGTAACATTTCTAATTTGAACGAGGTTGTGCAGTATCTTAACTGTAACCTCAAAAGCTATTCTTTATGGGCCAAAAATAATTATCTTTTACTTAATCCACGTAAGAGTAAACCTTTATTACTTTCTAGAAATAAATCAGTTAACTTTACACCGTCACTTTTGTTAGACAATGATCTCATCACTTTTTTGTTCCACAAATTAATAATTTGGGACTTATTTTGAATTCAAAACTGTCTTGGGTTGATCATGTAGAGTCGGTATGCCAACGAGTAAACTATAGTTTGTATAAGCTTAGGTTGGTAAAAAAATTTTGTCCAAGAAGTTTACGCATTTATTTAATAAAAAGTTTGGTTTTACCTATTTTTACTTATTGTGACGTAATTTTTAATAACTGTGACAGTTCTTCGAACCGCTTACTTGAGGTTATTTTTAACAATTGTACTCCCTACAAGCTCACATCAAAATTACCTTTTACACCTCCAGTTCCCATTTCGACCGCCAATAAGAATCCTCACTAGTCAACACACATTCATCTGCCGTTCCATTCCGAATCAAGCACAAATTGACTCAGAAATTTTAGAATTAAGATTTAAAAATGTAAATAATAAAAAAAAATAAAAAATATTTAATATTTCATAATATTAAAGTTTGTAATGTAAATTTTATTGTTAAAACCACAGATAACTATAACAGATAGACATCGTGTATGGCTCAAATTTACACAAGTAAATTCATTCTACGTAAATTAATGCAACCGAAATCTAACCAAACCTATAAAAAGGAATATTTTCGTTAATTTTTTTTTTGCACACGATTATTCTATTTTATAAAAAATAAAACAAAAATTTTCATATTTTCTTATAATATTTAGGTTTGGTTTTTTGTTTTATTTTTTTAAACAATCAAATAGTGGTGCGAAAAAAAGACACGGGTGAAAATATGCATTTTTATGTGTACATCTATTTTTTGTTTGGTTAGATTTCGATTGCATTAATTTATGTAGCATGAACTTACTTGTGTAAATTTGAGCCATACAAAATGTTCATCTGATACAATTATCTGTGGTTAAAACTATATAGTTAGTTAAGTTTTGCCATGTTGAATTAAAATTTTCGATCCAAGTAAACGGACGTGTAAACTTAAAAATTAAAAAAATGTCTTCACTATAAAACTTGGGTGGTGGGGTGCGCTTTAATATGGTAGGAGTTGATCGTCTAAAGCCATGACTTTCGTGGACTCTGTAAAGATTACCAAATGTGTCTAGTATACCTCCACGTGGTAACATCCAGGCGACGTTTTTAAACATCGGCTAAATACTAGAGGCGAGTGGCGTACACTATAAATATTCAATATGCAATGTATAAAACAGAAGGAAGAAATACGACAGCTGGTAGACCAATGGAAGCATTGAGCAATCCACTCTCTGACGAGACTGGCTTTAAGGATTCTGGGGAGGGCCGAACCTTGCATATACAAAATAATAAGAATATGAAAATAATAAGAGCAATTCCCAAATAATATGGGCGCAACAGCGGCAATCCAACAAACAGGTATAACAACCTTATATAATTATAGTGAAACATCTGTTCTGGAATGTAGTATTTCAGAAAAAGAGCGAATGTTATACAAACAATGGTCACAAGGAACTGATGAGAAAAATCAGCAAAGCATTATTATTTTCAATTTACAACAACAAATTAAAGAACTAAAAAAAAATGACGCAAAATAAAGCAGCATAAAATCCAAGCTAAGCCATCAACAAAGCAGAACCAGAATACCAAAGTTAATGTCAACAATGGTGAATGTCAAACAGAATCACCAATGATACAGAACCAACAAACATATAACTAACATTTATAAGATCACTAGTTTATTGGGTTGTAAAGTGGAAATTTAGCCACTTAGAAAATCTAAATTAGTTCCGCAATGCAAAAAATGTTAAGCATATGGACACACGCAAAAATATTGTGGCAAACTTTCAAGATGTGTATAATGTGCCGGACACCACCTAACTGGGGAATGTGACAATCCGCAAGTTCATCTGAAGTGTGTACACTGTGGACAAGGTCATCCTGCTAATTATGGAAGTTGTATTGTTGCAAAAGAAATTCAGAAAATTAGGAAAAATAAAACTCAAATGTATGGTAAGGCAAACCGATGAGAGTTAGAAAAGATATTCTCAAGAAATTAACAAAATTTGATGAGAGGCTATAAAAATTGGAAGATAAAGAATTGGGAGCTAAACCCAAATCCACACAAAAATGAATAGCACAATGAAAATCATGTCATGGAATACTAATAGTTTGCTCCGACATCAGCAAGAACTACAAGCAGTCCTCGACATTGAGAATATGTATGTGTGTCTTATTTTGGAAACACATTTTACTAAACAATCCTACATAACATTTAAAGGCTATTGCGTATATCACCCTATTCATCCAGATAACTCAGCCAGAGGAGGAAGTTCAGTAATCTTAAAAAAAATATCCAACATTTTGAAGAAGAAAAGAAAAAGAAGAAATTCAAGCCACAGTGGTTTATATAAAAATCAACAACTTTCCTATTGTTGTGGCAGGATTATACTGTCCACCAAGACATTCTATATTAAAAACAAACAATACTCAGAGTTTTTCAAGCATCTGGGAAAAAGATTCATAATAGGTGGTGACTTTAATGCGAAGAATACTCACTAGATTAACTACAATTAAAGGAAAATTGCCATTAAAAAAAATGGAAGTGAATCCATTTCAACAGGAAAACCAACATATTGGCCAACTGACCCAGAAAAAATATCTGACCTGATCGATTTTTTTTATAACCAAAAACATTTCTAATAATTTTATGAAAGTCGAAGAAAGCTAACATATGAGGAAAATTTCAAAGTACACCTAAATCAAAGAATACGTTTGAAAGTTGCTTTAAAAACTATGGATCAACTCGACATAGAAGTAGAAAAGTTCATTACGGAAATTCAACAATCAGCATGGGAAAGTACTCCAGAAATCAAATCAAGGCTAAAAGGAAATAGCTATACAAAAGAAATTAGAAATCTCCTTAGGGATACCCGTAAATCCAGAAAAAAGTGGCACCAAACTAGAGCTCCACAAAACAAAAAAAGACTAAACAGTCTCACTCAGCAATTAACAAGAGAACAATTAAAAAATGTGTCAGTTAATTTCTACATAAGTAAGTTGACGAATGACAGTAATACGGATTTTTCGCTCTGGAAACCAATTTAAACTCTGGGAGACAATAATACTGATTCATCCTATCAGGGAAATTGATGGCAAAATATATTTCAACCTCATAAATGTGAAGTACGAGAAACATTGGATGAAAACATAATACAAATTCTCGAAGATGTCATACCTACCTATACATCGCCTACTGAAAGAAAACACTGGGGTTTGACCTGATTACTGGAAAAATAATAAAGCAGCTACCGAGAAAAGATATGATAAAGCTAACTAATATCATAAACGCTGCATTCAGTTTAAAATATGTGCCAACACTTTGGAAAGTGGTTGAGGTTATCCATAATTCCCAAATTAGGAAAACCGCCACATCTAATAACATCGTATAGGCCCATATCGTTGTTGCTACAACATGGCTGTTATTTTTAATGCAGATGATTATGCTTTATTCTATAAAATGATGCCAGACCGGAGTCTAGATGAAAAAGTTGATGTTTGTAAAAGTGGTAAAAAATCAAAAGAGCGCCTTACAATTTTATTGTAGTAAAATAGTAAATAGGGTATTGTAGTAGCTCCGGGGAGAAATTCAGGCCACTAGTAATTAGTAAAGCCACAAAACTAAGGATTTTTAAGGCGCTTAATATGAAACATTTGCCGGTAATTTGGAAGTCAAATAAGATGGCTGTATGACGTCCGACTTATTAAGTGACTGGAATAGAACTATTAACGACGCCTAATACGAAGAAAAAATAGAAATTTTTTAATGATTGATAATTGTAATGATTGATAATTGTCGATATACCAAAAATTGGACAATTGATCTAATTTAGAATTTTTTTTGCCACCCAATTTAACTTCAAAATTACAGCCCTTAGACACAGCCTAGGCCATCATAAAAAATTGTAAGTCACATTATCATAATAAAATAGGACAATAGGACCAATAAAGCAAGCTTGTTGGCAAAAAATATTAACGTTTTCGACGAAAAGTGCCATTTTAGCTTTGCAGTGACCAATTGATGATCACTACCTACAAATTTGGGAGCCGACCGATAAGATCTCAAATCTTGGATGACACGAAACATTCCTTTAGAAATTAACACATAGTCAATTTCACTTGGGGACGTGTTACGAGGATGTGTTCATATGTTTCCAAGCGGATATTTTTATGAGGCACAATGAGGTCATGTGCGCCCACAAGGTACATCATTCTTTCCCCATTATCGGTCGCTATAGCGTGTCGGGAGAACGGACCTATGTTTTCACATAAGTCAGTCTGATTTTTTTCAGCTCTAGCATTAAAGACACAAAGGTAATCTGTTTTCATTTTATTTTATTTAGAATTTTCCAATTTAATTTCTCTATAATATAATAATTGTAAATATATAAATCGAACATAAATATTAATTATTATCGTAGTTCCTAAATTGTTGTTATCATTCAACCAATACATTATGCCATTACTAGAACTATCTATAGTATGTAGGTATGCTACTTAGGTGGATGTCTACCTTATTTTTTTGGTTTCAGTGATATATATATATATATATATATATATATATATATATATATATATATATATATATATATATATATATATATATATAACGTTATTAAATCGGAAGGATATACAACATAAAACGGACGAAATCCTAAACACATCATAATAAATCAATATCGACTATCGATTTACAGTCAAAAAATTTGTTGTAGTATATACAAAACATAAAAATAAAACTGACACAAATATAGCACCCAATGTCTATATAAACTTGGTAACGTACTGTCGAATTGATCCATTTTAATAAAAGGTTGTAGGTGGTAAATTGGTAATTTAATTTTAATTTATTTGGATAACACTTTCGGAATTACTTTTTTATTTAAATAAAGTATCACCACCAGTCACCACCACCAAAATAATTGTATGTTAAATTGTGTGTGTATTATATATATATGTATATATATATATATATATATATATATATATATATATATATATATATATATATATATATATATATATATATAACGGTTGGCTGGTGGGGTATATTATATGTATATATAGGGTTAATATTTTTTTCAAATATTTAGTTGGAGACAACCAAAAATTATAAGTCAACAAAACCGATTAAACTATAAATAAATGAGTAAATATTGTAACTTTCATAAAATTATTAATCATCATCAACATCATCATCGCAAGACATTAAACCGAACCCAAACATATAAATTTAATACATTTTTTAGTTGATTTTCATGAAAGCTTAATTCGAAATTATTCGATTTTTGTTTTGTCATACAGTAAAAACTGCGTATGTCGACCACTAAAAATCCCATTAATTTTGATAATAAGTGGTCGCTGTGATGCTTGTCGTAGAATACCCGTTGCTTGTCGTAGAATAACTTTAACTGCTGGATTGACCATTGCTTCCTTGATTTTTAAAACTTCATACCGTTTATTTTTACCAGATTCGCACAAAAATTGGCATTTGTGTTTAGAATTATTTGACAAATCACCATGGAAAGTTGTAAGATTATTTGTGAAGTGTACATGTTTGAAGACAGTCAATATCAGTTGAATTTATTCACAATCCAGTGATCAAACCGGGAGTATGAAAAAATGTAACAATTGGTGACAGCGGTGAGATTGTAAATATTTAAAATAATTATGGTTAAGTTAACATATAAACGATTGTGTGAGAAGTTGGCTCTTCGTGATTTGCCAACCAGCCGTAATAATTGTGAGTTACTAATAAAACTCCGTGAAGCCATAATGAATGACGGCTTGGATCCGGATCAACACGAATTCGGCGATAGGGATTGGAAACGACTAAGATGGAGGAGATTATTACGGGTGTGCAGAATGCATTGAAAGAGGAGACAGTCGCTCCAAGAAATTCCGACTTATCAAATTTAATGGCTGCCATGAAAAAAACGATAGAGCACCAGCAACAGCAACAGAGCAGAATGAAGTAATATGAATCAAATGATGAAGGAACAGCAGAGTGAAATGAAGTTGTCTAACGAACGAGTTTAAAAAGACAAACCATAAACCGTCGGAAACGGCCAAAATAAAATGGACGAAAAACTTATTTAATTGTCTGCTACTATCAGAAGTGTAAAAATAAATTACAAGAGAACAAGTTGATCAAAAGTTAGAAAACAAAGCTGAACATGTCGAACTAAAACTTCAACAGACAGTTCAACGTCTTGAAAAGGAGTTACTTGACGTCAAAATAAACGGATAAATGTCGCAAATAGTGGAACATGTTCAATCAAACTAAAGCATCCGCCCTCGAATGGAACAACATCGTTTGGCAAATTCAAGCTATAATTTGAAACAGCAGCCACCAGAAATTGTTGGATGGAAGAGGGTCGCGCTGCATTGCTAATTGTAGCATTAAAATGAACTGCAGCTGAGACTCTACAGATCGTTCCAGAAAATGTGGATGGGGATTACGGCAGAGTAATGCTAATTTTGGAGCATAAATATGTAGGTTATCATAAACGAAAGCACTATAGGATGGATCAAAAGAGTGGGGAATCAATATAAGAGTATGCGACAGATATCAAGAGGTTAGTGTATCTAGCACATTCCAACATAGCTCCAGACTACACGGAGAGAATTAAGATCATTGCATTCATTGATGGTTTACCGAGACTAGAAGAGCTGTAGTGTTGTCTCCAACAACGTTCGAAGAGATTATTGTCTACGCATTAACCAACGAGACGGCGTATCAAAATAAAAAAAATTAAGCAATCAAAATAAAAAAAATTAAGATAAGTAATTCTAGTGATAGAAAGAGACAACATCTAGTCATCAATGAAATTCAAAGATTTCAACCGAAAGATCAGATGCTGAGCTTGTTACAAAACAAACCACATTTTAATAGATTGTGTAGAGTGGTGAATTTGACCAAGGGACAAAAAAAGCAACGAGAGATGGAAATGTTGGATATGTGACAAGGTTGGTCACTTATCACGGGATTGTAGCTGGAGGAAGGGAGGATTAGCATCCCCTAGACAATGGCGAAGAAGTAATGAGACAGAAGCAATTAATGAGGGCCAAATATCCACAGCGTTATTAAACGAGATTGAACATCATAAGGAAAACGCAAACGGAAATGCCGATGTTTTGCCCGATAGATTCTTATAATGGTTATAATGGTGACTCCGACGTGATTTGAACACGCAGCCTTCTGATCACATCTAAGGCAAGGATAACGTGGTTTACAATAGCACGTAACGCGCAGCCTTTACTTACTAAAATAGACAACATGTCTAATGATGATGAGAGCACACACCAAGGAGTGGCTAATATCTCGGCCACTGGCATTCGTCTGCCAGAATTCTTGGTTACTAATCCGGAATGCTGATTTAAGACGATCGAAATATTGTTCGAAGTGAACAAAGTAACGAGCGATAAGCAAATGTTCGCACAAGCGATTAGTTCCTTATCGCCACAACACGTGGTGATGGGCGACCTCGTTTTGCAGGAACTTCCTGCAACCCGTCAGGTACACTTACCTTAAAAAAATTCCTGATCACAACGCACTCAGACAAAAAAATGGAAGCTCTGTAAATAAAACAGAGATGGGCGAACTACGCCCATCTGACATTTTACGGCGCATTAAAGCACTGGCCACTGACCGATTGAATGCGCTTCTTATAACAACTCTGTGGATCAGAAAACTACCTGAATTTATTCAGATAGCTTTGTTCCCGCTTAAGAGGGGAAACGCACTTTCAAATATAAAAAACCGGTTACACGAGACAACCGTTTCCCTAAGCAAAAGGTCGCATGTAGGGATAACTATTCCCCAAACTAGTAGGTCTACCGGTAGGCACGGCTGACCATAGACCGAATTATACTAGCCGCCTATTTATAAGGAACTGTCAGAAAAAATCACGTTTCTGTCACATTTTTAAGAGACACTGGCGTTGAATATCCGTCAATCCCTATATAACTTACAAAAATCACAGAACTCAAGTCAACACCGACTTAGTTTTGTTAGCCGCCAATGGTACAGCTATCAATACCTAGGGAAGAAAAGTGCCGCAAGTTGATATTGGTCTCGGACGAAATTTTCCACACACAATCACTATTACAATATTAAACCGTCATATCATTGGTGAAAACTTTCTTAAGAAATACAACGGAATTCCAATACTTGATCCAACAAGTTTTATGTCAGCCATCGGCATCACCAATATCATATCTATTACACTTGGCTAAAAAGAAAAATCAAGAGTGGAGGCCATGTGGGGTCTCCAGCAGGTTGAACATGATAACGGTACCTGACCGTTACTCGATTCCCGACATTCAGAATTTCTTTATTCACCTACAAGGTTGCATGATATTCTCGAAGATCGACTTGGTCCGAGCTTAACATCTAATCTCAATCGCACCAGAGAATATTCACAAGACGGCAATTACTACTCCGTTTGGCTTATTCGAGTTTACTCGAATGCCATTTGGACTACGCAATACCGCACAATCGTTTCAATGATTTATCAACGAGATTGTCAAGGATATCGAATTTGTGTTTGCCTACATTAACGACATACTTGTAGCCCCAACTTCGGACGAAAAACACATGTTTTACCTATTATCACTTTCAGCAACTTTCTGAATACGAAGTGCGCATCAAAAGTTCGAAATGCGTTTTCGGCACTAGCTGTCTGGACTTTCTTAGTCAAAAAATTATCTCAAATGTTATTCTGTCGTCTACTGGACGAATTAACGCCATTCGGGAGTTTCCAGCTCCAAAAATAATCAGGCATATACAGCAATTTATCGGCACGGAAAATTACTTCTACAGGTTTATGCCTAAGATAGCGGAAACTTTAGCCCCTATTAACACCTATTTGGCCGTAAAACGCCGAAGAACTTCTTCTGGCCAGATGAATGTCAACAGATATTGGAACAGCTAAAAACCACTTTGGCTCACATTACGCTATTGGCACATCCACGACGCTTAACTTAGTGTCACAACCGACGCCTCGGTCAATGGGATCGGGAGCCGCTTGGATTCTTTTCGAAGAAACTTTCCGATGCTGAAAACAATATTCCGCATTCGATAGAGAGCTACTAGATAGATATCTACCAAGCGATAAAACATTTTAGGTACTATGCCGAAGTTCGATATTTTACAGGCTACACCGAACACAAACCGCTTACTAGAGTTATTTAATCCAAGGCTGACACGACCCGCGTCAAACTCGCCACTTGGATTTTGTGTACCAATTCACGACATACATACAAACATATCCAAAGTAGCGATAAAGTAGTTGCCGATACACTGTCTCGAGTACCACACCATGAATTTTCAGCTGTCGAGACTCATTGTGACATGAAGGAAATCACTAAATATCAAGACTAAATAAAAAAAATCGCTAAATAGCTGACACGAAACTTCAGGATATACTTTCAGGTTCCTTAAAGCAATCAAATTTCAGATGGAAATTTACTGCGGAATTTCACCAGGCAACAATCGTCCGTACATTGCAGAACCGATGCATTTAACTATTTTCGACGCACTGCATAATATTCGCGTCCAAGCAACCGAGCCACGCAGAAACTAATATCTACTATATATTTCTGGCCCAGTATGAATTACGATGTACCCCACTGGGCGAAATCCTGTTTATCCTGCCAAAGATGCATGGTGTTAAGACACACTAAGACCAAACATATGGGCATTTCAGCGTTCCACCGGGACGTTTTGAACATATCCATTAAGATATCGAGGGACCACTTCCACCTTCTAATGGATATACATAATTGCTTACCTGTGTCGATCGTTTTACACGATGGCCAGAACATTTGTCGAGAACTATATTTCCAGATTCGGAGTACTGGTCGTCAGCACGACCGATCAAGGTACACAGTTTGAATCTAAACTGTTTGGTGAGCTAACTATCTTCTAGATTCCAACCAGATCCAAAACACTTCGGACCACCCACAAGCAAATGGTATGGTTGATCGTTTTCACCGCCAGCTAAAACGTAGACCAATCTCTATTCTGAATGTCTTTTCCAAAAGTTCTTAAAAAAATTTATTATTAGGAAGAATACGTATTACGTAGTGATGCTCTCTTTAGATTTTAAAGATCTTTTTTAAAAAAGACACAGTACGTCACAATATCTTATTTTCCAAAATTAAAATGCCTTAATCCATCTGAATACAGTTTCTTGCTTCTGTCATCATAATTCATATTGAATTTTATATAAAGGGTGCGGGCCGAACTCAATGTAAATCGTTTGGTAAGGCAAATCAAAATTATTGCACAATTTACCTTTGGAATCATGCCAAATGTACAGTAAAGGTTTACAGTAATATTTGTAGGCCTAAAAGTGATGGTAAAGGCATTAAAATGAAATGTCAAATAATTTTAGTTGTTTTATCATAATTTGTTTTAATAATTTAAATCAGGGTTTTGAACCCCGAAAATTTTGGGTTCTGGTTCGGGTTCATGTTCTTGAAATCTAATATATTGGGTTCGGGTTCAAAAAACCCCTAACATATTTTTTTAAATTTATTTAAAAAAAAAAATTTAAACGAACAAATAAAATCTTTTTTAATGAATTTTCATTCGATTGGACTAATTAATTTGGGAGCGGAAAAAGTCTAATCCCCACTGAACTGTGCTGATGGAACGTCAATGCTAACTGATCTATAAATCCTAGTTGAATACTTGGATGAACCGAGAAATATTTCATGACAGGTTTAAATCAAATGTTATACAATCGGTTAGATCGCTTTTCATACATAACCTTGTGATGGCACACACAATCAACATTTTTTGCTAATATTAGAGTATAGCTTAGCCTTCAACAAGTGAGCTAGTATCAGATTGTGGATTTTTTTTTTTTATCAACCGAAGTAACAACGCCTTATGATGAAATTTACGAAATCTTGAATTCTAAAACAAAACAATTTGTGGACATTTTCGATTATCCTGAATGCTTTCATCCCCAAGCATTCTGGATAACAGGGCTTTTACGTATAAATGAAACGCATTCTTATAATAAAAGGAGCAATAGTAAAAATCTGTTTTATTTACCGACTGTAAGTGCGACTCGCTCGCAGAATAATCCATTTTACAAAGGTCAAATTCTCTTTAATAAGCTTACACAATCTATGAAAAATGAACCGAGCCTTTAGAAATACCAATCGCTTTTGAATGTGGACCTAATCGCGTATTTAATTATTTTGCATAATCTTGAAATGGGAACGTTATATTATATGGACTTAATTTATTGCCTAGCAAATTCAGACGCTATAACATCGCTATAGCTATTTACTTAAAAAAAAAACTTATTTCACCGAGTGTATTTTTATTATTACCAATAAATATAGGGTCATCTTGTGTCCCCCCTTTTTATGTCAACTTTGAACTTAATTTTTTTTTGGTATATGACACATATTTTTTGAGATATTTACAAAATTCATCTTTCGTGGGACATCCGGAATATGAGAGTTGTTCCTTGGCAGATGAATTTTATATATGTCCTTAAACACGATAAAAAATCTTGGGGTCGATTAGGAAGAAAAGGAACGCAGCTAGTACGTTGGCTTGGTCACGTTCTGCGACCCGATTCTAAAGGAATGATTTTTTAAAAATCTTTTCAAATGACTTTATTGAATTGATAAATTTAAAAAAAAAAAAATAATTAAACTCTCACACACATAAAATAAAGCATAAACCAAAAATGTCAAAATGTCGTGTCATTATAAATACTTTATTTGCAAATGTGTCACACAAACCTAATAAACATCGATTTTTAAGCTTTCATTTTTCGCAAAAAAAAAAAAAAGAGTTGTGATAATTTTCAGGTATATTACTCACTCAGTAAATAATTATGACATATATTTTCTAGTTGCAACTAGATATTACACCCGGTTTACACGAATATGTACAGACCCACACCTCATTTGGAAAAATCAAAAAAAAAAATCGTCCTAATCTCCCGCTACCCTCCCATATGACTTTTATTATAAATCGTACAAACATATAAATGTTGTTATTTTTGTGTATAATGAAAGTAACTTTTTTTTATGCTGTAAATTTATTTGCATGCTTAACAGTAATTGATCGAAACATTGTCTAGGCATTTCTTTAGCAAATTTTCCAGTATAAAGTATTGTTGTTGTACTGTAATTGCTGTATTTTTATTTTATTTTTTTTTTGTTAATGAAAATAAAACCCATTTGTTTTTTTACTTATTTTGGAAAAATAATTTTTTTTTTCGTATTTTACTTAAAACCAGAAAAATAATAAAAAAAATTGTCCAAAATCATGAATATTTAAAATTTACATAATAAAAAATCAAGAATTTTATTTTTAAGTTTTTCCACCGCATAAAAAGATTATATGTGTGTGTGTGTATGGATGGCGTTCGGTATGTCCTTAATTTTAGCGTGATGGGATGGTTACATATATATATATATGAATTTACCGTGTATCCGCATGCAAATCAAGGACCCCACAATGAATACGACAATGACGACGACAACGATATGATTATATATATATATATATATATATATATATATATATATATATATATATATATATATATATATATATATATATATATATACGCGACAAATAAATAAAGTATACAATTTTCCTTTTCACTGTTCATTTTCTTTAATAAATTTATGTATGTATATATAAAAAGGAAATATTTTTCATTTTCTGTTGTGTTTTTCCTTTCGTTCGGTGTTTTTTTTTGCAATTAACGAAGAAATATTATATATATATATATTATATATATTATATATATATATATATATATATATATATATATATATATATATATATATATATATATATACCAATATATTGAAAAAGCTTTGCTATATACACTTTACTACATATACATATATCTGTTATGTATTATGAAATACAACATAAAAAATAAATTACCAAGAATTTGTAAGCAATAACAAAATGCTAGACATTGTAAGAAATTCCCAAATTGATCCGATATCATTATCAGAAAAAGTTTAATTTGTCATAATTGAATATCCTCGTATATATTAACAAAAAAAATTGATTTGAATGGGGAAAATACTTCCAACTATGCGGCAAAAATATAACTACTATTTATACAGTACGTATTAAGAGCGATGGCCTAGTAGAATTGCATTTTAATTAGATTCATATTACAAGGCAAAGTTAAAGTTTTCATTTTTCATATACACGTTTGCAGTATGCACCATCATTCATACAAAATAAAGTTTATATGCTTTTTTTTTTGTGAAACTATGCCATTCATTGTTGCATATTTTTATTATTACATATTATTGAATTAATGCATTTCTATAATAATATTCTATTTAAAATGACTATCCATTATGTAAAAATAAAATTAAATATTATAAATAAATAAGGTATAGTACGACGAGCAAAATATACTAATAATAAAATGTTGATGGAATTTATTTATGGAAAGTTTGAAAACTAGCATATTAAATATATGAGTTACCACCCTTGTTTGAAATAACAACATATACATAGCAATACAGCATATATACATAGAGTAAAACTATGTTTAAAGATGATTACTTAGCGATCGATACACTATATGACAATTTATAATGAATAGCATACAAAATGTTAATGACATGTATGCATGCTCATGGTGCTTCTTTTAAGGGAATGAAGCATATTATAGGACATCCAATTAATCGACTTTTGATTTAACCGATTAATTAAAAACCGTCGAGAATATATGTACCCAATAGTGGAAAGTAGCAGAAGTAATAATGGTTCAGAAACCGGATAAGCTTAAAAAAAGTTAAAAAATCATACGACCAATGTCACTTCTTCCGGTGATTCTAAATTGTTGGAGAAACTAGTACTTAACAGATTACAAATACTTAAAGAGCAAAGAAATCTTAACCCACAACATCAGAATTCATGGGCCACACATCGTCCATGTCAGTTCAGGCTGACTGGAGCAATGCAATGTACAGGTGGATTTAAAATCGAACCTGTATTCGTGCGTCCTCGATTTGGCTGGTGACGGCGTAAGGTAGGAGGTTAAAAATTAACCGCGAAAGACTTGGGAGAGCTTCGGCCCCAGAAAAAGATTGCCGGGTTCAAAAACAAACAAACAAACATATGGAATTTCTTATGTTATAGAAAATACATTAAAGAAAAAGAAGAAGACATGCTCCGGCGTCTTTCTAGATATAGCGCAGGCATTCGATAAAGTATGGTACAAGAGATTATTATTTAAACTTCCAAGAGATTTACTAAAATAATTTGAAATATGCAGAGGAGTACTTTGACCTCAAGATTACATCAATATTATCGCATAATTTGCTGACGATACCAGGAAACTGGCTTTTGATGACAACATCGAGGAATCTACAGCTAAATTACAAAAAGCCTGTGATAAAATAAGTAAATTGATTGATTGATTAGAATGTACTGCCAAGGACGACCCAGGAACTCCCGGAATGCCGGGCACCACCGTACACCTGTGTTACATATAACAAAACCGAAGGAGTGAATGGAATGTTGCCTATGACAGACTCGACCCGGTTACTGACAATTAAGCAATAGATAGTCAGTATTTTTTTTCGTTAAAAAGGGAATGGAAAGGTAAGTCAGTAATGACAGAATTGGCCAGGTTTCCCGGTAGCCAATATTCAAACTACTGTTAGTCAGCACAAGACAATTACAATTATAATGAACTGCACTGCATTCTGTCATCTGTTATCAGGAACTCTAATCTGCAACCTTTTTTCTGTGATCTGCAGTGTTTCTCTGAAAAAATCTATTAATGGGCTAATTTTTGCAAACCGTAGGCTGTAATAAATTGAATTAGTTTTCACTCGAAACTTACAATTAAATTATAAAAATATAAAACATATAACAAACAAAAAATATAATATATATAACAAAATATAAAAAATATAAATATTTAAAAATATATAAAATATATAAAATATATAAAATATATAAAATAAATAAAATAAATAAAATAAATAAAATAAATAAAATATATAAAATATATAAAATATATGAAATATATAAAATATATAAAATATATAAAATATATAAAATATATAAAATATATAAAATATATAAAATATATAAAATATATAAAATATATAAAATATATAAAATATATAAAATATATAAAATATATAAAATATATAAAATATACAAAATATATAAAATATATAAAATATATAAAATATATAAAATATATAAAATATATAAAATATATAAAATATATAAAATATATAAAATATATAAAATATATAACATATATAAAATATATAAAATATATAAAATATATAAAATATATAAAATATATAAAATCTATAAAATATATAAAATATATAAAATATATAAAATATAAAAAATATAATAAATATAAACATATGAAAAATTTAAAAAATAAAAAAAATATAAAAATATGAAAATTACAAAAAATATAAAAAAATTATAAAAATAGAAAAATAGAAAAAATAGAAAAATATAAAATATATAGAAATATATCAAATATAGAAATATAAAAAATATAAAAATATAAAAAATATAAAAAATATAAAAATAATTATATATTTTTACTTTTACATCCCCCCTCCCGCGGAAACATACCAAAGCCATTCTTATCCACAAACCCAACAAGCCATCCCTAATGTGTCCAGTCACAGGCAAATCAGCCTGCCTCCACGTACAGAAAAAATCTTGAATGGACCACTCTCAACAAAATAAATAATCAGCATTTTCTTAATGTAGAAAAACTATGCCAAAACTCCAAAACATTTCTAATACCCGCGACCATCCATACGTCTCAAATCCGAAAACCCATCCTAATTCCAGACAAACAACGCCAACAAAACACTTCATTCAAACTCGAACCACCCTTCAACCGTACTTCCAAACAATTGATCAAATCGAATATGAACATTCTAATAGGAAACTAGTATGTAAAAATCATTATTCTGCATATGCTAATGAATTAAAAATAAAGAAAGCCCCAAACCACAAAAAAAAAATATTATATGTTAATTTTTTCTGTGCCCAAACCTTATAATTCCACAGGAAACCCAAATAATTAAATAATCAATCACACCATATACACCACCATCCATGTAAATATTGTACATACCCAATTCAACATTTAGACGAGTACAAAAATGCAACCATGAAATGTTTTAAGAACAAAATGGTGAATAATGGTTTTGATCTCCGCTCAACACATATTTTCCCTATTTACTATGTGTTAAACATACAAGAATCGCACTATAATATACAATAAGATCAAACTGTTCGAAAATATAACATTGTGCTACTATATCGCTAATGAAAAGAAAACAAAGAAAAATGTTTGGTCTATGCCACAATTGCGAAAATATTCCAAACACGCAGCGTGAATTTCATAAAACCAGCTATAATAGCCTTAAAACAGATATAAAAAAAAAAATTAAATAAAAAAAAATAAAAATAAATAAAAAAATTGTTTTGTGTCATCAAACTAAGAAAATTACTCAAAAGAAAATTTACAAAAATGTGTAGAACAAAATGAAAAGATGCACAATTAATAAGTATACATTGGAACCTGGTTCTCTGGGAAAAACGACGAGTCCTCGATCCAATTCACTGTTTCACACTCACTTACGCACAAATAAACACAAAAAAAAATAAGCAATTCTTATTCTTAAAAAAATGAAGAGATCGGAAAAAACACGTCCGATCTCTTCAACGATCATTGATCGACCGCCTGTGATAAAATATTTGGCGTACCAGGCTTAAACAAACTAAATCTAAGCTTGTAAACTTCACGAATTTAAAAGTTTGTCGAAGACCTGTAATTATAAACGGTCAGCAGATTCCTTAAGCAACTACATATATAGCCAAAACTCACTCAAAATAAGATATACTAAAGAAAAAAGCTAAACTTGCAACTAAATAGGCTGAATTTTTCTTAACTTAATTAAAAATAAAAAATTGATTTTATTTTTTATTCGCTTTATTTTAAATATGTAAATAATTTAATAAATTTAACAACATGAAATTTTATTTATTCGCTTGGTTGATTTGTTGTAGTTGGCTCGAAAGTCGCAGGAAAAGATTTTTTAACATTTTGCAATGTCATTTTGTTTGAATTGGGGTTGCCCGTGGCTAATAAAGTACAATCATTAGACTTAGCGCGCGCGTAAATAAAATTTAAACCTTTAAACTTAACTTAGTCGCGCGCCATCTGTAATCTGTCACATGAACATCTAAAAAATCTCATACACATTTAATAATAGTCGCAACAGTCGCGCGCATTCTATTGTTTCTTTTTGACATCATAAACCTAGTCCCCGCCGTTGACGAATTAACTTATATTTCGTCAACAATAGTTAATCGAGCGGAAGTTTGCGCACCTAGGTTATAGGATGTTTGAAGCTGTTTTGATCGTAACGACTCGAACCATTTCCATATTATCTGCGCGATGGTAGGTTGTCATCTTTAATTAAAACTAAATCGCTGACCTTGATTTTATCTTTGCGCTTTGTCCACTTATTTCTTTGTTGAAGGTTATCCAAGTAGTCTTTACGGAATCGTTTCCTAAAACTCTGGGATCGTTGTTCGAGTTGCTGCCATCTCAATAGCCTAGCTGTTGCTGAATAGCCTAAATCGTACTCGGGCACGGATGCCAACGACGAATCTATCAAAAAATGTGCCGGTGTAAGAGCTTCGAAAGAAGTGTCGTCCTTCGACATGGGACACAGTGGACGGGAATTCAATATGCCTTCTATTTGGCATAGTAAAGTTGACATTTCTTCGAAGGTTAAATTTGTATTTCCCGTGACTTGGAGCAAATGGGTTTTTATAGATTTCACCGCGGATACCCACAATCCGCCAAAATGTGGCGCGGACGGAGGTATATGAATTGATATGATTATGAGCGCAATATCTGTTAGCTCCTACGAAATTTGTGCCATTATCTAAGTAAATGTCGCTTGGCAAATTTCTTCCAGCTGTAAATCGTTTTAGAGCTGCTATGAAGACATTAGCGGTTATCTCTTATACGGCTTTTAAGTGGGGCGCCTTTGTGACCATGCATACGAAGTCGGCAATATAGCTTTTGATAATTTTGGCTCCACGTCCCTTTTTGATGGCTAAGCTGATAGGTCCAGCGTAATCGATATTGCAGTTCGCAAAGGGCTTCGCTGGGGTGATTCGAACCGAAGGTAGATTGCTCATCAGTTGCTTTGATGTAGTAGCTCGGCTTTTGAAACATTGGATACATTTTCTTAATTCATCCCTCACAGTCGCTAGTCCGTTCACGATCCAATAATTTTGGGCGGATTAGATGGGATGTGTGTGATGGGCCTGGATGGAGATATTTAATGTGATAAAAGGAAATAATCATTCTACTGAGGTTATGGGATTTTGGTAGAATGATTGGATGTTTGAAATTATAAGGGTAGTTTGCATTGCTTAGTCTAATGCTGTCACGCAATAAGCCATTCGCATCTACGAATGAAGTTTTGTTAAATTGGCATGTCTGGCTAACTCCTGTTTTTTGGTCCCTTTTTGTATTGCGCCAGGAGACCTCGGGATCTACTAACCATGGCGGTCCTTACCGCCAGAGAAAGTAGTTTGGACGGTAAAGCCCCTCTTGTTGCATAGTCAGCTGGATTATGATCGGATTTAACATGTTGCCAATGATTGCTTGGCAGTAGTTGCTGTATTTCAGGAACTCTGTTAGCAACAATCGTTTTCCATTTCGTGGGATGATCCGATAGCCATGCTAAAACAATAGTTGAGTCGATCCAAGCATACAAAGTCACTTCTTCATCGAAAGTTTTTCTTACTTCTACCATTAGTTTTGAAAGGATATGGGCACCACACAATTCCAATCTGGGCAATGATATCTGTTTAATTGGCGCAAGCTTGCTTTTTGACGTTAGGAGTTTCGTCTGAATAGTCCCGTTATCATCTTTAAATCTGACGTACACCGCCGCTGAATAGGCTCTTACGCTCGCATCACTAAATCCATGTAACTGCATGTCATCGTATTTGTTTACATACCTCTTGATCCTAAGCTTCTCTAACTGGTGAAATTCTGTTTTCAATGCTGTAAGGAACGAACAGCTTAAAATGCTAATCTAGCCATGCCGAATGTTACCGTAGTGAGTCTAAATTGTTTCAATGATTCGCTCGAGTTTTCACGCTACAGAATTCGATGATACTCTTGGTCCTCTTTAGCGACTAGTACTTGTCGATACATTTTTTCTATATCGGCAATCAGTGCAATTTTATAATACAGAAACTTCATTAGCGTAATCCACAATGTAGATTGTACGGCCGGCCCAATCATGAGCTCATCATTGATGGCATTTTTTTGTGTGGCTTTGCTGGATCCGACGAACACAACTCGAAGCTTGGTAGTGATGCTCTCATTTTTGGTGACGGCATGGTGTGGTAAATAATAACATTTATCCTCTGGTATGTCTTGATCTTCTCTTGAAATTTCTTGCATGTGGCCTAAGGTGAGATATTCGCGTATGACTAACATACTCACTCTTGAATTTAGGATCACGGTTCTAAATTGGAAAATTTTTTCTTTGTTACGATTAGAGAGTTTACTAAAGTGGGTCGTAGTTCTTTGAATGGTAATTTCACAATATATTTTCCTGTATTTTCTGGAATCAAATTTATTTTCTTCTTCGCAATCGCAAAAATTTTCTGTTCTTCGCAATCGTTTTCTTCTTGGGAAAATGGTTTGATGGCAGGGATTTCCTCTATTTCCCAAAATCGTCGTAGAGTTTCATCAATATTTAAATCGATATTTAAACTTATGAAACATGATTTCTCTTCAGACGTTGCAACTTTGCCTGATAAAATCCACCCGAAAATCGTATTGCGCGATATAGTCTTAGTTTATCACTTAGATCAGTTATACGACCTTTCCTTAAAATATTAAAAAAATGATCGGCACCGATAATTATATCCACCACTGCTGGTTTTTCGAAATGTGGGTCTGCCAACTGTAGTTCTTTAATTTTCATGATGTTCGTTGTATTTATTTCACGGGAAAGAAGGCAAATGGTTAGCTGATTTAATATTAACACATCTAGTTGTATCATTTCGGACTCAAGGTTGAAGAAGTTTAATAAGAAAAGCTTTTTGTAGGCTTGCAGCTTTCGAATGTATCTCTCTGTTTAATAAGGAAATCAAAAAATTGCTTGATTGTTGGGAATTCAATCCCATAGCTTTGTTGAGCCGAAGCCTGTTTGGTGGTTTTATCCAGTTTGCTTACCAAGATGTAGATCAACCACGGGTCGCGCAACTCAGCGTGTTCACCTAAAACTTTCAGTCCTCGTAGTACTTCATCCGAAACATCTCGCATTTGATGCAGAGATTTTGCGGAACACTAATTAGTCGTTGGCTGCTCTATAAACTGCTTAAGAAGCATTGAAACCACGTGTTTCTTTTGTGTCGTAACGATTAATTATCATCTCCCAAGCTTCGTCGTAATTTGCTTCGGTAATGGCAATATGGCGAACTAAGGCAGCTGCTTCACCTTTTAGCAAACCTTTCAGGTATTGCAATTTGTGTACATTAGACATCTTGAGATTACTGTTTATCGATGCTTCAAATAAATCGCGAAACGACGCGAATTCGGAGTAAATCCTAGGAAAAAATGAAATGTTTACACGGGGTAAACGAACATCACTATCAGCTCTTCCATTCGATCGCTGATTCGCCATTAGGTCATGCAAACTAATGTCCAGATCATCTGCAGGCTTTTCTTTGCTCAATTCCAGTTCCACTTGCATCAATTTGCCCTTGGTGGCGAAATATTGTGTCTCGATTTGGTCTTGCAGTGGGATGATTTCAGCTGAATCGCTAGATGATTTATAATCTTCCCATTCTTTACTTAAGAGCTTTATATTTGCTTGGATGTGTTCAATAGGTTATTTCGTCAGGTTACACAAAGCATAAGCCTCTATTTGCTTAAATCGGTTTACTTTCCGTTGTAGCGCACGCGTATCAGCCATTGCTAATTATTTCTTTATTACACTCAAACTTAATTGTTTATATATAACAAACGAAAGTTATAAAATTCACTAAATTTATTTATTTTCAACTGTCTCAAAGTTATAGCTTTTTAAACACTCTATTATTATATCACTTTATCGTTTTTCTTTTTGGATTATAAACTTTGCCGAAACTATCCGGAAGCGGAAAACGAAAAGTACCAGGATTTAGAGGGGGGGATAATTTAAAGCCAAAAATCAAACTATCAGTTCTTCGATCGAACCTCGATGAATGCATTTCGTTTATCGATTTTTCCTCGGATCCTGAAGTGCAACCGTATTATTCGCCATATTATTATATACAAATTTTGCAACTACATAGGGGTAGACTTCTACATAATATCTATTCAAATTTGAAAAATTCGGATTTAAGGGACAATCGGCAATAAGAGACAGGCCAATCCCCAATTAGTCCCTTAAATTGAGGTTTTACTGTACTCTAGTTTTACGAGAACGGCAACAACAACTGGAAGTAATGCTCTTCCGTCACAGGCCTTCCGTGGTTTCTCTAACCGAAATCCACCTAACCCAACGACTTAAATTTAGGGTCGCTAGATGCAATAAATGCTAAATATGGAGGCCCTGCCATCTTAATCTAGATGGGAATCCTCACTTCTTGGCCAGAACATATATGTAGCAGACGAAACTGATGCAACACTTTTAAATGTTGGTTAACAACTGCGCCAATGGTTCGATATGTTCATAATGTAATTTTAAGTTATAAATCGTGCATATTAGTTTGCGATGTTCAAAGCTTGATTATATGCACGTATGATTTATCATTCACTACAACGCAATAAACTCGATTTTACTCCACTGTATTTAGGTACCAATTCTTATTAAGTATCTAGGTATAATTTTGAAGAAACTGCTCTAGGCTTTATGATCTTTTTTCTATCGCTGTTCCAAATTTGTACTCCGAATTTCTTTAAATGTCTTTTCTACACTCTATTTAATTCTCACCTGTAATACGGTTTAACATGTTAGGGATGTATTTACTAATCAAATTTAAAACCCCTAATAACATTACAAAAAAGGTGTCCTGGCTAAAAATAATGAACTAATTGCTTCGAAACGCGCCACACAAACTTTTGATTCTAGAACATACAATTTTACCTCTACGGAACGTATACGTCTTTAAACTGATTAAGTATTTTTTTATTTTGAGCGATATTTGGTTGCTAAGTAATGCAGTTACCACTCCAAAGTTGGAGCCAACTTCCTGGAATTTGAAAGACTATAGAAAGAATTGTTATTTGGACTGAAGGATATAGAAA
Organism: Tipula confusa; assembly: GCA_963556175.1. NCBI lineage: Eukaryota > Metazoa > Arthropoda > Insecta > Diptera > Tipulidae > Tipula > Tipula confusa. The sequence continues at coordinate 48,953,979 of OY744475.1, read as the reverse complement.
TTTTTTTAAAGCTGTAGTCGATAATATAGTATTGAAATTCTAGAATATTGGTATATTGGAATATTCCTGTTCTGAGAGGAAAGTGTGTATCAATTAGATTTTCTTTTAACTAGAATTTTATTTTGAAAAATGTATGCCCAAAAGTAACTATTAAATCGGAAAGTATTTGTCTTTATTGTTGATGGTTAAAATGGTATGAAAAGCTTTTTTCACCAAAACCATAGACATAATACATTTTACAAAAAAAAGCCAATGTTCTTACTCAGCAAGAACCAAATTATTTTAAAATTCAAAAATACAGCTATAGATGCACAAAATTTACTTCCCACACCACCATTCCACTTAGTAATTACCTATCATCTAACTACATATATAAATATTTTCGTACCGCAACATATTTTCTTCCCAAAGCTTTATATTTTTCGTTCAATAACGATACATACTTAGCGTTTTGTTGTTTGTCTTTCGTAAAATAATGATTACAGTAGAAAAAATGCTAACCACACCTTTTTATTAAAAAATAAAAAAAAAAAACAGAAAATTACAACAAAATATAGAAGCAAGCATATTATCTGTTATGAGGTGTGATTTAGGATCATTTTAATTTCTTTGACGTTGAATATTACGTCGATTAAACGAAAATTGTTTAAAGAAAAACGATGAAAAATATAAAAAAGAAAAAAAAATCATCAACCATATAATCAATTGATTAACTTTTTCAAGTAGATTCTATATATGTATATGTAGTACATTATAGTAAAACATAAACAATACACTTAAAACATGCATGCATACATATACTATGTATAGGCATGTACATAATATACGAATTTTATGTATCGCAGAAGGTGAAAATGTGTGGGTGGCATCGTGTAGGTGAGTGCGATAGTAATTTATGGCGGGAAATTACTCCAACCCATTTTCTATATACTCGTCAAGCAAATAACAGTCAATTACATCGTAACACAGTCGCATAATTAAAATTACAATTGTTTTAGATTTATGGATATGTAACCCCAGCAAGATAAAATTGTACGTATATAGGTATTTTATGTATATGTTTTATGTAAATAGGTATGACATCCATTCATCATTTTTTCTAATTTAAAAATCGACTTTAAATATTTTGACATTTTGTTCATCGAGTTAAGAACTAAGGTGGTTTCGTGGAATAACAATAAAGTTTCATGAGCTTTATATGCCCACAGATACACTCACACCCACACGTACACATATATAAACGAAGCAAGTTTTACATATAATTTTTAAATGTTTTTTAAACAGAAATGGAATAAAAAATTACACAGGAAAATAAATAAATAATGTGAAAAAATTTAAAAGAAAAATATTGTTTTCTTGGAAAAATTGGAAAATAAATAAATGAATGAAATGTACAGAAAATGTACAAACCATTTTACACACACAATAATAATAATTATTTGTGTTGATATGGGTGGGCAGTTAAGTGAATTATATCATCCGAATCATTACCATTGTATCAAGGATCATATGTGGAGTGTGTGTAAAATTTGAAATTATTTTCCATCGACCTTTTTAAGCTACTTCAGTCTTCAATGATCCAGTTTTTTAAATTAAAACAATAAGCTATATTGAACCTAAAATTTAGAGAACTTACATGACGTCATTTCAAATGACTTAAGCCGTTCCTAGAATCAACAATTAGATCCATTATTTTCAAACGAAATTTGTTTTAGCTATGAAGATCATTTTACATTTGAGGTAATGATGTTTTGAGACTAACGGAAGTCTAAAATCTTACAAAACGATCCAGTAGTTCTTTAACACCGTTGCCAAACTGTCTAATTAAACAGATATAATCTGCATATGTCAGGACCTGGTTGGACTGACGGTTCAAGGTGTTATTCTAAGTTATTCCGGTTTTACGAAAGATAAATTCTAACAGAGAATAGTGGGAACATAACATCTAACATAACATAATCCACAGGTCTATGCTACAAATTGAAAATTTTCAAAATTTCGAAAATGCACGATGGTTAGCCTATTAAAATCTTTTAATTTTATGATACAAATCGATAATTTTCAAAATCCAGAATTTGTATTATGGTTCCACCTTTTTTAAAAAAATTATAAGAATACTTATGATTTGAGTGAAATTTAAAAAAGTTGATCTCTTCATCTTTTTTTTTTAAATTTTGTAAAATAATTTTTTATGGCATGAGTGAAATTTAGAAACATAATTTTCTAAGTTAAAATTTAAGTAAATACTTGGACTGGAATTAAAATAGTTTGTTTTCTTTTTGTTTGCAAATTTTAATTATCATTTGATTTAAAAGCAAAAAGAGATTACTTGACAAGTATCAATTAGTAGTTTAAAATATTTAGTAGAAGCTACTTTGAGTGAAATTTAAAATCAATGATTTGACATAAAAGTAAGACAAAAAAGTGAAATTATTTATAATTAGATTTAATAAAATCTTTTAGTTTTGAGTGAAATTTAAAAACGTAAATTTTTGAGTGAAAATAATCTAAAAATAATACTTGAGGGAAATTGATCAAAAATTATTTTTCAGAATTATACATAAATGTTGAGTGCAAATATTTATAAATAATTTTTTGTGGTGTAGAAATCACTATAACTAAAAATTATAATTTTTAACGATAAAATATCATGTTAGTTTAAAAAAAAATGGAAAATATTTTGAAATGCATACTTTTTTGAGTGAAGTTTGAGTTCATTTTAAACAAACCAACTTCTAAATATTAGTAACGTCTGATTGAGAGATAATGAGGTGAATTCAACAAATGCAAAGTGCTTTTAATTCTCGATTAATTCTTCGTTGAATTAATTTTTGTAGCAAATTAGTATGATTTTAAAATGTTAAAGCTTGAGTGAAATTTAAAATGCGTTTAAAAAGTATAGTATTTTTGTGAGTGAAATTTTATTTTGAACTTTGTATGATATCAACGAGTGATTTGTACAACGTGGAAAAGTATTAGAAAATATTTTTGAAAACAAATTTCATTGACCGAAAATAACCTTCATACTTAGAGCTTTTATTCAAAACATAAATATTACTACTTAGTTTTGATGAAATACCAGATTTATGAGTTATATTAGTAAAACTAATTTGAGTAAAATTCAAAATCAATAATTTGACATGAATGCAAATAGACGAGAAAGCATTTTTATAGTATTTATAAGGAGATTGGATAAATTATTTTGATGTTGAGTGAAATTCTAAAACGTACATTTTTGAGTGAAAAAAATAAATACTTAAGGAATCTCAAGCAAAAATGATTTATTTAATAAGAATTTGGTATGAAAGTAAATAAATAGTTGTAATGTTAATGTATGAGTGACATATTGAAGAAACAATTGCTTGATTATTTTTCAGAATTGATTATAAATGTTAAGTGAAAATATTTTTAAATAAAATTTTGTGGTGTAGAATAACTAACTTAGTTATTAAAATTATAATTCTTGACAGTAAAATATCTTGTTAGTTAAATAAAATTGGGAAATATTTTGAAATGAATGAACTTTTTTGAGTGAAGTTTGTGTTGATATATTGAGGTGAATTTAACAATTTGAGTGTATTTTGAGAAATTCTAATATGGACGGTTTATGTAGCTAATTAGTATGATTTGAAAATTATAAAGCTTGAGTGGAATTTAAATTACGTAAGTTTAAAACATAGTTTTTTATTGTGAGTGAAATTTTATTTTTAACTTTAACGTCAGAGTTATAGCAAAATGGATAGTATTTTTATAAATTTTTGAAGAAAGACTTTTGAGTTATATTAGAAAAATATATTTGAGTGTAGTTTAAAATAAGCAATTTAACATAATGGTACAACATAAATGATAAATGAGAAAGCAATAATATTTTAAATAGATTTAATAAATTCTTGATTTTGAGTGAAATTTAAAAAAAAATTAATTCACATGATAATTGTGTAGGATAAGATAAAAAAAGCCTTACGCCCAGCTAAAGTCGTTGTAACTCGCAACTTCTGACAAGCTGAAGTTGTACAAGATTTGATCAGACCCCTTGTCATGGTTGGGTGTGATTTTCATGAGTGTGAATATTACTACTTAGTTTTGATGAAATTCAAATGTTTTTAAGATAAACATACAAGATTTTTAAGTTATATTAGTAAGATTTAAAAAACTATTTTGATTTTGAGTGAAATTTAAAAACGTACATTTTTGAGTGAAAAAAAAATCAAAAATAATACTTAATATCAAGCAAAAATGATTAATTTAATAAGAATTTGGTATGAAAGCAAATAAATAGTTGTAATGTTAATATGTGAGTGACATATTGAAGAAACAATTGCTTGATTATTTTTCAAAAGTGACTATAAATGTTGAGTGAAAATATTTTTAAATAATATTTGGTGGTGTAGAATGACTAACTTAGTAAATTATAATTCTTGACAGTGAAATATCATGTAAGTTAAATAAAAGTGAAATTTGAGTGAAGTTTGAGTTCATTTTGAACAAACCATTTTCTAATTATTAGTTACGTTTGGTTGAGATATAATGAGGTGAATACAACAATTTGAGTGAATTTTGAGAAATACTAATATGGACGGTTTATGTGGCTAATTAGTATGATTTGAAAATTTTAAAGCTTGAGTGGAATTTAAATTACGTAAGTTTAAAACATATAGTTTTTTATTGTGAGTGAAATTTTTTTTTTAACTTTGACGTCAAAGAGTTATAGCAAAACGGATAGTATTTTTGTAAATTTATCAAGAAAGACTTTTGAGTTATATTAGAAAAACATATTTGAGTGCAGTTTAAAATCAACAATTTAACATAAATGTACATCATAAATGATAAACGAGAAAGCAATAGTATTTTTAATTAGATTTAATAAACTCTTGATTTTGAGTGAAATTTAAAAAAAATTAATTTACATGATAAATGTGTAGGATGAGATAAAAAAGCCTTACGCCCAGCTAAAGTCGTAGTAACTCGCAACTTCTGACAAGCTGAAGTTGTACAAGATTTGATCAGACCCTTTGTCATGGTTGGGTGTGAGATTTTCTTGGGTGTGAATATTACTACTTAGTTTTGATGAAATTCAAATGTTTTTAAAATAAACATACCAGATTTATGAGTTATATTAGTAAGATTTAATAAACTATTTTGATTTTGAGTGAAATTTAAAAACGTACATTTTTGAGTGAAAAAAATAAATACTTAAGGAATCTCAAGCAAAAATGATTTATTTAATAAGAATTTGGTATGAAAGCAAATAAATAGTTGTAATGTTAATATGTGAGTGACATATTGAAGAAACAATTGCTTGATTATTTTTCAAAAGTGACTATAAATGTTGAGTGAAAATATTTTTAAATAATATTTGGTGGTGTAGAACGACTAACTTAGTAAATTATAATTCTTGACAGTGAAATATCATGTTAGTTAAATAAAAGTGAAATTTGAGTGAAGTTTGAGTTCATTTTGAACAAACCATGTTCTAATTATTAGTTACGTTTGGTTGAGATATAATGAGGTGAATACAACAATTTGAGTGAATTTTGAGAAATACTAATATGGACGGTTTATGTGGCTAATTAGTATGATTTGAAAATTTTAAAGCTTGAGTGAAATTTAAATTGCGTAAGTTTATAACATAGTTTTTTATTGTGAGTGAAATTTTTTTTTTTTTACTTTGACGTCAAAGAGTTATAGTAAAACGGATAGTATTTTTGTAAATTTATCAAGCAAGACTTTTGAGTTATATTAGAAAAACATATTTGAGTGCAGTTTAAAATCAACAATTTAACATGAATGTACAACATAAATGATAAACGAGAAAGCACTAGTATTTTTAATTAGATTTAATAAACTTTTGAGTTTGCGTGAAATTTAAAAAAAGTAAATTTGCATGATAATTGTGTAGGATGAGATAAAAAAGCGTGTCTTGTTGTGCTTTGTATGCCTTACTTATAGCTAAAGCCGAAGTATCATCTAGCAACTGCTGACAAGCCGAAATTATACAAGATTTTATAACCCTTTGTCATGGTTCGGTGTGAGATTTGGATCCTGACGGATGAGTATGTCTAATGTCGTTCATTTCACCAAACCAATCATTTTTGTATTTAGTATTCGGTATATCTAGAATTGCCTGGACGGTACTAACAACTAAAGTTTTCAATACCTTCCATAGAGCGTTTACGTCATCAGAACGGCCACTATTGGTCACTAGATCGTGTCGGGAATACGGAACAATATTTGCAGGTAAGTCAGTTTTTTGCCAGCTCTAGCATTAAAGTCACTAATTACTATTCCCACGTTATGTGCTCTGATCCCATCAGATTATCTAAATTGTTATAAAATGAGACTATTTTTTGGTTGGCTAACATCCGTCGGCACACGAATACTAATTATAGACAGGTTGGCTAGTCGCATGTATAAACGTAGGTTACACATCAATTATCAACTGCTTTGAAAATGTAATGTTCAAAATGTAAGTGAATTGCATTCTCTGCAATGCAACGTATATAGCCTTGGGACACATGGTCTCCACTTTTTGGCAATCGAGTTCCAACTTTTGCTCTTTCATGGCTGATGTAGTGCCATCAAACACGCCTGGTTTCTTAAAGCGACTGCACGTTCTACGTAATAATTTTAAACTGCGTGTCTGTTAACACAAGCAGAGACCGGGTTAAATTTTGGCGGTATCACCCCAGCGATCTAACCTTAGTCGCCACCTCCGACAAGCCAAGCATGCTAAAAAGAGAGAAATTAAGAGAATTTTACTGTCTCGACAAATGATATCATCGCGTATTCCCCAATTTTTATGGATAACTGTTTTATCTCTTTTAATTAGAAGAATTAAGGCAAAAAATACAAATAAAATTGATTCACTAATAGATCTAAAATATCTGAAAAAAAACGGAATTATCTTAATTCGTTGGAAGGTCACAAGTGGAAGGTTTCAAGTTATAATTGCATCAAATTTTGCTGCTGATATGCACAATTGTAGCTATAACTAGTATTCGGTGGAGTTCTGTTGAGCGCAAAAAAGTTTCTATTCTGCAACCAATGGTTGTGTAAAACATTACAATCAAAGTATGGATGGAGTGTATTTTTCAACCGATTTCGGTCGTTATATATAGAATTTTAATTTGATCTAACAAATGGCATTGACCTTATTTTCGTTTTGTACTGAAGGGCTCTCTAGTCAATTTATTCTAATAAATCCTTAAATTAGAATACTTGACTTAATTCGACCAATCGTAATAGCGTTGGTGTCAGAAAACGTGGTTTCATTGTACAATGACGTATTATGTTAGTTAAACGGTTATTTCATTTAATTTTTGTGCTAAATATTTTTTTGAATCTTTTATTTATGTACATTTTAGAATTTCCTGTGTATTGAGTGTTGGTGGACCAATTGATGTAATTTTTGTTGACTAACTCACCAAATTTATAGTGGGTTTCATTCTAATTACAATGACGTATTTTGTCTGTTTAACGGTTATTTTATTTAATTTTCGTGCTTAATAATTTTTTTGAATGCATATAAATTTTAGAATTTTGTGTGTATTGTAGCGCTTCCTCAACATATCAAATTTAGTGATAAGAGATACAATTGAAAAATGTTGGGCAGTTTGATGAGTTATCATTTTTAAATTTAAAGAACATTTAGTAACCATATTATTGATATCTTATTAGTAAGATTAACTACGGATTGATAACTTTTCTCAGCTTAAATATGAAATCGATTTTACAAACCACATTTTTGAATAACATTGTACATCCAGATTTGTCTACATTCAAATTGCATATAAAATACACTTAGTAATTAATTTTTCATACATGTTGAACATAAAATTGATATAATTTACCAAACTGTAACCTATTTTTCCTGTTTCAACATGTAATAACTTAACAATTGAAAATTTCTATTAATTATTGAAGAACAAAATATCTGACATAAGGCATGCAAGCTTTCTTATATTCGTTATAGTACATATACATTTTATGTATAGCAGTAAGTACATACAATCGTTGGTCATCCATTGATTTTTTAATTGGCTTACAATATTTATTTAAGTCATTCTCTCTGCTAACTATTTATAAAGCATCGTGATTTGTGGTTATAAGCTAGCAGCGGAAATATAATGTTGTATATACCGTATATACCTCATTTAATATATTGAATGGATGCGACACATCCATTCAAAAATTGATATATTATATTATATAACCTCACACTTTGTACTGCAAGCAACTGCTGTGTAAATAAAAAATCACCTAAAACACTAAAAATAAACAAAAATATTGATATCACTTTTACTTAACTCCTCAAATTTTTTGTTTTTTGTAATTTTTCCTTTTCGGCTATCAAGGAAAATTTCAATAAAATGTGTATGTGTATAAGTATGTATATATAGAAAAGAACAACACACCAAAACTACATCAGAATAATAAAAATTTGTGCCTTATAAAAAATTCATCAAGACACCGTGTTTTATATTACATTTTAGTTTTACTTTAAAAAATAAAAAAATGAAAACCGAAAGGAAAACTATGTGTTTTCTACCATCAGCTACACACAAAATTTTGGATCATACCCATATATCGAAGCAAACGAATGAAAACCAAATAAAAAAATACCTTCACCCCATTATTTACCCCAAAATAACCATCACCATCAAAACTTATGGATTTTTTTTTTATTTTCGTATTGTACTATTTTCTCGTACCGATTAAGAATGGAAAACCAAATGAAAATGGTAAATAAATATTAATAATAACAATATTGTAACATAATTCACCCAATTTTTGTCTATTTAATTGTGGCTGATGTATATAACACCCACTAAAAAAAAAAAAACTACCACCCAAATCAAACATTTCTGCCGCTCGTCGTTCATTTTGTATTTGTTTATGGATAAAAAGGAAAAATCAAAATTCATGAATTTACTTTTCGTTTAGGATATTTTTGTTTGGAAATGCGAAAAAAAAATCAAACAAGTTGGAAATAAAAAAAAATGTTTTTCCATGTAATTTGTATGTGCAATGTATATGTTTTTTTTTTTTTTTTTTTTTTTTTGAAAATGCTTTTCTTTTTTTTTACTCTATTTAGGTCAAACCCCGAAGAAACTTAAACGTACAGAACGGAGTGTTCTATGGTCTTTAATGAAGAACAAAAAAAAATCTTTCACTATATATACAGAAAGTGTAGTAGCCTTTAATTAAAAATGAAACACCAGCTCTATGTGTCTAATGTCTGAAATGAGGAAAATTCTTGTTGTTTAAGAGTATCAAAACAAAAAACTATGAAATAGACAAAGTAAAGTGGAAAATTTCCCTTATATTTTAGTTTGTATAATTTTGTGTTAGTTTGAAAAACTACTTAATGTCAAAGAATATTAAAGTTTTTTAAGAAAATAAATTTCCTTCTTTTCATCAGAAAGGTAATTTTTTTTCTTTTTTGCTAAAGTAAATGAGAGAGAGAGAGTATCTATTTAAACGTAATAATGAATGTTAAAAATGTACACTGAAAATAACAACTAGTTCCAATTTTGAGTACATATTTTAAAAGGAGACATGATCTTCAAAACTATTCAAACTACTGGTAAAATAGACAACATTTTTAAATATGTATAGTAATTGACTTCTGACTGTAGGTTAAGCTGAGGCGGTTGGATCGGAAGTTAATGGGTTCGAATCTTAATAGAAGGCTGGCGAAGACTTAAAGTAGGACTTTTGTGGCTAAGTTGGGACTGCTTTGGTACTAAAATTTTTGCTCTAATACATAAATAAAATTATGTTGGCTCAATGGTTATTATTTTTGTCTTTAAATTTATTGATTTCTTTATTTAAAAAATAAAAATGGTTTCTAAATTTAAATTGGACTGTAGAAAATTAAACTTATTGATTCTTGGTCTCATGACAAGAGGTGTTCTTTAGGAGATGTTAATGGCTAGTCAAAATTCCTAGGAAATTGAGAGACATTACAAGAAAAAGGATCGCAGATATCCAAAGAACCTAAAAACTATAACACCGTCTCTTTTCTATTGTAAACCTTGGAAGTCTGTAGACACATTAATAATGTAAAAACAGATGCATAGAAGGATTGCATTTCAATGAGGTAAATTACCCCTTATTCAAGTTGATTAATCATATACGCTGAAGAGCAGGACTGTAAACTCTGATTTGAGTGAATCCACTATAAGAGGATGATGGTTCGGAGTATTCCACAACGATGAGCCCATCTCTTCTTCTGTGGCGCATGTTGATCAATGGATTATTCCTGGAACTGGAGGAAGAAGGTATAGGAGAAGTCGTGATCGCTGATGACGTGGCGATCACGGTTTTTGGAAAACATCTATTCACAATTAGGGAGGTAATGCATATTGCGCTCATAATTATTACAAAGTAAGCCAGTAATGGTGTAGACTAAGAATCAACCCATCTAAGAATAAGCTGGCACTTACCACCAAGAAATATCAAATTCCGGTAGTTTCTCTACCTACCGTAAATGGCATGAGACTGGCCTTTATTGACAGGGTTAGATTTTTTAGGGAATCTTACATAGTAGACTTAGCTGTAAGCCTTACATCATAATAATAGTAAATAAAGCTACTATAGCGATGTCCTCTTGCAGGAACGACATTGGTTAATGGGAAAACTAATATTTTCAAACCTTATTCACGTCAAACCACATCCAGCGTTATATGATACATTGAATATGAATATTTCACTTCGTCCACCTGACTACTGTACCGTGTACCAAACTTAAGTGATAGCGAAAGAAGTCTTGTGATATCCACCAATGATGTCGATATATGTGGACAGTCAAGCGGCAATCAGGTCGCTGGAAGCAGTTTTTCTAGCGTCAACGGTTATTATCTGGGTCTCTGGTCTTTCGAACGTCAGGGTAGACGTACGAACCGTACGAACCGTCGTATACGTACTCACAGGATATTGCTTTTTGATGGATATGCAAGAAGATATTGTGTGCAAAGTAATGACAAGATATATATGGCTTTGGAGTTATACGTTTAGAGACCTTAAAAATATTGATGTTTCTAAGATGCATGAGTGCTGTAATTTATTAGGTTGGGATGAAGGTTAGGTTGGGAAATATATCGAGCTTTGGGACTATGTATATAAAATTTGGTAGAAAAATAAAAATCAACCTGCGTGGATGGAACATAATAGTTTGAGAAATTATGTTACATCCCTTATCAAAGTATCGAAACCAAAGTTTCTTAAAACTTATTTTAATTCAAGTCAACCTAGTCGAATATTTTGGAAAAAGCGTAAAACATTGGGTATTGGTGAAGGCCAGCACCGTTCGTTTTCAATTTCACGGAATGACTATTTATGTGAAACATCTGCGTTGTCACCAAATAGTGGAATGATATCCTAGTGAAGTGAGTGATGGTGGTTTGGGATTGTGGTTGGCATTCTGATTTTGGTGGTGGTCGTGCCTGTGAGTGTCGTTTCGGAATGAGGTAGGATTCTGGTCTTATACAGGATGTATTTCGGAGAGCATGGTTGCTAGGCTGGAGTAAGGTTTTGCGATTCCTCTTTTAGGAAATGGTAGATGGTTTTAATGTGAATCGTCACGGAGTCGTGGTGGTGAGGTGTGGGGCGTGGAGCACTTCATGCCCACCTTTAGAGTTGACATTGACTATCTTGATTTGGTTTTGGTGTGATGCCTTTGATGACCGGAATCCCAGGAATTGTGACTTGGATCTGGTTGAGATGGTTCGTGGTGGTGAACTTGCTAGTTTTTCTAATTTCTGCATGTAGCTTTTTAGGGGTCACTTCCGAGTTGCTGTGGCCGGTTTTTGCACTGATTCTGTTTTGGTGTGGGCCGACAGTCACATATGTGTGGTTTGGTTTACTTGTAGGAGTGATAGAATGAGGTTGGTCAGATAGTCTTCCCAGATCTCGTTGGTGACTGTCAGTGTTTGAATACCGGTTCAATTAGCAATTTTGGTCTGGTAGTGGTTGGTGTCGGTAGGACTCGTGTACATTTTTATCTGCTGAAAATGGGGGTTTGTTTTCGAAGAGGAGGTTCTGGCGGCACCCTTAATGGTCGCGCTTCTCGTCTTTTCCTATTGGAGTTGGTCCCAGATTGTAATTTACTTTGGTTTGCTTGTCTTTTTACTCTGCTTTTTTAAGTATTCTTAAATCTGTAATTTGGGTTTGTTGTGGAGTTGTTGGGAAGTTTGGTTTCTATCGTTGGTGAGTATGGGATGAATTGTGAATGTATGTGATATAACTGCTGATCATAGTACCCATAATGCCACTGTCATATTGTTTATTTATTTATAAATAAGTTTAGTATTATATTGTTGTATTTCTATATTCTATATTTTTTCTTGTATTCTTATATTTTTTTACTAATCCAATTTATTACAGCCTATGACTTGCAGGAACTATATTATTGTATAGTAAAAACTAAATAATTTATAATCCCAGATGAAAATTAATTTAATTTATTACAACCTAGGGTAATTAGTTCATTAATAGATTTGCTTTTCAGGGAACCATTGCAGATTACAGATGATACTGGAGTTGCTGATAAGAGATGACAGATTGCAGAGCTATTCAATAAAATCGTGATTGTCTTGTGCTAACAGTAGTTTGAATATTGGCTACCGGGTATCCTGACCAATTCTGTCATTGCTAACAAACCTTTCCCTTCCTTACACCACAAAAAATACTAACTATCGATCGCTTAGGTGTCAGTAACCGGGTCGAGTCTAAGATAACTAACATTCCTTCCATTCCTTCGGTTTTGTTATAAATAACACGGGTGTAACTTTTATTAAAAATGTTTGGGCGCGAGAGAATTGAAACTATGATATGAACTCTACACGCGTTCATTATCAATCAGAAATTTTAATAATGAAAATGTAATGAGTGGAAACCACCGGTAATAATTAAAGAGATAGTATTATTCGTACATAAAATAAATAAATCACGCACAAAATATTACCATCAAAATAATTAAACGTTCGGCGTAAAAATTATTTTTGCATAAAAAGTAATATATCTTGCACAAATTTTTCCAAGCCAAAATTAAATGTCTGTTCAGCAATTTTGTTTAGAAAAAAAAAAATGCTTCGTACATAAAATTTTTTTAAGCGTTTGGTTTAATAATGACCAAATTTTTCACAACTTTTTTGAACATTTCGACTGATATCTCAATTCTAAACTTGTTGTTGGTTTATTGGCATAGACTAGAGACTTCACGTAGCTCCATAAAAAATAGTCAAAACCCTTCAATCGCACAATCAAGGAACTCAATTCATCGCGCCGAAAAGTGAGATCCATGGTCTCGCGTGCTGAGTAGCATGTGGCTCTATCTTGCTGAAACTTTATATCAACCAGATCCACATCATGCATTTTGGGCAAAAAAAGTCTGAACTACATCTTTATCTTTGAAAAAATAAGTAGACCGATGATTCCACCGGCCCATTAAACACACCAAACAGTGTTTTTTTCTGGGTGCTTTGGCAATTCTTGCATTGCTTGTGGCTGCTTTCACACCAAATGCGACAGTTTTGCTTATTAACGTATCCATTTGTGTACTTTATTTATTATTTTTATGTACAAAGTATTTGTTTTTGCTTAACAGAAAACTCTTTTAGTTGTGCTCATTTAATAACTATTTTGTGCAAGAATTTTTTTTTTTATCTATGGTTAAATACTAGCCGTAATTAAAATAGTTAGTTAACGTAACTCATAATATAAATACACATATAGTACTACCATGGTATGTTAGCCCATTGACGTGTTAGATGTCGCTACTGGTATCGTTTTAAAATATTAAAAATATTTTTATATGTCTAATCGCCTAAATGTCATATATTTATACTAAATTTTGACTATATTCTATCGACCCGACATCTGGAACATCAATGGGTAAACTGTTTTATTCTTATGATGGTAGTACTATGTGTATTTATATTATGATATAAGTAAGGATGTTTCTATCAAATCGCAACTTTCTATAACGTATAAAAGGAACGTCGCGACCCATATATATATAAAAAAACATCCAAAATTGACGGGTTCCAACCGTCGTTGCGGGTGCTAAACAATTATTTAAAATACAATGATACATACATATACTTATTTACTCTACACAGTATTTCATATATTTCATATATAGCATGAGTATGCAAACAATATGGCTTGTAATATAGATGTTTTTGACCCGCAACGAAGATTGAAACCCGATAAAATGATTGGAACCCGGAACTAAATTTTGGATGTTTTTTTATATATGGGTTGCGACGTCTCTTTATGGTCGATCGTTGATCGTTGAAGAGATCGGTCGTGTTTTTGTCGATCTCTTATTTTAAAATGTTTGGGTGAAAATTAATTAAATAGTGAAATGGATCGGAAACTCTGTCGCTTTCCCAGAGACCAAGTAACAATGCATAACTTTAATGTGCATTTTTTTATCTTATTTATTTTATTGTATTTTTTATTGGTGCAACCATATATATACGAAGCAAAGATGGCGGACTTGCTATAAACACGATGATTTTTAATATTTTTATTTAGTTTTTTGTGATTTAAATGTGTGTGTAGAGTTAAATCTATAAATTAAAAGTGTTTTTTTATAATTGAAATTTTTTAATTGAAATAATTTTAGGTTGTGCATTTTAAAATAAGAAAAAAAACCAAAACATTGCGTGAATAGTGAATAATTGTTGTGTATATCGCTAGTGAGTTAGTGTGGTGTCGGTGTGTAGTTTGACGACGACGTAGACATGAAAATTGAAACTCGTGATACATCAATGTACAGTTAAATTATTTTAGATTGTGTTATTATAAATTTGTGATTTAATCGAAATCGAAAAATTTGTTTTATTCGAGAAGAATTAAATTCAATTCCATTTGTATTGTCAGATGTGTATATACGCAACTACATTATCGACATATATTTTGTTGATAATTTTTGTGTTTATTAATTCAGTGTACAATTAATTGCGTTTAATACATAATCTGACAATAATGGTAGTAGTTTGGTATAAAGTAGTTTGGTACATCAGTAGTTTGATATAATGTATCAGGCAAATAACTTATATTACTATAAGGGAAATCGCGTCGAATTCATGTGCCAACATGATATAGTTCGTAGAAAAATCATAGATGTCACTAGTAGTAGTTGAACGACATTTGTTTTATCTACAGTTTTTTATATTCAACGAATTATTAACGAAACAAAAATTTAAAATCTAAAAAAAAAATTAAATTTTATAATCAGAATTGGAAATTATAGAAGTAAATGGTATAAGCCCATTTACTTCTATAATTTCCAATTCTGATTATAAAATTTAAATTTTTTTTCATATATAATAACAACATATAATATAATTTTATGAAATTTTGGGAAAAAAAATAAGAAAATTTGTTTGACGCGCCATCTATTGTTCTCGTTAAAAACGTTTGCTATGCCATCTAGGATTTTTTTACAAATTAAAATTTAACGAAATCATGCTGTCGTTCGCATTTACTATGGAAATGTTCACGATTTCCCTTATAGCAATATAAGTTATATACGGATATATTAGTAAAGGATACCTATAGGAAAAGTGAATATGATGTTGTTTTCGGATCAGAATAAGACTTATATTATTGTACATACTATTATATTATTGTATTATTATGATGTATTTGGCAAGAAACGGTGAATTCGATCGAATTTGAGCGTTTAAATATTTTAATAAATTTTATTATAATAATTTCGATGTTTTTATGTCGAGTAAAGTGAATGTAAATAAGATTTACATGCAAATACTTTGTGTATTTGGCATAAAACGGTGAATTTGATCGAATTGAACGTTTAATGGAATCTTAATTATAATAATTTCGGTGGGTTGTGTCCAGTGGGGTGAATGTAAATAGGCTTTTCATGCAAATACTTGATGTATTTGCTTGTTACTTAGGTTATTTTATTATTATATGGTATTGTTGTATGGTTATGCTATTATACTACTATATTCTTATTTTTTATATTTTCATATTATTATAATTTTATATTAATATATATTATATTTTTTATTATTATGATACTATTATATTACTGTGTGGAAGGATTTAATTTAGAGGTTTTGTGTCGAGTGGAGTGTATTTAAATTAGGGATGTATTTGTCGTTAAACGGTTGATTCAGTTCGTTTGTAATGTTTAATCACTTTTTTAAAATTGATTAATTTGTATTAATTTTAAAGTTTTGTGTCAAATAAATTGCGTTTAATAAATTTTAGCATGAAGGTAAAATAATAAATTTGTAATTAATGCTATCTGCTACATCTTGCGGCTTCAAGAAATTAGTTCATTAATAGATTTTGTTTTTAGGGAACCTTTATAGATTACAGTTTAATGATGGCACACTGGAGTTGCTGATAAGAGACGTCAGAATGCAGAGCAGTTTAGAAAAATTGTGATTGTTTTGTGCTAATAATAGTTAGGTTTTCAAAAATCCCGAATTTTTGCAAACCCTATACATGAAATACATAAATCAATCTGTTTTTAATCTGTATCAGATTTGAATTGAACTTTTCATTCTTTATAACTTTGACTGTCATCTTATTAAAATAAGATTGCCCATTGCAGAACAAAAACAAAATAATAAATGACAAAACTACTTTAACTTAATTCAATTTTGTTGATACATTTTTTCTACATTATTTTAAATTAATTAATAAATCATGATAATTATCTTTTACCTTTACTTTTATGTATATAAGAGTAATATTTACCATTAACATTCACTAAAAAAACATCTATTCACCAACTTTTACCCCAAACTACAATACTATTCGGTTTGTATATATGTACATCGTACATACATGTATGGAAATAGTGTGTAGTAAATCGAATGTTAGTACAAAAGTTTTATTTATAAAATGTTTAAGTTTAAGTTCATTAGGATCAGGCAATATTTTACACTATGTCACAAAATGGATTTATTTTTTTAATGCAGTGATGTTTAACCTATATTAAAGCGCGAACCGAACAATTAAGTACTTGACTAGAAGGAAACATTATTCAAATTTAAAACTATTTATATCAGGATGCCAATGGCGTTATAGAACTTTCGTTGGTCTCAAAATCAATGAGTCCAAACAAAATAAGTATATGATCACTAGTTAGAGACCAACACACAATCGATTTTAGTAACGGTGACCATACGTTTGAAGAAATGACAAGTTTCCGATACCTAGAGTTCCTTGTCACACATGATTACTGTGTGCGACGGCATGTAAAAGCGCATTTTGCCGCTGGCCAACGTGCTATGTATGCCTTATGTCCACTGCTAAATTCAAGAAGTTGTACAAAGTGTACAAAAGACCTGTTGTCGTGTATGAAAGATGGTTTATGATAATTCAGACAAAAGTCATGCGCATAATATATGGCTCAAAACGCGACGATGACAAAAGTTACCGAGTTCTATTCGACCATCAGATCAGGAATTTAAAGAAAATTCTCGATGTCGTTCATGCAAAAAAAAAGACGGTGCTCGCTCGGTCACGTTTTGCGAGCTGATTCTAAACAGATGGTCCAGCGATCTCTGAGAGGAGGCAGGCGCAGAGGTCACTGCCGCCGATGATGGCTCGGGCTTAGAGAATATAAAAAAGCTCGGGATCGTATCTGATGGTGCCGGAGTGTTGATAAGGTACGGGCCAGTAATGGCATGTTAAAACCATCTTATTATTATTATTATTTTCATGAGAATGCATTTGGAAAGGAAGTGCCATTAAGACCACCGATCTAGGTACTAGCACGATTTGTTTGTGTCGTTAATAAAGCGTTTTTTGTGCAGTTGTCATTTGTCAAATGGTGAAATGGTGAGACAAGTGCATGGTGTGTTTTAGAGAAAAAGCATCTTCTCCGATGAGGTGCAACAACTTGATGACTATATCAATAAACAGAATTGCTACATTTGGGGAGCTGAGAATCCAAGAGGAATATTTCCCATGCATCCACCACGAGCCACTGTTTTTTGCGAATTTTGCGGTGGCGGAGTGATTGACCCACTTTTCTTCGAGAATGGGATCACCGTCAACGACATTAACCCAAAATGTCATATAATATTTTGCCAAAAGTAAAAACGAGTAACGAGGCGGTCATTTATCTAATATTACAATAAAAATAAAAAATTTTAAAATAAAAACTGCGTTTTTTTTTCAATTTCAAAATAGGCGGTCTTACTGGAACCATATAGAAAATCTTTCACTTAAATACAAGTTTAGGAAATTTAGAATTTGCACATGGCACGCGCACTCATTGAAAACATAAGCGCATTTTACGGGTTTGACTTAGCCATAAAAATGATTTTTTTAAAAAGGGCTGCACCCTTCAAGATGACCGAAGGGCCAAAAATTGGAGTCGATGTATTTAATGTTTTGTGTTCACGATGTTATGGACTCATTTTATAACTGAATGGAAGAATTCTAACTTGAAGCTGGCAAATAATAGACAAACAAGTGAAAATTTGTGTCCTTACTTGTAATCCGTCATAATTTGAGATAAACTTTTTGGAAGGTAGAGATTTGGTTAGGGAAAAACGTAAAGCATGAAAAATTTGGCAGAAAAATCAGACTCCATAAAGTAAAACAATACTCAAATATCTTAGTATAATAAAGTAAAAAATTTAATAAAAGAAAATAAGAATGAATCGATTCATAATTATCTTACTGACTTTAGTAGTCAAAAATCTACCGATTATTCCCTCTGAAAAGCAACTCAAAGGCTAAAAATTAAATATGATGATGAAACTTAGGCTAGAAGTGCAAAGGAAAAAGACACACTGCAGATGAAAATATAAACCTATAGTTAACAAAATCGACAGCCATAGCATAAAACCTGTATCTTTACAAGAATTAAAAGTTGACATCAGAAATGACTTAAGCTCAAAAAAATCTTCTGGTTATGATCTAATTACAGGACTAATAGTTAAAGCACTAGCCTAATAATTAATGCAGCGTTCAGGTTGAACTATGTTCCACACCAATGGAAAGTGGCAAAAGTGATAATGATAACAAAACCAAGCAAACCACCTAACGACAAAAAATCGTATAAGCTGATTTCTTTGCTCCCCCTGCTATTTCTAAATTATTCGAAAAATTGCTGCTATTCCTTCTTACTAATTTCGTTAAAAAAAAGCATGACTATAGAAGAGGTCCACAAAATCACATACATAATTGAAGATGCACTGGAAAGCAAAAAAATATGTTCATCTTCTTGGATGTAGCACAAGCCTTCAATAAAGTACGGCACAGAAGACTAGAATATAAATTGCATCAAAATCTGCCAAAGCAGTTTTATCAAATTCTAAAATCCTGTTTATCTGACCGACATTTTCGGGTAAAATATGAAGATGAATACTCTTCATTGACGAAAATATCAGCAGGAATACCGCAAGGTAGTGTCCTAGGATTAAATCTTTATATCCTATATACAAGAGATACTCCAAATACAGATGAAACTCACATGGCAACATTTGCTGATGGCACTGCAATCTTAGCAATTGATAACAATGTAGAAGAAGCAACGAGTAAAGTGGAAAGAGCCACAACCATATTAAGTAACTGGACCATGAGATGGCGAATCCACATGCAAATACAGCCAAATATTTAGGCATGGGTCTTTTGTTTTTTATTTGTTTTTGAACCCTGCAATCTTTTCTGGGGCCGAAGCTCTCCCAACTCTTTGGCGGTTAATTTTTAACGTCCTACCTTACGTCATCACCAGACAAATCGAGGACGCACGAATACAGGTTCGAATTTAAATCCATCTGCACATTGCATTGCTTCAGTCAGTCTGACATGGACGATGGTTCGGCACATGGATTCTGTACTCCGACAGGCGTCATAGTTGTGTTTTTCGTCATTACCGATCGTAATCAGGTGATGAAAAATCCCTTTTGCAACCCTCCCTCGTTGGGATTTGAACCCGGTACCTGCCGTCCTAAACACCGCAACTTTAACCACTGCGCCAATTGCTCGGTAGGCATGGCACTTGACGCTAAACTTAAGTGGAAAGAGCATGTCATAAAAAAAAGAAGAGCTTAACATCATACAGAAAAATGTACTGGCTCATAGGTTGGAATTTCCAGCTGTCACTTCATAATAATTAACTACTATATAACAAATTCTAAAACCAATATGGAACTACGGTATTCAGCTTTGGGAATGAACCAAGAAGATTAATGTGAAAATAATACAACCAATTCGATTGTAAATGCATCATGGTACCTAAGAAATGATAATCTCCATAGGGATTTAAAGATGAAATACGTCAACGAATAAATCAGGAAGCAAACGAGAAAACACATACTTCGTCTTTATCAACATTAAAGTGTCGAGATTCGCCGTGTGATGGATAAAAAAAATTTAGTTAGACGTCTTCTAAGAACGAGACCTCTAGAACTAGGACAGAATAAGATAAACTAAATCGGGACTAAACCAATGGGTTATATCCCACAAAAAGAGAACATCAGATATTAAAGGCTAGATGAATTGTTGGATTCCAAAACTATAAAGAAAAAAAAATATCTTTACGTCAGCGCAGAGGCGTCCGCTATAATAGTTCCTCGAATTAGTAGGCAAGTTGACTTTTTCTGGTCGTATAGAACCATATAAAGAGCTGGCTATCATCAAATCGACGCAAAGTATGAACAACGCCAAAGTATGTGTAGAACCTTGGATAATGTGTAAAGACACCAAGAAAAAAGCACCTTCTATTTATAATATAACGAAAATCCAACAAAAGTGGTTCGTTTACAAAGCGTCGCGCACACAACAGCCAAGTGTTTCTTTTCGAAAATGGGTTATATGGGTACCGAAGTTCTAGAAACTTACAAGTCGGTCAATTTTTAGTTGGATCAATTTGAAACCGTTAATCAATCTGCACCACAACAATGAGAGCCTACACAAATCAGGCTAAATAACCGACTATTTGGACAACGATTTTTATTCTCCGAAGAATCAGTTGAAGCATTAAAAATTTATATTTTGGCACTTGAATCTTTGAACTGAAAATTCTTCGCTAATGGGTTTAAGAGCATGGCTAAGAGTGAAATCGCCATCTTTGTGATATTTTGAAAATCAATAAAGCAACTTTTGATAATAAATCGTATTTTTTCCATTCTAAAATTTGCCACTTTTTCTTTTGTAGCGTGCATTTTAAATAAATTACGACAGATTAAATATGCACAGGATTTTCATGATTTATTTTTCACAAATAATAATCTTTTTTAGCTCCATTTTACTATAAGCTTTGTAAAATTTAACAATTTAAGAGATTAGGTGATGATATAATTAAACAAAGTCCATATATGGATATATACGAACATTTTTTACACAGAAACAATAAGTTTTAATTAGTATTTTCAAAAAGTTTTTACATTTGCAATTATAATTCATTGTGTACTTAAAATGCATATACAGTAGAAATTTTGTAATGCTGCATAGGACGCTTTTCAAATTAAGTTAATATAAAATAGCAAACCGGCCTAATTTTCATTATAATTATATAGGTACATTTACATTTCAAAATAGTTTTTACATATTTACATTACACAAAAAAGAAAATATGCCATACATTTTGTATAAATTAATCATGTACGCGAAATTAGGGCTAGGTCACATGTATGTATGATTGCATGTATATATATATATATATATATATATATATATATATATATATATATATATATATATATATATATATATCCATTTTATTTCATATCCTTGTACACGTATAATTATTTTATTACTGTAACTATTATTATGATTATACTACATAATATATACAATATATAGTATGATCTATAAAACACTTTACAAATGAATTTTCAGGCTGTGCGGATATAATATTTTAATCATGAAAACAGCGTTGCTACTTTACTCTTATTCTAAAATAAAGTACGAATTTTAAATAATACACGTTTTTAATTTTAATAGAAATAAAGCTAGAACTACACAATTGTGTATTTTATTTGAGGTGAGAAAAACTAATTTTCAAACATTTTTGATTACTCAAAACCAACTTAAGTTCACAATTGTGTCACTTGGACACTATTTCAGGTTGCATTTTATGGAGTAAAACTAGTTAACCCTATTTAAATATTGCAATTGCACTTACTAAAAATTTGTATTGCCGGACGACTTATTTTACTAGGACACTTTTAACATCGATGAAGCGCAATTGGGTTTGGGGCCAAATCGGTTGTCGGTAATTCCTGCATTGTTTTAGACATTCTCGATTATCTCAACTATGTTCTTTGTCAAGATCGATTGCCGTCATTGTAATTTGGGAAACTACTAATTCCGATCAGCGTCCTTATTTCAATCGAATCTGTCAATTTCTATTTAGATTTAACTATGTGTGCTTTACAAAAATCCAATAAGCATCTTTAATATCATTTGGAGTTTTAAATTATTAAACTAACATTTCATTGTTGTCATTATTTGTCATTATTAAATTAAGTAGTTGCTTAACATGTAGGTGCATGCGTAGTCATTAAAATTTAGTCACACAAGCGGGCAATAGATGGCAGTAATATATTATCTAACGAAGTAATCTGTAATATTGAGGCGGTAAAAAATCAGTTAACAAAAATTATAAAAGAATATTCCTATTCAAATCTAGCAGCCATAAGAGTTAGCCAGAGTGCCGACAACATTTATTCATAAAAAACAATGGCTCCGAAACAGGGACCTATATTTTAATTACGCGGAGAAATTTGCATTCCAGTTATATCCACAACTAGTGGAAAATTATAAGAAACAACGTGACATTATGAACGGATCAATGACAAAGCTAGTAACATATGAGAGTGGGAACATGAAAAACGCCACTATAGACGAGTTTAAGTGAAACAAGAAAGAGTTCAGAAGTTATAAAAATTTCAAGAGATCGAAAAGAAAATGTTCAATCTGGATAGCAAGGCGGACTCAAACTTTGTGGGATTTGAAGACACCTATTACTTAGTTGTAGCACTTAGTTCTAGTATTTACAGGGGATTATATAAAATGGCAATCATTATTTGATGTATTCAGTTCCACCGTTCACGAAAGAGTAAGCTTGACTGAGGCTCAGAAATTTCTGAGGTTTATTAAACGGAGAACCACTGACACTTATGCATTGCAGAAGCTGATTCTACGATATGATAAAGAACTTCACGAAGTTCATGTGTTTATAAAAACGTGCATGGAGCAGCCTATATCACAACCAAATTCTGCGAGTATTCGAAAGGTTGCAGATGTATCTGATGAATCCATAAGAGAATTAAAGGTGTTAGTTGCTGGGAAAAGAGACTTTTGGTTCCTATATATTGCACTGAGCAAATTAGATAATGAAACTAGGACCCTTTGGGCACAACAGACAACAGGCAAGAAGTTCCAAACGATCGGAGAATTTTTTAAATTCATGGAGACGCATAGATATGATGCATTCCGAAAGGGGACATACGAGAAAATTGGGTACCGGTCGAAACTGGATATTTTACAACTGGATTTGACGAAACAGGATAATTGAAAACTGGATATTTTAAAACGAGATAAGGTACAAAACGAGATATGGTACAAAACTGGATATTTCAAAATTGGATATTTCAAAACGAGATAAGGTACAAAACGAGATATGTTAAA
Source organism: Tipula confusa (assembly GCA_963556175.1). Classification (NCBI taxonomy): domain Eukaryota; kingdom Metazoa; phylum Arthropoda; class Insecta; order Diptera; family Tipulidae; genus Tipula; species Tipula confusa. The sequence continues at coordinate 48,930,336 of OY744475.1, read as the reverse complement.
AAACTGGATAGTTCAAAACAGGATATTTCGACATGTGATTTAAACTTAAAATGATTTTTTAGGAAAGTTCTGAAATATGGCCAATTAGGAAGGAGCTCGGTGATTTCTAAACCGATTTTGATGAAATTCGATATGTAAGATGAAAATGGGATTTAAAAATGATTTTTTGGGAATGTTCTGGAATATGGCTAATTAGGGAGGAACTCGGTGAGTTCTTAACCGATTATGATGAAATTAGGATGGAAATGGGATTTTAACATGATTTTTTTGAAAGTTCTGGAATATGGCCAGTAAAGAAGGAACTCGGCGAGTTCTTAACTGATTATGATGAAATTCGATATGTAGGATGAAAATGTTGATGAAAATTAATTAATTTTTCTTACATAGGTTCTCTAAAGTGAGGAAAAGTTATATTAAGTAGAAGAATAAAAAATAGATGAGGATAAATTTTACTGACAGTAAACTGGATGAATGATTATTTTAATAAGATGAGAAAAGCAGCAATTAAAAAAAACCATTAAGTGAAGGAAAATTCTATTTCTCTCCTTAGAAATATTCAAGTATGGAACCTTACTGGCCATATTCCAGAAATTTTCTAAAAAATCATTTTAAGTTTAAATCACATGTCGAAATATCCTGTTTTGAAATATCCAGTGTTGTATCATATTTCGTTTTGTACCTTATCTCGTTATGAATTATCCAATTTTGAAATATCCAGTTTTGTACCATATCTCGTTTTGTACCCTATAACGTATTGAAATATCCAATTTTGAAATATCCGGTTTTGTACCTTATCTCGTTTTGTCAAATCCTATTTTTGAAATATCCAGTTTTAAAATTTCCAGTTCTGAGCGGTTCCCGAGAAAATTACACCAAATAGAATAAGTTCCCGCACATATACAGTCAGAACATAGACAAGAATAACTAGCCCAATATCCAACCAAGTGGGCATCGCATGTGTGAATGCAATACATATCAGCGAATGACTTCGGCCGACAAATCATAAGCGCTCAAGAGCAGCAACATGTGTTTTAATTGCTTGAATGGAGATAAATCAAAATTATTAATCACAGATCAACAAACAGTTCTAAAAGTTATTAAGGTGGATCTATCAAATGGTCAGGAGATAGGCGAAAGGATTGACAAAGTAAAAACATATACGAGCCCGTATGCCCGTATGCCATCAAGGCATACCACAAACGGCGTTGATAAAAATAAGAACTAGTAATAGTCGTTGGCGGACGACCATTATCGAGCGCTTTTCGACTTCGCAGGCTTAATTTGTACTTTTCAAATTAATTTGAGTTATTCAGGCGGAACTTGCAGCTCAACCGAACAAACGCAATGATTCTATTAAAAGGGCTTGGTGAAGTTGGTGTAGGAACAACTAGGGATTCCATCGAACTAATAATTGCATCGATAGATGAAACGACGACTTAAGAGCCACAAACGAATTTAACTTATCGCATATCGATCGTAAAATAAAAAATGTTGCAACTAGAAACTAAAATAGTAAACCTAGCCAAATTGACGTGGCCCTATAGGATTTGACATCTTTTTTAATTCATTAGAATATGAGAGTCTCAAGTTACCAAGCGGGTTAACAGCACTTTGAACAATTTTTGGGTTAATATTTGCCGGAAGAACTGAGGAGAGTAACCAATGCATTACTGAGAGCATGACCGAAAATTTCAACGTCCTGCTAGATATCGACAAATCTTTGCGGCAATTTTGGGAAGTAGAAGTACTACCAAAAAGCATCAGGTGAACTCCAAAAAAGCAGTTGGTTGAGGATTTATTCCAAAGAACGACTAAAAGAGCCAAAGATGTTAAATGTGTAGTAAAATTATCATTTAAGCAATCACATAGTATGGTTGGAACGTCTCACCATTCTGCTTCTAAATCGCCTGAAAATAATGAAGCGAAAGTTTGAGCGTAACCCGAAGTTTGGAAGGTTATACAGAGCTATTATGGCAGAGTACAAAGAGCTCAGCCACATGACACGAGTAAATGGCTGCAATAAAACAACTAAATATTTTCTGCCACACCACGGAGTAAAGAAGCCAACACAACAACAAAATTACGAGGTGTATTTGATGCATCCAGCAAGGCAACTAGTGGGTTATCCTTAAAATATATTTTAATGGTTGGATCTTCCGTACAACCTGCGCTGATCGATATGTAACTTATATTCCGTCAGTATAAGTTAGCATTTTGTGGAGACATAGAAAAAATATATCGGCAGATGTGGGTTGACAGCGCAGATCAACAATACCAAAATATTATATGGAGAACTTTAGCGGGCACCATCAACCAAATAAAGACATATACCAAATAAAGACGCTTACGTACCGCTCCTGCATCGTCTTTGCAACTTGTATAATTTAAAAACCATTGGAATGGAAATGCAGTCTAGGCAGCCAGACTCAGCGCGAGCTATATTGGAAATCGGAGAGCTGGCGGATATACCAAAAGCTTTATGATCCACATTATGATTTTTTAATACTCACCGGAGCGCGATTAACTCACCAAGCGAACATTATTTTCGTATGCCAATCGCATGTTCGATCCACTTGTTTGGTTGTCCACTATAATAGTCCGGGTAATAGTGTTATTCCAAAATCTTTGAATGGAGGATATGAACTTCTTCCAAGCATATGGTAAGGCATGGATGATTATTAGCAAACGATTTACGTAAAATAACAAAATCCAACTAAAAGGGTGCCATATTGTAACGGGTTCACGACCCCGTTCCAAGCTAAATTCATCCAACCCAAAACACCTTTACCAATTCGGTCATTTTTAATTATTTTTTTCGTTCATTGCAAAACAATGATGGGTCCTACTTGTGTGGTGATAGTTTAATAACGGTGAATTTGCATCTGCTTGATCCCTGATTACATTTTCATTGGTCGCAGGTCCCAACTCGCACTCCGAGCAATGAATTAGTAATTACGGTAGTGGTTTTTTTGTTTTAATTGCAGTATAAATGTGAAAAAGTGTAATTGTTAGTGTGTGACAGTGAAATTGTTGAAATTTTGTTATTTTTATACTGACCTTGTGTGTGGTTAACCTCACAATTGTTTCAAAGTTCGTGTCTCTACTGTTTTCGTACAAGTAGATCAGTGCGATTTTGCAGATTGATTTAACGAGGGTGAACGATGCGGTCCACTGTAGTAATGTGACTACTCCTTTCCGGCAGAGTATAGGTGTCACATTATCAGGTCATTGTACGTATCGTTCCGTGGTTAAACTCAATACTGCAAAGTCAAATCATTTCCAAAATAAGGACAAAATAAAAATCAGTCCTTAAATAAAGTTTAAGTGTCTACTTTATTACAAGTGGCACTAAAAGAAAAAAAAACCTCCCTAAAGTAATTCTCTTTACTATTCTAGCCAAATTGTGTCCATCCGACCAGCCCCTACCAAAGGTAAGCGGGATGGCGCAAGTTAGCTGGCACAAATTGATAAGGTGATTCACGATCAGTATTTATATGCTGGTTTAGTTCATCATTTTGTTAATTTGTATAGGGATAGAAAGTTAATGATTTTCTTTTGTCCAACAGCTGGATAGCCTACAAAATTAAAATATGAATTTCCTTTAATGACATATAGTTAGGTTTCGCGTAAATTTCACTTCAGTTTTAAAATGTAAATTGCCATCTCACGGGCTGAGGGTTTGCTAGTCTACTCATATAGTTTTAGTCACGTTCAGGATACAATGTACTTAGTTGTTCAGCCTAGGATTTCTGCCAGTGAACGGGACGCAGTAAGGGTGAATGGGTTTGATTCTGTACTTTTTTCAGACAGTTTGACGTCTCATTCCGTTAACCTGTGTAACATGTAAAGCGCCAGTTTCGAAATAATTTTTTTTAAAACAATTTCGCTGATCTGATGAACAATTCATAATTAAGTTCGTGTTTTTTACTTTCGCTAATTTAATTTTTAAATTATCGCCTTTCAGGATGGGGTTGCAGGTCCACCCAGTTTAATTTTAGGTACGTCCTGAGTGTGTGGTATCAAGTGGTCAAATCAACAAAAGAAGAAATTGAAAGAATTACGCCCCATGAATATTGAAGATAAATAAGTTCATAATATACATACAAATAATTCTTTCCAAACGATCATTAGTAGCTACTCGAGTTTAACGAAGATGTCCTAAATATTATCACTTGTTAGGAGATTCCTAACCACTCAGACCTAAACAACAGATGAGCGGAACGCAAACAAAAAGAGATGAGGTAGAAGCTGCTGAGATAATAATACTGCGTGAAATTCAACAATCAGATTTCAGTACTGAAACGAATGCATTGCCAAACTGGCATTACTATAAAATAGTAAACTAACATGCGTTTTAGCTAAGCGTTGTTAGTATGGTCAGTTTAAACTTGAAATGTGACTTGTCAGTAGAATTATGGTTAAAAAAGAATACACAAAAGTATATTGACGTTTTAAGTTCAGAACAGAATCAATGACATTTGCAACACTCTCTGCAACATATTCTAAATTTATGACAGCGAAAAAAATCACCAAAATCAGTTTCGATGATTGTATTCGATTGTTTCCGATATATATTAAGGATACGGACCATAACACCCGTCATTTTCTTGTTTTGATTAGAACTTTTTTGTTATATTTGCCTTGTGATACTATACGTTCCAAGGACAAACTTAATGTTTGGTCAGTAGAGTAATATTTGACAAACCTTTTTGCCAAGGTAATAAATTGTTAGAATTTAAATAATAGATCAAAATTTAGCAAATAACAATTAATTAAAAATAACATAAAATCTGTAATGTACATTCACAATTCTATGGTTTTGGTGGCAATAAAAGGATGAGAAACAAGATGTCGAAGATGTTCGCAGTATCGATTCATACGGAAAATTAAGAAAATATTAAAATATATCCTTATATAAACCTATACTAGTACTATTTGCAAGTGTTTAATTTAAATGGCTACATATAATTTACTATAAAAACTTCTTTCTTCAAAAAATTGTATCGATCGATTTTCTTTTAAATAGAGTGGTTGCTACCTTGGCATCACTGTTCGCCAAACCGTACACTTCCTATTTTGTGAAATCACTTAAAATTTAAAGTTTATGAAATCAAGTACTTACTTATGTACAAATAAATAAACGATTTACAAACAAAACAAAAAACCATCTTAAAGTAAGCTTGCAGCTTACCGACGAGTTTGATATCCTGCTCTGATTTCTCTAATTATTAAAGTGTTTTTTGTACAGGAAGATGGTATGCAATTTGGTAAATAATTTACAATAACTTCTTAATCGGTTAGTTGCTTTTAAAATAAATTATTCTGGAATCTTAACCGTTCAATTGCCTTTAATTCAAGGGGTCACTTGAAAAGTTTCAAAGCTGATTTAAAAAAAAAAAAACTTTTTAAAAAGTATTAAAATATCTGTACTAAACGGATATCGCCTGTGAGTGTTTTATAGATCATACTATAAATATATTTATTTATATATATATATATATATATATATATATATATATATATATATATATATATATATATATATATATATATATATATAAATATATAGTATATATATATGATTAGAAAAGTTCATGTGCACATTTATATACAAATTGAAACATCGATATTGAATAAAATAAACATAAATAAAATAAAATAAAAATTTGCTTAATAAAAAAGCGTTTAACATTCTATATCATATATGTACTATATCGCGGGGGTATATATTACAACAATCAAAAGAAAGTTAAGTTCAATTACAAAAACTATGTTTTGAATAAAACGCAAAAAATTTGTATCGCGTATTGTCGTGCAACTTACAATTACGAGTTTAGATTGAAATTTAGAATCACATGAATTTTAGAATTTATTTATAGGATTTATTTTGCAAAATGAAATTGAAAATTACTGAACATCGGCAATATTTATTTTGTTTCGATTAAATTTCTATTTGAATTTTTTATTTGCTTTTTGTTCTTCTGTTGTCTGTTTGGAGGACGTAAGGACCAGTGCGCGAATTACTCGATCATTGAAATTTTAGTGAAAAATTGGTGATATACATCATGATGGCAAAATGTAGTTGTCAATCAGTGTTGTAGAAAATCTAAAAACATCCGTTTGGTACCCTTTAACGAAGTTTATAGGTTACCGGAAAGTTTAACAAAATTTGAAGGCAATGCACAGCAACTATAGTGAAGACTAATTTGCGAATTTAATTTTTTATTTATAAACTTTTATGCCATTACTTTTTTTCATATGACCTAAATATTTCCATGCGGTCTAAATCAAAAGCCATTCTGAGAAAACTTCAATACCACATTCTATAGTAGTTCCTCAACTCACACTTCCTATATAACATTGGAAAATGAGCAAATCGTTACACCACAACAATCGTTAAATTCAGTCACTGAATTTAAATATAGAACGCGCCAAAATATAGAAACGCCGCCAGAATTAACTCGAACCTTATCTAACCAAATTTCAGTAATTCATAAGAAAACTATTTTTCACTTAATCTTGACGACCCACTTACAATTAGTGTGGGAAAACCGTGAAGATAGTTATTTATTAGTAGAATTGAGTTCTGTAACCTTTAGTTACAGTTACTGATGAACAGTTTAGAAGATTCAGTAATAAAAAGTTAAATTTGGTGGGTATTAATGCAATAAGAATTCCCAAAACATGAATGGTGTTTACAACTTTATATCTTACTACCTCAGTATTGATGATGAGTGTTTCTCTTCAATGTTAAACTCTAAATCTTGGCCACTAAAATATATTTTTTACGGAATATAGAGACTCAGATACGGACTTCGTACCTTCCACCAAGATAATTAATGAAAATGAACTTGTAAATAATGGTTTAAATAATGGTTTTTAATGGATTCTTCTTGTTTGGTAAAAGACCTTGGAAAGCGATGTGTTAAACCAAAAAAAAAAGTATTAAGTGGAGCCTGTTCTATTTACTACCAAAATGTCATCGAAAGCTTCTGTGTTCTACAAATTTGTTTTAAAATCTAATTACCTAATTTATGTGATTGGCATCAAAGTTTAACTCTGGCATTTGCAGTATGGAATTTTTCGGAACAAAATATGTAGTCTATAGATCAGCGACTAGTTCAATAAAATCTGATAGTGGTGTTCTTATTGCGGCACACTCTACGCTTTTTCGGGTTTTCATTAAATCTTTCGATTTTGTTCTAGTGCTAGGTAACTTTAACTTACCTGACATCAACAGGAAATTCGACCAAGTGATGAACGTGGCCATTACGGACCTGATCTTTATCAACAAAGCAGAAAGGTTTAAAGTAATGAAATCACTAACGCCATTTGTCGTTAATGACGTTCATCACAAGTTGGTGGACATTATATTTGTTTTAACAGATCTTATACCGGAAAAAATGGCCCATAATCAAAATTAGACATAAAAGTTTAAAATTTCATGATTAAATGAGTAATTAAAGGGTATCTGACCAATATGTCTTAAACAATAACATCAAGATTCCAAGAGCACTGATTCGAAAGAAATTGCAGACATGTTTATTGAATTGTTTCAATATGTTTTATAGCACACAAGCAACTGAAGTTCATAGACTGCAGTTAAACACCACCAATATTGGAATCCTCCCCTTACCACTGGTGACTATATTATATTTGCACTCTTAAATTATGGGGACCGATGTGGACCGGATAACATATCATTTTCGATCCTAACGACTTGCTAACAGTTTAGTGTGTCATTTGTAAATTCTTTTCAACCACTCAACCATCGTCCTGATAAATGGAAAAAGAGATGTATTACGTGTTACAGAGGGATTTCGACCATTCCAAAACTATAAATAACAGAGACGAAACTAATTTTCTATTGTGCCCAAAAAAGGGAAAAGTCATAACACCAAAAAGGTCGAAAAGTGTTTTCGAGATCGACAAAGGGCAAGCAAATTAAAATTTAACAGTCATGTTAACATTTGCAGCATCTGGAAATGTAACTCCTCCAATGATCCATACAAATGGATTCCAATCGAATGTGGTTCAACATATTCCTGATGATCGGGGGTTTGTTCTATCGGAATGCAGGTGGATGAAAACTGCATATTCAGGAACTACATCAAAAACATAATGCATCTTCACCTGATTTAAATAAATGTAAAGTTTTCAACAATTTTGTTTTTAGATAGACACAAATTACAATTAAGCTTAGGGTGTCCAAACTATGCCAAAATTTAGAAATAATTCTAGTGCGTCTATATATCTAAATACCACAAGTATTTTGCAGCCAGCGAATGTCGGATCATTCAAGCCAATAAGAACTAGAAAAGCAATTCTAGAATTTAGAACAAGTAATCCAGATACCGATGTTATAACAGCTGGTTTAAATCCCTCCATTATTAAAAAGGAATTTAAAATCCATTTTAAAAGGATTTCTTGTTGCTTGAGGTAAAAAACTTCACTGGAACATAATAAAGATGCTGTTAGAATTATTTTAATACGGTTTTATTGCAGCATTTTAGAAGCATAATCGGGAAAACAAAATTCAAGAGTTAGAAACATTTTTAAACCCAATAGAATCTTTTTTTTAGTTTTTATTCCATGCCGTCTGTTCTGGAGCCGAAGCTGCCCCAACTCCTTCGCGGTTAACTTTACATCCTACATTATGCCATTACTAGCCAAATCGGGGACGTACGAATACAGGCTCGCTTTAAATATCCATCTACACATTGCACTGCTCCAGCCAGCTTGTACTGGCAATGACGATTCGGCCTGTGTATAACCCAGCAGTCATGAGATCAGCTGATTTTAAACGTTTAGCCATATTCAATTGGCAAACGCAGAACACACCAAAATCATTCTGCTGGAGGCAAATATTGTTTTCGACAATCTAAACATAATACTGGGCTGAATTATCGTAGGAAGGCAACACCAAATAGAAAAAGGTTCAACTTCGGTAATGACTGCAGTCAGCGTTTAACTACAGTCTTTCATTATCCTTAAATACTTGAGAGAATTCTAATAGATTGAGGAGATTGCTGATCTGAGGCCAAAATTGGCAGAAGAAGAATTATAGTGAGATTGCCGTTTAGAAGTTAAACCATACTTTAGAAATTCGTTGCAAATAGCGACTAAGAGATCCATGAACCCAGAGCAAAGATTCCGCCTCGATGATACGTTATTATAGTACTGTATAGCTAGTTTATGATAGAATATGTCAAATTTAGTCATATGACACAAATCTAGAGAGAAGAGGCACTTCAACATAACAGCTTGTTCTTATATACCACATCACGGAGCCGCCAAGAAAGAATGTATTACCACAAAGCTACCAGCGGTATTCAATGCTTCGGCAAACACCACTAATAAAGTTTCACTCAAAGATATACTCCTAGTAGGGCCAAACATTCAATCGATTATTTGCGAGATTACGATAAGATTCATAGAGCAGGCGGATGTGGTTAGTGCAGACATTGAAAAAATTAACCACCAGATATGGGTTGAGTCACAAAAGAGATAGTCCTGACAATAAGGTATTTTTAATTCAGGGCGATTACATATGAAACCGCATCCACACCATAAACTACGCAAATAGAGCTCCAATTCGAGAGCGTTACTCGATACAATTGCTCCAAAACATCGAGCTACACAGAGCAAGGAATTAAGGGGCTTCATGAAGGAGCTTGAATGAGGGTGTTGGAATTGATTGGATGACGATAAGTATCAGTTCTCTGTAACTTAACAAGGGGCTACATCGATTATCAAAAGAAACAATGTCAGAGAGCAGCAAAATTTTCAATCCATTGGGGTGGTTAGCTCCAAGAACGGTAAAATTCAAAATTCTATTACAATCTTTGGGGTTCTCAAATATGAAATGGGATGATAAATTATCGAGTGACGTAGGGGAAAAGTGAAATCAAATAAGAGAGGTTATGAAGAAGGCGGAAAACATAAGCATTCCTAGATGACTGATGTTAGATAAACTGACTATCGCAACTAATATTCATGCATTCTGCGATGTAAGTGAACTGGCATCCGCAGCTGTCGCTGATTTACGAGTTTGCTACACTGATGGGATTGGTTAGCATCCTAACCTCGTAGATGGAATACCTTTGTAGAGTAAACCAAACCTCTCTTGTCGTAGTTACTGGCTTCATATACCAACAAGGTCAAATCCAGTGGATTACTAGCCAAGAGGTATAACAGTAGAATGTCTACAAGATCACAAAACTTGGTTTGGGCCAGATTGGGTCTTTGAGGATGAATCGCGATGGCCAAATCAAAAGATTCAATACAATATGAAGGAGGAAGAAAAACCACCTAGCAATTGGCGCAGTGGTTAAAACTGCCATGTTTCGGTCGGGAGGTACCGCGTTCGAATCCCAACGGCCCCAACGAGGGAGGGTTGCAAAAGTGATATTTCATTCATTTGATGATGACGATGAACACAACTATGATCCCCTGTTGGAGTGCATCCATGGACCGACCAATGGGCCGATCCATGGGCTGGAGCAATGTGATGTGCAGATGAATATTCAAAACGAACCTGTATTCTGTAATACGTTCGCCTTTCCGGCCATATCGAAAACCATTGGTACTATCGACTCATTGATAGATGACAACTCTAGTTATCAGAAAATCATAGTTATGAACAGCTGATCATTCGGTTTTTCAAAATAAATCAAAAGGGAGAAATCGAAGATGGAAGACCCTCCTACACGGGAGGAACTTCATGATCAAACACAACCAGTCGGAAGCCTTTGCTGAAAAAATCAATTCTTTAAATGAGGGTAAACAAGTAGCATGAAACAGTAAATTACTAACATTAAATCCATTTACGGGTCAGCCAGCAATAGTACTCCTTATAGCATTGTTATAGCAACAATGCTATAAGGAGTACTATTGCTACTTATTTAGTTGCCTTATAGCAACTAAACACTCTGAGATTCTTGCTAACAACAATAGCTAGGTATAACGTTGTTAAGTAGGATGTTAAAGCAACTGTTTTGGATATTAAGAGCAAAACCCGTAATGCGAGATATAAAATGCAATAAAATGCACAGTTTGTTCAAAACATCACCCACGATTGCAAAATGAAATCATGGCGGATTATTAACTAGATTGTCAAGTTAAATTTGAGATGTCATTTCTAAACGTTGGGGTATATTATGCAAGACCATTATTTACTTATCCAAAACGAGCCCGAGAACGAAGGGCCTCATAGGCGTATATAGCACTGTTCGTGTGCAACATTACAAAGGCCGTACACATTGACATTGTAAGCGATTTTACTACAGAATTCTTTCTTACCGCGTTAAGATTCATCGCCCGCCGTGGAATTGGCGGATTATGTGAGTTCATTATTAAGTCTTCAAAACACGATCTTTAACTCCCGTCCATTATTTAAGACGAGAAATGATGAACTTGACGTTCTCACTCCCGTGCACTTTCTAATCGGGCATGCAGCTAATTATACCACGAGGCAGACATCGCTACTAGTAAAATAACATATACCTAATTCGCGATGGAAACATGCAGCAAATGTACCAAATTTTTAGGAATCGTTGACACAAAGAATACTCCATATCGCTTCAGAACCGGACTAAATGGTACATCTTGAATAAAAACATCAACGGTAATTACATTGTCTTGCTGCGATATGAACGAACACCACCGCCTACGTAGGTATTAAGTTGAGTTCAAAATTAATTGCACGGCACAGACGGGAAAGCACGAGTCGCCGAGATGTATACGGCAACCAGCATATTTAAGCGACCTTTCGTCAAATTGGTAAAACTGCCAACTGATAATTTAGAAAGCCACTTAAGAACGCAGTCACAGTACTATTATATATTTTATTATTACGTGCCTGTTTTTATACTAGGTGAGACTGATTACTGAGATATTTTTCCCATAAAGTACAGTTACTAATCCTAACACAAATCGGATTAGGAATGGGGCGGATGGGGATTATGATCATACACTAAAATAAAATATTGGACATATAATTAGCAGACTTCATGAAAAATTCTTAAAGAAAACCAGATTCAACCCACAATTCAGCAACTTACTTCAATCAAATTAACGAATGAATTAATTACACAGCACGACAATACCACATGTGGGTGGCATTTATGACCAAAACAAGGTAACTTAGTATTTACTTTATTCTGAAAAACTTTGAATGTTTATTAAACTCTCAAGCCTAACATATTAAAAAAAAAATAAAATAAAAATTCCAACAAAAGTATCAGTGATGCAAGAAATCGAGTTCGTTTACATATATCGACTTTTTGTGGGTGGGTAGCCATTTCTGAGACTAACGAACTTCAGCGCAAATTAAATTACCACATATCCTTCTAACTACATACCGAGTTTAATATCTAATTACTTTAATATGGAGGCGCGTGAATATCCTTCTACTAACAAAAAAAAAAACGAAATTCAAACACACATACATAATAAAATCGCAAAGTAATTGATTTTGTGTAGGAAAAATAATAAAAACAAGAAAATTCTAAAGCAGAAACATAAAATTCTATCACACTTCATATTATTTTTTTACTTTATAGTGTACACTGTATTATGTATATATATTTTTATATATATAGGTGAAATTGGGACTAGGTCACATGGATATAAAATATATTTACATTATGTGAGTCCTACATCCCTTTATTTTTGATATCCTTAGTCCTTACATACGGTTAATATCATCAAGATAAAATCAAATTAACATAATATATAATTGAGAAATAAATTGTTGTATTATATAGAAAATTTAAAAATAAATTCCCTAAATAAAATTTTTTGACATATCCTTTTTTCGATTGATTTTGTCCTAATTTAAAAAAAAATAGAAAATAAAAAAAAAAACGAAAATTGGAAACCCGACTTAATAATGTGTAGTGTACGAGGATTTTGTATTCATGAATGTAAAATTCAAAAAAAAAAATAAAAATAAAAAAATTTGTAAATTTAAAAAATTCAATAATTTTATATCTCACTTTGAACATGACATAATCCTACAGAAAATTGTCCTAATTCAGGCATTTGCCTAAGTATCTCCTCCGTCACTAAATGCACGCCACGATGCTGTGGCCGTAAATTTATTTTTCTTTGAAACCACGCTGAACCAATTTGTATTCCACGATGATTTGATGAAGCCATGTTGGTTTCTCATTCAAAAATACAAAAAAAAAATTCTTTTGCTTCACTTTTTTTGTATGGAAAATTTAATTTTCATTTACTATATATATATTTTCTTTTTTAACTAATTTTCACTGAATTATTTTTTTTCTCTATTTAAATATTATTTATTGAACTTTTTCACTTTTTGGAACTATAAAAAAAAAAAACAACAACAAAAATTTCTTAAGTCGACGATTTGGAATATTTAAATTTTGGAATTATTTTTTACTACACAAATTTTATACACATTTTGTTTAAATCATATAAATATTTTATGTGGGAGAGATTAAACTTAAACTTTTTTTTAAAAACTAAAAAACTTAAAAAATCAAAAAAATTGTAAAACAAAATTTGCTATCCGCCAAACATGACATTTGACAACATTTTTTTTTCCCAACTTCTTTTTTTTCTCGCTTCTTCTTTTTCCACTTTTTACTTTGCACAACACACCGACGAAAAAAAAAAATCAACACACATACGCACACACACAAACACTACACCACCACCAGATTTTATTTCGTTTTCCACACAGATTATTTTCCTTTTCGCGTATTTAAAATGCGAAATTTTCCAATTTAATTATTTTGTATGTTAATTTAAAACGAAAAAAAAAATTCCAAAATTAAAATTTCTCTAGTGGTTTTCGACAAAAACTAAACACAAATCATTTTTTCTTTTTTCGATCCATCATTTCGGTAGTCGATTTTTCCGATATTTTTTAAGTTTCCAAATTTTTCTTTTACCGTTTTAGAAATTAGAAATCAACACACACACAAACGTACGAACGAGGAAAATTTTAAAAAATTCTGTATTTATTATTTTAGATGGAAAAACAAAACACACTACTATTTTATTCTATTTTCATTTACGAATTAACTGTTTTTTGTGTTTTAATTTAATTTTTTATATCATGAATATGTCATTTTAGTTTTTTAATACAATTTTTTCCTCGTTTTATATGCTTATAATTCGTGTATTCGAGGAAAAAAAGAAAATTTTTCTATATATTATCTTTTGATTTTTCCTTCTTTCGTTCAATTTTTTCACTCGTTTTTTTTTTTTTTTTAAAGGTTATGGATAATGATTTTGTATGGTGATTTTGTAACACCCGGTGTATTTACGGTTTTATGTATGGCCGCATTTTTGACATTTCGTGGTGAATATATGTGGTGAAAGGGAAATTACAAGTACCAATGATGATCAAAAGATGTCATAGTTTGTATTTTTAAGTTATTTTTATTAAATAAACTAAAACTGTAATTAAATTTAAAACAACTATTTAGTTTTTTCTTAATTAAATGTAATGTTATATTGAGTTCCACTTGAACGATGTTTATCGAACAGAAACTTTTATTCATATGTGTATACTGTAAAGCCACTATATCTCTAGTACATTTTTACATTTAAATTAAACCAAGTAATATATATGATGAGCAAAAGATGGCGGTCACCCATAAAGGGTTTTCACAATTTTGTGTTAGAGAATTGTATAAATATTTGCAAAGAAAAATATATCAACTCTTTCTAAAAGCATGTAAAGATATAAGACATAATGTAAAGACATTTATGTTGAAAGTATCATCCAATCTAGTTTTGGGAGAAGCGAGACTACGGTGTGTCTGTGACTGTGACATTTCAACTGTTGGCCTGTCGACTGATTCGATGGTTGACACGTTGAGGCTCTTCTCTTGAGCCCATACACTAAGAAAACCAGGCGCGTTTGATGGCACTATAGCACTATTAAAGGGTATCACTTAAACCATCGTTTTTATGTGTAAGCTAGCCAACCTAATTGTTATGCGCCCACTGATGTAAGGCAACCCAAAGATAAAGACTCATTTTAGCTTATGATTCGCTTTACGGTGTCTGGGAATATTTGACTAACATGTGCCTTTATGTTAAAAGGCAGTAATGCGGTTACACTTTTGTGTCAAAATTGAGAACATGCTATTTGTAACTTTTGCAGTTAGCTCTGGTATACGGCAAAGAGATGCTCTGCCCCTGATACTCATTAATCGCACGTTAGAATTTATCTGTCTTAAAAGCGAAACACGTCAGGACAACATCTTGTACCGTCATCCCGACTAGGTTCTGGCATATGCGCGTTTTGTCGCTAGTATAACCGTGCTTTGTATGCCTTACCCTTACGTCCCGTTGTCATGTAGGGGTGTGAGAGTTGGACCCTGATGGATGAGTATGAGAGATGGTTAATGACATTTGAGAGAAGAATCATGCGCATGATATATGGCTCCAAACGTGACGATGACGACACTTACTGAGTTTATGAAAATTCCTGATATCGTTCAAGAAATAAAAGGACAGTGACTACGCTGGCTGAGTCACGTTCTGCGACCCGATCCTAAACGGATGATTTAGCGATCTATTTTTAACCGTTTTATTATTAATGGAAACATACGAAATAACTGTAACGATATTGTAAGGTATTCTTATCCTATGGTTCATAGGGCACAGACGTGTATAAAGATACATATATTGAGACCCAACATAAGCATGGTGTCAGAAACGGGATTAAATCTAGAATTATTGATTTAAATCAACTAAAAATAAATAAAACAGTGAGAAAATTAAACTAAGCAATAAATGATCGGAAGTAACCGAGTTTATAATAGTAGTAAAAAGATATATAAAAAAAACAAAATGGCGGACGTGAAGCCACCAAAAAATTTAATGGTGACGTATCAGGTTCATGGAAACAATGGTTACAGCAGTTTGAGTGGTTTGGAATCGTTACAGGATTAGCAAAAAAATCACCTGAAGTACAATGTGCGACATTCATGATGAGTTTAGGTCCCGATTTTATTACAATTTATAATAATTTTGGAGTAAAAGATTCTGAAAAAAAACCATCTCAAGGTGATTAAGAAAATGTTCAACGATGATTTTGTTCCAAAGACTAATTTAACTTTCGAACGCTTCACATTTAATAATATGCACCAAAAAATAGGCGATGTGGTTATTGGTATTAACGATAATTCATTACGCCAAAAACTGCTAGCAAAACAAGCGCTTGACCTAACAAAAACGGTATATGCGTGTAGAACTGCGGAGCAGGCTCAAAAACAAGGCCAAATTTTAGAACAAAAGAATGAGCAAGGCGTTAACATTCTTAGATCAGACAACAACTATAAAAAAAAGGCGAATGTAAATAATTCATGGGATTGTTCGAGATGCAGTCGAAGCCATGATAACAACAAGTGCTCTGCACTCAATGGAACGTGTAATAAATGTCAGATTAAAGGGCAGTTCGCAAAATTGTGCAAAACATCTAAACGCAAAATGAGGGCAATGCAATCAGGGCATAAAAAAGACAAGGTTAATACAATCGCGGATGATTTTGATGAATAAAATTCTGATGCAAATAGTGAGCACGACTTTTATTGTGTTCGATAATAAGTGACTGTCTAAAGGAAGTTGACTGGGTCGAATTTATTACTAAACGTGATAAACCAGTGAAAGTCAAACTGGATACGGGTGCAAGATGTAATGTAATGTCCAAACAAATAGCTGATTCATTAGGTATAAACATCGAACCTAGCAAAACAAAACATATTGTGTCGTTTAGTGATCATAAAATCGAAGTCCTCGGGGAAATCGAAGCGGTTGTTAAGCATCAAGAATGTCAAAAAATGCTGTCATTCAAAAAAGTAAATTAACCAACAGTTACAATTATGGGTTATGAAGCTATCAAGAACTGGATTACTATGACGTAAATGCGGATGTGTTACTTTCAGTCGATGCCAGTTCAAAAGCAATTGGAGCAGTTTTAGTACAAAATAGTCGTCCGGTCGCATATGACACGAAAGCCTTAACTAAATCGCAACAACTGTATCCAAAAATCGAAAAAGAGGCTCTTGCTATCAAAACGGGATGCAATAAATTCCACGAATATGTTTATGGTAAACCACTAATTGTTGAAACGGATCATAAGCCGTTGGAAACAATCTCCAAAAAATCAATTCATAACGCTTCAAAAACATTAAAAAAGTTGTATTGTTGAACTCGATGTTCAACAATACAATCCGCAGGTAGTTTAGAAAAAAGGTTCCGAATTGTACATAGCCGACACGTTGAGTAGAAATTGCCGTAAGGATGAAGAAAGCTCAAAACATGCTGAAACCGAGGAACGAGAAATTGATGTCCAGGTCGATTTGTCAACTGATTTGATCGAAGCTACTTTGCAAGACGAAGAATTAGAAGCCTCTTGGAAATAATAAATTCTGGTTGGCCATCCAACGATGATAAAAAAATCCTACCAGTTAACACTCAAAAATGCTGGAATTTTTTTAGACGAACTTTCGACCCACAAAGGTCTAATATTCAAAGGACATAAAGTGGTAGTTCCTAAGCTACAAATAAATCGACTGCTACATTGTATTCATAAAGGAGCTAGAAATACTCTGTATTGGGACGGTATGAACAACGATATTAAAAACTTCGTGGAGGGATGCGAGGTGTGTCAGAAGATACAAAGAAAAAGTACAAAGGAACCAGTGATGTCAAAAATGATCCTTAACTATCCGTTTCAAATCGTAGCATCTGATATATTCACGCGTCATGGTAAAGATTACATTGTGTCAGCAGATAGCTACTCTGGGTTTTTTGACTTGGAAAAACTAAACCATTCCACTTCACTAGAAGTCATAATGTTTTCTAAGCGCAACTTTTCTGTTCACGGTGTGCCCGAGATCTTAGAATCAAATAATGGGCCACAGTTTTCATCACAAATATTCAATGATCTTCGCCAGAGCCAATGGTTTAGCAGAACGCTTTGTTCAAACCGCGAAAAACCTACTCAAGAAATGTTTGATGGACCATACTGATATACACATGGCCCTATTGAATTGCAGAAATACACCGAATCAACAAACAGTTCGCCAAATCAAAAGCTATTCATTAGAATTACTAATAATCCAAACTTGGTGTTCAACAAAGAATTACTCAAACCGAAAGTAGTCACAAAGGTAAATCAATACTTGGAAAATAACCGTGTTAATCAAAAACACTACGCTGATAGAAATGTAAAACAACGGCATAATATTTCAGAACCAGAACATATAGTACGGGTTTAAGTTAAACCGCGTGCGTGGGTAGGAGCAAAAGTCGTCGAGACATCCAAACATCCAAGATCATTATTAAACAAACCCAATACAGAACAAATACTGCGTCGAAATCAAGCACATGTTTCTAAAACAAAGGACGATATTTATCAGAACGGCGTAATAAGAGAAAATACTATTGATATCAATATGGGGCATACAAATCAAAATCCTTCGACTTTCGAATTTGAACAAGGGATGTCTTCAAATCCAACGGAGTTGAACGAGGAAAGCACAATGGCTCGCACAACGACAGATGCTGAACCATTTTACAACATGATGCAGAGTTTAGTTCCACACAAGTTGATATATCGCCACGAGGTTCACCAATAATTACACGGTATGGTAGGGTGAGCAAACCGGTTAGAAGATTAAATTTGTAAGCGTAGTCATTTTGAATTAATTTGATTTAAATTTCATTGCTAATATGTATAGATTGTAAGTTTTTAAGTTTAAAATGATTAATCTTATGGTTCATAGGGCATAAACGTGAATAAAGATACACGTACCAATACCCAACAAAAGCGTATCATTACAATAACTAATACAAAAACGACAAGTGTTCGTAAATAAGTGCCTTCGACGAATATTGAAGTGCTGACTACCATAACAAACATCCAACAATATCACGAAGCAGTAGGAAATTTAAGCCGAAATTCTCTCATTATGGAAACCACCATTCCCCTAAATTGGAGATAAAGGAAAAATAATCCTCAGCGAAAAAAGTAACTAGCCGATTCGGACGAAATCCTGCTTGGTAGTAGAAATTTCCTAAAATTTCTTATTCTATGTTAATGCCATTTTACTTTCCATTGGACTGCACGTGCCATATCAACCTCCGAATCCTTATATGTTAGCCGTTCATATATATGTATCGCACTACTTTACTAATTACTTAATTTCACTTAATTTTATCCTTGTCATATAATCATCACTGTCATGCCACTATTATTATTATCCCATTTCACAGTTGTATTCTAAATAAACTGCATCAACACGCAAAGGACTTCCACATTTCAGAAACACGCGATTTGATAGCCTTCGGTGATAAGATCTAATAATGGTGTTAGATTTAAAAGACGTAAGGTTTTACTTAAATTGGTCCATATATATCTCATATATTTCTGCTAAATAAACAAAATAATAATAATAATAAATTCTATTTTATACTCTGTTCCGCCCATTTGATAATTTAGCTGCTTTATATGCCAATAGCATTTTTTCTTCTGCATCTTTAGTCGCTAGCACATCTTTCCGGACCCGTTCCAATGCTGGAATTGAATTATTGCTTAAAGAAAATATTTTTTATGATATCAAAAAACATGCACTACTAGCGATTCTATATATATATTTTGTATCCAGATAATAACATACCTTTTTGCAAATCCATCTCGTCCATTTCACTATTTTTAATATACTTGAGACGTTCACGAAATTTTTTCGCTATAATACGCCGCTGATAATCGGCCTCGATGTCTTGTTTGGTTCGCGGTATACGAAAACGAAAGCAACAGCATAACATTACAACTAAAAAATCAAAAGGTAAATAATTTTACAGAGTTTATTCTAGTTAGGTGTCGTGTTACACATATATGATACCATGCGAGGGATTTAATTTATTTGAGGAAATAGATTTGTGTGTAATTCCGTGGCGATTTGATAAAATCGTTTCGCGGTACACGCAACGTTTTGATTTTTGAATCATGTGTGGTTTGTACGCACATAGTAAAATCTAAATTGCTGATAAATACTAATTAACATATAATCTAATGCTACAAAGTAGTTTAACGATCTTTATTGTATCCACGCATACATATGGTTAAATAGTTGTTAGATTCTCTAATAGATAAGTTTTATAGATTATAGCAACCGCAACCAAAATAGATTTTCAATCAGTTACTAGAATCCATCAACTCCATAGGCACTTGAAATTTAAATTGACAGATCCGATCGTTCACATAAATTACTAACACAAGTCACATAAATTTGGAAGTTCAAGACAATTTTAAGAAATATAAATCA
The DNA here is from genome assembly GCA_963556175.1 of Tipula confusa. Taxonomy (NCBI): domain Eukaryota; kingdom Metazoa; phylum Arthropoda; class Insecta; order Diptera; family Tipulidae; genus Tipula; species Tipula confusa. Next base: position 48,910,015 of record OY744475.1, on the reverse strand, counting down.
AAAATACATAATGTGGTGAGACAAAATTAAATTAAAAACTAATGCACACAGGTGAATCACATCAAATTATCGATTTGCCATTTAATGGAATTCCCCATCACAAATAAAAATACAATAAAGCTGGATAATCCGTTTATGACAATGGCGCTATATAACGTTTCAAAAACCACCATCAACATTCAAAACTATTGGATATTGTCACGAAACTAAATATTGTACAAGAAAATATTTACACACCGACACTTGTAACACATCCCAAACATAAAAATGTTATTTGCCATATTCGTAGGCCACCAACGGCTTCCTCTTCGAGCCAGGCCGCTTCGATTGTATTATCACCGTCAAAATCCATTACGAAATTGAAAAGATTTTATTATCAGGGGACACTTGGATGAAATTACTTGAAATAAATTTTTTGTGCGAACGACGACAACGAACGAGGTTACCAATTAGAAATCTAATGAAAAACTAATTTTCTTCGCCATACAATTTTCTCATATATACATAGAAAAATAATTCAACATGTTTCAAAATAATTTTTTTTTTATAATTTTATAAAGGAGTGCCTCTTATATCTATCCTCCATAATATGTATATGTATGCCTTTATAGTCGCGCCCTGCTGTTTATTATGAAACGCGGTTTTGTATTAATAATTTTTATGTTGCTGTGTTTTGTCTATTTTACTTCTATCACGTTTCGATTTGAAGCGTAGTGTAGAGCGAGTATGTGGGTGGCTGGCAAAGACAAATAAATATGCGAGGAGGTCATCAGAAGCTTTATTTAGACGGACAAGATGGTTTAATTATATGAAATAGTTTTGCTGTTTTTATTTTTTGCAATTTCATTTTGTGTTCAATCATGATTAATTATATGAAATTAGGGATGTGTTTTGTTTTTGTGCTGAAAACGTAATTCACAGATTATTCAAATTCAAAGGTATTTTATATATATATATATATATATATGTTGCATGACTCCATTCTTGACAAATTTTTTGGCCAAAATACACGATTAAAGTAATCACGATTTTTTTAGATTTTCAATTAAAGTTATAAATGCGTATATTTATCAGATGACATGCCCGATTTGTATTAAAACCAAACCCATCGTTTAATCAAGCCATAATATCACTTCCTACCATTATTGACACTAGTAACAAATACGCATATTTATATGTGACGCGTTTTGATTGCTCGTGCAATATCAACAGCCACAGATTCTTAACTTCGATGTATAATTAGAATACCCAATAGAATCACCAAGCGTTTTTGATACTAAAACTTGTTGAGGCAGGCTACATTTTACTCTTCGGATTTGCCATAAAGATCGTTCTACAAAGTATCCCCTCTGAATTACAAGAGTTTCGGGTCATTGTAATCAACTCCAGGAGAACGATTCTTTTTAGTATATGGCCATGGTGAAATGTCCTTTTCAGGGCTCGAGAACCACTGCTGAGTTGTTGTACTCTTAAAACTTAAGTGAGGACCGCTTAACAACACTAAAGCAATCATTTCTGGATTTCTTGGAAGTGGATTTCCTCATTTTCTTTAAGGTACATTTTCCTGTGATCTTTGACTTACGAATTTGATCGCCAATCGATACGACTTCACATCTTGGAGACCTAAGAAATGTTTACCTCTAGTGAAAACTTACAGCTTATTATTGAAGTACACTTCGGACCGTTTCCAATTAGATATTTTTATTAGGAAAAAATATGCTAACCATAAAGAAATCGTGTGAGATCGCAAAGTCAACCATCCTTATAGGTCCATTACTCCTGTGGAACACAACCTTCAACCTGGTGACCGCGACGTGATTTGTTATAATAATATAATATTAACCTGCTCCTGTTATAAAAAGGCTTTCAGCAGAAACTAGAAGACGCAGTTGAGAAAATATTAATCAACTTGTTATTATTATTTAGTTAGTTTATTAATTATATTAATTATAATATTCAATGTATTAAATTATAAGCACGTGTCGTCGAATAACTCGAGATAATAATAGAAAGAAAAAACAAAAACACATAAACAGCATAGCCACCTTTTACATATTAATTCACAGATGCTACCATCTACAGTTCAATGAGTGAACTTAAACCTATCTTTCTCACTCCCCCTCGATTCGTTGTTCATTCCATTCTATTCCTTTTACCTGAATGTTTACAACAAAACTTAAAAAGGAATGAACGTCGAATCGACAAGGCTCACATCTTTAATTAACTAAAAATTCAAAATTTTGACATCTCGATAATCGTTTTGTGAAGAAGTCAGCAAAATTTTTTTTTTGTGCAAACATCTTCGACACTAATTATATTTTTATTTAAAAGATAATTTCGATATGTTTTCCTTTCTCTGTATTTGAGCATGTTTTTACCAAGGAAATTGCACTCAAGTTATCTACTTTTAGAATACAACTTGTTTTACTGTCGGATACTTCAAAGCATTCACCACAAGACATGTTCAGCTCCGACAAAACACCTTTCAAATTTACTGCTTCTTGTGCTGTTGAAGCTGCCGCAATGTACTCAGCTTCCATTGATGATAATGCCACACACCCTTGCTTCTTGGAGTGCCAGGCAACTGGATTGCTTGCATGCGGAGACACACGAAACCACTCACACTTTTCTACTCTCCCTGTCACCTGCCCAATCCCTATCTGAATACGAAATAAGTTCAGGTTTAGAATTTGGGAAACTCCTTTTATACTTTAGTCCCAAACTTCTGGTGCAACTTAAATAACGAATCACTCTTTTTGCAGCTGTCCAACAATCTATTGTTGGCTTATCTAGGTATCTACTTGTTGTTACAGCCAGATACATCAGAGAACAGACCAAACGACGATACGGTACCTCGATTTTCTCCCATTTTATGATTTGGAAATTTACTTCCATAGGAATGGACGTTGATCTACACTGATTCATTTTAAATTCTGCTAACACACGATTTATAATTTTTGGTTGAGAGATATGCAATTCATTCTGTGTTCTTTTTACTTCCATACCTAGAAATTGTGATATTTTACCCAGATCTTTTAGATTGAATTCTTTCTGAACAGCTTTCAACAGAAAATTAATTTTCTCAACTCCTCCCGTAATGATTGCATCACCCACTATCAGAAATATATACCATCTCATATATATAAACAAAAATCATATGGAGAACGATAAAAATTTAATTTTAGGTGATGACCTCAATCCATACAAAGACCTTACTAATTTTAGTGTTTCCTTGGTGCAACTTAAACCTTCTGGTTTTTTAATAAATATATATATATATATATATATATATATATATATATATATATATATATATATATATATATATATATGTATATATATATATATATATATATATATATATATATATATATATATATATATATATATATATATATATCACTGTCCGTGTATCCATGTAAAAAAGCTGTAGGCACATCGATTTGTCTCAACGGCCAATTGTTTTGTAGTGCAACAGAAAATAAAAGACATACCGTAGGTATTCTACAAACAGGAGAATACAGAAATTAATTTTCATTTTCTGGTTCTTGAAATCCTCTCGCAACCAAACGAGCCTTCTTCTCTCCATTTTCATTCACTTTAAAGACCCATTTCGTATCTATAGCTTTAGCATCTTTAGGTAGATCACACTCTTTCCTAGTTTTTTATTTTTCGAGGGAAATTAATTCGCTCTGTATTGCCTCTTTCCATTCATTGGAATCCTGAGCTTGCTTAAAATTTTGAGGCACATTTTCATCGGCTGTTAGTAAGCAATAGGCCGTATACAACTCAAATTCATCTAAATAAGCTGGTTTCTTTATCACTCTTCCGGAAGAAGTTGTTTGCTATTCATCAGTTGTTGGCTTTTCTATAACGTTCTGCATTTTAGTTGACTGTTCAATAGTTTCGTCAATTTTGGTATCATGATTATTGTTTTCAATTTCCGGTTCTTCACATACATCTCTGGGCAGTGAATATTTACTCAAATCTTCTCTGCATTCCATAAAGTTTTCATCAAAAGTTACATGTTTCGATCTTATTATTCTGTCGGTAGAAGGACCAAATTTTGTAACCTCCTCCAAAATATCCTACCATCACACCTCTTTTTGATCTAGGATTGAGTTTTTCACCTTTAGGCAAATTCATCGACCAAGTTCGACATCCAAAAATTCTTAACTTTGATAAATCATTTCTTCTATTCCTAATCATAGACGGGGTTTTCCCCTTTTCTAGAATTGAAGTAGATATCCTATTTAACTTGTAATTGCTTCACCCCATAGATATTTTGGTACACCCGAATCGGCTTACTTGGTTCTAACCATATTTTGAATTTAATCGTTCATTTTCTCTGCTTTATCATTCATAGGTGGGTTATGACTTATTGTAAACTCAATCTTTATTCCCTTTTGTTTAGCAAAATTTTTAAGTTCAAATACAGAGAATTCTCCACCCCTATCACTACGTATGCGTTTTACCGTACTTCCGAATTGATTTTCTAATTCAGCAACATATTCAGTAAGATTTGGTGCGGCTTTACTTTTGTTTCTTAATAATTTTACTATGATAAAATGCGAAAAATCATCCAGAATAACTTGAAAGTAGCGTTCCCCATTCCAAGTTTAAACATCTACTGGACCACATACATAAGTCCAAATAAGTTGTCCTATTTGGTGTGTTTTCGTTTCGTTCCGTGGAAAAGATTCTCTCTTTACTTTTCCTTCTATGCAATAGGTGAATTTCTGATTTATCTGTGGTAATCCAAGAGTCCTAAGAACTTCATTATTAGCATGCCCCAATCTTTTGTGCCACAAAAACTCCGGAATACTAGCCACTTGATTACACAAAACACGTTCCGCATAAATTACATATACGCCATTTGTTTGTTTACATACAATCCTTCCGTTTGATGTTTGTATTATCATTTAGTTATTTTCAAAAATTATTTTATTACAATTTTTACTTGTAATTTGAGAATCTAATAACAAATTCTGTTTTAAACCCGGAACCACAAGAGCTTCAATATTTACCACTTTTCCTTGAACAGTAATTTGTAGGTTCCCTTTTTTATTTGCTAGCAGTTCTGTTCCGTTCGCCATCCTTATTTTGATACCAGCATTTAATAACTCTCTCCACCAACTCACCTTTTATCATATTTCTGGAACATCCAGAATCCACGACAAATAAATTATTATTGTCGTTTTGTAGCGACAAACATGCTATAAAATTAATTCCGGTTTCATTAGCATAATTTTTAGTTTGATCACCACGGCCTTGACTCCTATAGCAATTTCTATTTACTCTTTGTGGTCTTCTAAAGTTTTACCACCTCTGCCTCTATTTTTGGCCAGATTAGGACAATTGTACCGTAGGAGAAATTTACTTCCACATTCGTAACATCATGACGTACTTAATGTTTTTGTGCCTGCTCCAAATGAGGCATCATTTGTTTCACATTTTAACTTCCCGTGTATTTTTATTTCTTCATCTAGCAATCGTAATTTCACAAATTCCATTTTAACATTTTCGATTGTTTCAATTGCTGTTATTACAGTATCATATTCTAAGGGTAATGTTAATAGAAGATAACAGATTTTATCAGAATCATCAAGTTTTGACCCAAGATTCTCGAGATCACTCACCAACGTATCAAAAATAAGAAAATGATCTTCCAGGTTACTGTTTTTATCACATTTCAAATTTACGAGTTTTCTCCAATGACTTACTTTTGAAAAAGTGCTTGTTCTCGCAAAGACTTGCTCTAAAGCATCTAGCATACATTAAGCTGTTGTTGCATTCTTAATTAAGTCCAAATGCTTGTCGGATACATATTGTATAATCAAAGCTTTAGCTTTTGCATCTTTCAACAAATATGTTTTTTTGTTTTCATCATCTGGCACTGGATCAGTAAATACTTCTGCGATTTCACTTTTCTCCATTTGAGACATAATTCTAAATTTCCATTTATTGAAATTTGCACCTGACGATAATGGCGCGACCACCGAAACATTTGACGAACTCATTATTACACAGTTTTATTATTTATTTATAAATTTTATTTAGTTACTCGACTATGGTGCTCTGGGCCCATAACCTAAAAAAATATTAATCAACTTGTTATTATTATTTAGTTAGTTTATTAATTATTTTAATTATAATATTCAATGTATTAAATTATATGCACGTGTCGTCGAGTAACTCGAGTTAAAGTTAATAATAGAAAGAAAAAACAAAAACACTTAAACAGCATGGCCACCTTTTACATATTAATTCATAGGTGCTATTAATTCTACAGTTTAATGAGTGAACTTAAACCTATCTCTCAGCAGTCACCAAAATTAAAGCGTAGTTGTGTACTCGTGAAAAGAAAAATCAACGAATTGCATTTAGGAAATCGGAAGTAGCTCTTTTGGTTCACCCAACATCTAAAACAATTTTAAAAAAATTTAAATAAATATTAAAAAATTATTATAATGTCCCTAAACGCTTCCGCCCTGGTCGATGACGAATGTCATGCAGTTGGTGCAATTTTAAAATGTGTTTAATGTGTCTAATTAAACACATTTTAAAATTGACCTTCTGCGCCCGATTTGAAAAAGATAATAGAAAATTTTCGTATTAAAAAATCCCGAAATAACTCGCGTGATAATTTAAAAAGTCCTGCTTGTCAAAATTCGAGTGATAAGGCTTCTCATAGGAATGATATTATTACCGGCGATTTAGCAACCAGGCTTTGAACTGTCAAACTGATTGTCCCAGCTGAATCTACCGAAAACTTCTACGCGACTTCTACGCGACAAGTATCAAGTCTGCCATTATGTGTTACGATCGTGTGGTCTGTTCCGCAATTCGACTCTGTCAAAATTATAAAGATCTCTTTTCTGAAATTCGACCTGTTTCGGCATTTAGGCATGATTCTAATAAAACTATAATAAGTAAAGACCTTAATTCCTGTTCATACGTTTTTTTTTAACCGACGCACTACGTAGGCCATTACATAGCCAGCCAACAACACACGGTCTTTTACAACACACGGAAAAGACTTTTGAAAATTATTTAACCTTACAAAACCTGTAATAGTGGTCCGATTGGGGTCAATGATACCTCTAAGAATAGGTTATGTTTAGCACATAAACTGTACCAAAGTTCATTTAAATCGATCAATTATTTCTTAGCTGCTGAGGCCAAATCGAGCAAAACAGCTAATTTAAATGCAATCATTTTTTGTTTTAGATTATGAGTTGCATGATTCATGTTTTGGAGCATGATACTCATATTGGTCTCCATCATTTGAAGTTGGATTAAGATTACCTTTGACAGTTTTCGCATAGGATGTTTTTGGGTTAATCGTAGCAGACATTTTTGTCGCATTGGTTTGTCTCTTGAAAATTTGGTTTAGCGCTTGTTGTTCCGATCTTTACCGTAGAGTAATTTTTTTTAGTTTATTGTATACCACACCTCTTCTATAGTTTGCGGTGTAGTTTCCCTTACAACTCCTGCATTTTCGAGCCTTTGGTTTGCTTTTATCTAGCTCACACTTGTCATGTAGTTTGCCATGTATTACACAAACAGCTGGAAGTTTGCAATAGTTTCGCGTGCATTGTAAAATAGAATTATTTTTATGTGGTTCTTCCACTATGACTTTTCGAAACAACAAAGACCTGATATTATAGATCGCGTGTTTGCCTTCAGTTTTTATTACTTCAGGTTCTAGCTCAGCTTTAAACTGATTGTTGAGGTTTTCTCTCGCGGCTTATAATGTTAATTACGCTTTTCACTCTTTCTGATTGATGGTCCAGCCATGGTCCTTTTACCGGACTTGATCATTCTAATGCGTAACCAGAATCCCCTCATGATTTAGTATTTCGGCTTATCTCCTATCATTCAAATTTGATCCAATACTCATCAACACTATCGGAAATTTCATAATACGAGTAGCTTGTTTCTTGTTATCGAATCATCGATAAAGGTTAGGTTAGGTTAGGTTAGAGTGGCTGCTAACGCACACTTAGACCGGTGATGGTCCTTTGTGATACCAGAGGATCCTATTCTTCGTTCACCTTTATTGGAACCATTCAGAGCTACTTATGTAGCGTAAGATATCTCGCACATTGCAGTTCTCGAGATCCATAAGGCCGTCGAAACAATATCATTTGCCATTGACACAAGCCTCCTCGCATGCTCTCCAATGAGGCAGTGTCCTGTGAGCACCCCCACGTCTAAACTTAAGTCAAGTCTACGTAGGGATAGTAGTGTTTTGAAGTTTCCGCTGTTGACCAGTTCTGCCAGGATTCCCTTGAGCGGACAAGGGTCCGGAAGCCTTTTTCAAAGCATACAATCGGAATTGTGTAGTCACTATTCGCCAAGCCCTCCTTAAGCGAACTGCCAATCGTCGAGTGACCCGTCTGTAGACATTTCCACTCAAACACGGCAGAGAGTCGTGCAGTCGTAGTTGCCGCTCTCTGCTTACCAAAGATGTCGACAGGAAGAAGGTAGAGCATAGCCTCCAACGCATGTGTAGGGGTTGTCCTCAGTGCCCCGCTTATAACCAAGCAGGCCGTTCTTTGTACCTTCTCTATCATATTTTTATAAGTTTTCTTGTCTAGTGCTGGCCACCACACACTTATCCCATACATCAGAAACGGAGCCATGGTAGACTTCTTTACTCTCTCTAAAATATTGGGCTTCCAATTTAGCCATTGTCCAAAATTATGCCCAGAAATCTTGTTTTATCAGTAAAGGCCAGTGTCGTGCCTTGGAGTGGCGACTACAGGAATTTTATATTTCTTAGAGAAGAGTACAAGCTCTGTTTTGGATGGATTTATACCCAGCCCACTTTGTAATGATTAAGAGCGCGTGTTGCATGACTTCCCTAATCGTGCTTAGGTACCTACCTGAGATCATGATCGCTACGTCATCTGCATACGCTATCACCTCTATTCCCTCCCTCTCCAGTTCCAAAAATAGTCCATTGATTACGATGTTCCAGAGAAGAGGTGATAGGACACTACCTTGCGGAGTTCCTCTAACTACACGGCTCCTAATGGTGGATTCCCCTATCTCCGCGTTAACAATCCTGCATTCTAGCATCTGATTTCCTTAAGGGGTAGTTCACATCTAAGAAAGACAGTCCTTCCTGAACTGCCTCCGACCTGACATTGTTAAAGGCGCCCTCTATATCGAGGAAGGCTACCATACAGTACTCTTTCGAGTGGATTGATTTCTCAATTGTTCTCACCAGGGAACCTATTCCTACCAAGCTCAGTCGACACATCCACACTACCTGGGAAATGGGTTTCCAACAGGAGCACCAATGATTCCCCACTAGACGTTGTCCACAGCCCATCTGGTTTAATTAAGTAACTAGGGCTCGTAGATAAGATTTTCCTAAGGCGCGAGGTCTCCGAAACACCTTCCATTTTATCACAGAATAGTCTCCAAGATCTCCTCTGCGCCTTCCTTAATTCCTTTTTATACTTTTTAAGATGCTCCTTATAGGAGTCCCATTCCTGAGCTTTGCTAGAACCTTTTGCTCTGTTGAATGCTTTCCTACACCCTATACGAAGGATTCCCTAATCGTTGGACAACCATACCAGTTTCTGCTTCCTCTTAGGTATTCTCTTGGGGCAAGCAGTGTCCAAGGATAAGTTAAAGGCACTTTTGATTTCCTCCACCAGGAAATCCAGCTCATTCTCTGTGGCTGGGGGCTTCGGAGTATCGGTCGGTATGAGTCTATCACTTCCCCTTATTTGTTTCAGTTAGTCCTTCTAGGATTCCTGAAGGGTTTCTGGGTAACAGGGTGAATGCCACGTCACAATGATCTGATAAGGAGAGTTCCTTCGCCACCCTCCATTCTTCGATTAAACAACTATTAGTTTGTAATTATTATTCTTCGCCACGTCACAGCCTCGCAACTCTCAAGCCGGATGAAATATCTAGTTATATCATTTTATAATTCTGAAACATATTTTGTTTTCTTTAAATTTTTTATTTTCAATTCATTTGTTACTTTTTCTTAATTTTTCACATAACTAATCCAACTTACGGAAACAAAAAAAAAATAAATCAAATTAAATATGTAATTATTTTAATTTTGGTATAACAATTAAAAACAAAGGAAAAAACGCATTGCAATTGCAAAATAAGACGAACAAAACAATAATCCTGTATTAATTAATTAATAATTGTTTACTTATAATAATTATTAAGGATTAAATATATATATATATATATATATATATATATATATATATATATATATATATATATATATATATATATATATATATATAAATATATATATATATATATTTATATATATATATATATATATATATATATATATATATATATATATATATATATATATATATATTTATATATTTATATATATATATATATATATATATATATATATATATATATATATATATATATATATATATATATATAAATATATATATATATATATATATATATATATATATATATATATATATTTATATATATATATATATATATATATATATATATATATATATATATATATATATATATTATATATATATATATATATATATATATATATATATATATATATATATATATATATATATATATAATTTTTTTTTATTAGTTTGGCTTTTTTATTTAACAATTATTTTAATGTAATGTTTTTATTTGTTTTTGATTGGAGACACAACCATATTTTCTTAATTTTTTCACTACATTGTATATAGATTTTCTTTTTATGTGCAATATTATATCGTTTGTGTATACATATAGTAGATTGGGGGACGACAAAATTTTAAATTAACGAGGTTTATAGCCATTTTTTGAGTGCCTTCTTCATTCATCTTTACTTAAGAAAATGTTTATATGTAAATATATATATATATATATATATATATATATATATATATATATATATATATATATATATATATATATTTGTATTTATATATATATATATATATATATATATATATATATATATATATATATATATATATATATATATATATATATATATATATATTTATATAATATTATATATGTTTGATAAAAGTCGAAATTTCCTCCTAAAAATGACATGTAATTGACAGTAATTTATATATTTTCCTTTAAATTTTTCATAAAGACTAACCAAATAAAAATATATATAAAATAAATACCACATGATGATTCTCACAAAATGGAATGATTTAACCGTTACTAAACCAACTGAACAAAATGGCGTCGTTTTTTTCTATATAATTTATTACGTTTCTATATATTTTATGTATATAGGATATAAACAGCTACAATAATTAATTAATTTAATTAAAATTTGTGTTGTCTGTTTCTCTAAAATTAAAAATTAATTAATTTTGGTTGTCGGCAGCAAAATATATATATTTTTTCTTCATTTTTTTTTTAATATTTCTTTATTATAATTTGTTCTTATTTAAATTTAATATTAATATTTATATATATATATATTTATATATCTTTCAATTTTTAGAAATTTATATAAAATAAAATAAAAAAAAAAACGAAATTAGTTTTTAATAAAAAATAATAATTATAAAAACAATAAAAATAAATTTTATTAATTATTACACATTTGTGGTCTTGAAATTAATATTAACAGTTTTTTTTTTATAATTAAATATTATATTTTAATACGGGGCGAAATAAAAGTTTTTTTGTGTGTTCTGAAGTTAATGAATTTAAATTTTTTTTTTCACGTAACTAATATATTTAGGGAGATAACTTTCAGGCATCCGGAAATCATTCATTTCTGACAAATCTTCGGCCACTGGAAATATATAATGAAAATTTAAAAAGTTATTTTAATTTAATTAATTAATGTATATAAAGTGTAAACTAATGAAGGAATTACATACAGCATTGATCGCTTCCTAAAAACTATTTTTAATATGATGCAGGTGGAAAACTGATGTGCAAATAAAAAATTATGTACATCCACTTTAATTAACGGAGCAAGACACTAAAAGTGTTATAGAGAATACTCGATATATCTCGAAATCAACAACTTTACATGCCAAACTTGACCATTTACTGAGGTCGTTTACAAGATTTTTCGGACCATTTTTTTACAATTAGCGATCGTTTTAGGTGATACTCAGCGGCAGGAATTGAACATAAGACTGCAACGTGGTAAGTATTTTAAACGCATTAACTATTACTATACGACCGGTAAACAATAGAACAAATAAATGTGGAAAGGTTTGACAATTACGAACCCCAAAAGTAACTGTGACCTCAGAGACTCTTCATTAAAATAATAAAGATATTGCAATTATCACTCTTGTCAAATTTTTACTTACAATTATTGCAAAATTAAGAAACGATCCAGCCCAGAAATAAACTACAGTGATCAGACCCATTCAATCAGGATCATAATTGAGCAACCCAATGAATGGAATTTCATCGTTGATTTCGAACGTGTATTTTACCGAGATCAGTACAGAACAAAGTATGCAAGAAAATTGAACATCTGTCATGAAGTTTGTTTTAAGAAAACCTACGAAAAACTATTCAGTTTTCTCCTCCTTAAAAATGGCAATCTATATTCTTACTACATATAGTTTTTTACGGGTACCGGTCGAAACTGGATATTTTACAACTGGATTTGATGAAACAGGTTAATTCAAAACTGGATATTTTAAAACGAGATAAGGTACAAAACGAGATATGGTACAAAACTGGATAATTCAAAACGAGATAAGGTACAAAACTGGATAATTCAAAACTGGATATTTCAAAACGAGATAAGGTACAAAACGAGATATGGCACAAAATTGGATATTTCGAAACTGGATATTTCAAAACTGGATATTTTACAGATCAAATTTCATCATAATCGGTTAAGAACTCACCGAGTTCCTTCCTAATTGACCTTATTCCAGAACTTTTCCAACAAATCATTTTAAAATCCCATTTTCATCTTACATATTGAATTTCATCAAAATCGGTTAAGAACTCGCCGAATTCCTTCCAAACTGGCCATATTCCCGAACTTTTCCAAAAAATCATTTTAAAATCCCATTTTCATCTAACATATCGAATTTCATCAAAATCGGTTAAGAACTCACCGAGTTCCTTCCTAATTGACCTTATTCCAGAACTTTCCTAAAAAATCATTTTAAGTTTAAATCACATGTCGAAATATCCTGTTTTGAAATTTACAGTTTTGTACCATATCTCATTTTGTATCTTATCTCGTTTTGAATTATCCAATTTTGAAATATCCAGTTTTGTACCATATCTCGTTTTGTACCTTATCTCGTATTGAAAGATTCAATTTTGAAATATCCAGTTTTAAAATGTCCACTTCTGAGCGGTTCCCGTTTTTTATGTATAAATAACTAAACAAATCACAAATGTATTTAAAATTGTAGGCAAAATAACTGACTTTTATGTGAAAGAGTACTAGTAAAACATTAAAGGGTTCGTCGAGCGAAAAATTTGCTGATTGATTTTTTTTTTTTTGACGAATCGAACAGATTGACATATTTTAAAAAATATTTATTTTTTTACTGAATCAAAATCGACATAAAGGCACTTTATGTTTGCGACCTTAATGGTTGCGTTTGTTTCGTAAAATTGATGACTTTATGGTTGATGAAAAAATGATCAAACGATTCAAATCAGTTGACATTTGTTGCGATTATTGTTGACGATTAGTTTTATTGTTTTATCTCTTTTACTCAATGTTCCGTTCGGTTAAAGAAATGGAATTGAACCAACTCTTCCGAAAAAATACTGAAGAAAAATGCGTAATTTTCATAAAAATTTCTATAAAAAAATAAAAATAATTTATGTAAATTGTTGGTAAAATTTTGTAAAATTATACACTCAGTGTTTTGCCATTATCTTTTTGCTTCTTTCTAACTTACATGAATTGCATAAATAGAACTGTATTTGGAGGAAAAACGTAAACTATAAAATAAATCAACAGTAATAAGGCCGTGCTATACTCATAAAAAATCTAAATAATTATATTTTACATATTTTATTCGTCAAACAATATATTTTATTTTGTTTCCCCTCCGAACACCGGTATTATGATCCTATATTATAATATAGGAGGTTTTGCATGTACCGATCGAGGTTTTTAATTAGCTTTTTTAAAAAGCATTATCGTAAAACCCAAATGACACATATCGTCGGTGAAAGAACTACTTAGCCGGCCTATAATAAATAATTTAAATAATTTAAAAACGCATATGCATTTTTTCGCTTTTTTGTTATTTAATATCAGAGATGCTTAATATTGCAAGATTGTTCCTACAAAGAAAAAGCTGCAACTTCAGATTTAAAAATTTGAAGTTACCGAAAAATCCTATTTGCAACGAAGTTTTTTATTTTATCTTGTGGAGATCACAGCATCAAATCTTTAAATTCGCGTTGCAATTATTCAAGTGTTGCGGCAGTGGCGATTTTAAGCTAAGCAAACAAGGCAGGCGGTGATTAAATCAAGCAATTTTTTCCTGTAATAATTTAAACAGCATTCTGCTTGCAACCAAATTATCACAGCAGCTACATGAAATAATTTTGACATTTCTGCACAATTCATTTTAGTACATTTCGGTCCTGTTTCTGAATTCCGCGCGTTATTATTCAATTTATATAACCACATGTGATCATAAAATACTAATAAAGCCAAATTTGAATTAAATTATAGTGTTAATTAATTTACAATTGTTAGCTATTTATCTCGAAACGTCACAATTACAATAGTCAAAATTATTACAGAATTCGAACAGCAAACGAACTCATTACTAAATATGGAAGAGACAATTATTTCACTCACGTCAAAATTATTACAAAGATCATAATTATTATAGGAATCGAACAGGGCTGCTGTTGAAATTGTGCTAAATCTAAACATTGAGACAACATTTCTAGCAGTACCAATTAACCGAAAATGTATAGTTTATTTCAAAAAAGTAGCTGGCGATCACAGCGCTCAGGGGAAATATTCAGAATCATTTAAAGATCTTTGGTCGGTGTTTAAAAAAATTTTCATTTCGAGCTTATTATAATCATTAGTTTTTACTGTTCGTACGCATATCCATGCTCTGTAAGCCTTTCCAGAGGCATCTGTGAACCCGTAAAGTTATATTCTTTTTGAAAGTGATCCTTTCGTAAATGTACACCTTAGTAATTTAATATTAGCTAAGGATATGAGGTTATTTCTAAAAGAAAACCATTTGTCTTGGTTCAATGCATTAAAGAAATCTGAGAAAATTAACTGAAACCGGCTAATTATACGTTTTGCTAAGGAATATAAAACTTATTGTATTCATTTTTGTCATTTAATGCAATTAGTTTAGGAATTCGAAGCTATATTCAATAATCTAATTAATTTTCCGTAATTTTCATTATTTTACGAGCATATTTTCATGAAAACTAGTTATCTTACATGTAGAAAAAATACTAATTAAGAAAAACACTTTATCTTCCGATATTCTGTTTTGTTTATAAATGAGCACTGCAAAAATTTGGGAAAAACTAATTTTCTTTACATATTTAATTTTACAAAACCAAGAAAAGATTAAAATAAAATATTGCAAAATGAGATATCTGCAGATATGTAGTTTTACTTAAACATCATAATTATTTTGAGAGGAAATAATTAGTTCTTTCAATAATATCAGTGTTATCCATCCCATACAAAAAGTTATTGTGAATTTTGAGTGAGTTCATTGCATGGAAGCAAAATTCGAATAAAATTCGATGATTCATTTTCATTTGTCAGATAAATCAATTTGTTATTGTTGTTGTTTATTCACAGATCGTCTTTGTGTTTAAAAACAAATTAATCCAGCATTTCCAGTATCACATACTATAGGACTTGGGTTTATATAATAATTAAATTGTTTAAAAACAAACCAAATACTCGACATTATAGAGGGCGCTCAATAAAAACATCCATTTCCATTGACATTAAGTTGAAAATAAATTTTGAAACAAAACAAAATACAGTTAATAATATCAACAACAACATCAAAGTTAGCCTGAAGTTATCCCATATGTTCGTAGACGGATAGCTTTGATCGTCGAAAGTTATTCAGGATCTAAATATGCCTATAACAGAGCATCCCCAATGAATAAACTTATGACTTGTAAAATGTGTATGCATTAAAAACCGGAATTTGATACTAGATGCCATTACTTACTTAGATATATGTCATTTGAAAGCCCTATTCATCACCTGTCAAAATCAGCTAAACGTTTTTGTTTTAACTGTGCATATCCAACCGATTTCAACGATGGAAAATTTATCAAATTTGCAAAAAAACAGCATTTGCGGGAAGTTTTGTTGAGTAATTTTTTCGCAAATAAAACTGCAGCTGAGTCATCGTTTGCTCGTGGATTTGTATGGTGAGCATGCTCTTGCAAAAACACAGTGCTTTTAGTGGGTTAGTCGCTTCAAAAGTTGTGATTTTGACATCAAGGACAAAGAGTGTCCTGGTCAGCCGAAAAAGTTTGAGGATGAAGAATTGGAGGCATTACTCGATCAAGATTCATGTCAAACGCAAGAAGAACTTGCAGAATCATTGAGAGTTGATCAAGCAACAATTTCCAGACGTTTGAAAGCCCTGGGATTCATCCAAAAGATGGGACATTGGGTGCCATACGAGTTGAAGTCAAGAGACGTGGAAAAACGATTTTGCATGGCCGAAATACTGCTCGAGCGCCACAAAAAGAAGTCGTTTTTGCATCGTATTGTCACTGGCGATGAAAAAAGGATCCATTACGATAATCCCAAGCGCAAAAAAGCGTAGGTCAAGAAAGGCGAGGTCGGCCCATCGACACCAAAGCCGAATATTCACGGGGCCAAGGCCTGTGCATTTGGTGGGACCAGCTAGGTGTGATCCACTATGAGTTGTTGCCAAGTGGCCAAACCATCAATGCCCAACTCTATCGTCAACAATTGATCCGATTGAAGCAGAAAATCCAGGCAGAGCGGCCCACGTATGCGGCCAGATACGAATCAATCATTTTCCACCACGATAACACTCGGCCACATATTGCGGCGCCGGTCGAAAATTACCTGGAGAATAACGGATGGGAAATTCTGCCTCACCCGCCTTATAGCCCAGACCTTGTTCCTTCCGACTATCACCTATTTCGATCCATGCAGAATGCCCTATCATACGCTTCACTTCAGTTCAAGGTATCGAAAATTGGCTCGATTCGTTTTTGGCCGCCAAGCCGGCGCAGTTTTTCTGGGATGGAATCCATAAATTGCCAGAAAGATGGAAAAAGTAGTGGGTAGCGATGGTCAATACTTTGAATAAAAAATCTTGTAACATTTTTTCACAATAAAGGCTCAAATTTCATAAAAAAATTCAGATTTTTAATGCATACACCCAATAAAATTCAATTTATAAACAAATAATTAGAATTTTGAAATGTAGTTAACTTCATTCTATTTTCGAATGAGTCAACCATCAACATAACAAAACGACAACAAAATATTATTGTAAAATACTTTTTAACTAATAGGATCACACTCGAAGAAATAAAAGTATGCCGAAGTTGTTTTCTTGATGTTCTAGAAGAAAATGTTGGAATATTGGGAACTGTCATTAAGAAGCAGGAAGAAGATACGAAACTTACAGACGATAGAGGGGCATCTAGCAATAAACCCAAAATTACTACCAGTTAGGAAAATACAGCAAGAAATCACATTAACAATTTTTCTAAATTCGAGTCCCACTATTCGCGGTCTCATACTCAGAAAAACTATTTAACCATACGTTTAAATTTATCAAAAATGTACGAGATGTATTTAGAACTGTATTTAGAAAAACCAGTATCGTTTTCAAAACAGGGAAATATTTAAAACTTATAATTTAAAATTTAAACACATTCCAAAAGTATGACAAATTCGCATTGCAGATAAAACTCGCAAACGAAGAAAACAAAATTGTTATCCAGAGAGATAGAGACTATCATCAAGAGATGGCTGAGCTTGCTTATACAAATAAAAGGATCGATAAATGTGGTCAACATAAAACTGTGCTGGCTGTCGACCTTCAGCAGTGCTTTCCCACACCTTATTTAAAAAGCAATATTTCATTTTACAAACGGAGCCTGTGGACTTTTATTTTACTATAAGAAATTGTGACGACAATATTGTACGTATTGCTTTGTTTGGCATGAAGCCATCAGTGGTCGAGGTGCTAATGAAATTAGTTCGTGCTTGTATAAATATATAATGACGGCAAATAATTTAAAGCAGCTAAATTATAAAGCAGTTTTAATAAGAAAAGTTTACTTTAAATTACTACATAATATAAATACATAGTATGTTAGCCCATTGACGTGCTAGATGTCGCTACTGGTATCGTTTTAAAATAATCAAAATATTTGTATATGTATAATCCCCTAAATGTCATATATTTATTCTAAATGTTGATGATATCTTATCGACCCGACATCTGGAACATAAATGGGTAAACTGTGTTTTTCTTATGGTGGTAGTACTATATGTATTTATATTATGATTACTATTAAAAGTAAATGAAAATAATAGATTTAATTATTGGAATGTGTAATTAAACGTTTTGGATATTGTAGATATCCTGTTGTTGTTTAATTCCACAGATATGGTCTGATAGATTTTGTAAAAGATCTCAGTAAATGGTCACCTTAGGGTATTCATTTAACTGATTAAATTTAATAAAATCTAAAATTTTTGCTTATTCCTCACTTTTCGCATTATTTCCTTATCGTTTATGTCTTCATTTACAAACTTTTTAAAAGCGTAATCGTATATCGTAGGATTACAGTTTTCAGCTTCACAAAAATGCATTTCGATTACATTTAGACACTATTCCTTTCACCGACGATATGTGTTATTTGGTTTTTACGATATTCTTTTTGAAAAAATCGATCGGTACAAGTAAAGATTCCTATATTATAATATATATAGGAGGTTATGGTACAAGTGTTTGGGCGGACGACGACATAAATTATATTATTGTTTGACGAATGAAATATGAGAAAAAAATTATTTAGATTTTTTATGAGTTTAGCACCAATGACTACTGTCGATTTTTTTATTTTTTACGTTTTTCCTCCAAATAAAATTCTGTTTATGCAATTTAAGTCAGGTAGAAAGTATCAAAGAGATAATGGTCAAGACACTGGGTATAATATTTCACAAACATTTTTTTTTGTCTTGTGATTTTTGTCTAATGAGTCAATTTCTTTCAATTCTACAGCATCAGTAACAACTCTTGCAATAAGCGAATCTGTTGACTCTGGAAAATTTGGCGATGTTTAGTCTGAATTTTTATAAGCAAGATTTCTATTAAAAAATAGTGACATTTAAGACGACTGTCGATGCTACATCTTATAAAGTTCTAATAAAATCGAAAAACTGACCACCGAGTTTATTCATGAATGAATTTTTTTTTTGGAATACCGGGAATGTTTACCATATAACCCTAGTGGTCACAAATCATCAATCGACTATCAAACTGTAAACAAGAAGGCATCCAAACTCTCTCAATTTTATTAGTAAACATAATTTTTTTTAATTAATTCGAGAACCTCTCTCACATTTTTCATTTTAATGTAACATTTACTGAATAATTCACTGCACATCCACAGCTACCAAATTTCCAGCTTCCTCCAGCTCCATTGTATTTAATTATTTTCGATTTTCTAAACAGGAAGTCCTTGATTGTTTGCTTCATCTTGACAGTAGTTAGCGCGCGGGTCTTGACGATTTTCCACCAATCCTATCTAAATTTTGTGCCGAGAGTCTAGCGTATTCAGTTACCTTCTTGTTTAATGAAAGCCTTTTTCGCGATTTATTTCCTGATCCTTGAAAATCGCATGTATTCATCTAATTTTCATAGCGGGTAGAAGAAGTGAGGTTAGTAATTATCTTGGGATCGCCATTCCTTCCGTCTTACTTAAACTGCTAGTCACAAACTGCTAAAATGTTGAACTTTCCTTCCAAGAGACTTAGTTCTCCTGTTCAATACGGATTTTATCCCGGTAGATCTTCGATCGCTAGTTAGGATCTTAGACACGTCGAGTGCCATCTGACGTGTCTCAGGATAGTCACATTGGTTCATTGGTATAATTTTCATTATTTATAAAAGTTGTAGTCAATTTTTGGAAGTCTAACTGCTCTTCGCAGACGATATGATGATTTTTGCCAGTCTCTAGTATGCCTGACTACTAGAGTTTTACCACAAAATTTAGAACTGATCAATTAACAATAGATTGGCATTAAACTTGAGCAAATGTAAGATTTCTTTTTTTTTCATTGTATCCGCTCGTTTATTTTTCTAAAATATCAACTTTACAATGAAATCGAGTCGAATTTATTTATGATCTTGCTGTGATCTTCGCGTCCGCTGCCACATTTACCATACAAATTAACATTGTTATTTCGAAGTCTTACATTATGCTAGATCATTATACGAAACTGCACAGATTACAGCGACCCGTTAGCTCTGAAATCACTATGCATTTGCTTTGTTCGGTTTATTTTATAGTAAGCATATTATTCGATGTGGTCGCCCTCCTATCACTGTCATTTCACGAGGATTTAGATTGTTCAGAAACCGTTTCTTTTGTTTGCACTTCGATCTTTGACTTTCACACGTATTGTGAACTATTTCCTTTTACTGTATCAGATTCGACGTAATCGTTTGAAACTGGAAAGTCTAGTCTATCGCCGAGACGTAACATCAACGCTCTTCGCGCGCGATGGTATCAAGTTATTAGGACGAGTTAAATTGTAGGCTGGTGTCGTCAGACATTAAAAAAAAAAATATATATATATATATATATATATATATATATATATATATATATATATATATATATCGTTGTGCGGTTACTGCTTAAACTATTACCTTCAATTAAAGCAAATTTTGGGATTACATATTTTTAAGGTTCGCTCCCGATAAAATTGAATTTTGATTTAAACTTTACACGATTGATATTATTTTGATCATTGTTAGTGTAATCTTGAATGGGAAAATGTTGAATTTTTTATAGGATAGTTTCAGTTAGGTGTGACTATCGGGTTTGTATTCTAAACTGACCCGATCGGGCATTTCAATACACAGTTTAACTTTGTAAACAAATAAACAGAAAATTTTAAACAGATTCTCACAAAGAAATAATAATTTAGTTAAAAATAAAATGTTGAACTTACGTAATTGTTTTCATAGTAACAGTTTTAGGCTCAGGACGAGCTCTATTGAGCACCTTCAAAAAATCAGTAGTTTTTGCTCGCATTCTCGAGTGAATGTACGCTTTTGAACACTAGAAATAAATAAATAAACAATTAAACATCAAAAATCCATCAGACGAATAACACTATAATAACTCACCTTAATATGATAATGCAAATAATCTCGGAATATATGAATTAAATTAATTGTATTATCGCGTGTCTCCTTATTTGTGTGCCGTGGAAACAAAACAAATGTCACATAACCAATATTATCACCAACTCGGGCGTCCGAATTTTGAAGTTCTAGTGGTGGTTCTCGATGTGAAAATAATACTTGTGGCGCTGTATGTGATGCTCGCCGTCCCTCACGCAATTCCTGCATAAATACTTTACCCAATACTACATCATTTTCATCTCGAAATATTGTACTAAACACAATCGTGACACGATCCTGTTTCGCCTCAATATATAATGTTTCATCGTTACGATAGTTAATGACGGCACGTTTTTGTTTTTCTTCACCCTGTTCTTGAAAATCAAAATATTTTTCAAATACAGACGCAAAACAATTACGTTTTAATAGGCCAATTTTTTGAGCAATTTTTTCCCAATCCGTGGGTATATTCTCTAAGTCAATTAGTACAGAAACATTATAACCATCTTCGGGATCTATCAGTAAATCACCATATTCCCGTTTAAGTAAATCATCAGCACCATGTTCTTGTAATTGTTTGTAAAATTTTAATGAAATACTTGTCTGGAAAAAAGTGAAAATGGTTTTGTTTTATTTTTATTAAAGAGCAAGGACGTCATCATTAAATAAACTAATGTTACTGACATAAATGTATCAACGGCCATCAAGGCCGTAATTTACGACAAATTTATCGTACATACAAAAAATAATAATCGCATTGATGAATGAATCACATACTCATATAATAGTAAATTATTTAAGCGGAAATAAATTCATCAATATTATGTTCGTTAAATGCATATTAAAAATAATAAAACAATAAGACTTGGGGATCGAGTCAATAAACTCTCGGCCATACAACTTACTCTAACTTTTGTTTTGTCTCCATTGATATTCGATATATGAAATAGTACACCATCGAAATCAGCAACTATTACGTCGATTGATTCTGGTTTTTGCCTAAAATAGAGTAAAAGAGAAATGTTTACTACTTAGTTTGGAATTATGTTTTGTTTCAAGGCATTCGATAAATGTTTACGCAATAATTAGAGATATAATAATATGACTTCGCGCTTATCAGTAAATTTTTTATATTTTATCAGTACGTTTGCGAGCTACATAAATTAAATAAATATAACAAATATTTGATAGTATAATTGCAGATAACGCAGAAATATAATTTATTTAAATTATTGACACTCCCAAATGAGTTGAGCTAGTTCAGCTTTAATTAATCGAGGATATGAAGCATTTCGTTTACAAATGAAAATTATTCTCTTAGAAACATAAAGGCCTCTAGGGTCAACCACATTGTGAGATCCAAAATAATGATCCACTTGTGAAGGTATAATAATCGAAGATAAAAAACCCACTACCGAAACTATAAACTCTGTTCTGATGATCTGAACCTTCTATGAGAGAATTGAAAACTTTAGCTGTCATTTCTCTAGCTAAAAATTAGACCTAAAAATATTGGTTTGACGAGGGAAGCGAGAGTTTACATGGAATAGTGAATGCATTTTGGTATACGAGACATGATAACCTACATAGGGACCTACAGATCGAATACGTCAATGAAGAAATTACCAATCATGCGAAGAAGCACATACAACATCTCGGACAACGCGAAATGCTAAGATTCGTGGTATACTGAATAACACGAATAGAGTACGAAGGCTTAAAAGAAAGAAGCCGTTCGAATTGTGAAGTCAACAATGAGACTGCCAAAAATTTTAAAGACACACCTATGAATTATATCTCTGCAAACTTGACCATAAGATAGCTAGACAATTTACTAGATGAACGAGTTATATGTAATCAGTTGTAATATTGATTAGGAAAATAAAATGTACGGGTGTGAGGATTGAATCCTGGCGGATAAGTATGAGGCATGGTTGAAGCATTTAAAAGAAGCCATGAGCATGATAGATGGACAAACACGATGTTGACGGCATTTACCGTATCCTTTGTTCTCACGAGAATAATAATTTGATAGGAAAAATTGCATACGTTTTTTGTAAAACCACAGATAATTATACCAGATGAACTTTTGTATGGGTAAAATTTACACAAGTAAATTTGTACTATGCAAATTTACGCAACATAAATCTAACCAGACGAAAACTAGATGTACATATAAAAATTCATATTTTCATCCTTTTTTAATTTTTATTTGCGACTATTTTATTGTAAACAAAAGGCGCCTCGAAGCAGTGAAGTAATAAATCAAAAATATTATTTATATCTCAAATAAACTACGTTAAATGGACTAATTCGATGTAGATGGTTTCCACATAATTCAATGTGATTTAACGTTGTTTTTTTGTTGTCAATAGGACCTTCGATAATCTTTAATTATTTTAAAACTTATTCTAAAAATTTAAAGCAACTGGAAATATTTTGTACTTCCTAGTTTGATAAATTGTCAATAGTTAAGGTGTAAGGTATATTGTCCCGTCCTCAACTGTCGTAACTTTAAAATTTTTTGTCATGCTATGATCTAGTTCATTTTGATCTGACGCACCTTGACGTTTCGTCTTTCTGAATTATGGTCGAATTTGTAACAATTTTTCAAATAAAAAATATTATAGTATTTTTTGGTAATAACCTGATTATTGGTGTGCCTTCTCTGAACCCAATTTGAGCAAGAGGGTTGTCTAGAATGCCTAGTTCAAGCACTCGCAATTTATGCACTACATTTTTAGATTTCCATACAACATAAGTCTCTGAACACAAAGTAGAACCGACATTTTTGTTTTTCTGATCTTTTTTGAAGTTGGGCATGTCCTTTGTTTTGATACCATTTTAAATGGTCGTTTTCACCATTGAAAATACCGTTATTTTCGTTTGTTATAGGGATTTCAAAATTTAATTTCAATGCTAAAATGGAGCTATATCGTGAACATTTTTGCGATAATTTTTTACTACTTTCAAATTCGATTTTGACTAGGAGCTATATTTCGATTAGGAACTATCGTTTATCGATAGTTTACAGTATTCAATTGTGGCTACAGTTCGTTCAACGATGAATTTTGTAAAGGTTGTTAATGCGATCACCATATATTCAATATTGCATGCAGGTTTGGCCATCAAAAAGATTTGTTCGCGCTGGAACCCACATAATTTGACAATCGCTTAAAAAAAGGACTCATGTCAATTGGCCATTTGTTTGCCAGAAGGCTTTGTCGAAATAACAAAAAAACAACAGCCGACGACAATTAGTAAGCTTCATCACGACAATTAGTGTGCTCTCACACAACGGCACAAACAATTGCAATTTTGAGCGATCAAAACTTCAAATTAATGGGTCATCTGCCGTTTAGTTCTGATTTGGTACTCTGGTAATGTCTTTTTTTTATTCCCGCACATCAAAGTGAGGTCAACGTTTTTCGATACGGAGTGGAAAATGTGTAATCCAAAAGTGTATTGCCGTGATATAGAAACTCTACTCTAACTTTTTAAATAATTCTAACTTTTGTTGGGGTACTTGCAACTTCGTTTCGCTATATAACGTTGATGGTCACCATTAGTATGTTTTATTCAAACACCCAGTCGGCGTTAAATAATATCCAAAGTGATATCTCGTATCTAAAAAACATTATTTTTGCGCCTTCGGCACTTTATCCAGATACCTCGTAACATCCTCGTTCACTATTACTGATCGCTCGGTTGCTGCTTCTAACGAAAACCTAATTAATGTGAAATGTGATTCCATCAAATAATAGTTCTACTAGACTATAATTAATTATATTTTGAAGGATGTCAACGTTGGATGTTCCTACAATGACGGGCGTCGCGAATCTAACATATATCTCGTATAAATTAATTGTGCAGCCATCATAAGTGCTAGAGTAATTTTTAGCCTGCCGGCGTTATCATTAAAGAATTCAGACATTTATGTTAGTTAAAAAATCCGAGTTCGTACGAATTCCGGAGTGCCGGTTTAGGTATTCGGTCGATATATTACGGTAATGCGATATGTGGAACTTAGTTGACAAATAACAACTATTCTGAGGAATATTTTCCTCAGGAGCTGCTTACTGGTTTCCATACAAGCAGTGCTTTCTTGTTTCTAGCTGTTGTTAGTATTCCTACGCCTTGTTCGTGTGTATCGTGCCTGCCAGAGAACACATGTAATTACTTGCACTCGAAGTTAGATCTCCACTGTTTTCTCATCTTACTTCGCTAAGGCCTAATATTTCGATGTTGTAGCGCCCCTCCCGCAGCGACGTTTACGTCCGAGTGGTACTTATTTACACCTGAAGTCAGTCTCTACTAATATCGAAGTGTCAAGTCCTATCATTAGACTGTCAAAGATTTTTAACGCACAGTATTGAGAACATTGCTTAAGTTCTAGCTTTTTTGTTTCGCCTTGAGTCTCATATCAGAATTAATTCCAAAGTTGTTCTACTAACGTAATTTCAATATAGATTTAAAGTTTTTCTAGAAATACAAAATTAAAACGATAATTGACCTAGTTTTAATGCCAATATTAATAATAATCAGTATTTTGTTTTAAACTTGATATCCCCGAGTATCTGCATGCTTGAGATATAATTTTCCTCGTAACCTAGTTTTAGATTAGATATCCTTGTAAACTAGGCCAACCCAATAAATTTTATTTTAGCCCATAATTTTGGTTGAGTTTAAAAATTCCATTAAAATCCCATTACTCATTGGGCCCACGCCCAATGAATAATATTATTTCCTGACCTTATCAGCCCAAAAAAAATATATACCTATATTTCCACAGTAATTAAAAATTGCACACAGTTGAACCGTACAAATTCATTCAATAATTTATGCATAAATTAACCTTAAATTAAATAAGAAAACAACATTAAATACAACGTGGAATTATAATTAAGAAATTTATAGATTGTAACTGATAGTCCACACATTTTTTTTTTTTGTATCAACATTAAAAAATTAAACTCGTCGAGAGATAAGACACCCGGCATTGAATCAACCACAAAATATACGTACATAAAAAATCTCCAGCATATCTCTTATTTACTTCGTACAGTCATATTCACACCTTAATTCTAACGTATCAACATATTATATTATATACAAAATATAATTTCGTTTTTTATTAATGTATATTTGTATTTTATTTATAAATGATGATGATTAAGGCGAAAAATAAAATAAAAAAAAAAAAAAACAAATTACTCACCCAGCAAGAGCATTTTTAAATTTTACTGTCAAAGTTTCTTCAACTATTCTATTGTTGATTTCCAGTAAAATCATTTTTTTTTCTCTTATATTTTTACAAAACAAATTTCACGATTATTTATAATAAATATATAGATTTATATTATTTTAACTATAAACAGTAATTCTATTTTTTTAAATATTTACACTAAATATTGCATAATTTATTAATATATTTAAAAAAATTATATTTATGAATTTTTTTATCTTCTAAATTTGACACAAATTATTTTTCCACTGAATTTTTTTTTTCGTGTGCGCGATGACGAGACGTAGTGACACGAACTGAAAAAAAAAATGAAATTTTTTGTTTTGTGTGCAACAGAAATATATGGTTTGTAGGGTGGTTAACTTCATACGACTATAGTGTGATAGTTCAATATAGTATCGCAAAATATATAGATTTAATTTTTTTTAATTATAATTTTTGAAATATATTGTCTAATTTTGATTAGCAACTTTAGAACTCACAGTTTGGATTTAAAATTAATTTGACCGTGTATTAAGTTATAACCGCTAATCACTATAGTTTGTTGGGTGAAACTATAAGCACAGCTATAAGTCACTCCATAATTACAACTAATCAATAACCTATTCTCAAGTTTTTAGCTTTCAAACTTGTTTGTAACTTATTATTATTAAATTCCTAATTTTCTATGTATTATTGTATCATAATAATTAATTTAAGCCGTAAATACTTTATTCGATAGTATATGTCTATCGAATCTAGTATTTAAATATATAAATATATAGATGTGTAATGACAAACAGTGTCATGATAGAAACGACTATAGAGTACCAAAGGACTATACTACATATATATAATTATTTATTATGTACAACCTAAAACCATCTACAGAAAACGAAACCGACGACGAAATTGGGAAATTAATGCCAAAATCGTAAATTTTCAAAAAAATTTAAAAAAAATGCATGATGGCTCGTTTATCGCCGACAGTGACCTCTGCGCCTGCCAAATGACGTCTTGGTATCTAAAACCAGTGGCCATAAATGTTGTTTTGGAGTCATTGATTTTGAGACCAACGAAGGCTGAGAATCGTACAAGTGAATCCAGTAATTCTGACATCTACAAAAATTCCTGATAGCGTCTTCTCAACTTTGACACAACATTGTGACTGCATCACTGTCATTTTATATAAACTCACATATTTGTCAGGTATTCAACAGACATCGCAAAGCAAACCATAAGCTATCCCGATGGATTGGGTCATAGACTTGTTGGAAATCCAAGAACACTTGATGTACGTCACAGGATGTTTCGTAATGATTAGAAAGAATCATCCTCGGCGAAAAAACTTGATCAGTGACTGACCGATTCGGACAAAATCCTCCTTGGTAGTCACCTACAATTTTCTCCGCCAGTGGAGGGATTCTCTCCAATATTATCAACACGATTAAAGTTGGTAGCTAGGGAAACCACATAGTGAATCTGTAGATGGGAAAAGCGTCTTAAGAGTACAATAACTCTACAAAGAGTGCAGTTTACGTAACTTTTTAAAGGAGTCACCGGACTAGACCATACCTTTAAATGCAGTATTTGAATGTTGTCAAAGACAGAGCATATAGAGTACCCATCATATGAGGAATAGTGAGCGAAGTGAACGCTACTCCAGTAATTTAGCTAGACGTTTTGATTGCCGTCCTGATCTTGTTTGGTTATGGACCGGCAGTGATGGCGATTCTATAGGATTGCTAAATGTCACTGTTTTTTGTGACCGAATTTTGTGGTTCTTTTTTCTGTGACCTACCCATCGTTTGTGGTACTGGCTTTACGTTGGTTTCGAAAGGCTGCTCCCGCGTTATGAAACATGGTTTTAGCCTGTTAATTGAGATGTTTACAGTCCTGTCCTTGACCTTGACTGCAAATACTTGTCACTACGCCAAATAATTTGGTATGGCCCTTCATACGGTCGCTGCAATGCTGCTTTTAGTGTATCTGTTCTAACGAAAACGTGACTGCAATCCCTCAAATCTTTGAAAACGAACATACTTTCTTTGACATGAATAGAAGCTGGAATGGGTTGGATGCTATTGAAATGCTTCCGTAACTAAACTATAAAATCTGACGGATTTATGTTTGATTTGCTTGTTTCGAAAAAATCACTTGGTAACCTTAAATTCTCGCCATATACCAATACTGCTGTGGAGGTTCCCAACTCGTCTTTATATGCTATTCGTAACCCCAATATTATTAACGAGAGTGTGTTGGTCCATTGTGTGTTACCGTGACACATGATTGCAGCCTTCAGTGTTTGATGTAGTCTTGATACTTTTGCCTTTTGACACGCGACACACGCTTTTGCCATTAAATTAAATTTCCTGGTTCATCCCCGGCCATACATATCTTCTTTCTACCATTTTCGTAGTTGTGCGAATTCCTGAGTGAAACAAGTTATGCATGCTGTCGAAAATTCTTCGGCGAAACTTCTCTGGAATGTATGGCCTCGGAGTACCAGTAGAAACGTCGGTAAAAAGTTCAGTGTCCAGCCCAAATACTGGTAATTTCTGTAACTTCAGTGATTTATTTGACTGAATCAATTCAGCCATCACAGTAATGGATGCTTGTTATTAGCCTGTAATCAACTGCGCTGTCCAAAGCACCTCCTCGATTCTTGACAAGGCATCGCCTACCGTATTGCTTCTACCCGCGATGTGTCGCATGTCCGACGTAAATTGCGAAATAAAATCCAGGTGACGCTGTTGTCTAGGGGATGCTTTATCCAAATTTTGCTGCAAGGCATATACCAATGGCTTGTGGTCCGTGAACAGGATGAATGAACATCCCTCCAGGATATGCTTGAAATGTTTGACCGCACCGTTGGCCGCCAAAAGCTCGCGATTATAAGCGCTATATTTACGCTGTGCCTCATTTAATTTTACCGAAAAGAAACCAAGTTGTGTCCAAATGTCCACTAACCGCTGTTGACAACAGCCCCGATTGCGGGGGTAAAGACGCGGGGGTCAGACGCGTAGACTATAACTGATAATTCCGCCTCCGAAGAAGGTTGCGCCAACATTACCGCGTCTCTTATCTTTGTTTTTCTCAGCTCAAACGCGTTTTTACTGTCACTTGTCCTTGCACTTTCCTCTTGTCGTTCTTTTTGCTTCCTTTCAAGAACTCGTTGAGCACTGCCTGATCTTGTGCCGCATTGGGATTTCGGGATGAATTTTCTATAAAAATTGAGCATGCTCAAAAACCTGCGCAAACAGTTGATTGTCTCGGGTTTCGGAAAATTTAATATAACTTCCACTTTTGACGTCGAGGGCTTTATAACATCGCTTGAGATCTCGTGACCCAAGAATGTGACTACTATAGTTGTCCGAAAACGCATTTGCTTACGTTTATGACTAGGCCTGCATCTTTTAATCGCTCAAACACGATTTTAAGGTGCAGCAAATGTTCCTCCATCGATTGCGATGCCACCGTCAATATACGGAAAACAAAAGCTTAGATTGCGCATTACTGCTTGAATGCATCTTTGAAATGTCTGTGCAGCGTTTTTGAGGCCGAACGTCATTCTGACGAATTCAAATAACCCAAATGGTCGTGCAAATGGTCGTCTTGGAAATATCCCGTTCTCCACTGGAATCCGATGGTACGCTTTTACCAGGTCTATAGTAGAGAATACTTTGCAATTGTGCAACTGACAAGAATCCGTCAAAAATGGAATAAGGTATCGGTTCGGCTGGGTTTGTGCGTTTAGCATACGATAATCGCCGCACGACCGCCACGAGCCATTTTTTTTTTAACCAACTGTAATTGACTTGACCACTCTGAGTCTGAAGGACAACATATGCCCTGACTTAACAGAATGTCGAATTCTTTTCTTGCAATTTCAAGCTTTTCAGGCGAGAGGCGTCTCACTTTCGCCGCGCAAGACATTACTTTAATGTTTTAATGCGCAAAAACATTGCTTTAATGTTTTTGGCCTCGCAATTCAATTTGTCCACGGTTATCTCTTTATGTCTTTCTAGTAATTTAAAAATGTCCGAATTTAATGATTTAGCTGAAATTGTTTTGAGTTCCAATGATTGTCCTGTAACAATTCTCGTAGACCGCACATAAATCGATGAGAGCGGATCAATCAATTTTTTATTTTTGACGTCTATTAGCAACCCGTAGTGTTTTAAGAAATCTGCTCCGATAATAGCTTTGCCCACATCTGCTATCACGAACTTCAATAAGAATTCCCTACTAAATTCAACTTAATGACGTTACTGTTGTAAGTGTTTATTTGCGTGGAATATGCAGCAAACAACTTCACATCGTATTTGTCGTTTCGTTCGTTCATCATAGGTGGCAAGACCGACACGTCTGCCCCTGTATCGACCAGAAACTGTATTTTACTACTTATATCTACTGTTAGAAGACGACAATTATTGTGGGCAATGCCGTTAGTCGCCATCAGCGAATCGCATTTTCGATTTCTGCAGCACCACTTATGCTGCTTTCCGACTTAAAATTGCATGGCGTGCTTTGTGACCGAATCTGTAATGATGTCGGCACAAAGGAAACCGGCGAACTTCGCTATCGCTACGTTTACGAACTGACCTGTCTCGTTGTCGAGAATAGTTATACTGGCTTGGTGCTCTACTCCTACTATGTGTCAGACTATTTACCATTTTAGTCAAAGCAATTTGCTTTGTTAATTTGTCGATCACATGAGAATTGTCATGGCTGACCGCGCACACTTCAGTAACTCTTTGAACTTCTAAAATTCTGTCCGCCATTGCTGCTAATTTATCGATGTTGATTTTTTCTAAACGTGTTAGAACAGTTTGTGCCTGGGAAGGTAGTCGTTGCAGCCACAGGTTTAACAATACTGAGTCTTGTATCTGCATTCCCGCGAGGCCTTACATCTCCCTAAGCAAGTCGGATGGTTTTCTGTCGCCCAGCTGTAGACCCTTCAACAATCTCTCCAGCTTTATTTTTGCGAGTCGCTCAACCATCCGATAATCGTCTTTTAAGATCATCGTATTTTGATTTTTCGGGAGGTTTTAATATTTTCTCCCAAACTCACTTCACTGTATCACTACTATCCAGTGCCGCTATTAAATAACCGTATTTGGTTTTATCTGCTGTTATGCCCGAATTGTTGAACTGAGCTTTCAATTGATGGAACCAAATTTCTACATCGTTCCTATTAAACGGTAGTGCTCTCATGGAATTTTTTATTTAGTTCACAGCGGTTTACATTTGTCATGTTCACAAACTGAAATTACAACTATATTTTATCCTTAATGATTTTTTCTTTAGTTTTATCGCACGAAACTGTCTTAATATTTTTTCATGTTTTCTGCGTACCGAGGTGCACGTTGTAAAACTTGTAAGCGTAATGGCGTCTCCATATTTTTTTTCTTTCTCGAATATTGAAAAATTTTCTTTTCACCTATCGATGGCGTCTGCAAGTTATATTTATTCAGGGTCGCGGACCTGATTTAGATATGTACTTTTCCGGTGCTGCGAACCTTTTGCTAAAATTGCTTTCGTTTTTATTTTCGTTTCGATGTTGACATTCGCGAGTGCGTGCACTGATTCCGAGTTTTGATATTCGAAAGGAGCTCGCTCAAAACGCGAAAACTGTGCGCATGATCAAACTACTATCTTACATAATATTGGAGAGAACCATTCCCCAGGTACAGGAAATTGTAAGTCATCAATCACTGACCAAGTTTTTCGTTGATAGTGCTTTCTAAATATTACGAAACATCTCGAGACGTACATAAGGTGTTCTTGGATTTTCAGCAAGCCTATATGACCTAATCCATCGAAATAGCTTATGGTTTGCTTAGTCATGTCTGGGAATACCTGGGAAATATTTGCCTTTATGTAAATGTAAAATGACAGTAATGCAGTCACAATGTTATCAAAGTTAAGAATAAGCTATCAGGAGTTTTTGCAGTTAGCTCTGGCGTACGCCAAGTAGATGCTCTGTCTCCGGTACTCTTTTATCTAATATTAGAATTTTTCTTTTGTAAAAGCGAAACACCTCATGACAACAAAATGTACCGTCAGTTCAACAAGATTCTGGCATATGCAGAAGATATCTGTGTAATTGAGCTGAATTGCAAAGGTGTTAAAGAACTACTGGATCCATTAGTACAATGCTCGGCTTCCATTGGTGTCAAAATCAATGAGTTCAAACAAAAATATATGATCACTAGCTTAGGCAACGTATTGGCAACGAATCAGGTCTGATTGTATTTTAATTTTATCGATTTGTTGATAACACTTACAGTGATTTTATTTTGAAAAAGTCGATATCTTTATAAGATATCAGCTTTTCCCACGTTATATTGATTCAAGTGGCCCACCTTTTGATTTATTGAAAACATATTTATATTTTTTTGCTACATAGTTTATCAGCTAAGTAATTTATGTTGTGCCCTGACAAACTTCACGTATTCAACATTTCATAATTTAATTCTAGTTTTAGAGGTAATAAATCTAGTATCGCTATCCTATCAACAACCTAATCCCATCGGGTGTGATCCCAATCAGAGTTGTTTAAAGTGGACTGATTTACACATACTCTTCTTATGTAATTGCCTCTATCAGCTGTTTTTCTATTGATTCTAAGTGTTCCAGATTCCTTGATGATATCAATATTATATTTCCCTAACAATTTTTAATTGGATACTTCAATTTTAATGACTGCATATAATTGTGCTTGAAAGATTTTGGGTCCTAATATAATTTGTGAAGTTTTTTATATTTGCTTCTTGGGTCATGTCCGGGTTCTTTTCGAATCTTCATTTCCCTAGGTCATGTTTCATACTTGACACCTCTGGTATTAAAATTAATGGGATTTCCTTCAAAACGGAAGGTTCCTATTAATATCCTACTATCAGATTTGGTTGTTAGCTGTGGTTGAGGCCCAATAAATTTTGTGAGTGATCAGAAGATAGATTGTAGCACGTTTCTGTTACCGGAAATCGTAAAATTGTTTTCAGGCTGTTTAATGTGACGGAGATATTTAAATAATTTTAATGAACCAAACTTTTCAAGAATGATCAAAAGTTTTGTTGTGCCTTAAATTAGCGATTTAACTAAAACGATTTTCAATTATTTTTCTTAAAATTTTTATTAGAAAATATATTTCTTCAAATGTTTTGCGAATATTTTTTTTACTGTATTTATATTAATTTATTGTAAAGCTTTATTAATTATCAATATAATTATTAAGGCAAATTTATTATTTAATTTTCTACTTGATTGTAATTTCTTAAATATAAATAATATATTGCTGTGTGCTCTATTTATATATATATATATATATATATATATATATATATATATATATATATATATATATATATATATATATATATATATATATATATATATATATTCACAAGGAATATATATATATATATATATATATATATATATATATATATATATATATATATATATATATATATATATATATATTCAATACCAACTTAAGTCAATTTAAGGCAACTTTTTATTTGCATGGTGCTCGTTATATTCTTTGAAAATTGGGTAACATACTATACAATAGAAATGCCAATTTTAAAACTAGGTTAATATTTACAGATTGGGGTCTTGTAAAACTTATGTTCATAAAATAATAAACTACAGCTCCAAATAAAAGAAATATAATCCGAGAGTCGAATGAAAATTTACAACGTGGCGGAAGACTTTATTAAAAATCCATTTCCGTTAATTTATCCACAACTGTAAACGTCATCACTTCCGTAAAATATAATACTGATAACACCATAATTGATGTAATTCAGAATATAATGAATTAAAGGGGATTCTTCAAACTTTTCTTTTATTTGAGCATATAAATACATTCGTCCATAAATTATAACAAATCGCTCTAATACTACTGTATAATGAGACCTAGGCAACTAGGATCATAAGCAATATTTTTTAAAATTAATGGATGAGATTCATGAAAATATTTGAATGAAAAACTTTGTTATATGCGTAAATACGTGTAAAATGCAAAAAACCCTTCACCGGCTAGGAAATTATTTGAATCCTTTTAAAATTTTCAGCTAGACTCAAAAGCTGGAATCTTGAAATCAAGTCAATGGTGTAAGAATGCTAAAAAGTACGAGGCTGTGAACTAAATGAAAACAATGACTGATAATAGCTCCATTTTGATTAACTATTAGAACAAAAGAAATACACCATGCGAGGGTAACTAAAATTTTACTTTTTGTATGTATAATTACCCAATAACATCGATCTTTTTTTGTTTTACATGTTCAGTCTTATCATAGAAAAAGTACATAAGAATGATAAGTTTCGTATATTACTATGGTATTTAAAACAAAAAAATATATATATAATATGTATTGGTTATTGCAAGCCAGTACAAAGCGAAACAACAACATATTTTTAATTATATATCTATCCTTGTTGCACATTATTTTGCATTTTTAAAGAAACTTTTATTTTATTTTAATAGTAATGACAAAGAAAAACAAAACCAAAAAAACCGAAAATAAAAATTTCTTTAAATGCAAAATAATGTGCAGCAAGAATAGATATATAATTAAAAATATGTTATTATTTCGCTCTGCACTGGCATGCAATAACCAATACATATTATATACAGATTCTGCTAGGGATAAAACTTGCCGAAAATGTTGGGTCGATATAGACATTTACGTCTACCAATCAGTATATCGTCGGCGGCCAAAGTGTTTTCACAAGTTATGAACGAAACATTAAAAGGCATTGGAAATAGTTAAATATCCGTGCACGATATGTTTTATTCGCTGAAACAAAAAAGAGCTACAGAGAAATTTCGAAGAAAGTATTGAATAGATTAAATAAAGCTGGATTTACACTCAACAATAAAAAATGTGAATGCGAAAACGAATGAGTAAAATTTTTGGAATTATTTTTACTCCAGCTGGATATAAAGCAAATCCAGAAAAAATGAAATCTATTTATAAGTTGAACAAACCAACAAATGTCAAAGAATTGCAATAACTACAAAGTATGATTACTTATTACCATAAATTGTTAAATTTATTTATGAAATCAATTTGTTAGTAATGTTTTTATTTCAATTATTTAGTTTGTTGTGAACGCGCCTAGTTAAAAAAATTAAGTCATGAACGCGTCTTCAGAAAAATGTTATTTAAAGTTCAAATGTTTTTATTGTACCGGTATTTTTTCTCTTGTTTTTTCTTTCATTATTCTCAACGTGTAATGTAATAAACTTATATCAAGCATTGAACTATCGTTTATTTTCATCACCATCACGCAATAAATTGACTACTGATTTTACCCATCATAAATTTATACTGAATTTATCGTATATTACCGATAGAACCAAAACAAGTTTTATTACAAAAGGAAACGTTTTGAGATGGTGAACAAGACGAAGCATATACAAAAATCTTAAAAATTCTTACAATACGTAAAGTTATCTGTAAACTCGAAAGCGTTCCTTATCTACAAAACAACAATTTGGCGATAAGGATACGGAGAAAGAATTATTCGTGTAAATTCCTGCAAAAATTACCTATTCCGGTTTTTAATTTTTTTTTTGTTAAATTACATTCACAAAACGTCAAGTGGGCGAAAATGCCATTGGACTGGTGGCAAATGGCGAGAGAAAGGACGTTAAATATCTTCTAAATGAGTGCTGATGCATACAACATTTTGTGCGACAAAATTGCTTGAAAGAATAGCTAAAAAAATACTGGAAACATATCGATTGGGGAACATTAGACACTGCCCTGCGGAATCAATACGCGTTCGATATGAAAAATGAACGATTTTTAAATCATACAGCGGTAAAGCCGGCAGCACAAACGGCAATGCGTAAAAATTGAATGCAATAACTACTACGACAAATACAAAAATGGTGGTAGAAAATGTTTACGGTGCGGCAAACTTGATCATCTAGCCAACAAATGCACATACATAAAGGTAAATTGCAATTTCTTTAAACAAAGGGCACATTTGGAAAAAGTTTGCATAAAAAAAGCAAAGGCGAGGCAGAGCACTATGCCGACCAGTAAAATTGTTGGGAGTTACGGATAATTAAATTAAGTTGGACCAAATATTTTTAAGCAGGAAACGTGATCGTGCAAGCCTTAAGCAATCATTTTTGGGGTCAAGAAATTTTATTAGTACATTTTGGCCGAAAATTTACATTGTGTATGGACAGCAAATCGATTACTCAAATCATTTCACCGAAAGCAAGTTTACCTTTGCTAACTGCTACAAGAATGCAATATTTGTTTGTATTCATGGTACGACATAATAACTTGTTTATCAGTTCCGAATACAACAAGTGCAATCGGAGAAACAGATGTAGTTGAAATCAATGCAATCGAAAATTTGCCAGTGACTACAATTAAGCTTGGTGAAGCGACGAAAAAGGATCTGACCCTGAAAAGTTTAATACATTCGTTGAAAATCGATCGCAAATACAATGGAGCTGATCGTTCGGTATCAATAAAACTGAATTTACGTATATTGGAGAAATAACGCACGGCACATTTTGGTATGACTAAAATGAAGGGATTGACTAGAGCCTATTGTTGTTAGAACAATATGGACAAAAAAAATTTAGCAAAACCATTTCAACGTGTGCATGGTGATTTTGTGAGACCTATGCGTGTATAAAATGGCCCGAAGTTTATATTTTTTCGAAAATTACTGCCGATACAACTATTCAAATATGCCGTGCCATTTTCTCAACATTTGGTATTCCGTCAGTTTTCTTTAGTGGTTTGGGGTACGAAAATTTGTTTCACATGAGTTCAAAAATTTTGAATTCACGTTACCGTTTAGATGTGATCATGCGAGTTGGTCGAAAAACAAATAAACAAATTGCATGATTGCAATCAACCAAGATGATTTACATTTTCAAGTGCGATTGGATGGTGGTCATGAGTGATATCATAAAGTAAATATATTCCTTTATGCCGATATTCAACAAGATCTTGACGATTTTAAATACAACATCGATATTATCTACAATACATTCAGCATTCGTTCCAGGAGTTAGAAGTGAAAGTGTGCAAACGGAGCCTTCGGTACAGTTGCGGCGATCAACACAACGGAGAGCGCCGTAAAAATTGTTTAATTTTTTTTAATTAGTCAATTTACTTAGGCATATTCGCCGCGTATCGAATCTTTAGATACCGAATTTTTTGAAAGCGAATAATATTTCAAAACAGACCACTTGAGCTGTTTTTTAGTCTTTTATTCCGCGATAAATTACCTTATCTTCTGCATCTAGAAAAAAAATGTATATCAAGAAGGAATAGACATGATTGAATAACATAAGGGAAAGGGTTACCGATGATATGAAGCAGAAAGCTATAGAAAATGAACTCGTAAGTGGGGGTAAAGTATACGTGAAATAAATTAAGGAAAACAAGTTGTCTTCTAATTTCAATCCAACACCCCATTAAGTTTTAAGTAAGCGTGGGGCGAAGTTGCAGTACAGAACGACGAAACGGAAAAACAGATCAGAAAGAAGTGCATTTAAAGAAAATTGAGGGAAATTAGGCGTTGTTAAATCCCGAGAGAAACATTAATATATCGAGTATTAAGGATAGAAGTAACGAAATTTGAAAAAATATTTGTTTTATGAAAGATAAAGATTTTTCATTTATATTTTTTGGTATAATTGCTACATTCTAGCAATTATACCAAAAAATATAAATGAAAAACAAACTGGAATAAAACTGAAATTTTACAACGTTGATTTTACAAAAGGGCACCATTTAGACTGTGTCCGAAACCCATGATAAAGATTTATGAATACAAATTTTTGACATTTATTTGATAAAAACGAAGACACCCTGACCCATCACGATCAGTTGCTATGATAATTTTTGACACATACCAAAACTTTCTATAATAAAAGCCAAACTCATCGCGGAGCACTCTCGGATTTAGTACCATTTAATAACCGTATAAGAAATATTTGATCTTTTTCGTTGCTATCACAATTCCAATAAACAGATAAATGTGATTTTTCTTCATAGAAAATGTTTTTCTTCAATATTTAAACTAATTATTATACTTTTCGGACAGTGTAATACAAAATTGCGAATGTAGGGGTATATTTTTCAAATAAATGTCAAAAATTTTATTCACAAACATATTTATCATGGGTTTCGGACACAGTCTTAGTACATTTTAAATATCTGCATAAACAATATTATGTACAATCTGGAATAAATGCCGCAAGATATATATAAATTTACTACAAATTGGTTTATTATATTTTTTTAAATTTAATTTTTAACATAAATCTGCAGCTCTCTCTCTAAATCCTTCTAGGTATTTCCTTATGTATTGTGACCACAGATATATATCTAATATTTTTACATTTTTTTACTATTATAATAAGATATAAAATCTAAAATTGACAAAATAAAAAATTCTACAAAATTAACGGTGGAACAGTGGTACTTCATATTATATAAAATCTCTATATAAAATTTTCAAATATATATAAAAATAAATTTTAATTAATAAATTCTACATGCCAAAAATTTTCTTAATTATTTTGTTCTTTGGTATTATGTTTAATTATTTTACATACTATAATTTTAAGAGACAAAACTATATTAAAAAATAAAATTTTAATTAATTTTTATCACATTAAATAACTTATAATATAAAATATTAGGTAATCGATTTTATTTTATGTTTATATAATTAAAAATGCTAAAATAATTTTTTATTTGGTAAAATTTCATTTTTTTAAAAATAAATTGGTTAGAAGCGGCACAATGTATAATAATATCATTTGAATTAGAAAATTGTGAGGTTAGAAGAGGTAGTGGCTATAATTATAATAAGTAAGTGTTTGTGATTTTACTAGGGATTCTTATAATTTAAAAAAGGATTATTTCTTATTTAAAATATATTATTTATATATATAACTAAATATTAGTCGTGTGTATTTATGATTAAAATGGCAAAAATAATCTGTTTTTTGTTTAGTTGGTGCTAGTTCTACTGTTCTCGAAGCCGACTAAATGGCTTGGCTTGACATAACCATTTTCCGGCAATACAATTTCATTTTTAGCTAATTTCGATGTATTATTTTGCTTTAGCAGATCAGCAAAAGAAACATAATTACTCGATACGATTGGTTTTGCTTTTAAAAAATCATTAACGCAAACATAACCATTCGCCGTCACTGGCATTATAGGTGAATTTATTTTAGGTGCCTTAAACTGTTGAACAGCAACATAATTTGAATCAGTATTTGTATTTTCCGTTTGTAATGATTGTATATTACTATCGTTTAGCGATTGTGTACTACCTTCGTACGAGATGGTTTCACTGTGATTAATACTTTTTCCGTCATAATTATAATTGCTACTATTACTGTCGGTTATATAATTAAAAATTGGTTTACTCTCAGTTTCATAACCATAGGGATTATCTAAACTTGAATTTAAAAAGTTTGTTGTCGATTGTTTAGTTGAAAGCATACCTCCCGGGAGATTATCACTATTATACGAAGAATAATCGAGGTGGTCACCATTAAAGTGACCATTATCCATATAAATTCGATAGTCATCGATAGATTTTGATTCAGAAATAAGTCTCGCCTTTTGTTCATCTTCTAAATTTCCATTTGGTTTATTGTGGTGCTTAACATTATGATTTTGCGGTGGTTTTGTTTCCATTATACCCTCCATACCTTCGGGCAATTCAGGTTTACCAACATCACGAATGCGTTGAAATTTTTTACACACCAACGTCAAACCAATCAGCATACCTAAACCGATACAAAAACACGCAACCATAATTATTGAAAATGTATTCGATCTATAAACACATTGTGACAAAACACCAGCTTTCCAATCGCTTGCTAAACAATTATATTTGATGCCACAATCGAAAAACTCTCGTTCATCTTCCTCACGACATTTTATTATATCGTATCTATTATTATGATAGTTTATATTATTATTTTGTATTACGTGTGAACGATTTAAAATTTCATCGTCGTCTTTGAATTGTATAATGTTTATAGCGCGCACCGAAAATCGAAATTCGTTAAAATTGTTATTACATAATGTATGAACGGGAGTACATTTAGTCGAGGTCATTTGAATTTTTCGTATCACATGAAATGTACCATTGATTTTTCCCTCTAATAATAATTCATAAAAATCTAAGTGACCTGCTTTATATTCGGGTGGCATCCAACTATAGGTTTCTGAACTACTTTCACCACTATTTTTAAAATTTTGTACACTGTCTGGCCGACCAATAAGTGTTTTAATTTTAATTTCATTACTAAAATTTGAACAAACGGGATTGCAACCGGCTATTTTGATTACGTAATTACTGTAGCTGCGTAAATTAGTTAAATTATACGATTTTGGTAAACGACCATCGTTTGATTTATCAACAATTTTATAGTATTTATGATATTTGTGATTTGTGCTGTTGATTAGTTTATAACTAATATTATAAAATTGTGGTTCACCATTCCAATAGTCGGGCGAATTCCAAAACAATTCTATTGTACTATTTGTAATTTGTGCGGAACCTAAATCGTGCGGTACAGTCGGTTGACAACTATCCGTTACCTTTTCTAATTCAACAATAGGTCCAGATATTTTTCCATTAAACATTGAAATTTTAACTCTATAAGTACGATAAGCTAATAGATTTTCAATAATGTGATAACTATTGCTGGCCTCGACATATAATTTAGTCTCGTTACATTCAGTAAAATTTGGTTTGTAGATGGGACAATACGATATATTAAATCCTTTTAGAAGTGGTGTAGCACACTGTGGATTCCAACTTATGTTCATGCGGGAAGAACCGAGTACTACCAAATCGGCAGGAAATACGGTCATATCTTGATTTTCGGTAACCGAACAAGGGAACCAGATCATTCCACTTGTTTTATCGCCATGATTAGCTGAGATTGCGAAAATTTTCGTCTTCTTATCGAACGTGTTATTGTACGTAAATGTATTGCCAGCATTCCCATTTACGTAAGCAAAATCGATTAAATTCTGGAAAGGACAAAAATAAAATAATTACCTAGATTATATACAAACTAGGAACAGTAATTGTTTAACTTACGCGACACAAGGATACTTGTTCATCCATTGGATCACACCAAAATATTGTGTAATTATCTGGTGTGAAATCATTAAAATTATTCCATGATAAATTGTAAATCGAATTTGATAAATGTTTTTTTAAATTATGCGGTGGTGATATTCCTGTTCGGCAATTAAATAAAATATTTTTTTAAAACTCAAATACACATTTTATTTTATGAGTTTAACTTACGGTTGTGCTTTCGTGGAATATTAATAAAACTATATCCATTAGACCTGCCCTCTGAATTGCGACTGATTATTTTAAATTGATAATCACGATCGTTGTGTCGTAATCCATAATATTTCGCTGTAGTATTATTAGAATTGTATTCAGGTTTTGGTATTTGCGAAAGTTTTCCATTTTCCAATACCTCAATAATTTCATAGGTCATATGATTAGCATTCCATTCAATGTGCGGCATTTCTTTCCAATAAATAATTGTTTCATTTGTTTTTATTTCAAATCCTCCTATTGCCAACTCGGGCGGTGAGTCTGGTTTTCGTTTTGCTGTTTGAACTACTGTACCATTGGCATACGACCATAAATCATCGTAGAGCGCGTTTCGAACATTTGTTGATACTCTTATATCGTACCATGTATACGCATGATCGAAATTGATTTTTAGTTGAAATGTGGTTACGTTAAATATTTTAGTTTTTTGTGTATCAACGAAATGCCACGTTTCAGACATTTGATCATTGCAATTTTGTTGGCATACTTTTACTTGATGTTCAAATTCGTAATTTTTAAAAATAGGCGATACTCTCCAATTCAATATGGCACTTTTTGACGTAATATCGGTTGTCGAAAGACTCTCTATGATAGGCTTAACAATGCGTTTTAAATCAATCCAATAGGTATTGGAATCTATTCCAAGTCCATAGTCTAAATCAATTTTTATATAATAGTATCGGTAAACTCGACTAAACTGATCGATTGTAAAAGGAATTTTACTTTTCCCTTCATATGAGAAATTTTTTTGTGTCATTCGAGATGCCATCATATCCTATTATAAAGAATAAAATTTAAAAAAAAAAAAATAATTAATATACCGATGTCGTAAGACATATTAAAAAAATTAACATACATTCGAATCGGTTGGCCCGTACTCTATGCTATATTTGGTTAGTAGCGGACTACTTATCTGGTCGATAATACATTCCATCATTGCGAAATTAATCGAAAGACATGAAAAATTTACAATGTTCGGTTTATATCCGACCTTAACGGCTACTTGTCCAACGCCATACGAATTGTCTGTACCATTTTTAATATGACAATTGAAGACGTCATTAAATTCCGCCATATTCGGAATAATTAATTGTATTGTCGCATCATCTATTATTTTAAAACTATCCAATGTTTGATTCCCCTTCGCGAAATATAATTTTGAGCTATGACAGTCATTTGTAACAGTGTCCAATCGACAATTAACTATTAGTGTCTCGTTTACGAGGAGACAAATTTCATCGGTCGGAATAACTTCGGAAGGAATATAGAACTCTGTAAAATATTTTGGTTAGCACAATTTTGATAAATGGATTTAAAACTTAAATTTATTTACCTGCTTCACATTCTTGGCACAGCCCTAGTTTTGATTGATTTATTATGATTAGGATGATTACATTAATGATTAGAAAGTATTTTGTCATTTTTTCAGGTTCGGTACAATTGATCTCATATTAGAGACATTATTTATTTTTGTTGAAAAGTTTTACAAATGCTGAAAAGATAAAAACATTTATTTTTTAATAAATTTTTTATTTTAATACATTTATCTTTGGTGCTCAAATTTATATAAGTAACGGATTTCTGGAACATTTAATCTCTTGTTGCTTTTTTGTTATAAAAATAGTATTTTGCCATAAAA
The DNA here is from genome assembly GCA_963556175.1 of Tipula confusa. Taxonomy (NCBI): domain Eukaryota; kingdom Metazoa; phylum Arthropoda; class Insecta; order Diptera; family Tipulidae; genus Tipula; species Tipula confusa. The sequence continues at coordinate 48,866,385 of OY744475.1, read as the reverse complement.
TGGTTAATCCTATTTATTTTAGTGTAAAGTTGATTAAAGTTTTGTGTTTCGATTAAAATGTATATAAGTTAGTTATTACAGTATCATAATATTATATCATTATATTATTATATTATAATATTATTATATAATTATATAATTATATAATTAATATTATTATATTATTATAATATTATATTATTATATTATTATATTATTATATTATTATATTATTATATTATTATATTATTATATTATTATATTATTATATTATTATATTATTATATTATTATATTATTATATTATTATATTATTATATTATTATATTATTATATTATTATATTATTATATTATTATATTATTATATTATTATATTATTATATTATTATATTATTATATTATTATATTATTATATTATTATATTATTATATTATTATATTATTATATTATTATATTATTATATTATTATATTATTATATTATTATATTATTATATTATTATATTATTATATTATTATATTATTATATTATTATATTATTATATTATTATATTATTATATTATTATATTATTATATTATTATATTATTATATTATTATATTATTATATTATTATATTATTATATTATTATATTATTATATTATTATATTATTATATTATTATATTATTATATTATTATATTATTATATTATTATATTATTATATTATTATATTATTATATTATTATATTATTATATTATTATATTATTATATTATTATATTATTATATTATTATATTATTATATTATTATATTATTATATTATTATATTATTATATTATTATATTATTATATTATTATATTATTATATTATTATATTATTATATTATTATATTATTATATTATTATATTATTATATTATTATATTATTATATTATTATATTATTATATTATTATATTATTATATTATTATATTATTATATTATTATATTATTATATTATTATATTATTATATTATTATATTATTATATTATTATATTATTATATTATTATATTATTATATTATTATATTATTATATTATTATATTATTATATTATTATATTATTATATTATTATATTATTATATTATTATATTATTATATTATTATATTATTATATTATTATATTATTATATTATTATATTATTATATTATTATATTATTATATTATTATATTATTATATTATTATATTATTATATTATTATATTATTATATTATTATATTATTATATTATTATATTATTATATTATTATATTATTATATTATTATATTATTATATTATTATATTATTATATTATTATATTATTATATTATTATATTATTATATTATTATATTATTATATTATTATATTATTATATTATTATATTATTATATTATTATATTATTATATTATTATATTATTATATTATTATATTATTATATTATTATATTATTATATTATTATATTATTATATTATTATATTATTATATTATTATATTATTATATTATTATATTATTATATTATTATATTATTATATTATTATATTATTATATTATTATATTATTATATTATTATATTATTATATTATTATATTATTATATTATTATATTATTATATTATTATATTATTATATTATTATATTATTATATTATTATATTATTATATTATTATATTATTATATTATTATATTATTATATTATTATATTATTATATTATTATATTATTATATTATTATATTATTATATTATTATATTATTATATTATTATATTATTATATTATTATATTATTATATTATTATATTATTATATTATTATATTATTATATTATTATATTATTATATTATTATATTATTATATTATTATATTATTATATTATTATATTATTATATTATTATATTATTATATTATTATATTATTATATTATTATATTATTATATTATTATATTATTATATTATTATATTATTATATTATTATATTATTATATTATTATATTATTATATTATTATATTATTATATTATTATATTATTATATTATTATATTATTATATTATTATATTATTATATTATTATATTATTATATTATTATATTATTATATTATTATATTATTATATTATTATATTATTATATTATTATATTATTATATTATTATATTATTATATTATTATATTATTATATTATTATATTATTATATTATTATATTATTATATTATTATATTATTATATTATTATATTATTATATTATTATATTATTATATTATTATATTATTATATTATTATATTATTATATTATTATATTATTATATTATTATATTATTATATTATTATATTATTATATTATTATATTATTATATTATTATATTATTATATTATTATATTATTATATTATTATATTATTATATTATTATATTATTATATTATTATATTATTATATTATTATATTATTATATTATTATATTATTATATTATTATATTATTATATTATTATATTATTATATTATTATATTATTATATTATTATATTATTATATTATTATATTATTATATTATTATATTATTATATTATTATATTATTATATTATTATATTATTATATTATTATATTATTATATTATTATATTATTATATTATTATATTATTATATTATTATATTATTATATTATTATATTATTATATTATTATATTATTATATTATTATATTATTATATTATTATATTAGAATTAGCAACTATACACTTAATCATTTTTAGGAGAAAACTAATTAAATTTATTACAGGCTACGACTTGGAGAAATTAGTCCATTAATCCTTTTTTCAGAGAAACATTGCAGATTACAGATGAATGGTTGCAGAATGGAAATGCTGATCATATTAAAATAAAATTGGACTGTCATATACATGATTATGTAAAACAAACTATTGGCCGCCAAGGTGTCTGAACCAGGTAGATCACAATAATTTATCTAACTAACCTGTCCTATCCTTCCAACTATATGTAAAAATGGGTGTACGGTGGGCCCGCCGCTTTACGTTAAATCTTGCTTAATGTTTACACTCTGAATTGATCAATCAATCAAGACCTTCAGGAACAAAGGCGATATTGATTGCTGATCCTAAACAAATCGAACGACTTAGATTCAAAAGTCGTCTGTTGTCTCAAAGTTACCAACACTTAAAGAAATTATAAACTCCTCTCTGTATTGAAAAAAATTAAAATGGTGGTTCCTTTACTGATACTAATAACTTTGCATTAACATGTGTTATTTATGCCTATTAAAGCGATCTGCTGAACGGTATCGTTTATCTTAGGAGTATATAAAAGTTTTGCAGAGTAAAGTAATACGGTGTGTTACGTCCCTGTAACTCTAAGGTACACTTTACTAATTTATACACGACCTAATAATATATAATCTAATCAGTTGTGCTTGTGAAGTGTCAAATGAAACACTAAAAACTTCCGTAACGATTTTCTAACAAAATGAGCTTTTATATAAGCTTCCGTAAAGTTACATAAGTTAGGGTTGAGTGTCATGTAGGTATTTAGTGCAATTAAAGTAGCATATTTTTGGGCAAGTGATGTTATAGTTGCTTTTCAAAATTTTCCGAATTTTTTCAAACAAAACTACTAATCAAATTTTTTTTCTGATCAAATTTTGTAATTCTCTTAATTTAGACGTACACCCGATGAAGTGAGTGGCATTGTCTCAATATTATAGTACGTAATACAATTTATAAATGGATAGCATTCACTCCGAAACAAATAAATAAACATGTATGTGAGTTTGGCTCTGTATGAAAAGGACAGCATAACTGAAAGCCAACGACAGAAAAATTTTTTGATTTTAATCTCTTGGTTGCGAAATTCGTAATTCCGTAATTGTGAATATTAAAATTACTCGAGACGCCCACTTCAGACAAAGTCGAGTTCTGAGATATCAATAATCTTATCAATAGAACTTGAAATGATATTAAGTTCGTGACAGGTCTCTGAACAAGTGGTAGATTTGGACTACGGTATAAAGAACAAATAAAAGTAAAGTGAGATTTGATTTTAATGGTACCACCATAAAATTTATTTCCAATGATGTTCTTCTGCTTTATAATGATACTGATCAGCTGCTGTTTGTAGGTGACTTTAACCTCCCAAAAATATCATAGACGATGAGTTTATATAGAATTAACGATTTTCTTTACCAAATGTATGTTTTTCAACTAGAAAGTGAAATTTCGAAACGATTTTTTGCATAAATAAATCTTAAAAGGAAACCATGTGGCTATTTACGGATTATGTCGTGAGTTAAGGTTTCAGGCTCTAGTCTTCAGGAGATATGTGGATAACTCTGATTTTTGTCCAAATTTCTAGGATCTTTTTAAATATTCCGCCATTTATATTTTTTGTGCTAGAGTACCATATGTTATTTGACAGATGACGAATGGAGTTCGATACCGAGAGATGATTAGAAAAGTTTAATAATCGAATAATTTCTCGAATAACAGAAGTGTAATGACCACCAAGATTTAACGCTATTGGACTTCTTCTTATGGGGTTTCTTGTAACACAACATTATCGAGCTAATATCCTAATTGAACCATAAATATGCGAAAAAGTTATTCAAAATTTTGATAAAAGATAGACAGCATGCCGAGCTAACAGGGGAAGTAACTTGCCACTTTTAAATTTCGTGTTTTGTTGCACCCGGTCGTTATTAGAATATGTCTCAGTAACTTGAAATCTTTTTTATTTAGCTCATTCGGCGAGAATGCCGAAGATCAATATTTCACGGCCGTATAGCAATTAGGCTTAACGCAAGCATGAGTTTAAGAGGTGGATACGACAGTTATGGCTAATAATTCTATGAATAAAGCTTGACAAATTATAAATTCCAAATTGTTCTAGAAACTACACGGAGTGGCAAAGCATTTTTTGATTTCCTCACGTCCAATATTTGCTCGGTCTACTTAAAGGAAAGGTCTTTTTGCTCGTCCAGCATTCCATAATTACGGAAGCAAAATCGACGTGCATTGTTTGCAATATACACGATCATATACTCATCGATTGCAATAAGTTTAAAAAATTATCCGTGGATGAACATAGGTGCCTGTTCGGAAAGAACAAAATATTATGTTTCAATTGTTTTAATTCAAGTCATACCGTATATGATTACCGATCAAGAAATAGATGCCATTAATGTTCACGTAAGCATCATTGGTTATTGCTTACTAAATGCAATCAGATACCAAAATTCAATGCAACAGCAGTTTGTCAACCAAGCTCTAATGGCCCTGAAACTACAGTTTATTGAACCTTGTACGATCAGCAATTAAAGACACAAATTGAAGTAGTTGCTGTATGTATTACTAACCGCCATGATAAACGCAGTCGACAGCAATGGTATACGCAGATCTTGCAAGCTTCTTTCGTAGCTGAAGCGTTTGTACAAAAATTAGGCTGCCTTCGTACTAATGGAAAGACTCTCATTACAGGAAATGGGCGAATAGATGCAGGAAAATCACACGGAGTGGCTCAAATGTCTTTAACATCATGATTCTGCGATAAATTAATGGCACTAATTAAAGCATTCATTATTTCTAAGAACACATCGTCACTCAGTGCATTACAGGGAATTAAATTAGAGGATTCATATTTACCCACAAACCTTCGCCAATCGATATTTTGTTAGGCGCTGATGGCCGACTGCTTACCACATAGGTAAACTTACCACATAGCGCAGTCCAGATTGCTTGCTATGGAAAGAAAATTTCGGACGGATGTGAACCTCAAATTATATTGTGAATTTATGAGGGGAATACCAGCAACTGGATCACATGACAGAGCTTAACATACACCTATTGGATCTACAGAAAATGTACATCTATGAAATTTTTTATATCAATGAATTTCCCGAAATATCACGAACTATCGAGCAGGACATCTATGCCAATGACTTGATGGCGAGTGCTTCTGCCATACAACAATTACAGGAGTCAAAGAGCAGCATTGTGAGAATTTTAATCATCAGATGTTTTCTAACCTCGAAACATTTCGATAAGAAATTCGCCAGTACGATAAAGAACACATAAAGCAGTTGTCACATCAAGAAGAGTGCATAAAACTACTGGGAAAAGCTTGGAATTCTACAACCGATAGATTTATTTTTAAAATAAGTTTCTTATTCGAAGCATCAGGATTTTTGATCCGTTAGCGATGATTGCACCAATTACTATTCGGACCAAGATACTACATATTTGAGAAACTGTGGTTGTAAAAGTTAAAGTACAGGGTGTCCGCCGGGAAGGTATACTACTTTGCTTTGCCGCCAGTTTAGTAAACTTTAGTATTGACAGTTCATATTTGGCAGTCGTGAAGTAGACACGTGGCAAATTTATTATGGAAAAATATTCGATAAACCAACGTGTTTTAATCGTTAAAACATTTTATCAAAATCAATCATCGATTACTGTGACGATGAGAAAGTTACGTGAAATTTTTGGGAGAAACAACGTGCCAACAAAACTCACTATTTATCGTGTAGTGAATGATTTCGAAGAAAGAGGGTCTGTAAGTGATAGGCCCAAGCATGGGCCACAACGTACTGCAAGATCGGCTGAAAACATTACTGCTGCTCAAGAAAGTGCTAAAAACAATCCATCAACCTCAATTCGACGCCGGGCTCAGGAGCTTGGTCTTCAAAGAACAAGTTTGGCCACAATTTTGCACAAGGATTTGCATTTGTTTCCATTTAAGATTCAGTTGACACAAGAGCTTCTTCCATAAGACCATTTACGCCGCCGTACATATGCCAATAGGATGTTACAGCTCATAGGATGTTACAACCCCGATTTTCATGATAAAATCATAATGAGTGACGAGGCACATTTTCATGTTAATGGATATGTGAAGAAACAGAATAGTCGGTACTGGGCAATGGAAAATCCTCAAATTATGCATCAGTCACCTTTACATCCATTAAAAGTGACAGTCTGGTGTGCAATTTGGTCAGGAGGAATCATTGGATTCTACTTCTTTGAAAATCAAAACGGCGTAACGGTAACTGTGAATGGGGAGCGACATCGTGATATGATTGAAAACTTTTTAACGCCACAACTGCATGCTTTAGGCTTGATTAACATGTGGTATCAACAAGACGGTGCCACATCGCATACAGCCAGGATTACAATGGAATTACTGCGAGACCTCTTTCCACAACAAGTTATTTAAAAAAATGGTGATGTTGATTGGCCTCCACGGTCGCCTGATTTCACTGCTCCGGACTTCTTTTTGTGGGGATATCTAAAAAGCAAGGCTTATGCAAACAAACAAGAAACGCTTGAGCAACTCAAACAAAATATTCGTGATGAAATTAATGAAATACCGCGTGAAATGTGTGAGAATGTAATGAAAAATGTGCTCAAAAGGGCTCGCATTTGTGAGGCTAACAGAAGCGGACATTTATCTGATATTGTATTCCATACATAATTGCCGACATTAAATAAAACATTTATCATTATAAGATCCATTCTCTTTCATTTAATCAAAAATAATAAACAAACAAAGTAGTATACCTTCCCGGCGGACACCCTGTATTTGTGACGCAAATAAGTCAGCATATACGGCGGTTCTTGCGTAAAGGACTCAAGCTAACGAAAGGTTCAAATTTAATTTGATTTCTAATTTGTTCCAAATCAACGTTTTAAGTTAACTATACAATCTGCTTCGTACCACGAAGCAAATTGTATAGTTAACTTAAAACTATCGGCATCCTGATGTCAACCTGTTAACGAGCTTGGTCCGGTCATAATGATCATTGGATCATTATAGAGGTAAAGATGTGGCGGAAAGGGTATTCCGAGTGCCAGACAACAAACGAAAATTACCCAACAAAGGCAATATGCTTTGTTGGGTACTCGAGCAGTACCCAGCAAAGCATATTTCTGCATATTCGTGTGTTTTACGACCCACGCATTACATATATAGAAATATGCATGAACCATATATCGGATTCATTCATAGGTGCTCTCAAACGATTCGTTAGTCGACGAGGTCTTGCTTTACGATATTCTGAGGCATCATTTAAAAGAGATATACGATCATTGACCTGTAGCTCCTCATCAAAGTGGTCTATGGGAGAGTACCGTAAAATCCACCAAGGCTCATCTGCAAAGAACTGTGGTAGAACATATACTAATGCTGGAGGAATTTTCGACGTTAGTCATGCAAATTGAAGAGGTCTTAAATATGTTCGATGGCAACATCCGTGTTGTGCAGATACAAACAAAAAATGGTGTTTTAAAGCGCTCGATACATCAGGTCTGCCGTCTTCTAGTCTTAAAATCAATTGATTTAATACGGGGAGTATGTTTAGAAAAACCAACATCCGCCAAATATAAATCCAAAACATATCGTATATAGGGTAACACAATCTATTGTAAATTATATTCAATCATGGTTTCTTCAGGTTCAGGTTTTGATTCGGTCACTTTATTTTTGGCATAAAGGGCAGCAACAATTTTTGACAACTCGAGCTATAACCAATATCAAGGCGAAGCTGGATTCTACTCTGTGGGAGTTTGCTTTGTTGTTTACAACGTAAAATATTGGATGGCACAGTTTAAACGTGGCCGTACGAGATTCCAAGACCAACATCGCAGTGGTCGACCAAATGAGGTGAACATGCTAGAAATGGTGAAGAAAATCCACAAAATGTTATTGGATGACCATCGACTGAAAGTGCGCGAGCTTGCACACGTGATATAACAAATTGTTATATTTTGTATATTGATATTTCGGTTATTCAGGATATGGCCAGATGTAATTCAATTTAAAAGGGATGAAAAATGCTTAAATTTCAGTAGTTTTGGTTTCGAGCTAATAAGAGTTGAATATATTAAAAAATTCGGTCTTTTCATCAGACTACAGCGACCAAACTGCAGTAATTTTGTCTTTTTTTATACCTAAAAATATTTAATTGGTTAATATTTACATAAATTTTCTTAGTTAAGATTCTTAGCTTAAACTTTTTCATCTATTATTAATAAGTTTAATAATTTATTAATTATTAATAATTTTGTCCAAATACTTTGTATTTTCATACTCCGTATAGACATATTGAGATAGTGAATTATAAAAATTCACAAAATATACCGCATTTTTGATAAATTTTTGTATATTGATTAATAATTTGGGCATTATAAACGAAGGAATAGTAAAAAAAATGAGCCGAAAGGAGAGGATCGGCTTCAAAGAAGGCGAAGATAGTTCCATCTGCAGGTCAAAATCAATGAGGTAAAGTTGGAATTTTTTCCTCATGCGTCATATTTGCCAGATTTAGCCCCCTGGGATTATTTCATGCTTGCAAACTTGAAACAATGACTCAGGGGTAAAAGGCGCCACATTGAAGAGGTGAATTCAGCGATTGATGGCTATTTTGAGGAGCTTGACGATTCTTACTATAAACAGATTACTGAAGTTATTGCACATAGCTATTAAAGTGTATTGATCTAAAAAGAGACTGTGTAGAGAAATAAATATATTTTTTCCTAAATTTTTTGGGCCTTCTGTGTCCGGTTGAGTACTTCTGGGTAACTTATATGGTACAGGCTAGCGATGCTCTGTAAGGATGAATCGATTCAAATTAAATTAAAATAATCTTAACAGTACACAAATAAAGTAGTTTTTCAATCCGATAATATACAATATCAGTATTTTGTGTAGGTTGAAATTGTTATGACAGCGTGAAAATAAATTGCTTCCATAGTGTCTAATACAATAAATCAATTAAATTAATTTCGAAGAACATTTTCACACTTACAATTAACGTGTATTATTTTAAGAACGATATTTTTCTTTGTTATACCAAATTTTTCGCTAAAAAGTGATAACTATATACGAGTATGCTCGTATTCGTTAGCCAGTATTTCTTAAGTTGGTTTTGTCTATCATTACTCTTATCAATTACCGATAATTTCCAATTTGTGTATAAGTAGTAACCTCAATTTTCTAGCTACGAAATTAAAAAAAAATTGTTGATTGATGTTCGAATTTTATCTGGCACTTGAAAAAAAGCCATTATTAAAATACTTTAAAAGGAAATTAATTTACGCATAATTACGTTTAGTCACTATTTCTAATCGATATGATTTAAGATTTACCGTAGATATTTCACACTACTTTAGATTGTTTATTCAATAATAATTTTAAAATGCCAAAACTAATATTTACTAGCAAAAAATATTTGTGCGAGCAAAAAAATTAAAAAAACGAATAAAATGAACCATCCTTGAGTCGTTGATATTGTAATAATATTTGAGACAAGAAGACTTTTACACAAGAATAAAAATTCGCAATCTTCATTTTTAAGAATTTTTTATTTTTTTTGGTAAACAACCTTCAAGTGGAACGCAATGATTGTTTAGTGAATTATGTTATTTGCCGGTCATTCTTTATAATTTTTTTCATTTTTTTTTTATGGTTTAGTTTTGGTGCGACTTACTTTTTTTTAAAGACAAACAACATTATAATAGGTAATTTAAAAATTAAGTTAACTTTCTTTGGAATTGACATACAGTAAATTATAATCCCGCGCTTTTTTTAATTTGTATTTTACTTAAGTGATCTGTACGTAGTAAATAAATGTTTGCATAAATTTATATCAAAGTTGATATTTGACGTAGAGCTATGAAATAAAAAACAACGATATCAATCAAGTTGTAAAAATAAAAAAATAAAAATAAAAAAATGATAATAAAATTCATTAAATGGTTCGGTAAAACACGTTTTATATATGGATATAGATATTAGTTTTTTTTTATCGCAAATTTTGAATAAAAGATGGATTGCATCATTTCGAGTTTCTTCGAAATGTATCAATGCTAAAACTTCTGTAAATTTCTCGTGAAATTATTCGATATTGTCATATTTGTCAATACGATAGTTGGCTCACTGTCCCTAAAACAATAAAAAAAAACTTGTTTACATGCCCACATACACACTGTACGCCCCAACATTTTAATTAATTGGATATATGGATAGTCTTACAAAAAAATAAAAAATAAAAAGATAAATTCACAAAAATATGTCAATTCAAATATGGATTGTAAGCAAAGGTGTGGTGTCGGAAGTTGAAATTTGATAATATTATTTTGAACTATCTTAAACATATTTTTAAATGGCAGTGTTGATACTAAATTTGGCACAAGGTCTATCATGTTTACGTTATCTTGTCACTTGAACATAATATGTTTAACCAATCGATTTGTTTAGAGATGATTTAATAAAGATATTTTTGTTAAATTGCATAAATCAATTGATTGTATTCCACGAATAAACATAATATATAAAGTAACAATATTTAGATTAGAGAAGAAGCCAACCCGGATATCCGAATTGACTAGACATCCGGGATTACTACAATATATGTGTTATTCTTTATCCGGTTATTGTTTTAGAATGTTAGAGACTTATATAATTTTTAAATCTATATTGCAACGATAAATTGCGTATGTTCATAAGATTTATTGCCTTCCGACCAAACTCTAAAGGTAGAAACAGGGCAAGAGCATCAACGGCGAGCGTCAACGAATAAATACAAATTTCGACAGCGAAATCGCTGTAGCAAACATAACAAACAAAAGTATCAGCGTATCACGATATAAAAATAACAATAATTTTTTTTAAACATGGCTGCTTTACCCTTTAAAAATGAAAGATAGTTGGCAACATTGTTTCGTCGGCGTTAACAATAGAAATAGACTCTAAATTTATTTCAACGAAAAGATCATCGTCATCACCGTCAACATGGTTTTGTATATTTTAATTTGACAGGTGACCACGACGCTTCCCGTTGACGCTCTTGTTCTGTTTCGGGCTTTAATATTTAAACAACTCCTTTGCATCATATTTATAACTACAATAATCCATTCTGCACAATAGAATACCTGTTGAAACGAGGCCTAAATTAGAGAAAAGTGAATATCAAGCAAAAACGATAAACGGTAGAAAATCATACTCACAGATGGTAAAACAACAAGATTCAGTGGGTTCAAAGTATGTTACCTATACTCCGATTTTGAAAAGATTCTAAAAATCATAGAAGCCCTAAATATTAGGCTTGAGAAACAAGAAAAAAACTAGAAGCTCCAAGTATGAACCTACATAATCAAGCGACAGTGAATGAAATCACTTTCCAAAATATGGGAATGAAGCACAACCTGTCTTTTTGTTTACCGCAAACCAAGCATCAAAATGTGTATTTTACTCAGGTGGTAAACTAACATTTAGAGTTACTTATTGGCTCAGCTATTGCAACATTGGTAACTAAATTAAAATTGTATTTTCTAAATTTCACAGTTCTTGTCTTGCTTTTTGGCCTTAATTTATTCAAAGTGCGATTAGGGGCATAATCTAGCATTTTATTATTACTTAGATTCGCCATCTTCTTTAATTATCTTTGTTTTAAATCCATCTTCTTCGCAAAGCTCGGACTCGTTTTGTATTTTTAGTGACTGCTAATTCTCATGTTTATATGAAAAATTCATTATCTTTGCTCTATTTTGAATTACTGCATCTCTGCCAAATAACAGACAAACTTCGATAACTTTTCACAGTAATTTTGTTCTATTGTGACCTTATATGTAGCTTTTTGTGTCCAATTCAACGTTAGGGCAATAATATGCTGTTTCTTAGGTCCTCTTTTCAATTTATCTAATCGATACCGGATAACTGTGAACTACCTGTCTTTCACATTGCTGTTTTTTATAGAGCTATATTTGGCCAGACCATCTGCATTATTGCACAATAACCGTCCACTATGTTTATTTTTGTTTGAATGAACGTTTAGTCTTATAAGATGAGGCAACTGATCCACCATCTCTCGGATGAGCTATATTTTATGGGTTATTCAAAAAAAAACCGTCAGTGGCCTAAAGTAAACTTGCCGCACTATTTTGGTGAGTTCGGCTTCTAAAGCCATTCTAATCGCTGATGACTTCTATTATAGTGATGAATATGGCCTGGTATAAAAGCTATGATCTGGTAAAACGCCTTCAGACATCCTTTGATGTCGCCTGTTGGGGTATAGTAATTAATACGAGCGAATTGTTCACTTTTGTTCTATTTATAATGTATGAGCTAAAGTCGTTTAGATGAGTAACTTCAAGTAAAACTCTATGTGAGCTATGAAATATTTTCGACATATTGCTGCGAGATGCACCCGCAGATATGATTAATGACATGGTGTATCATTAATGACACGGCCTTATACATACAAGACAACATGAAACTTGGAGATGTTAAAAGGTACGCTTGGTCAGACTCAACCATAACACTGCGTTGGATTAAATAATACCCAGCGGACGCAGCATAACTCCCAGATAACTTATCTACAACTTATGGTGGCATGGACCAACCTTCCTAAGATCTATGTTGCCACAATGGAACACTGAAGAACCTTTTCTGGACTAACAGGTAGAGCGGGAAGAAAATATAATTCTGACGACGGTGATAAAGGGACCGCCAACATTTTCAGAGCTATTTAACAAGTTTTCTATACACAACACAATCAAGCACACAGTTGCATATTGTCTATGATTTATCAATAACTGGTCGGTAATGAACTTAAGGTTACAGAAATAACAATTATAAAAATAGCCCGAAAGCAGAATTTCGGAAAAGAGATCACACAGCTAGCCTCACTAAACCCAGACCAGGATGACCAAGACTTGCTACTTGTGATGAGACGTCTTCAAAACTCGAATCTGTGATAGACGCCTTATATGATTTCGCAGCAACCAGAAGAACATAGAACAATAAACGGGTAGTTTACTATCATCAAGAGTGAAGTCAAGAAACGACAAGAGCCATCCACATCGAAATAGTGAGCAGCCAAATTCTGCAATGCAGCTATGAAGCTATTACCACACTATCGGACCGCCTCAAAACCCGCACTTTGGTGGAATATGGGAAGCAGGAATAAAATCTGTAAAATTTCATCTTAAGAAAGTGATAGGAGGTTAACTCTAAAAATTCGAAGAATTAAACACATGATCGAAAAAATGGCACAAGACTTTTCGAAACGCTTGTCTTCTTAATACCTTCACCAACTTCAACAACGGAGTAAACTGTCCAACTAAATCTAGCAATAAATGACCTGGTATTAGTGAATGACGATTAACCACCTGTGACACGATGGAAATTGAAACGGGTTCTGGACGCTCATGCCCGAAAAGGTAACTTTAGGGCGAATCGAAGACGCCACATATAAAAGGCCAATAACAAAACACCGCCAACTGCCTATTCGTGATGATTTAAATGAAATATTACCTATGTAGCCAATCGCATCGCTGAACGAAATACCAACCAAGAATACCAGTACAACTCTTTCTGAGAACAACAAGCCACCGCCTAGGACAACAACCTCGAGAGTACTAACTAACTAAAACAAAAACGTTAAGCCTTTAACCTAGACATATATCTCGAGAAGTTAGGCAATTTAGAAATTGTTAGTATGGAGTGGACTCTGGTAATCCAGTACAACGTGCGCAGCTACTGGGAAAAAATCAAAAACAATATTGTAGTAATTAAAATTTACTACAAAAATTCCGAGTCGGTAATTGGAGTAGGAATTTGTGTCTAAATATTCGCTTCGCTGGATGTTCCCGTGCCAGTGAGATAACGGGTTGGTCGAAGTGCCGAGAATATTGCTGCCGTTAAAGCGTGCGCCAATGCAAACGAACCTAAACAATCGATTCCATGGCGTTCTCAAGAATTTGGCATCGCTCAGACCACACTTTGGAGAATTTTGCGAAAGGATCTTGGCTTGCACCCTTATAAGATTAAGTTAACAAAATAAATCAAACCACCATCGAAAATGTGTGGCCGAGTCATCGAAAATTGGGTTCAACGGATCGACACATGCAAACGTGCTCGTGGTGGGCATATAAACAATGTCGAATTCCATACATCCCATGGATGTCCCAAATGGTTTGCATTTTATTTAGAAAAAAGTTGTAAAATCCTTATTGGAAAACCCGATACGGTTTTTATAAAGGGCGCTGTATCGGTATCAAATTTTACGATGCTATCGTAGTCTTTTTTACTCTTTCCAGAATATTAGGCTTCCAGCTTAGTTTACTATCCAAAATGAGACCCAAGAATTTCACTCTATCTGCGATGTGCAAAACAACTCCATTGAGAGTTGGAGAATCAAAGCGACGAAGTTTGTACTTCCTGGAAAAAAGAACTAACTCAGTCTTCAGTGGGTTAACACTAAGACCACAACTAATGGTCCATTGAGTTAGAATGCCAAGAGCATTCTGCATAACATCTCTGAGGGTACAAGGATATTTACCGAAAGCTCCAATAGCAACATCATCTGCATAAGCCACCACTTTAAAGCCAGTCTCTTCCAGGTTTAATAACAGGTTATTTATGACCAAATTTAAAAAAAGGGGGGATAATACACCACCTTGCGGTGTACCCCTACTTACAAATCTACGGATTGATGATACACCTTATAGATTCGCCGTTATTACCCTGCCTTTGAGCATTTAATCAATCCAGGTTCTAAGTGCCACATCCACCCCCAAATTTGAAAGTGCTTGTGTGATCGCATCTGGTTTGACATTATTAAAGGCACCCTCAATATCACAAAAGGTCACCAAAGAGAATTCCTTATATTCGCGGGACTTCTCTATAGGACATAAGAGGGAATGGAGAGCAGTTTCCACCGATTTTCCCTTACTATATGTATGCTGAGACGCTGACAGCTTTACTGGCTCGATTGAGCCTTTGAGGTAAGCCTCTATTTGTCCTTCTAGAATATTTAAGAAATAAGAAGATAAGCTGATAGGCCTAAGGTCTTTGGGATTGCAAAGAGAGCGTTTTCTCGCCTTTGCTATAAAAATTACATTTACTTCAGTCCATTTCTTTGGAATGTGACATAGTTCGAGGCTACTTTTGAAAAAGTCTTTCTGGCACTTCAAGCCAGGGAAGTCAGCGCTGCGAACTTGAAAGGCTTGAAACTGTTTACTGCCAACAAGATAGTTCTCCTATTGACAATTTGACGGTGGAAGGAAACCTGGCTAAGTTTTTTTATGATGACGAATGGTTTCACAATGGAAACGAAGCTAAACGAGATATACTTATGTTAGCAGGAAGATAAATAAAAAATGCAACATATGGAATATGCAAGTAATTAACTTTTGATGTAAGGTTTGGTTTTAATTCAAATAACTGAACAACATGTTGCAATTCCTACTTATTACCATACAAATCAAGTTTAATAGCTCCAAATGTTTACTAATTTACATTCAGTAATTTACATTTAATGGTCATATTTAGCCAGCTGCACTAAATATGCTTGTTTACTTGTGTCACATACTCTCTTTAAATGCATGGCTAAACCGTAAATGACTTGACGAGTAAAGTTCCTGATTGCCTAGATCACACTAGTTCTATTACTTTAACATGTGTATTAGACAATTTAAGACGAATAATAAAAATTTAAATTTTTTTAACACAAGTGGCCTCTTATGTTTATTATTTCTTAGAATCAGTTTCAGATTACTAAATTAAGTAGTTTGTTTATTTGACGCTCAACATTGTCACACAGTTTTACAACATGTTTTGTTACTTATATAATTTTTTTCGAAATGTAAAAATTAAATTATAAACAATTACAGCTATCAATAATAGTTTATTAAATCACTACTAAGAATTTGTTCGCACTTAAACTTAACACGAAATTAAATTAATTAAGTCGAGCACCTGTGCAAAGTAAGTTTACGCTTATATAATTTGAATAAGAAGTTTAGATTAGAATTCTTAAGTAAAACGATGTAAGCTCATAATCACCGTTTAATATTTAGCTCGTCCTTCAACGATATGTTTTATTTTATGAATTTTTACTATAATATTGTCTATTAACTATCACGTGTTTTGCAAAGTTTTGAAATATTATTTATAATTTAAGTACATATTATTTTATCTTTACTGACAAATTGAATTGGAGCCCATATCAACAAAAACATATTAGGAAATAATTTATGTGTCATCGACTTTTGGAAAAATGATAAGAGCCAACTTAAAAAACCTAACAACGCACTCGTAAAAGATCAATGGGAATAATAATCATCCCAGTTGTTCTTTGACTGAAAGGCTGTAGAGTGAAAAAATGTCTAAAACATATTTCACTGTTTGAAAAACTTTAATTCAATGGTGAAACTGAAAACTTCATCCTAGTGATTAATAGCAATACTAAACCGCAACATAATGGTTCTTGTGGCTGGGAGATACTCATATACCTTCTTAACTCTCCAAGAAACTCGATGGCCAACAAGTGGAGATCATGTGTCCCAAGGCTCCACATTGCTTTACAGTGGAGAAGACCTCGGCAATCTTGGTTTTGGTTTTCTTCTTGAGCCCAAGGTAAAAAAGGCTGTTTTAGTTGTCAAAGCAGTTGATAAACGTATGTGCAAGCTACGTTTACGCATGCGACTAGCCAACCTGCCAATTATTTTTGTTCATGCGCCCACTGATTTAAGCCCCAAAATGGATGAAACTGGATGATCTGATGGGATCCTTACCGGAGCACGACGTCAGAATAGTGATTGGTGACTTTAATGCTAGAGCTGGCTAATTAACAACCATTGGTTAAGATGGGAGATATTATCGGTCGACTGTCAAATTTGTAGGCAGTGATCATTAATTAGTCACTGAATAGCTAAGACGTTTTCGTTCAAGTCAGGAATCGCAGGAAAACGTAACTTACCTTTCAACTAAGAACATCTGCTAAATGAAGATGAGAAAGCACAATATCAGAATCTTGTTAGCAGTAACATTATGGAAACCAACCCCCACTCTGATGAAGTAAACGCTCTATAAGGCATTGAAAACTTCGGGTGTCGGTGTTGCCCAGGCGACTCTAGGTGAGGTAAAAGTCATTGTCATTGTTATCATTTGACGTGTTTATTGCATGAGAATGTCACTCAGGCTTAGCCTATATATATTCTCGCGCCATCGTGTTTGGTTTTATTAACTGTTCACAGTATGCTTAACCAGGTTAAAACAAAAACCAGTTTCTGCCCCTGCCACGTGGTCCCGCGTACTTATCTTCTATCTATAGCTCCTTCGTCTGGTATAATGTGTAAACGTATGTATGTTAAACACATAGTCTAGTGTCAGTATTTTGTAGGAACTTGCACTATATATTACTTAGAACAGTGTCACAGAACCTTTTAAAAGCCATGATGTTTCTTGTGGTCATTAAAGCTAGTTTGCTTGCTGGCCACCCAGCGATCAGCTCTTTCATTAGTTGTTGTCTTTCTTCTTCGAGATTATCACAGCTGTACAGCAAGTGGTTTGTAGTTTCGTTATCATGGCTCACCGCTGCTTGTTTTGCTTAGCTGGAACCTTTGAAGATAGGATACTATTTTACCGTGCCCCATTAACATTTCCGTAAACGGAAATTTGCACTAAGCGCAAGCCTTTTTCCATCCTTTCTTCGATGTTTGGAAAAAAAAACTATAAGTTGTTCTTTTATCCAGCGAACTGTTCCATCTCTCTTGTCATATTGCAATAGATGCTTTTCGCATCTGCCTCTTGAACGAGCCAATAAGGTTTTTTTCTATTTGTCCTGCTTGTAATACTACGTTCCCGTAGCTCACACTTTGGAGTTTTCTAAGCTTAAAGTTAGCAACTCTTTCTTGCAATAATATATGAATTGGTATTACGCATACTAACTTAGGAAATGCATCTGTTGATACAGTTCTGTAGGCCTTTATAATTCCAAAAAATATTCCCCTTTGTGCACTTAATAAAGTTCTACGGTTATGACGGTTCATTCTATCAGCCCACCCAGCACAATCATTTGTATGTAATGCAACCACTAGACCTTTGGATATAGTCTTGAGGTTCCCTTTTTACTATTTTCAAGGTAAAGACTTTTTTTACTACTTTCTGCAATCCTTTTGACATGTAACGTGACACCGAGTCTTTTATCAAAATCTACTCCAAGCCATTTTACAGTTTTGACCATCTTAATTCACTCCATTCGCAGACACCAAAGATGGTCTTTTGATATTAAGCTTTCCTTTAAGCTAGATCATAACCATTTTATAGCTGCAATACCGACCAGTCATATTGTTAATAGCATTCTGCGCTAATCCTTGAACGCATTGTCTAGAGTTTCCTGTAAAGATCATTATCTATCATCCGCGAATGTTACTTCTTGGACGTTGCCATTCATACTACTGTTGGAAACGATGTTCTAGAGGTGTGGAGAAGACGTAGAACACGTGAAATACGTGTCCTATAAAATCAATATACAGGAAGCACATCTACAAAAAATGTTGAATCCTGAAGCATGGCCAACCGATTTGCTCGTTAAAGAATTCACTTGTAGATCAAACCAAGGCTTTCGGAGAACAACTAAAGGGTAGTTCTAATTAAATTTGTAATCTAACCTTGTATCATGGTTAACTTCCTATTTAACTGGCAGATCTCAGTATGTTAACCTATATAGTTGTAAGTCTTATCGTATTGAAGTTTTGTCTGGTTTTCCGCAGGGATCTTATTTCGGGTTGAAAATGATCGTCTGATGTACTTTTTAAGGATCTTAATGTAGAACCATTTGTATTAAGAAGAACTCTTCTGGCAGACATTCTTAGTTATAGAGTAGATTGTCCTATTGTTTGCAAAAATTAATAATTATTTATCAACTACTTAAAGTCATTAGATTACATTAATTTTTGCTGCTGGAGTTTCACAGAACAAACACAATATTTTTAAACGCACATATTTTTCAGGTGTGCATAGAAGACCTATCATACGAGGAATTTACAATTTAGCCATTTAGAGACTAAAAAGCAATTGTTCATCTGGAGTTGATTGCATTAATTCTGAGCTCATGGTTTACGGAGGAGATACTTTGTGGTAATCTTTTCCGAACTTATATAATTAGAGTGGCAAAGCGAAGTTATGCTCGATGAACGGAAAAGGGCCGCATTACGCAATATTTTCAACGAAGGAAATTGCTCAAATTGCGATAAGCATCGCGGCATTGCTCTCTTTTGCTCAATATAACAATTACTGGATTTGGATCAAAATGCCTTCATTGATAGTTCAGGAACCCACAGAAGTAGATTAAGAACGGTTAAAACATGTTTTCAAAAATCACAAGGATTTATACCAAAATCATTAGACTAATCTTCTCACGAATTTATAAGAGTTGATAAAGTAAAATCATCTGTACATCCACCTTACGATGTAACATATGAAGTAGAGAGAAGATCTCGAAAGAAATTTGTAATAATGGTCAACTATAAAAATCAACCAATATCGATTGATGTTAAAGCCAGCTTTTGGAGTTATGAACACCGAGATGAAAAATCGCTAAGAAACAAGTAAGTTTTGCTTGTTAAAAAAAAATTGATTAGTGGACGTTACTGTTCAAGTTTTCTGTAAAGGATAAACGTTACGCTGTTAGGGAAGATTATGGTAACCCAGCATCACCCTATAAATATACCATACTAACACCAAGTATGACACCAGACTACTATAATAATATATTATGGTATCCAGCAGCGTATCCTTTTAGCCATTCCATATGTGTTGTTCATGGTTTATTGTCTGAAACTTCGGCAAATGCAACCCTTTTCACACCATCGTTTACGATAGAACAATATACATATTGCTATTTGTCATCCGTTTTGACAACATAAGATGTCAAAAATACAATCAATCGGAATAGCTAATGGTTTGCTTAGCGATTTTTGACAACTTTCATCTACCAACATTAAACACGAGTTGACGTGGAGGAAATCAGAAAAATGTACGATCTAGGTCTGAATGTAAGTGGAGTATGGTAACAATTATTGAGCATTGCATACAAATTTGGCAGTCGACCGATAATATATCACATCTTGAATGATCTAAGTCTTTTTCACCTGAAGTTTAGGAAGAAATTTAACACCACAGAGACAGAGGTCATCTTAGTACCTCATGCCTCATAACCAATTATCATTTTTCGCCTTATGTATGAACGAAATGAAAGTGACTAAAATGTAAAAATCACCTGCCTAGAAAAGTTTATTTTGTGGATAAAATAAACATGAATATTGACCTTGAGGTCAAATACTATCAAATAAAAATAAAACCACTTTATCGCCCTAAATGGTTGTCATAACAATTTACTATAACGTATTCCCCTTTTAAAGTATATATCTTATCAAAATTGTTAACCAAATAAAATGTCAACGTCCAAATTATCAATAAATCTTACACAATTTTTCTTCACCAACCTGATAAAAACAAAAACTAATCCACTTGATTATAAAATCGAAAACAACCAGGTAGACTGTATATAGTATTTTCATAGTTTACAGAGTTATTATCACACATACACACACACACAAACGCTAATTAAAAAATAATTGAATTTTGTAATTATAAATTATTCTATGTAATTAAAATTATAATCAGAAATCGTATAAAAATATCTTACCTCGAATGTGAATTTATAAGACATTTACATTTATTTTAAAATTTTGTCGTCGTCGCAATTACTTTTTTGGATTTCATTTTTCAATTTTCTATGTGCGATACAATTTTAACTTTAATTTTTTTTAAGTAAAATTGAAACACAAACACACAACCAAAAAAGAATACAACACTCAAAATTAAAAACACAAAAATTTCTAACTTTTCACTTCATAAAAAAAAAAAAAAAATTTTCTTAAGTAAACACAGATTGAATTCTATTTTTATAGTGCTAATTCCATAATATTTTTCCAGCACGCATTTTAAAATTGATTATGTATAAATAATTATTTAGAATTACGACGAAATCTTATTATTTTTGGATTTAATTAAAACACAATTTTAATTATTTAAGTTTATAACATTTGTACAAAAAATAACAAATTTACTTTAAGACGACATATCCGAACTCACTTAAAGAACATGAATGAAAATGATTGTGGTTTTTTTGATAGTTTTGTGTGTGTAGAGCCCGCTCTCTTTTATCTCTCAGTCTCAACTTTTTATGTAAACATACATTTTTATCGTATTAATGACGACAACTTTAATACCTACATATATTTAATATTTAATGAGCTCATTTATAGATGGCAGTGACGTAAATTTCATTTTAGACATTTTTAAATTATATTTGGACATATTTCGGGGAAAAAAAATTCTCAATTTGCACAGTTCCACTTTTGCACGGTTTGTTAATAAAAATAAATGCTAATTGATTTTATTTTATACGCACATTACTTTAGCGGAAACGTAAATTAAATTTTTGATTGAATTAAAATCTGAATAGGGGCCAACGTTTGTTTGAAAAACGTATGATTTGAATGTCAACTGTGGGTTTATACTTCTATGAGCCATGTTTGGACGTTACTATATCAGCCACGAATGAATATCGTTTGGAACTCGTTCCTATACAAAAACTCGGTAGTCAAAAAGTCGAGATCGTGTGTTCTAAGGCGATACGATGCTTTAGAGGGGGAAATGACCTCTGTAATCTTGAAGTTGGATTACACAGCGACAAAATAGTGATTGATGTCTTTAATGCTAGAGGTGACAAAAATCAGACTGTCTTATGTAAAAATATAGGTTCGTTCTCTCTACACAATCTAGGAATCGATAATGGTGTGAGGATGATGTACTTTTCAATCCCAACTTCATTGATTTCATTGGGGCTAGCACGATTTTTCCTCATAAAAACATCCAGTTGGAAACATGGATACACTCTCGTAAGATGTTTTGAAGTCAAATTCATCATTGAGCCAATAACCTTGAGGTGAAAACCAACCATAGTTTCCAGCTAGTTCAAAAGATTTACCGGCATTTCTAGAGCAGCATCATCGATGTACATCCGGGATCTGACGAACGACACTAAATCACAATAGTGAGATGTCAAAACACTGTATACAAGCAACCAGTGGCTGCTTTATGGGGCGTAGACTGAATGACAACAGTGTAATAGGTATACTGGATTCACCTTCTCAATTTCAAACATCCGTTGGACTTAAAATCATTGAGCCTAAGACTCTCAACCAAATATATGATCACAGGACTTAGATATTTGACTCATTTGATGAGAATGTCTAATATTTCGGATCCCATGGTCCGTCATGACGTTTTTGAATAAGTTTACAATGGCTCAAATTTAACCTACACAATCGTGTTAGTTGGATTTCCTTCAAAATATTATTTTTCATTCTATACACAAATGTGTTGGTTGCGTTTAAAGTTTTGCATAAATTCAAATCTCTGCTGTAATCATATTTTACCTACACAATTGTGTACCCAAAAGGGCTGCAAAATATTCGTAAGATGTGCCCGACGATGTGCCTCGAAAAGCTCAATCACCCTGTCATGTTTTAACCAATCGAAGAAACAAGCACTGGGATATAAAATACTAATTAATCAACATGTCCAAAATTATTAGAGTATTTAATGATTTTCGTCAGCTCTCAAACGATAGCTTTTTGCTACAGATAGATTACTATCCATAAAATAACGAATACATAAATTTTTGGAAGCAAATTTTTCAAATACTGATTTTTAGCCAGAGCACTGACTAATTAATCTGCATTAAAAATTTGAACTATAAATCATTGGTTTCGGAGTGGTAACTATCAAGGTAAATATACGATCATTCAATAAGTCAAGAAACTAAACCAGAGATGGCGCCTTTAACCCATTTTGGACAGGTACGCGATCTGCTGGAAATTGAAACATTTAAATTTTAGATCATAGCAACATTTAAACATGTGTCAAAACTTCATAACAATCTAACCATAGCATACTGAGTAACAGTGATTTTAGTGACGCTACGTTTGCAATTTTGAAAACAATGACAAAAATGATACTGGACGCTGGTACACATGAAGCAGTAACTCAAGAAAGCATCAATAAGTCCTAAAAATCTTGATAAAATATCAAAAAATGAAAGTGCTTGAAATAGCCTATAAGACCATGAAGTCTAACATGGCCATGAAAAAACTTTTTCCCAAAAGGGGCCGCGGTTGCTCACAATGGAAAAAATACGTAACTGACCGGTGGATTTTGCCTTTATTAGGATGCTTCAATGCTTCAAGGATTTTGAAAATGTAATCCTTAAAACATTTAACAATGTTAAAGAGGCGTCGCGCAGGTGTATGTAAAAAGAACTAAAGAATGTTTTTACAAAGATAAGCCACCATAATAAATCTTGAAAGTGAACCGCAGGCAACAAACAATTTAAAAGTACAAACTCATAAAAATAACGGTAACATAATGTTGTATCACAAAATAGCCAACTTCTATCCATGATAGACTATAAGCGATATCTATAGACGGGTAAATAAATGGTGCTCTGTGATTCCATGATAAAATACTTCATCACAACAAAGTGAGTTTTGGACTGACGAAATAAAGTAAACGGATTATTTAGCCGACTCATAGTGCGAAAGAAGCTCAAGTTGCAGACCAACCGTTAAAGGGTGGTGTTGAAGAATTAAGCGTAAATAGTTGACATTCAAGTGACCATCACAAGGCTTGATGATCATACAGCACAAAAGCCAAGTCATTGTCAATTCTAGAACAAATGTATACGAACTGAATCTATGCTATCCAATTTAGCGACGATATCGATTTTGTTACTTAGTACGAGCCAATCGTATCGTTTGACATCAACAGCGATTTTCTATAAAAATTTCAAACAGAAGCTTCCTGGCTGATTTCCCTCCAAGAAATCCATTGTCAAAACGCAGAGACCATGCGTTTAAAGGTTATAATGTTTTACTATGGTGGTTGTTGTGTTATTATATTATAGCAATGTGAAAATGTTTAATAATAGACTTAACGATACGTCTGGTAATATATCCGCTTCATTTAAGTATAAACAAAATAAGAAAGGGATTCTAGTATGTACCATTACGTCTCTTTAGTTTTCCGGCGATATGTATGGCCAGGCCGTAGCCATATCCAGGACGCATGAATACAGGTTCGCTTTGATTATCCATTTGCACCTTGCTTGATTATCTATCTAAACTACTGCGCCAATTACTCGGTATGTTATCTTTATTATCGTGACGAAAAGGTACATTTTAACAATTTTAAACGTAAAATCAAAAGAAGCTCTGGCTTAAGATTTAATAAGTCAAAATAAAAATTTAAGCAATGTCAAATAACTTACGTTGGCCATGATTTTATTAGAAGTGATATGCAGGATATACAGAAAATTTATTCGATTTTAAAATTACCGAATCCGAAAGATAAGAACGAACTTCAAAGATTATAATTATGAAATAACAAATTATTTATGGAGTTAAAGAACGCCGTACCGGAACTGTTAATACTTATTGATGATCAGTGTTGCCATATAAATTTTCCCGAAAAACTGTAAATTGAGCAACAAAAACAAAAATTTTTACAATGATTTGTATCTTTATAATCATACGAAATACGCAATAATTATTAAATAATCATTTTTAATATTTAATCAGTTTTATAAACATATTTGTTCATTTTGGAGGTTGATGTACAAATTTGTCGTCTGCTTGGACGAACAAACAAAAATTTGTTTTTATTTGACAGATAAAATTAAAAATAAATTATGGTTTTAAACGCCGAATTATCCGTTTTTAAAATTGCCCAACAGACAAATAATTGTATTTCTGTATGGAATCCCTTTATCATTTTCGAAAAAAAGAAACCACAAAACAACAAGAAGTAAAATAAATAAAAAAAACTTATACAATTTAGAAAAACTGGAATTTTACCAAGAAAACTGGAAAACTGTCTTATTTAGCAAAAAAATTGTGATTTACAGGAAAAACTGTTGATATGGCAACGCTGACTATGATTCTTAATGTAAACGCATTTGGACTTGGTATTGTAATTAAGTTCAGTGGAAGAGGATGACTTACGTGTTGTTTATAAGCCTTGTAAACTACAAATAATAACTGATACGCTATACTCCTATACAGAGCGCCATTACCAAAGTGGCTCATTTAGAAAAGTGACTGAAACAGAGGTGACTCATAATATTGGGAAGACTGAATTATTAGATTTGAGACAAACGGAACTGAAATTCGGACTGAATTATTAGATTTGAAACTGAAAATCGGGTAAAACGGGTTCAACCACAAAAATTAGGTACTTGTACGTGGCAATTTCCAGCGATTAGATTATTTTTTGCTATTCTAATGCAGAGACCTTCAAATGAAGTACGAAGCTAATGTTTATCGCATTATCGCATTTTTGTTATAAGGCTACATAACAGATTCGACCGGTTTAATCTACATATTTCACTAGTTCTAGGCTATATAAATTTATGCGAACAATTTAACTAATCAATCAGCCGTTTTTATAAATGATAGCAAATATCAGTGATCTGTACTTCGAATACACATTGAGGACACTTGAAATTAGCTTAAAACAACGTAGTTCATATTTAAGTACTTTTCATACCGACGACTTCGACTTTCGACTTTGCAAAAAATTTAAATTCCACAAATGCAAAGCATTGATATATTCATACCGACAGCGTCGACTTTATTTGACAGCTGTCAAAATTTTGATATTTTATTTGTGAATTGCATAAACGTATAACAGTTTTAATGTCTTTGGTGAATTGTGAGTTGTATAGTCAGTATCTGACAAATCATATAAAATCAAGTTTGATTGCATCTCCTGAAGGATGAGACAATCCTCAAAATTATTGTCACTAATAAAGTTTTCTTCACTTTCCCTAATATTTATTTGATTGTTATTTATATTTTCGTCCTCATAATAATAATCCACAGAATAGTTATACATATCATCGGCTGCCATTTTGATGTTTTGTTTATCCATTGACATTTCAAAATGAATGAAGTTGCTTTGTACAACTTCAAATTGGCAAAGTCGAGATGTGGAACGTATCGCACTTGCTTTGCAGATAACTTCATAGCACTTTATTTTAATTTTCTTAGATTTATCACATAAAACTAATTAGTTTTATAACTATTTTGATTTATTACAGTAAAACTTGACATTATTAATCGAATCAACCTAAGATTTATAGTTTAAATGCTTTTTAAAAAAATTTCATTTACGAAGTCCAAAGTCGAAGTCGTCGGTATGAAAAGTACTTTAGTAAAAACAAATGAAGATATGGCAACATTTTTTCAGCTATGAAAATAATGAGGTAGTTGAAAAAATGAGGTCGCTGGCGGCGATAATGGCTTCTCAGGGTAGAGAATGACTTGTTTTTCGGATTGTCTAGACTAATACGAAGAACTGGCTTGGGATCGAAAACGATAGAGCCAGATTGTTAATACTGTATGGACTAGTAAAGAAAATTAAGATTTTGCGACAGATGATTTACGCTGAGCGTAAAAATCTTCCAATAGAATTATTTAACAAATTCGTTAAAATAAAATAAAATATTTGTTTAATCGACTTTACCTGTAAATATTTCTTACGAACAGTTTAAAACACACCTGTAGGTATCAAAGATCCTAAGTTATTATCGTAAGTATTTTTTTTTATATCACTTCTTGGACCAAACTATACTTATCGTTTATTAAAACGATGGCTGGATTTAAAATGATTTATTTTGAAAGAGAGTAGTAGTCACTGAACTAAAAATTCGTTATAAAATA
This sequence comes from Tipula confusa, assembly GCA_963556175.1. Lineage (NCBI taxonomy): Eukaryota > Metazoa > Arthropoda > Insecta > Diptera > Tipulidae > Tipula > Tipula confusa. The sequence goes on along the minus strand of OY744475.1, from coordinate 48,838,776 downwards.
ATTGTAAACCTCATTTGCAAGTCTGGAGCGGTTTATAAACGATTTTTAAATCATTTACGAAAATCTAGGATTGATAAGCGTATTTTGGCGAAGATAGGAGTCGTACTGAAACACAATGAGTTTTTTGCTTTTAATAATTCTAAGAATTTGTCAAATTTTAAATCAGTAATTAGGATAAATTATAAATTGGTAAACATACAATCAGCACATTTACTGATTACCTTGTATTTAGTGTTAAGTATGATCAGATTTGGAACAGTCATTAAATTTAATTTTCATTGAAATTTCATTTTTGTTTATATTTTAAGACCACTTAGCTGTTAAAATCCCAGTAAAGTACACCAACATCACCGATTGTTGCAATCAAATGATCAAATTGTATATTTTTATAGCACTGCGCGATTGGAGAAATTCACTTGACCTGTAAAATGCACTTCAACGAGCATACTACTATTAGAATACTGTCACAATCACAATTTGACAAGTTGTCAAACAAAATAAATAATAAACAAAATCAACAACGATCACAATCCCTTTATGGTCTTTATCGAAACCTAAATATTCCAAACAGTGCAGCTCATTACGGATTTGATATTCGGTCAGATTCCATTGAGCGCATCCTACAGAAATCATCAAATACTGAAATCGCTGAGGCAAGTGATTTCAAAGTTCAGAATGACAAGTGGCTTTCATATTCAAAGTTCGTTACGCCGGCTGAAAATCTGAGTTTGATGTAAAATGAGTGGAATGCCGTTCATAATGAGCTTGGATTTTTGGGATGGTTCTAGAATGTTCCAACTAACCAAATTTATGCTTAAAAAAATCTTGATTTTCGAAAATAAAAAAATAAAATTTTGACAGTCTTGCATATGCGGAAAAATGTGAGCTAAAATTTTCGATTTTATTTTGATGTAAAATTAGTGGAATTCATTAGGATGGCCTAGAAAGGGCTAGATAACCGAAATTCCATTTACAAATACAAATTTTCACAGTCTATAGCCTTGTATATTTGGGACAATCTGAGTTAACATTTTCGATTTAATTTTGATGTAAAATGAGTGGAATTTCGTTCATAATGAGCTTAGAGTAGATTTTTGGATTTTTATGATGGTCTAGAAAGTTCTATATAACCGATAGTACGTTTCAAAAAATCTTAATTTTCGAAAATAAAAAATTCAAATTTTGACAGTCTATAGCTTTGCATATGCGGGGAAAATGTGATTTAAAATTTTGGATTTTAATTTGATGCAAAATGAGTGGAATCCCGTTCATAATAAGTTATTGGTGGATTTTTAGGATGGTCTAGAAACTTCTAGATGACCGAAATTACGTTTAAAAATCCAAATTTTTACAGTCTATAGCCTTGTAGATTTGGGACAATCTGAGTTAAAATTTTCGATTTTATTTTGATGTAAAATAAATGGAATTTCGTTCATAATGAGCTTGAATTTTTGGGATGGTTCTAGAAAGTTCCAATTAACCGAAAATATGCTTAAACAAATATTGATTTCTCGATAATAAAAAATCCAAATTTTGGCAGTACCTAGCCTTGCATATTTGTAGAAAATCTGAGATAAAATTTTCGATTTTATTTTAATGTAAAAATGAGTGAAATCCCGTTCATAATGAGGTTTTAGAGTGCATTTTCACTCTGAGCTCAGATATAATCTGGAAATCTAATTCGCCAGGACTAATAAATTTCAAAACCCGTTTTTTGTTCGGATTGCGTAAATGTCAACTGAGCTGAATGGCGAGACGTTCCCCTTGGTATACAATTCACAGAAGACTTAATATTAAAAGTAAAAAACTAGAAGACAAACCTTTATTCCTTTCTTACCTGCTTCCCTTCTTCTTTCCTGCTTCCTTTCCCTTTTAGTAGTGCCGTGTGTTTGTTATGCTAGAACATTCAGTTTAAAAGGATGTAATAGTGCTATTGATTTAAATACGACGCTATTAAAAACGGCTACTTACGGCTGATTTACATTGCGTGATATTTGGAGAACACGCACTTTGAGCAACTTTTCGAGTTATAAATCACTTAACAACAAATGACAAATGCCAAAAAATAATAGTTTTTTAGTAAACGAAATATTTTGCAACTCCATCTATTGAGTCTATTGAATCTGTCAAACTGTTGACGTATGCAACCAAAAAAAAACAAACCACACAGGTTAGTTTCTTCGGTTTCATTCGCCAATTTTAAAAAGGGTGATAATGTTTTCTTGTTTTGGTTGTGAATTATGATGATATTTTAATCATACCAACCATATTTCGAAATTCACGGAAAGTAAATCCAATTATTTTAAGAAGAATTGCTTAAAGAAAAACAATGCACGAAGCGTCTAGAACAAACTCGACTATATTAAGGAATCTCAATATAAAAGGCGTAACGTAAATCAATGTAATGATTGTAACAGGCAAAGGCAGGAAGCGATCAGCTTAGATGTAAAGCAGAGAGACAACGCGGCAAATCCCTAACTCGCTTTTAGAGTATAAAGCAGTAAAACTTATTGCTATCAGTTTTACGGGGCAGAATATAGTGAAATGATAAGGTGTTTCAGAGTCACTGAAACAACTGTGCTTTTAATAATATATTGGATCGAAACAATGCACATTTACTTTTTTTAAATCTTAAGAACCTCTACTGGTGACGTTACAGCAATAAAAAAAGCATATTACCTTTTAGTCATGGTCAACATTCGAAGCAATGGTTTCCCGTGGTGAATTAGCGCTATTAAAGGGAAATCCGACCTTGCCAACTAATTTAGTTATGATGTACGTGCATTATTGGACTGCTATGTACGTAGACTATTCTAACCTATCAGAAAATGCCAACAAGCCCCCAGAAAATATTTATATACCTTATCGTCACCTTAGAAAAGATGTCACTCAAAATCGATTAGATATTGTTAAAGATAGCTTACTAAGAACTGCCATGCTTGAAGTTATCAGTCGTACAATGAAGCTTGTTACTAATGATAGTTGTGTGACGCGTCTAGCCGCTTGTTATAAAGTAGATTATTAATCTTTATCGATTATTGTAAAATAGAAGCGCCCTTGACGTTTTAATTGAGGAATTTCCAATTTATAGCGATAGTAGACAGTCGATTTTATAAAAACGAATTAATGCAAATTGATAGTGATATCGAATTTGTTTATTTATGATAAAAGCTATTTTTATATGATAAGAGCAGATGGTTTATGGGTTGAATAGTAACCAAATATTTACTTTAATTTTGTTACTATCGATATATCACTCAAAAATATATTCCAGCAATTTGGCTGTATTTTCTTCGAGTTATCGATTAAAACATTGCGAACTTCCTACTTGCGACTTATCAGTGATCAGTGCTACAACAAGCGTGATTTGTTGTAAAATAACAACGTAGTATTTATTTGATTTGACGTGCTTTTAAAGGTGACGCAATATGTGTCATTTGATGGGATTGGGCGATTATATGCTAACAGTTTTATACTGACTGAAAATTTTAATGAGCACTATTGGCCAACGTTTCTCAATAGTAATGGCTTTTGTATTTAATGAATGTGTGTACAAAGGAGTTTCGGGAATGGAAAAAGTGTTTCGGGCTAATCCCGACGACTCAACAAATAGGAAACTTACCTTCTGAACAAGTTCGCGCCGCACCACTATTCGTGGGCGATATTTATATAAGGTTTTAATTGTATGAAATTTATAAATAATCACAAAAACGTTTGTGCTTTATCAGGTTCAGTTGAAAGTATCTCAAAACGGTTCTCGAAAGTTCTTGTGGATATTATTGGATTATTACCTATGCCCGAAGGAACACGTTATTGCGTGACCATGATCGATAGGTATTGTATACGTGTTGGACAGAAGCTGTCCCGGTGTGTATCGTTCTATCGAATTTATAGAGTAGTATCTATACAGTTCAATGCTCTAGAAAAACAAGAACAGGGCGTAATATTAATCGACCTTTTTGTTTTTTGCAGTAGTATCGTGTTTCACCTCATGTTCCAGGTCATGTTCTATCTCTTGTTCCAACTCATGTTCCTCCTCATGTTTTACCTCATGTTCCACCATGTTTCACTTCATGTTCCACATCATGTTCCACGTTATGTTCCACATCATGTTCCACCCCATGTTCTACCTCATATACCACCTCATATTCTACCTCATGTCCTACCTCATGTTCCACCTCATGTTCCACATCATATTCTACCTCATGTTCCATCTCATGTCCTACCTCATGTTCCACCTCATGTTCCACCACATGTTCCACCTCATAGTCCACCTCATGTTCCACCTCATGTTCCACCACATGTTCCACTTCATGTTCCACTAGAAGCGAAGTGGGCTAAGTTCCCGGTCGTAGGGTTGCAGGTTTAAATAGTTGTAAGTATGATGTGTTATTTGTGGGAGGAATTAATGACTGTAGGGTCAAGATGGTATGGCCGATGCCAGCAAGATCAGCGACCCCAAAAGCTTACCATCATGTTTTTCTGTTGTGTTTTAAAATTCTTTGTGAGAAAAATTTCACAAGTACAATTAAATTGGCCATTTCTTCTTATTTCACAAGGCTGTAACTCCATTAATAATGGGTTTACGGTGGATTTTATGGGCTGCTAGGATAGTTTAAATAATTATAGGTAGCCGAAGTTTACTTGTTCATTACATGCAGAACCTGTATTCGAGCAACCTCGATTTAGTTGGCGTCGACATAAGGTAGGACGTTAAATTAACCGCAAAAGAGTTGGAAAAACTCGTCCCTGGAAAAGATTGCATGGATTAAAAATCTAATTTAAAACACAATTTCGATATAAAAAACGTAAAATTATTTATTTTTCTAAACTTAGTAAAGATACACACCGATTTTGTTGTATTACATGTGGGTCAGTAGAAATCTAGTTCAAGAACTAAACCGTCGAAGAACTGATTTGTGGTAACAATTCATCACGCGAACTACTCCTAAAGCTATCGGATTGTTTTTCCGGGTTTTTATATTTTTCGAAAATTATGTCGAGACCAAACGGTATGCTAACATGAATGTCCCGGATTACTAAATATTTCCTTAAACCGAACCGGACGATAACATAAAGGATGGCTAATATTATTACTGTCATGAATGTAAAAAATAGTATTTTTGGTATATCCGATGTGAGACATTTCCCGGTAGCCACTATCTCCCAACTACCGGCTACACATCCATAGTTTACACACAGTTCATCATAGTTCAAATCCCTCAACTCTTCGCGACAATTTATCGTATTCCACGTCGTATTAAATACTTTATTTGGTATGAATTCCTTATCGAGATTTATAGTTCGTATCGACGTATAGAAGCTGCACATTTTTCTGACCAGTGTACATTTACTTACCATCGTTAAACTGTAGCTAGTTACGATTTGACTATTTTTCAATGGAATTTCAAACCGTATTTCGTACAGATGGAACTTGCTGGTTTTTTCGATTGGTGGTAACCATTCATAATTGTCGTTGATTTCGAGTCCAGTAATTTTTCCTGGCTTACCAATTTTGGTTTCTATATCGATGACATCGCTAAAGTTAGAGCATAGCTTGTGACAGGCACCTATACTCACTTTATATTTTGTATAGCTGTGCAAATTCTTTAAAATTGTAAAATTCGATAAGTTAACGTATTGACTGTGTGGCCCAAATTTAGTCGCATAGCTGACATTGTAGATCTGTGGTGGGCCACGCCAATTTGTTGGCGGCGTCCAATATATTTCAACAGACGTATTTGTTATAATACCATATTTAATATTTGTTGGTGGATCTGGGACCCCAACCTCAGTTTGGTACGTTATCTGATTTAAAGGTCCAAAATTTACGCCATCAAATAATGCTAATTTAAAGACATAATCAGTGTACGGTTTAAGTGTGGTAATTACCACTTCGGCCGCTATATTAATCGGATGCCGAATATAAGTTGCGCACATTTCAATTTTGTCTATCTGCGTCACTTCACAGTAGTCGATGGTAGCTGATGTAACGAACGGTTTTGTTTTGCATGGCACCGCCCATTTTAATTTTATTGCTGTTGAATTTATTGCAATAATTTGTGGATGTTCAATTTTAGCCATTTCACTGTGGATCGATGTATGACAGGTAAACCATTTCATACCGCTCGTTTGTCCATTCCAATTCGATGAAATCGCAAAAATTTTCGAATACATCGAGGCAATACCGACAGTATTGTTGAATACAAACGTAGTACGATTTCCAAATATTGTTTTGGTATTAAGAAGTTCTTGACATTTTGATCCTTGTTCATCTAAACGTGTACACCAAAATATGGTATAATTATCGACAGGCGTTGCCGTCGTCCACGATAGATTATAGTAAATTCCGTTAACGACATTTTGTAGGTTTTGAGGTGGTTCCATTACTGAAATAGTTTGTGTTAAAATAAATTGGTTTTGTTAGATTATAACGGAATTATTTAGAATTGCCGGAACACATAAATAACTCGAAGGTGTATAGATTAAGTCTTAAGTATATTAACTGCAAAGGACCCCAACAGTAAAGAAAAGCTTAGATCGGTCGAAAACCTCTAGAAAAAGCAACCAGCAATAAGAATTATAAATTTAAAATAATTAGGCCTGGGCTACGACTCCATATTTGAAGCACCCAGTGCATTCTTAAAGCTAGTAGTCTTACATGTTTGAGTTATGTCAACGAGAGAACATGTAAGTCGCCCTCCATTTAGTTTACGTATAATGCTGGCTAATCTTTCGGAAATCGTCAATCCTTCAACTGTTGATAGTGGCAATGAATACCGCTGTCTTTACTCTGCAGACACAATATCTACACTCTGATTAGTAAAACCATTTTTATATTTTCACTAAAGACGCTGTTGTCTATGTGTCGGCTCTGCGATTGTGCCCATTAAGTCTCTAATTTTACTCATTGAACGCGTTGATTTTTCACTATACTCCATTATGGCCGACAAATCTACATCTGATTTTCTCAGCCCTTTTCTTAACCTGCTTGATCAACGTTTGATCTGGAATTCCAAACTTATGTGCTTCAAATCTCTTTAAGCTTTTAAATTGCTACATCCAATATATGCTTTAAGATCTATCCAAGATATTATATAAGCATCTGCCTCTTGTAATAGGACACAGTCCTAGTTACGCCATATATCGTCTATTGTCCATTGTTAGGTTGTGGTAATTTCTTTACAGCTGATATTTCCCTCATCTAAGTAAGGGCTAGTGATTTTTTACTTTACTTTCATCACGCGCTACATCAGTTTGAACTACAAAAATCAATTATCCACTTGAAGCTGGACGAATTGGCATGTCATGGTCAATGTTGATTCTGTGTTTTATTATCAGTAACTGCTGAACACTGTACAGAATTCTTTTGGTTAGTGCTAAGACCTTCTGTTCATAACTGCATTAGTAATTTTTAGCGTCCTACTTTATGCTATCACCAGGCAAATTGGTGACGAATGAGCACATTAGTGACAGCTTACAGGCTCGGTACATATATCCTCCAACAAGGGACACACTTGTCTCAACAAAGCTTTTTCCACCTGACTTTTGTTCAATTTGGTACTACATGACCCACTTTAACACAAGCCTTACATCCAAGCCTACGGACCGCGAGGTGCTTTTTTAGTAACAAAGTTTCATCGCTCGTCTAATAATGGATTCGGTCGTTTCGTTGGTTAAAGCACAAGCGATAGTTTCATCTTTAGTATCCAGATATAATTTCCCGACATATTTGCAAGAGCGAGGTTCTGGCTTTGCTCTGAATGATTTTGTTATGAAGCTTGATTTGTTATCAATTTATAAATCGTTTTGCTCCTAAATGTTGACCTATTACTTAATAAGGTCGACCACCAATCCCAGGTGCACTGTCTTGGTTCGAAAATAGATGCATACACATTTTTTGTCACCTTTCAGCGAATATGATGACGTACAATGAACGGTCCAGCAAAATCCATTCCAGTATTTACAAATGAATGACTGTTTTGGAAAACCAAACAGTTCTCTGGCAGGTTGCCCATTAACTGTTTTCAATCCGCAAATCGGTCAGTATTTCAAACGAATGGCATTCAACACAATATGAGGTCGGAGGTTTTTTCAAACAACAGCCACCTCTCATAAGTTTGTGTTCATCTACTATCGGTCTACATCTACTAACTATGGTAATATCGCTCGGTTTTCTGGAATAAGTTGAAGGCTTTATAATTAAGTGTTTTATTCGCTCGCCCGAGGTTTAAACCTGATCTTCAACAATTTTGAGTTAATTTCAAGGCATAAGTAAAAGCTCGACGTGACAAATGGACCAAAAACTGCATTGTGTGGGTTAAATAATTGATAATTACTTCTCTGTTGAATTTGCAAGTAGTGCAAAGCTTCCTTTTCAGGGATGTCATCGCTCGGTTTAGAAATTGCCATATAGTAATTCTCAATGATTCCCCAAAGCACCATGATTCTTTGAAAAATGCTAATCGCACAAATCGATCTGCTGATGTCTGTGGAATAACGGTTTCGCTAATTTTATTGTAGACTTCCTCTTCAGGTCATCACTGGAAAGTGGAATTGGAGGATGTGAATCAATTAGTTTTGGTAATATTGCAGCAGTAATTCCAAGTCTCTCCGCAATATTACACGATACTTAATTGTTAACTTGCAAGAATCGTTCGATCTTTCCACATCTTACAGTTTAAGCGAGTTAAATTATCACTGAGTTCGTCCTTACTACCCAAAGACAACAAAGCGTGACAGTCAGCAGCAACTTTATCCAACATGTATCGAAGAACAGGAGCTGATTTTTTCGTTGACGGATTTGCATAATGAAAATTGTCCTTCGATGCAACCATTTTGCTGATGGTCTTACAGGGTATAACTACAGCGTTGGAAGTTTTACATGCCTGTTTGAAAAATGGATATATTATTTTGTGCTGTCTACTTTATTGTAACTTGCCACTATATTAGCGCTGGAGCACACCAACTTATATACCGTTGAATCGTTTGCCATGCAAATTGGTATTCACAAGTATATCAGCAAGGAGAGTATTTTCACGCTAGCCGTTTTGTTGTACCGTTTCACTAGATGGCACTGCAGCACATAAAATTCTATGCCGTTCAACCGATCGCCATATCATTGCTTCTGCTTGCCGATCGAATCAGAAATATCATTATTCGAGAAATTATGCGGTGGAAATTGCCATTAGCTCAATTTCAGATGTCCATCTGTGTTTTGGGTACCGGTCAAAACTGGATATTTTACAACTGGATTTGACGATACAGGATAATTCAAAACTGGATATTTTAAAACGAGATATGGTACAACACTGGATATTTCAAAACACGATATTTCGACATGTGATTTAAACTTAAAATGATTTTTTAGGAAAGTTCTGGAATATGGCCAATTAGGAAGGAACTCGACGAGTGCTTAACCGATTATGATGAAATTCGATATGTTGGTGAAAATGTGAAAACTAATTTTAATAAGATGAGTAAAGCAGCAATTAAAAAAAAAAACTTCATTAAGTGAAGGAAAATTCTATTTCTCTACTTAGAAATATTCAAGTATGGAACCTTACTGGCCATATTCCAGAACTTTCCAAAAAAATTATTTTGAAATCCTATTTTTATCTTACATATCGAATTCCATCAAAATCGGTTAAGAAATCAACAAGTTCCTTCCAACAAGTTCTGGCCATATTCCAGAACTTTCCCAAAAAACAACATTTTTAAGTTCCATTTCTTCCTACATATAGAATTACATCAAAATCGGTTAAGAACTCGCCGAATTCCTCCCTAATTGGCCACATTCCAGAACTTTCCTAAAAAATCATTTTAAGTTTAAATCACAAGTCGAAATATCCTGTTTTGAAATATCCAGTGTTGTACCATATCTCGTTTTGTACCTTATCTCGTTTTGAATTATCCAATTTTGAAATATCCAATTTTGAACCTTATCTCGTTTTGTCAAATCCTATTTTGAAATATAAAGTTTTAAAATGTCCAGTTCTGAGCGGTAATATGGTAAAATGTTCGTTATTTTGCTAAAAGCAAATATAAAAACCATAACCGTCACTAATTTACTTCAAATATTAACAAAGGATATCAATTAAAAACTTTTCGGACTGAAAAATAACAAAAAAAAATAAAAATTTCACCATCAATGTCATAAATAAGTCTGCGGCCTTCATTAACTCGTTGAGAAAATGCCAAAACAGGACCACAGGAACATATAAGCAAAATAAAAACTGTATTTCTATTTCACTGCATTTTACATTAAGATGTCGACATTTTATTTTCTGTGCAGTGCATTATACGAGTAAATTAAAAATCAAAGCAACATTTTCAAAATTTGTTTCGTTAGTTTTGTTTTAATTTTTTTTATTATTGAGTGAAAATTTGATATTGTGCGCGTCAACTTTGCATATTTTGTATGTTATGTTTAGTGTAAATTTATTTTTAAGACACTAACCGGATCAGAGCCTCTACTTCAAGAGCTACTGAAACATCTTAAGAGCGAGATGCACGAGTTAAAAACCGGTGAGTACAAGATTTTACTTCAAGAACTGCTACCGCACTCGAAGAGCGATATACACGACGGGATGCTGAACGCTCACGGCAGAAATCAAGAATGAAAACTGATCTCAACAAAACGGCGTTTAATTATGATAATGAGAACGAATACAAAATGCATCAGAATGTTGTTATTGATTCATTGTCTAATTTGTGCTTTAATTGTCGCGACTGCGAAGTTTAAAAAAAACACCTGACATGTGTTGCTCAAATGGCAAAGTTAATATGCCACCACTGGCTTAGCCACAAGAACCAGTTTTAACTTATGGACCTAACTTTATGATCCTCATTCCAAGGTTGAGTGTATCATTAGATTGGGTTACTTTTTCTAGTACACGAAGAAAAGCTACAGTTTTTTCAAATATATAAAATAGACAATGCGGAGAAAGATACTGATAGACGCCTTTAGTAAAGCAACAGATTGAAAAATTATGGCTGAAATACAATCATTATTTCACGAGAACAACTTTGTGGTACGAAATAGCCGCATTAGAGAATGAAGGAGCGAATTACTTTAAAGTCATTATCAGGGCAGACAGGGTTGAATGAGCATTAAGGCCGCATCAATGTTTTAACAATCGCTTAAGTAGCAACCGTTAATTGTCGAGCCAGAGATTACCCTGCGAGATATTATTATCAGCAGACGAGATCAAACCAATCAACGAACGTGTTGCTGAAACATCGAATGCTGTTTCCACTATAATTTCCGCATCAGTTGTAAGTTTTTTTATGCATACTGTTTCATGACTCCAGACCAACAATCTAATAACATCTTGAAGTTTTGTAAACTTTTCCAACAATGCATCGTTTATATGGACGCTAAGCTCAAAATCGCACGACTCTACATCCGTTACAATCAATCAAACCTTCGAGTCGAAGAGTAAATTCATTTGCGAGTTGCAATTGCGAATAATGGAACAGCTGCTACCACAGGACAAATGGTTATTAAACTTCCGGCTTCGTACCAATAAAATGTTTGGAAACAAAAATATTAAAATGACGTTAAAAAGAACTTCTAACCGAGCAATTAGCGCAGTGGTTAAAGCTGCGGTGTTTGGGACAGGAGGTACCGGGTTCGAATCCCAACGGGGCAGGGTTGCAAAAAGGATTTTTCATCACCTGATTTCGATCGGTCATGACGATGAACACAACTATGACCCCCTGTTGGAGTGCAGAATCCATGGGCCGAACCATCGTCCATGTCAGTGCAGGCTGGCTGGAGCAATGCAATGTGCAGATGGACTTAAAATTGAACCTGTATTCGTGCGTCCTCAATTTGGCTGGTGACGGCGTAAGGTAGGACGTTAAAAATTAACTGCGAAAGAGTTGGGAGAGCTTCGGCCCCAGAATAGATTGCAGAGTTCAGAAACAAAAAAAAAAAAAAAAAAAAAAAAAAAAAGAACTTCTAGGTTAAATCCAATGACATTGTTCAGCGGTTTACTTAATATTTGTTAGCTATTTAAGCGTTCCGACAATTCTAAATAACCCTGCATATATGTACCGTTCGGCATAGAAAATTTGAAACGATCTTGGAGTTATTTCCAAAATTATAAAGTTTGACAATATTAAGAAGAGCTTAACGATATCTAATTTTGCTATGTTTAGTAATTAGTTCCACCGATGGAACTGCAACAGAACTAGTGTTCTTCAACCACAGACATACATAGCAGATAAAAAAGCCAAAATTGAAAATAAATTTAATTAGGTTTCAAATTTTCCGCCAAACGCCACACACTTGCCTCATAATATATAGATATATACGTACAGTCTTCTTTTTTTGGAATGACAACAGTGGAAAATACGGTTGAGGTTCCCTCCGAATTTTGCGACGTCAATCGAATTTCGTACACATTTGTAGGATCCAAATTGTATATAGTAACTGATGTAATTGAAAATTTTGCCCTAAATTTTTTTTTAATTCCATTTTCTAATATTCCTTGTAATTTTATGGTATAATTACTTCCACTCTCCAATTCTGATGGTGTCCGTTTCCAGTAAACTTTTACATCATTTGTATTCTCAATATATTCGAAAGCATCTGGCATAGTTCTTGGCGGTGTATTCGGTACTCGTTTTGGAGATATTAATATTATACTTGCTTTTGTAAATTGTTCAATCCAATTGTGGGCATTTTTAACGCAAGTGTTTATAATGATAGTATACTGAATGTTGGCACATGTCAAATTAAGATCACGTTCAAATGTAATACTGTTGTTGGTTTTTATTGTTCTGGTCGGCTCGAAATCAAATGAAATCGGGTCATTTTTTGAACACTTTGGATTTGTTTTTAACGTCATGTTATGCTTGAATTCTGAAATATTTCGGTAAATTGTATCATGAGTTTTTTCGCAAATACAGTATGATGCGTAGAACACGGTAAATGGCTAATATTTAGGGCTGTGTTTGATACGTAATTTAAATTTTCTTTAATATAAAGGACTTTAAGGATACTGATAAAAGTTGTATTTTTTTAAAATACTTCATAATATTGCACCCCTTAGGTTAATGCTAATTAAAAGGTTGGAATGCCCTACAGATGCTTTGTAAATTTGTATTTTCCGCAACCCGTTCGATATGTTAAATCTAGTCATAAGTACTTAGTTATTTTAAATGCTGTTAAGTAGAATCCTATTTTGGAAAGAAGATAGTCTATATAGCACATTTCATAAACCCCACAACTCTATACTTAACCTTTAAAAGGACTGTTTTTAAGTGATTGAAAATTTTCAATACCTTGGAAAAACATGATGGTCAGCTTATATGCAATTTTGGCTATCTAGAACTTTCTAGACCATCCTAAAAATCTAAAAATCCGCTCATAGCTCATTATGACCGGAATTCCACTAATTTTGCATAAAAATAAAATCGAAAAATTTTATCTCAGATTTTCCTACTGTCATAATTTGGATTTTTAATTTTTAGAAAATTCAAGATTTTTTTTAACGTTATTTCGGTTATCTAGAACTTTCTAGACCATCCTAAAAGATATCCCTTGGGGGACGAAGTCCTAGATTCATACCTCCTTGCCGTGCTCCAAGGGTCACGCTAAATGAATCAGGCGGTTTAGTGGAGACGAGCTGGGGAAATCTTGTTTATAGTCATGGACACTACTTGTCAGAGCGAGTCATTGCTCGGATTACCATATCGGATTCATCACAAAATTGACCTCGGAAATTGTACACGGGTAATGCTTTAAAAATGAGAACATGGAACGTGTTTAGCCTCTTAATTCCTGGAGATCTCCAGACCCTTTCGAACCAAGCAAAGATTTATACATTGAGACGTGCTTGTACTACTAGAGCTTATAGATAGTCTGGGAGTGGGATCCATGACGCCACCAATGGTCACACTCTTCGTTACAGCGGCCATCAGAATGGAGAAGAATTTGGAGTTGGCTTCCTTATCCATCAGCGCGTAAAGCATCCTATCATCGACTTTCGCCTTATCAACATGCGGATATGCCCGATCAGGCTCCGCACTAAGAAATTCAACATAACGATCGTTAATGTGCATGCACCCGCCGAAGATAAATCTGATGACATCAAAGATCTCTTCTTTGTCGAGCTCACGATATTAAAATCATCGTGGGTGACTTTAACGCATCGGTAGGAGTGCAGAAAATACATCGTACATCGGTCGTAACAGCCTGCACCTAACTAGTAACAACAACGGCCGACGCGTCACCAACATGGCAATAACGTACAAATTAGTTGTATCAAGTACGTTTTTCCCACACAAGAGAATCCACTAAGTAACCTGGAGATCGAATAATGGAAGAACGGAAAATCAAATCGATCATGTCATGGTGTCTAAGAGACACTCTACCAGCATATCCAACATCAGACCTTACAGAGGTGCAGACATTGACAGCGACCATGTGCTTGTCATATTTAAGTATAAGTTGCAAACTGTCAAGCTCCTCCTAACATCCAGGAGCAGTGGCACGCTAAACAGTCAGCCATAATCACTGCGGCGCAAAGTTTCATCGGAAGAAGGCCTCCGAGATTCTGCAATGTTTGGTTCGATGATCAATGCCGAAGGGTCGTGAAAATAAACGAAAGCTTCTTGAAAAACGGTTAGCTCGCAACACTAGAAGCACTTTAGCTGAATATCTCCGCACTAGGAAAGCTACGACTAAATACCTTCGACAAGAGAAGCACAATCATATGAGATCTTGCATCGAAAACATCAGCTTCCAAGCGGAAATAGGAAACTCAAGGAACTGTTTTTCTAACACCAGAAATCTAACTAAAGACTTCCACACAAGAAGCACAGCCATCAAAGATGGAAATGGAGAGCTGAGAACAAACGTGGCTGATATTCTCTCAGTATGGCAAACCAACTTTCAAAATCTGCGAAATCGGAACGACAAAGTGACCCCCATTAGGTCAATAGCTCCTCCAGGTGAAGAGGTCCTTGTTGAATATCCTACAGTAAAGGAAGTAGATGCAGCTATTAGTAAATTAAAAAATGGAAAGACACCCGGTCTCGACGGGATCCCCGCAGAATTGATTAAGCTCGGAGACACTACTCTTGCAACAAATCTATACGATCTCATCGTCTCTATTTGGGACCAAGAAGAGTTGCCGGAGAATTGGAAGACCGCACTCATATGTACGCTGCACAAAAAAGGAGACCGTCTTAAATGTGGAAACTATTGTGGTATCGCTTTGTTGCGCGAAAACTGCTTACAAAGTGTTGGCTAATGTTGTACTTGCCAGACTCATCCCTCTCGTCAAAAACACCATCGGCGACTATCAATGTGGTTTTCGTCCCAACCGATCGACCACTGTCCAACATAACCATACACCAACTGTATATAGACTTCAGACAAGCATATGACCGCGAAAGTATAAACCGCGAAAACTTATTAAATTAACTTAGACCGCGCTCATATGCCTAGGAATTCCAGAGAAACTCGTTTCTCTGTGCAAATTAACAACCTCTGGGTCTGTATGTAGAATCGTAATTGAGGGAGCTGTGTCAGACCTGCATATTTAATAAATCAGGCCAAATTCTTGGATATGCAGACGATATCGTGCTTCTTGGCCGAAGACCTAGCGATATCAAGGACAGTTTCATACAGCTCGACCGCTGCACAAGAAGACTTGGTTTGGAGGTGAACAACAGCAAATCAAAATTGTTATCAACACCCAGGAACATCTCCATGGTAAATCACGGAATTGGCGACCAGAACTTTGATAGCGATGAAAACTTTAAATACCTCGGGTCAGTTATAACATCGTCGAATGATATGCAGGCAGAAATAAAAACCTGAATCGCTGCCGGGCAACGAGTTTTTTATGCCCAAATTATTGCGATCTAAACATATGTCGCAGTCGTCCAAGCTCGCAGTTTATAAGTACTCCTAAGACTTATGCTTGCTTTTGAAAGCGAGAGCTGGACCATGACCTCTAACGATTGTAGATTGGTATCTACCTTCGAAACGAAGGTCATTCGCTCAATCTCTGAGATAAGGCAACTTCTTGGAGGCTGCGATATTATCGGTTTCATCAAATCCAATCGAGTTAGATGGCTCGGCCACGTTACACAATCTCCACAACAACGAATGACCAATAAAGACACAACCAGCCGGTGCTTGTCGTAGAGGAAGACCCCGATTGCGCTGGTGTGACGACGTCGAACAAGATCTACATGCATTAGGATGTCGAAACTGGAGGACGAGAGCGATTGACCGAGATGGATGG